>OZ010728.1:51805724-52431974 GCA_963932275.1 Andrena praecox | reverse complement strand
GTCCCAGCGGCGTATTGCTTTGCCGCCGAATTTTTCTAAATGCCAGCGACGTATTGCTTGGCCGCCGAATTGTTTTTTCTAAGTGGCAGCGGCGTATTGCTTTGCCGCTGCTTAAAATAACGCTGGTCAGTCGCTAGCGCGCCCGAGCCCAAGCCCACGCCCACGCCCGCGCCCGCGCCACACAGGCGTGTTCGTGTTCGCGCACCGTGGGGCCTCGTCCAACCGACAAGACGAATCCCCAAGCATAGTAACTGCTCTACCGAGTACAACACCCCGCCAGATACCTAAGTCGTCTACAAACGATTCCGAGTCTGGACGTCGAACTTGGAGTACCCATGATCGACCGTTAGAGCGCCATGTCCAATAGTCGGCGAGATCCCGATGTTGGGTACAGAGACGCCCGTACGGCAAACTGGGGCCCGTGCGATGATCGGCCACGAGGACCGACCACCTAGTAGTGTCACATTGTTTTGAGCCTTTCGACCCATACGAGAGTCCTAGAAATATCGTTGCCGCCTTTGACTAGAAAGGATACGGCCTTAGAGGCGTTCAGGCATAATCCCACGGATGGTAGCTTCGCACCACCGGCCGCTCGACCGAGTGCGTGAACCAAATGTCCAAACCTGCGGTTCCTCTCGTACTGAGCAGGATTACTATCGCAACGACTAGTCATCAGAAGGGTAAAACTAACCTGTCTCACGACGGTCTAATCCCAGCTCACATTCCCTGTTAGCGGGTGAACAATCCGACGCTTGGCGAATTCTGCTTCGCAATGATAGGAAGAGCCGATATCGTAGGATCAAAAAGCGACGTCGCTATGAACGCTTGCCCGCCATAAGTCAGTTATCCCTGTGGTAACTTTTCTGACACCTCTTGCTGAAAACTCTTCAAGCCAAAAGGATCGATAGGCCGTGTTTTCGCAGTCTCTATGCGTACTGAACATGGAGATCAAGCCAGCTTTTGCCCTTTTGCTCTACGCGAGGTTTCTGTCCACGCTGAGCTGGCCTTAGGACATCTGCGTTATTCTTTGACAGATGTACCGCCTCAGTCAAACTCCCCGCCTGGCATTGTCCTCGAATCGGATCACGCGGGAGTATTGTTGGCGATGGGCCTACTTGACTTCACGCCACTCTTACACGCTTGGCTCTAGAACACCGTGACAACCGGGTCGAAACCTCGGTGCACGCGCTCCGCCCAACCGAGTAAGTAAAGAAACGATGAAAGTAGTGGTATTTCACCGGCGATGTTGCCATCTCCCACTTATGCTACACCTTTCATGTCTCCTTACAGTGCCAGACTAGAGTCAAGTTCAACAGGGTCTTCTTTCCCCACTAATTTTTCCAAGCCCGTTCCCTTGGCAGTGGTTTCGCTAGAAAGTAGATAGGGACAGAGGGAATCTCGTTAATCCATTCATGCGCGTCACTAATTAGATGACGAGGCATTTGGCTAATTACTATTCAGGATCACCTTTGGGCGTCCAAACATGTCCGCGGGTTTCATTCGCCACCTCGTGAGGCGTACCATTCAAACCCATTGTTTGGGCTGATAACAAAATAACAGTAAGAAACTTAACAATCAAAAATTCCACTTTCTTGCATCCTCTGCCAAGGGCTCTGCCACACGAGCCTGGAAAAATTAGAAAACGGAGTCCCATTTTGGGAAGCGAACTTGGTCACGCATATATCGTGTCCGGGGAAAGCCGCGCGGAGGCGTCGCCCGGGTTCATACAGTATTCGTAGTCACCCGCTCCGCGCCACGATCTACAAAAGTAGTCGTGAGTCGCACCGCCGGGTGTAAAGATCCGACGGGCTATAAATTTTACTGTCAGCGGCAGTTGCTTCGTCGTTTGGACAAGTCAAACATAATTTACCGGCACGGGCGGTCACCACGTACCCACGCATGGTGCTGTTTCCGCTCCGTGGCCTGGTCTTTCGTGGGACATTCACAACACATAGGTAATAAATACTGGTCCGGAAGGTCACCATGTACCCACGCATGGTGCTGTTCCGCTCCTGGGCCTGGTCCTGACATATATTCATGCAGTTTGATATTTAAATGTTGCCGGCTCGGACGGTCACCGTGTATCTACGCACGGTGCTGTTCCGCTCCTGAAACCTGGTCCAGTTTGCATGCTAGACGTGCACAAAATAATTTACTGACAAACTGCTGTTGCCTGGTCCTAATTACTTTCGAGACGATCGCTTCAGGTTATGTGATTCGATCGTAGTCTATGAAAGCGTTCGCCATTTCAAGTGACGAACGGAGAGCGATCATTGCTATCGTCAGCATGTCCTTTTTGCTTATGCCAAGAGTCTTCAGGTTTTCCTGAGTTTTAGCTGGCATTGCACCTCGTGTACCCACCACTATCTGTAGTACCTTTGCTCGAATGCTATTAGTTTTTAATCGTATGAATTCGAGCGTATCATTATACTTGTGGCATTTCTCATGGAAAGCCAGCCTGAGATTATTTATATCCTCGAATCGCACCGTAACGTCAACTATGAAGTGGCCATCCTGGTCTTTAATCACCAGATCCGGCTTCTTCAACTCTCCAATTACGTTGACTGTTGGTTCATCAAACACGGTGAAGCGCGAGGCTACCCGATCTCTAATGAGATCCTTAATCTCGTCATGCCGTCTAATCCTCATAGGTTTGGTATGGAGGCAATTCCCCGAGATGTGTCCCAGAGTTTCAATTTGTGCTTTGCACCTCCGGCACATGGGGTCGATATCGCCTTTCGCCCTCCGTAATGCTACTTTGGACCCAAAGGTATTTCTCCTCATTTTCAAGGCGTCTAGATACCTAGATGTTTTGAGCAGAGAGGGATTATAAAGCCACGCGTTGCCGATTGTATCATTCGCAAAGTCGGCCACGCCTTTACCCTGAGCGATGAGCTCTCGCCATCTCTCTGTTTCGTGCTTCTTGGTGGCCCTTCTCGCTTCTTTCACCTTGTCCATTGTGGTTGGCCACGTTAAGCCTAGAGATTTGGCATATTTCTCAATTTGACCTCTTTGCTCGTCCAGTGCACCCTGGACGGCGTCATCTGAAGAGCCCATCATTTTAATCCCACCGCGGATTACTGCGAGCTTCACAATGGTCTCCATTCGCTGGAGACCAATACCGCCGTGGTTACGGTCAGTATATATAATGCCATCGGTAGTGGATGGATGAAGCTTCAGAATGCTTTTGACTACCTGCTTAATTTCATGATCGAGCTCCTTAAGTATTGCCATTGGTGGTGGGCTGGCCACTAGCTCGTAATTTTCGGTAGTAAATATAACCTTATAAGTTCTACCTTTTGATGGGGCTTAAGCCTCATTCCTTTGATAATATTTGCAGCTTTCGCCACTGCATTTGTTCCATCCCTGGTAACCCTTATGCCAAACCACGGGTCCAGGGTGATGCCCAGGTATTTTGAGGTCTCCTCGGGTCTAATCGTGGGGATAGCCTCAGATCCCACTTTTAGTTCGGGATTTTGGAGAAACCATGTTCTATTTTTGGCGACAATTTCAACTGCCGCACATTTTGGGATGGATAGTTCCATACCCAAGCCTTCTAAGTAATTAGATAGCTTTTCTAGCTGCGTTTTTGCTTCGTTTCTGTCCTTCCCCACTAGGATCAAATCGTCAGCGAAAGCTAATACAGCGACGTTTGTCGCTCCGATCTCAACGCCTTGTGTCGACTGGCTGATATCGGCTATCACCGGGTCTATGGCGGTGTTGAAAAGCAGGGGTGAGAGCGGATCGCCCTGCTTGACTCCCCTCTTTAGGGTGACTTGCAGACTGGTGCCTTCTTTGATCTTAATGGAGGTTTGGCATTGGTCGTACATTGCTCCGGTAAACGCCCTGACCGGCTCGGGCATTTCCTTGCCGGCCAGAGAGACGTCTAGCGCAGCATGAGGGATCGTGTCGAAGGCTTTTGCCACGTCCACGATTGTTATAATTCCTCCTTTCCCTCTCTTCATTTCGGCCAGCACCGATTTGAGAATGGCTATGTTGTTCGCACAGCCACTCTCATTTACAAACCCTTTTTGGCGTTCTGACTGCTGGATGTGCTCTCTTAGTCTACTATCTATCATATTGGATAGCAGTCTCCCCAGTAAGGATCCGATCGTAATCGCTCTCTAATTTTTGGGGTCTTTAGTGTCTTTCCCGGTTTTGGGAATCAGGGTGGTTCTATTAGATCGGAGGTGCTTAGGGAAATATCCCTTAAGCAAAATAAGATTGAATAGTGCGGCCAAGACCTGCACCGTTCCCCTACCTTTCAGATGGGCTTTCTTAATCCCATCGACTTCTGCCGCCGTGTTGGCCTTAATCCTTGAGTAGTAATACAAGGAGTTCTAACTCAGGCTCTCTGAGGGGAGCGCGGGGCGGGGGGAAGTGAGGGCGCGCGGGGGAGTGCGGTGGAGGGAAACATGGGCGCGGGGGGTAGCGGGGGAAGTGGGGAGTGGAATACTGGTTGCGCGCGCACGAGCCGCGGAGTGGGGGAAGCCGCAATCGTGGAGGGGATCAGTCCAGGCCGAACCGCCGCGGAGACCTCTCCACATCGGACCCACCCCCGAAAATTTACACAGAGGGTCGTCCCCTCCCTCTAAAAAAATTTCTGAGGTCGGGTCTTGTATGAAAAATCTTTTTTTCAGACTCGCTCCGACCTCAGAAATGTTTTTCCCCAAATATTTTTCCAAACCAATATAAAGCTGAAATTGTTGAATACTTTATCGGATGACGTCGGGGAAGATCGGCTTTTTCCAAACCACGCATTTGGAGGATGGAAAGAGAGAGCAATATTTTAAAAGCTAAATTCGTGGAGGGAAAGAGAGAGCAATACTCAGCGTCGCAGCGTCTCGCGCGATCACGTGTAATTTGACTCCTCTGGAGCAGCCGTGCAGGGTGACGTCATTTAGCAGCGCGAATCATAGAAATAATTATGTGGCGTCAGCAGAAACTTTCCCCAACGCAGAGAAATAATAATTTTGAAACGTAGAATCTTAAAATTAGGTGGTGAGGAGGAAGATGGGTAAAAAAAATTGAGGAATAATATATGGTTTAAATGATAATATATTGTTACGATAGAAAAATACAAATATAAGAGAAAATAAAAAAGAATACAATATAAAAATATAAAAATATGAAAATATAAATAGAATATAAAAATAATATAATATAGAATATAGAATATAGAATATAAAAAAATAGCATAAAATAAAAAAATATAAAAATAGAATATAATAAAATAAAAGAAAATAAAAAATATAAAAATGAAAATAAAATAAAGACAAAATAGAAAAAATGTAAAAAATTAAAAAACTAGGGAGTGGGTGGCGATGGGGGCAACGAGGGTGAAGGTGGCGATGGGGGTGACGGGGGCGATGAGGGACGCAGTTGTCGCAGAGCCCCCGGCGGCAGTTCATACGGTCGCAGCCGCTGCCGCATCTGCATATCAATAAACTGCTGCCGCACCATGGGCGCCAATTCACGTATTGTTGGCGCCCGCAGCAGGAGTGCATGATATAGCATGTCCTGTAACACATACACAAACATTGATATAATATTAGCACATCAAATGTACAAAGCAGTGCAAAGTATTACCAACCTGTGGTGGCGGTGGCGACGGGGCGAGGGGGGTGACGGGGGTGACGGCTGCTGTTGTTGCCGAATCCATGATGGAGATGGGGGCGACGATCGAAGCCTGCCCACATCGATCCAGGGGGGTGATGGAGGTGACGGAGGCCGCCTCAGCCGCAGGGCCCCCCGCGACCGCGAATATGGCCGCTGCCGCGCTGCCCCGTGCGCCAAGCCCGAATGCCGCCGCATTTGATGTTCCTGTAATACAAACACAAACGTCGATATAATATTACCACATTAAACATATTAAACACAAAACATATAAAACAATGTAGTGTGATACATACCACTTGCGGCGGCTCAACATGCGGAGCATCAACCGCCTCCTCGTCCACCAACCACATGTTTAACATGAAATGCATGTCCTACAACACAGATACAAAGGTTGATATAATTTTAATACATTAAACATATTAAACATAAAACAATGCAAAGTATTACCAACCTGTAGATGTGGCGACGGCGACGAAGGCGGCGATGAGGACGGCGATGAGGGCGGCGACGGCTGCGGCGACGGCTGCGGCGACGGCTGCGGCGACGGCTGCGGCGACGGCTGCGGCGACGGCTGCGGCGACGGCTGCGGCGACCTCCAATCCGCCGACCACACCGGAGATGGTGGTGGCGAACGCTATACATAGAAATCCACGATTTAATATTCACACGACTGCATGACTAGAGCTCACTTGATTTCGAAGATTAAACGCGATAAATGTTAAAACATTGTTTTATACATACCTCGGGGTCGCACTCCGGAGCGATTCGTGAAAATCCCATTATTGCAACAAAAGAAAACACAAAACTCAAAAAAAAAATTTATTTTAAGATATGACTGCTATCGGTCAAGCTTTGAAGACAACTGGCTCCACAGCGTTCATACAATTTGTCACCCATGCCTAAAGTTGCATACGTTGCAAAGTAAGATGCCTTTGTTCTTCACCTTCTTCTTCACTAGCCACCCTCTCCTTCTATGTGCTCCACCTGCATTTTCGCTGATCATCTTCTTCTTCGAATTATTCACTGACCATTCCAATATTCTTCTTCGTTTGAATCATTCGACTAAATTATATCACTTTGAACATCCATCGAACGTGAATCGTATCACTTTCAACATATATCGAATGTGAATCGTACCACTTTGAACATCTGTCGAACATCTATGGTACCACTTTAAACATCTATGGAACATCTATCGAACCACTTTGAACATCTATTGAACATGTATCGAACCACTTTCAACATGTATGGTACCACTTTCAATGTGTATCGAACGTGTATCGAACCACTTTGAACATGTATTGAACGTGTATTGAACATGTATCGAACCACTTTCAACATGTATCGAACATTAATCGTACCACTTTGAACATCAATCGAACATCTATGGTACCACTTTAAACATCTATGGAACATCTATCGTACCACATTGAACATCTATTGAACATGTATTGAACGTATATGATACCATTCTGAACGTGTATCGAACCGCGTCTACATAATAATTAATTAAGGAGGTTGGGTTTGGGGAGGGTGAAGAAAAAAACATTTATGCATTAAAAAATGATTATATTTTATTTATGCAATTCTCTTTGGTGTTTAGACCACCAGCTGAATATTTTAAATACATTTTGCATGGCACAATGCTTCGCGTGTCTGCCACATCGCAGAATATTAACTACATTTAGCTTATTTAGAGATTTGATATCCTCATAGTCAATATCAAGCGTCTCGATGATCACATCCGCTCTTGTATTTTCATCGAGGAAATCCGCAAGCCAGTCGCGGTTCTGCAACCCTTTAACGTATATGATATGGGATGCGTCATCTTCTTCGTCGATTGCATCAGCTACAGCTTTGGTAATCAGCTGTTTAGCCATACTGTATGGAATGTCTCCAACATCCCATCGTAGTCCATGATGTTTTGCAACCAACCACTGGATGCTTGATTTGTCGGATTTTGTAAGAAGATATTGCGGCATCGAACTCTCAAAAATATAGTGCGAGAGAATTGTTCCCATTCGTAGGACAGCCACTTCCTTGACAACAAATCTTCCGTCGCCGATGAATCCTTGCAGGTCAACAAATGTTGGTACAACCATTGTCGATACATTTTAGAGGTCTGCTCGCTTCCAAGACAGATGAGAGAATGCAGTCTTTCTCGTAAAACATCTCGATTTTTGCGATGAAATGTTTGTACGAATTTGACGCATGAGAGGGCGGGGCAAGTAGTATGGCAGTTTAATTTATTTTGCGCACCGCGTTTGTTAGCGGATTGTATTCAACCACCCGATCGTGCAGAATCAGACAGTAGGCCGTTGTATTTGCAGGTACATTCTCTTTACACTCAAATTCTATGCGCACGTCCACGGTACCATTTTTAATCGACTCATTTTGTCGCGAGCAATCAATCACCACGAGAGGACCAAATTGTAAAAATTCAGCCACAGTGAATAACGCCTCGTTACAACTATGTCCATAATACGATTTACGGAAATGTGTATACATGTGAAACAAGATTGCATGCTTATTCTTGTCAAAGTCCAAGTTCAAGTCATCATACGGGTAAATATCCGAGTTGAGAAAAAGTTTTACATTGGTCAATTTGCAATTGTTAAACTTAGTAACATCTTCAGTCATCACATTCTTTCGAGCAGTCTGTAGAGCAAAGATAACGTATCGCGGCTTCTCCAGCTGTGCAGCTGCCTTCACGGCCCACGAATGCTTGGTTGTGCTCTGTAAGAGAGGATACTCATACAGATCCCACGAGCGAAAACTAATGCTCAGGTTTTGTCCACTTTCCAGAGCATGTAGCAACGATAGCTTATTAACATCGTTCAGCGTCACATGAGGCATTCGCCATTGCACTTTAAATAATTCAATTTCTGGTTCCAACATCGACGATCCTATTAGAGAATTGTTATCGTTGCGCGATCGTATTAAAATCAATTCGTGACGCGCATTAATAATCATGCGTTTGTAGTCCTCGCAAAATCCCAGCAAATATTTGAGCGGGATGCAAAAATTGAAATGATTTTTCACTATTAGTCCATCGTGTCGTTTCAATCCCCATCCGGCATTCTCCATATTTTTGTCTTCATCAGATGTCAGCGATACATAGTTTTTAAGCGTGCTAGTTATTCCAACGTTTCTATTGCGGTCAATCTCCACGCCATTCAGCTCGTATCGAATCTCATCAAATAAGAACGCCATGCAATTATTTCCCAACGTTGTCGTTGATGCATCGTTTGGCTTATTTATCACCAATTTCCCCTCCACGTAGAGGAAACTTTCACACGGTAATGTATATAAATCCTGTTGTTGTATAGGTATTCTTATCTCATCACTGTATCCAAACGTTGTGTTGACGTATGGGTTGTACGTGTGAGTCTCGAGCTTGACGATGCGATCATCAAACGTCGGCTTCCCTCCAATGCTTAGAATGTCGGCCATTTTTCAACTTATATGCGTACAATAAATCCCAATGATTTCAAAAATGTAATGTTCGCAGCACTGAGTCTCTTCTTTTTAGCGTAATCAGAGCTGGTGCGGGTGTTGTTGTTGTTGTTGCAAACAATTTCACTTGGAAGAAACGTGTTTCTGAAGTCGTTCAACACAAGCATCTCATTCGTTCACACCACATGTATTATCGCTGACGCCGTCGTAAGTGCAGTCTGATGGTAATCTCTTCACCTCGAAAATCGAGCAACCGTCCGTCTTGATGCACAACGCGTATCGTTAGATCCGTAATGACTCGTGTGGTGATCGGAAGGTAAATGATCTGTGCGGGCGTTTCCGATACCTTATATCCTGGTGGGACTCTCGGAGAAAATTCATGTATCGTATGTACACGCTTCCCATTGTTGTACGCGCCAGCGGTCACGCTACATTCTATGCGAATAATGTTCACGTTCATGATATTAATTGGATCGTCCGATTCGTGCCATCGTCCAGGTTCTAATATCCGATTCGTCGAGAATCCCAGTCGCGATCCAATGTTCTTGGATTTTGTAAAATCTACAGCGAACGAGCAGTACAGTTCACTTTTCATTGTGTTGTTGTTGGGACGCAACACTATAGGATACACATCGTTGTTGTCATCGGTGCCATCGAGATTTTGAGGATACCGTTCGAGTAATCGCTGCTTCAGGTACTTGGCAATGGCGTCTAGTTCTTAGGATCCGTGGGGAATCGTAATGTATTCATGACTGGTGTCGACGCTGCTGTTGATGTTATAGTTTACGGCGAAGTAGAATTTATCATTGCTCGAGTCGATGTTCGGAATTGTATGATAAGTTTCAAAGGTTGTTAGACCAAGCTCGTAATCATCGTCGCTCAACTCTATGGGCGGAAAGTAACTCACCGCGAGGGTACTACTCTTGCCGGTTAGAGTGAATGTTAACGACATATTCCGCTAAAACAGCTCCACTAGTACTGAATCAGAATGGTGGGAAGTCAATCCTTAAATTTAGTACCGATCGTTTGTAGAAAGCATACACATAGTTGTCCACAATTGCTCTGATTGTACTTCTGATAAGACGTTCGATTGTATTCAATTTTCACAACATCTTTATCCAGATATTGTACCAATTCCTTAGGCGGTCGAAGATTCCCGAAGCTGTCGAAATATATAGCTCGACACCCTCTCTTCGCATACGCCACCCAATGAGTCCCCGACCCCTCGACATTGTCCAAATTTATAATACCGCTCTCGTTTCGATGTACTCCTCCGGCTGGTAGTGCATTGCGCATGAAAACACCTCTAAAGAATGGAATACGCATACGTTTTGCCAACTCCTCCAATTGCGCATCGGTAGTTACACCGACAGGCATTTTTATTTTCTTTTCGGCGTTTTTTTTTTCGTTTTGATATTCCCTGTCCGCGATTGTACGGTGCGAGATAAAGTCCACGACCTTCCATGGAACGATTATGACGTTGCATTTCCTGCAGCTGATGTTGCGCTGCCTTATTATCGTTTGCCGCCTTAGCGATCCCTGCCGCTCCACCAGCTAATGATCCGAGAACACCTAGCAGCGGGAGAAGTGGCAATATACCACCTCGTTTTGCTACAGGAAGAATCCGCTTTTGCGATGCTTTCTTTGGAGTCCTTTTGCGGGTTTTTGTTTTCATTCCCATCCCAATTTTCGTCCTGGCCTTCATAGCTGCCCAAACAGCTGTAGCAGCACCTCTTTCACCCAGAGTAGAGTCTCGCGCAACGATGCGTTTTCGCGCTTTGTCAGCGAGAACGTTATCTGCCGCGTGCCTTTCCCCGAGGTCGTTGCTACGCAAATATGCAATATCGTGTTCGCGACACGCTGCATCCAACGGATTGATGCCTTGATCCCCTCTAGCCAATCGTTTTGCCAGATGAGTTCCTGGACCGCAAAACTGGTATCCCGGGATGTGTAATTCGATAGGTAGCGCGTTTATCATGCGATTTAACAAACCACGACCTTTCTTTACTCTCCTTGGCGACATTCGCCACAGTTTTTAATCAATGGTGCTGGACCGTCGATATGCGTTCGCTGCCAAGGACGATTATAATTTTCCAGACACCGATGATACTGCCGAACCTCAGAATCGGCTTTTATATGCTCGTGGAGTCTATCCCACAACTGATCAATGTGTCTGCCAAACTCTCGCAGTAGAATAATCTTTGGTATATATTTCAACTGCTCAGAGGTTAAGTCTCGAATATCGCAATTATCCGACGGGATCAGAAGCATTTTGAATACTGAGCTGTTTTGCTTCGACGTGGACCTATAAATAGGGCGCGTCGCCGCTTCGACGTATCAAAATCATTTTTCACAGTTCGCGGAGAGGACGCGATTCGTGCGACAACCTGTAACGATACGCGTGACAAATTTCGATGATAAATCGCGAGTGATGTCTTCGAAAACAAGACGCAGACATGGTAGCATGTTGCCAAACACTATACGCTGCCTGATTTGTGGTCCCTCAAATTGCGGAAAGACAAACGTGTTGGTGAGCTTGTTGGAAAGTCCACACGGCGTCCGCTTCTAGAACGTGTATGTGTATTCCAAGTCGTTACAACAGCCGAAATATCAGTATTTGGAGAATTTATTGACTCCGATAGATGAAATTGGCTACTTTACGTTTTCGAATAACAGTGACGTCATCCCACCGAGCGAATCGCTTCCGAATTCTATTTTTATCTTTGATGACGTGGCATGTGACAAGCAGGATACGATACGGGAATACTTTGCAATGGGGCGTCACTCTAACGTTGACTGCTTCTATCTCTGTCAGACGTATGCAAAGATTCCCAAACATCTTATACGCGACAATGCGAATCTATTGATTCTGTTAAAGCAGGATGGTACCAACTTAAAACATGTATACAACGATCATGTAAACACTGATATGTCCTACGAGGATTTCTGTGCATTGTATCGTAATTGTTGGCAACGGGAGTATGGTTTCATGGTAATAGACAAGGATAGCGCGATGTCCAATGGACGTTATAGAAAGGGATTTAACGAGTTTGCAATACCATGAGATTGTCAATTGTCGTCGACACGTCGGTGGGAAAGCAACGTCTTCGATACAACGATGATTGATATCGATAGTCTGGAGATTAAGGATCGCGAGAGAATAGTGAAGGAAATTGCAAAAACCAGCGAAGCCATTCGCAAGAAACATCAGGCTTTGAAGACTGGCAAGATGGAGGAAGATATCGCGTTGGAGAGGTACTTTAAACCTGTTGTTGAACCATTAAAACATATCGTGAAAAATACTACAGCGACAGAAGCTGACGTATCACCGCTGACGAGCACAGACATCGAAGGGAATGAAACATTAACGTCTAAAACAAAAATCCATCCGAAAGGGAACATATCGCGCAAGACAAAGAGGAAACGATCATATACGTCATCGGAAAAATCACTCGTAACCTCCACACCAGTTCAATCGAAACGGAAACGGCAGAATGTCACATCAAACGATTCCTCGGTTTCTTCCACACCAATAAATACATTTCCCGATGTACAATCGCTCTCGACCAATTATGACGACGTTTTCGAAACTAGTCCCGATGAGTCGTTTGCAGCATCTATTAGACATCAACTCCAAACATCCGAAGGACAAGAAACGTTTCGCAACCATTTCGGTCCGTTGGGACAAAAATATATGAACGCAATCCTAAGTAGTGATAAGGATACGACCATGGACTATGTGTACGGCGTATACTTTGGAGATAGTGGAACGTTGCTTGGGGATAAAGCTTTCGATATAGACAAGGATGATAATATAATCATCGACGGTGTAAGATACGGAGGAACACCTGGTCTTTATGAATTGATTTTCAAGAGAATTCCCGACGATACCACATACACAGATACCGATAAACAAAAATATAAAAGTATACTGCTGACGACGAATACTCACAGACGTGGTCATATCGCTCAAAATCCAATTTTGGGCAACAAGGGATACAAGTACAAACATGTAATTGCACCGCTACTCCCCCGTGTATCGGTTAGTAGGACAGGGAAAGGTCTAACAACACCGCGAGTCATGGTGGTAAACGATAATAAGATAGATTACGTACACTGGGACGATCCCAACGAGCTGGTGGACCGATTCCGTTTGCTGGAAGCGTCGCGTCAGGCGGGTAACAACTCGCACGACAATGAAATTGTATCAATTATCGAGGAACTCCGCGAGGTAGGCCTCATTATAAATTAAACCGCGCATCGATGATGTGCGCTGTATGCATCGAGATGCCGATCAACAAATTTGGTGTATCGTTGGAGAAGAGTGGAGCAGCTACAATGGTCTATTACAAATGGAGCGGTTTGCTTCGAAATTATTTGCAGGATAACGCTCTTTACGTAACCGGTGCTAACTTTGATGCAAAATCACGCAAGATACGACGCGTAGCTCAACCGGTGGTCGACACCGATGCCGTCAATAAACTATACATGGAAAAGAGCATTAAACTTTTGAGAGAGCAGCAGGAAGAATTAGAGAGGAAGCTGATCGTGTTTCAGAGAGATATGCTGACGTTGCAAAACAGCGTTCAAAAGATATCACAGGCGTCGAATTCTATTCCGCAGCAGCGCTGCGAAGGAGAATCATGCGAGACGGTCGAACTTGTTCAGAATTTCCTCGGGTCGATGGGGAGCACATAATGTATTTGCACGATAATTATCGAACCATTCGTGCCAAAGACACCTCTGCGATCAAACATGCTGTCATTATCGAAATCCAAGAGTAAAGAAGAAAACTATAGCCACAAGAAGCAACAACTTGTTGAGGAATTGCATGCTCCAGCTCGAAGACACTTCCCACGGAGGCGCGTCATAGTGCATGGATACGATGATCTGTGGCAAGCTGACATTGTAGAAATGCGTCCATACTCGCGATTCAACCAAGGTTACCACTACATACTCACCGTCATCGATGTGTTGAGCAAGTATGCATGGGCGTTTCCGCTCAAGACTAAAAGTGGCGCTGAGGTGACTAAAGCGTTTGCTAAGATATTTAGAGATCGATATCCGAAAAATTTGCAAACCGATCAGGGAAAAGAATTTTACAACGCCGATGTGCAGAAACTCTTGACAAAACACGACATTAATCATTATTCGACGTATTCGGTGATGAAGGCCTCCGTCGTGGAACGTTTCAATCGAACTTTGAAGAACAATATGTGGAAACTGTTTACGCTCAATGGAACCTATAGATGGATCGATGCGCTACCGCGTCTACTTGCCGAGTATAACGCACGAAAACATAGAACCATCAAAATGTGTCCTCGCGATGTTACTCCTACGATCGCCGATAAGTTGCTAGCCACCGTATACAGCAACATAAAGATCGCTGCTCCAGCGAGATTCAAATTGGGCGAGTTTGTGCGCGTAAGCAAATTTAAAACCTCTTTGATAAAGGCTATACGCCGAATTGGACAACGGAGGTGTTCAAGATAGACAAAGTACAGGAAACTAATCCCGCGACATATCTGCTCGTCGATTCCTGTGGAAAACCAGTCGCCGGAGGATTCTATGAACACGAGCTGCAACGCGTCGCTGATCCTGATGTGTATCTAGTGGAAAAAGTGTTGCGTAGGAAGGGGGATAATGTATACGTCAAGTGGCTGGGGTTTGATAAATCACACAATTCATGGATAAATAAAAATAATGTATTGTAAAATAATAATAATACATGAATAAATAAAAATAATGTATTGATAAAATAAATACATGTGTACAATTTATTTAACATTTGCTGCGAGTAATGTCGCTACCAATCATTCAAGACACATGCCAACAGTTCGCAATCAACAAGAGATTTACCAGTTTCATCAATGACATCACGCTGTTGTAACACGCTCACAAAATTTGAAAACTTCGTATCGATATGATGTATAGTTTCATAAAGAGCGAGGGAGAAAAGCTGACAATAAAAATAGCATTCTGGAATATCCATGTCTCAGTCAGCCCTATGATATCCAATTGTTCTACGAATTCTCCGAATTCTATGAAGAATTATGCATCTTTCTTTTACTATCCATGGGCTAGTAAAGAAATATACATAATTCTTCATAGAATTCGGATAATTCGTAGAACAATTGGATATCATAGGGCTGACTGAGACATGGATATTCTTGAATTCTATTTTTATTGTCAATTTTTCTCTGAAACTATACATCATATCGATACGAAGTTTTCAAATTTCTTTTTTACACTGATATTTTTACATATGAATTTTACAATGACTTTTTTTTTACAAAGGAATTTTTACTTAGGAATTTTATAATGTCCCCAGGGCAGAGTATCGATCGAATCGGGTACGATATACCGCTTGTCGTCGTATGGACTTAGAGCGATTTTGGATTCGGAAATGGTATACACTTTGTGCAATTTAGACCGTATGCATGATTGCCTGCGAACCATTTCGATCTCCTTTTGCAAACACTCCGCATAGTCGTCGAAAGTTATCGTCCTGGCTATGACGTTGTTCTTGACGCCTTTTGCCTTTTTCGTATCTTTTTTACCGTCTACGCGAAGTGCATACATTTTCGCTCTAAGACCTACGAATTCGGTCATTATCGCACCATTATTTTCGTCCTTCATCAACCCTGGAACCTTCTTATTTAGGCGCGGCATATTATATATATTGTCGATGTGTAAAATATTAGGTTATGTTGAGCACGAGGAGGCTGGAGAGGTTATGGACGGTGATTGGCACTAAAACACTGGGTTGCACAAAAGTATGTGAAGTCTTTATTTTAAAGGTGTACAAACGGATGAGCCGTTGTGCACACTGGAATAATGAGGGTTGAGCCCCCGTACACTCTATCGTACAATTCCCACGCTTCAAACACGTGGACACGTGAACACGCACAGGTGCGAATACGCGATGACTTAATGAAAACGTACACGCCGTCAGTGTCGCGAACACCGTGTTGAGCTTACTGATTAAACTGGTATGAAATGCACAATACAATTGCTTGTTGAGCAAGGCTGTTGAACAATGAACGAACACGTTGTTCGGTGCGCACGGTTCTGAACAGAATGAAATACAAGATGGATGCGCATTTCCGCCGCGGCGTCTTCTCGAACATTCTCGAGCGTCGATCGACAAGACGGGCCCTGATTGGTTGATCGATCGCGGATCGACCGTGACTTCCGCCGCCCAGGAGGTGCTGCGGTGATCGAGAGTGCGGCGGCGCAGAGAACTATTCATTCCCAAACATGCTCCCGCCATCAACAGCTGATTGAAGATGTTGATGATGAATCTGTAACAGGCAAAATTGCCAATTTTGCAATTGGCCTGATTAGTGTTGTTGTGGCGGTCTTGAGCGTCACGACTCGGGTGAGTCCATCCTTCCCTGGATGTAAGGTGATGATCCTCGCAAGTGGCCACTTGCTAGGTGGAAATCGCTCATCTGTGATGAGCACCAGGGATCCGATCTTCAAGTCGTTGGTTGGATGATGCCATTTGGTGATGGATAGTTGTCTCTGCAGGTAGTGGGATGACCATTGAGTCCAAAATTGTTGCGTCTTTGTTTGAATGAATTGCCACCTGGCTGATGGCAAGATTGATGAATTCTCCACTGACGGTTCCGGAAGCGCTGAGAGTGGTTGTCCAATGAGAAAGTGCGCTGGTGTGAGTGCAGTGATGTCATCAGGGTCGTCACTGAGGGGCTCAAGCGGTCGTGAGTTGAGCATTGCTTCTATTTGTGTGAGAAGTGTGCTGAACTCCTCGTATGTGAGCACCGTCTCACTGACTGTGCGCCGGAGATGGTGTTTGACTGACTTCACGACCGCTTCCCACTTGCCTCCCATGTGAGGTGCTGCTGGAGGGTTGAAATGCCATTCTGTCTTGTCATTGACGAACAGCTGATTCAGGCGTTGATGCGCCTCAGTCCCCTGGGTGAACATTCTTTTGAGAACAGTGTCAGCTCCAACGTAGTTGGTTCCGCAATCGGAGTGAAGAGTGAGAGGAATCCCTCTCCTGGAGACAAATCTCCTGTAGGTGGCGATGAACCCTTCTGTTGTATAATCTGTCACCAGTTCAAGGTGAACAGCTGATGTCGTGAGGCACACAAAGACACAAATCCAGCCCTTTTGTGTCTTGGCACCTCTTCCTCTCCATGTCTTCAGTGTGATTGGACCCGCATAGTCGGTGCCAGTGTTGTTGAACGGTCGTGAGGGTGTAACTCTCGAAAGAGGTAGTTGGCCCATCAGTTGATGGGCACGGATCCCCCTTTGTCGAGCACACACAACACACCGCAGGATGTGAGATTTTACTGGCGCTCGCCCTCCAATGATCCAGTAGTTTTGTCGAATCTGGGCGAGGGTGAGCTGGGTCCCTCCATGGAGAGTTTGTCGATGAGCATGGTCTATAATCAATTTAGACAAATGTGAATGACGAGGTAGAATTGCAGGGTGCTTACTTTCGTAGCTTGTGCAAACATTGTTGAGTCTGCCTCCAACTCTAATGACTCCACTCTCATCGATGAATGCGGTGAGTCGATTGAAGACATGAGCGGCTGGCAAAGTTGAGCCTGAGCTGAGCATCTTCATCTCGCTGGAGAAATAAAGCGCCTGCGTTGCTTTGACCCAGAATATCCTGGCCCATTCTATGTCGATGGGCGACAAGGTGAAGAGCGGCAGCGTGACTGGAGCCTTCTTCAACCTTGAAACAAATCTGAAACAAACTGATGTGATGCGAATAAGTTTGTTGAGAGATGAATATTTGTAAATGAGGTCCCAGTGATATTCAATCTTTTGAATATTGAGCAGCTTTGAAATGCCTGGACGAGCCTCTAGTGCACTCAAGTCTTCGTCTAGCATTGGTTGTGATGGCCATGTTTCACTGGGCTGCGCAAGCCATGGTGGTCCCGTCCACCAAAGCTTATGATGTTCAAGCTGCGATGTTGATAAGCCTCGTGATGCGCAATCAGCTGGGTTTGAGGACCCTGGAACGTGTCTCCAATGTGCGCCTTGGGTGATCTCTTGAATTTGGGACACACGATTCCTTACGTAGTCCTTCCAGCGTGATGCTTGTGTTTTGATCCATGTTAGTGTCACTTGTGAGTCCGTCCACAGATATGTAGTAGCAATGTTGAGCTTGAGCGTTGCTTGAACATATTTGGTGAGCTTCGCCAGCATCAATGCTGCAGTAAGCTCGAGTCTCGGGATTGTGAGCTTCTTTAGTGGTGCTACCTTAGTTTTGGAGCACACCAATGTCGCGACCTTGTGAGTTGTGGACGGTGATGATACGGTAATGTAAATTACCGCTGCCATGGCGAGTTGTGAGGCATCAGAAAAGCCGTGTAGTTCCACTGTCGAGTTGCTGAAGGTGTTGAACCACCTTGGGCATGATAGCTTGCGCAAGCTTGTTAAATCTTCTCTGATGATGAGCCATTGTGACGTTACTTGGGAAGGCAGTGGATCATCCCAGTTGAGCTTGTGTAGCCACAACTCTTGCAACAGTGTTTTTGCTCGAATTATGACCGGCGCTAGAAAACCTAATGGATCAAATATTTGTGCTACTTCTGATAAGATGAGGCGTTTGGTGAGCCTTGAATTTGAGCTTGGTTTTGAGGTGAAAGAAAATTCGTCGTTGATCACATTCCATTGAAGTCCGAGAATTTTGGTATTGCAGTCGTCTAATGATATAACTGAGCCTTGGGCTCGTTGGGTTTGAGAAATTGCATCAAGCAACGGAGGAAAGGTTGAATGCCACTTGGCTAGTGGAAACCCTCCCGCGTTGCACAGATCTTTTAATTGGTGAGCAATTGTAATGAGCATCTCACCTGTGTCTGCACCTCCAAAGATGTCATCAACGTATCTGGCATGCGTGATTGATGGCACCGCCAGAGGAAAGCGATGACCTTCGTCTTCCGCCAATTGGAGTAAGGCTCTGACCGCCAAAAATGGAGCAGCCTTGGTCCCATATGTGACCGTTGTGAGCTTGTAGGGCACCTCCTTTGAATCGTCATCGATCCACAGTATTCGTTGGAGATCTTGATCATCCTCGTGAATCTTGACTTGACGATACATTTTCGTCACGTCTGTGGCAAAAATGTACTTGTGCTGGCGTATCCACAGCAGCACGTCGGTGATGTTAAGGAGCAGATTGGCACCCGTATGCATCAAATCGTTGACAGAATACCCGGATGAAGTAGGGCTCGATCCATTGAAGACGACTCTCAGTTTTGTCGTCTGGCTGTCAGGCTTCAATACTCCATGATGTGGAAGATAAAACACAGAGTGAGTATTAGGTGAAAGGGATGGTGCTCTTACCATGTGACGGAGCTCCTCGTACTCTTGCATGAAGCCTTGATAGAGGTTGCGATACTCGTCGTTCCTGTTGAGCTTGACGAGCGTACGCTTCAAGCAAGAGTGAGCTGCTTGATAAGAATTACCCAGCAGCTTTGGAGTCTCCTTCAGAGGGATGCGCACGGTGTATCGTCCTGTGGAATCACGAGTGTGTGTCGCTCGAAAGTGATCCTCACACTGTTGATCCTCAGGTGTGAGCTTCATGGGTGCATCTGTGGGGAGCTCTTCTTGAATCCAAAATCGTGTCAGCATGTCTTGTAAAGAATTGTCGTCATGCTGCACGACTGCAGAGTGGTGTGCTGTGACCGTACGCCGGTCCACTGTAACTGGTCCAAGAATGAGCCACCCAAAAATGGACAGCTGTCCAATTGGCATTGAAGAATCACCCTTCTTGAGGGTGGGCTTGATCACTTGTCCATACACGTCTGCGCCAATCACGATGTCTATCGGTCTTGATTTAAGAAACTCTGGATCGGCCAGCGGAAGGCCATTCAAATGTGGCCATTCTTGACGTGGCGGTTCCACTGATGGTAAACTTGACGTCAGTGCTCGCAGAACGTGTGCTTGAAAGTGCACTGTTGACATATCGTAGTTGGAGCGCAGAGTTAGTAGTGCGACTCCTCTGGTTTGAATTGATGTGTTACCCCCAATGCCAGTGATCGTGATGGATGCATGGGCGCGTGGAATCCTAAGCAGGTTGATGAGCTCTTCAGTGACAAATGTCAGTTCCGAGCCCGAATCAATCAATAATCTGACTGGAGTAGATGACACTGAAGTGATCAGCTGGGCGTTGGCTGTTGCCAACAGGGTAACTGAAACGTATGGGGTGAGCACTGGCGATGATTGGTTGAGCCTCCTTCTTTCTGTTGAGCAAGCTGTGTGTGTCTGCGTTGTGCGCTGTTGTGTGAGTGATGTTGATGGGACGACTGCACCTACACTTCAATGGGTTGAGCTATTGGATGATGGGCCCGCCGCTGCGTGAGATTTTGCAAGGGCCGCAGTGTGAGCGGTCGGCTTGGAAAGGTGCAGCATCGTGTGGTGGTTGGTTGAGCACATCTTGCACCGACGCGTGGAGTTGCAGTCCTCGGTGCGATGCCGTCCACAACAATTCCGGCACAATTTGTTGGTGGTGACAATTTTGCGCCTGTCCTCCACCGACAGCTCCCTGAACCTCGGACACATGATGATATAATGGTCCTCCTTGCAGAAGTCACATGGGTAGCTATACGGTGAGGATGATGGCTGCACCGTTGCTCTGGGTTTCGTTGATGCCGTGTGCACGCTGCTCCTACTCTGATGTGATCTGCTTGGTGGAGCAGCAGAAGGTTGAGCCTTCTTACCTTTCTGCAGCGCCGCGGCCTCCAGTCGTTCCAGGGCCACCACCTTGGCAGCAATGAAAGTCTCGAGCTGCTGCAGCCGAGGGTAGTCCTTGGATGAGCCCACTGACGTTTCCCAGGCTTCCCTGGTGGACTTGTCCATCCAACTGGTCGCCTGGTGGACGAGCAAGATATTGCCCATGTCCTCGATGGCGCCCAACGTGGTGAGAGTCTTGTGCACCTTATTGACTGTGGACACAATTTCGCCAAGCCCTTTTGCACTGCGCGTTGCGATCGGCGAAACGTTGAGCAGCTTGTCCAGCTGCTCTTCGATAAGCACACGCTTATTAGTGTACTTTTTGCACAGTTCTTCCCAGCAGGACTGGAATGATGAGCCTGTGAGTGGATAAGCGTTCACCAGCTCTGCTGGCTCACCTTGGAGGCTGGACCGCAGGTAGTGCAGCCGGTCTATTTCCATGAGCTGCAGGTCCTGGATGATCAATGAGTTGAACAATTCACTGTAGGCTGGCCACTCGGTGTATGCGCCAGAGAATGTGGGCAATGCAATTTCAGGCAGCTTCGAGGCCCTCGATGGTGCTGCACTCGTTGCTGCCGGTGGACGCTGCTGCATCGCCTTCACATCCTCTCGTAGGCGGTTGAGCTGTATTTTTGTTGAGAGGTATATTTGAGCCTCCTGCACAGCCATGTTTGCCTCGAAATATGGGTGGTTGATGAATTTGACCGGCCACGTCTCCTCAAAATGAGCATGTTCTCGCGTGAATGCTGCGTGCAGATCATCTACGTGGGCTGCAAGCAGCTCCACCTCGTCGACGGACGTAGTGTGTGCGTGGGTGGGCAGCTGCGCCTTCAAGGCCTGAAGGGAGTCGAAGCGACCCATCTGGGTCTTGGCCTTGAAGACCAGCTGCGAGGGCAACGTTGCTGGTGATGTCGCCCTCGGTGGCTTCTTTTCCCCACTCGTCCCCAGAGCCTCGGTGGGGATGGTGAGCACAATCGGTGCTGGGGAAGGCGGCCTTGATGAGCCCGCTGACTTTGTGCTTTTTTGATCATCTTGATCCGCCATTCCGATGCACACGAGATGAGCTTGTGAGCCCTCTAACACAAACTACACAGCACTGTAGTGCACAATCACCGATCCGGCTCGAAGGACCAAACTGTAAAATATTAGGTTATGTTGAGCACGAGGAGGCTGGAGAGGTTATGGACGGTGATTGGCACTAAAACACTGGGTTGCACAAAAGTATGTGAAGTCTTTATTTTAAAGGTGTACAAACGGATGAGCCGTTGTGCACACTGGAATAATGAGGGTTGAGCCCCCGTACACTCTATCGTACAATTCCCACGCTTCAAACACGTGGACACGTGAACACGCACAGGTGCGAATACGCGATGACTTAATGAAAACGTACACGCCGTCAGTGTCGCGAACACCGTGTTGAGCTTACTGATTAAACTGGTATGAAATGCACAATACAATTGCTTGTTGAGCAAGGCTGTTGAACAATGAACGAACACGTTGTTCGGTGCGCACGGTTCTGAACAGAATGAAATACAAGATGGATGCGCATTTCCGCCGCGGCGTCTTCTCGAACATTCTCGAGCGTCGATCGACAAGACGGGCCCTGATTGGTTGATCGATCGCGGATCGACCGTGACTTCCGCCGCCCAGGAGGTGCTGCGGTGATCGAGAGTGCGGCGGCGCAGAGAACTATTCATTCCCAAACACGATGGAATAATCGGATGTGTCGAATCTATCGATATTGCGTTTCATGGTCTCGTAGATATCTTCGCATTGAATATGATAAATGAGGCTGTCAATGTCTGTATATAGAATTTTACAATTTTGGGCGAGCAGTGGAGACATGTACTCGTGGTGAAATTCATACAAACAAATTTTTGATATGTCCAGAATGCACATACCCACGTATATCCGTTTGTTGAATTTCACCTCGACTTTTCGCAATTCAACAGCTATTAAATTTTCCGAAAAAACACATCTACTATGGAAATTCGGTTTCGCGATCATTGCCTCCGCGCCATATCGTCCATCCCAATGTGTTAAAAGTTTTACATCCACGTGATTTCGCACATTTTCCATAGTTTTACCAAATACCGCGTTGTTCATCAATTTATATAAATTTTTTTCAAAATCGTTTGTCGCGCCTGTTCTGAACCGTGTATTTAGTTCGATGTAATCGCGGAGCCAGGGAGATTGAGCGAATTGAAGCACGCGGTGTATCTTTGTAATACGAAGACCGTGTCGCGTGCACTGCTGCAGGTTGCGATAATGGATAACGTAACGCTGCTTATCGTATAATGTCGCGAGTAATTTATCCTGTCTGCTACCAGGTGGTTTGGCACGCGTCGGACAGAATGGTAGATCAGCATGAGCGTCGTGCAGACGTTGCGGATATTCCAGATCTACCTCGAGAATGTATCCCGTGGACGAATCAATAGCGATCGAAGACACGTCAAAATTTGCAACATCTTCGACCCATTGAAATTTAACGTATGGCAGGGGCTGACACATTGCCCATCCATACAAATTGTTCACGTCAAAGTACATCAAGTACGATGACTGTTCCGATGCGTCGTAAGATGGCATGTATTTGTTATTGGCATGTGCGTATCTTCCGGAACATTTACTTAAACCCCCGCGTATACCGCGTTCGATAAACATGACCATATCGACGTCGGTGAGCAATTCGAATGTAATTTTAGTGTGTTTTAACATAGCATCCCACGTGAAATCAGGTAATGTATAATAATGCGCAGAATCTAATCCGTAACTCTTGATACAACTTTCGCGAAAATTTTCAAATATATCTGCCAATAACAAGACATCTGTTTTCAAATACAAGTCGCTGTATTCGCCCAAGGTTCTAATCCCAAAACGTTGCCAAACAGTCTCGGCGTGCGCGTAATCGCTTTCGGATACAGTCTCACCGGTTAATGAACTGTAGAATGACTCGCGCGGTGGCAAGCATGGTTCTTGCAGCTTGTTCGCGCAATCAAGGTATTCATATGGAAAGACACCCTTTCGCGTTAATAAATTGAAATCTTCAATGGATAATGTTTCAAATTGGGATCGTAAAATTTTTAATTGATCTGTGTTAAGAAAAGATGCTAATTTGTCGAGACTGGTATTGAGAAATTTGTATGAATCGATGAATCGCAATTTAATATAATTTCGTGAGTCTGATTCAGCCGGATCTTCAACATTTTTTGTGAAAGAAATATACTTTTCCTTAGTTAGAATTATAGGTAAAGAAGGCTTTTCTTTCTTTTGTTTTGTTCTTTTCTTTCTTCAGCCTCGCCTCTTATTGTCTGTAAAGGCGAGCACTGATTTATTCACGCCGGACGCAATGTCGATATTTGTTTTTCGATCTTACCGACCGATTGCGGTTAGTGACAGATCTTCGCGCGTGCGCGCCACAAGCGTCGTGGTCTCTTCCGTTCTTTTATATTAGTCTTAGTCTTAAGAGCAACAGTGATCTAACTGAACGTATATATTAAAAGCACCTTACGCAGAAGTCTAACGAGAGATTTGTAATATCCCCGGATCCGCTCCCGAACCTCACTTAAACTAACAGGTTATGGGCCCAGAACGCCGCGATACCGCGCTAATATTCCGAGGATCAGTATAGTGAATCCTTCTCGATCGAAACGTTCATCGTTAGCGACTAGCACGCGCCGAATCCGCCATCATCGATCCGTTCGTCCGCGCAACGTGCCCGTTTTACAAAAAGGACGAAGTGCGTGTTATATTGGCCATCCGATAGTCCGGCACCCAGTGCTCGAAAATTCTAAAGTAAAGTGCTCGCGCATAATTCAGAATGTCGGAACCGATCCACTTGAAACAAGTGACGAAATTTGACGGAACGAACTTCCTTTTATGGAAGTTTCAGATGAACGCCATTTTTGTGGCGTACGGCGTAAGGGACATCGTCGACGGTATAAAAACCAAGCCGCCAGCAAGCGATCAGGCGGCACGAGCCGCATGGTCAACAAATAACGCAAAAGCAATGTGTATTATTTCGACCGCCATGGAGTATTCTCAACTAGAATACCTCATCACTTGCAACACGGCCGCCGAAATGTGGAGAAAGCTAAGCAGCATACACGAGCAGAAAACGGCTTCGAACAAATTGCTTATCATGCAGAAATTCCACGAATATCGCATGGACCACAAGTCCTCGATCTCCCAACACGTGGCCAAGATCGAAAACATGGCGCGTCAGTTGAAGGATTTGGGAGAAACGGTTTCCGAAGTCGCAATCATGGCGAAAATACTGGGAAGTCTCCCATCCAAATACAACTCGCTCATCACCGCTTGGGACAGCGTTGCTCCCGCGCAGCAGACTCTTGATAACCTCAACCAACGCCTCCTGAAAGAAGAGACGCGTATGAGCACCAACGACGAGGCCACGAGTGCCCTCGCCGCCGTGAACGTAAAACCCGCAAGAAATATCGTGAAGCCGAAACGCGATGAAATAAAGAAACGACGCAATAAGGAAGTTGAGTGCTTCTACTGCCACAAAAAGGGACACTTCATTAGGGACTGCCGAAAAAGACTAAGTGCGAATAAAAGTCAAGGCGACAAATCTGAAAGCATAGACACACTCATTGCCTACACCAACGACGAGAAAATATCGCCGCGGAATAATAAACAAAGTGTGTCTCTCTCGTGCGCGTTCTCCTACCAAGACAAAGTGCGTCTCCTAAGTCGCGACGCGAAAGACATGTGGTTCGCGGATAGTGGTGCCTCCAAGCATATCACGTTCAGGCGCGAATGGTATTCGACCTTCAATCCGACAACAGACGAAAAGATCTGTTTAGGGGACGACGGTGTTTGTGAGATCCTGGGATCCGGTACGATCCCCGTGCTAAGACTAGTCAACAACAAGTGGCACAGCACAAGTCTGGAAAACGTTTTATACGTTCCGAGTTTTAAGAAAAACCTCTTCTCGATCGGACAGTGCACCGACAAGAAGTTTCGTGTCCTTTTCTCCGAAGAATCCATAGGGATATATCGCAACGATCAACTGGTCGTCCAGGGTGTGAAACAAGAAAACAAAATCTACCCGCTCTTCCTTCAACCGGCAATAGGCGAGACAGCGAACGTAGCCATCTCCGATAATCTCAAAACGTGGCACCTCCGCCTAGGTCACCTGAACAAAGCGTCGTTAAAGGAAATGACGAAGAAGAAGCTCGCTACGGGAATCGATTTCACCGACGTAAACGACTTTTTCTGTGACGACTGCCAGTTTGGAAAGATGCACAAGCTCCCGTTCAAAAAGGACACACCGAGAAGAAGACCGCAACCAGGAGAGTTCATCCATAGCGACGTCTCCGGACCGATGTCTACACAGTCCGTCGGCGGGGCGAAATTCTTCGTGACCTTTAAGGACGACTACTCCGGATTCCGTCACGCATACTTCATGCGTCACAAGTCGGACGTCTACGAGTGCTTCAAAAGGTACGAGCAAATGATTAGAAATAAATTTAATACTCCAATGAAAAGATTAAGGGCCGACAATGGAAGGGAGTACGTAAACAAAGAAATGAAGGAATACCTGGAGAGAATGGGTATTCAGCTGGAGCCGACGGTGCCCTACACGCCGGAGAAAAACGGGCGGTCCGAGAGGGACAACAGGACGATAGTCGAGTCCGCCAGGACGATGCTGCTTTCGAAGAACTTACCTCGCTACCTATGGGCCGAGGCCGTGAACACAGCCATATATCTCCTAAATCGAACAGCCACGTCTCAGGTGAATGACGCTACTCCGTACGAGATATGGACTGGCAACAAACCAGATTTGTCTCACGTAAGAATATTCGGGAGCGAGGCGTTCGAGCACGTCCCGAATGTTCTCCGAACGAAACTGGACCCGAAGGCGAAGAAGACGATCCTCGTGGGCTACCAGGGAGAATCCTCCAACTACAGACTATTTCATCCGGGCTCGAGGAAAATCTCGGTAAGCAGACACGTAATAATCAATGAGTGTGTCGAAAGGGACACGGCGACCGTTGGGCCAAACACGGCCGACCTGCACGACTCCACGGGAGTGGATTCAGCCCAGGCGACGGGGGAGTGCGTCCCAGATGCAGCAGACCCGCCGAGCACCCCCATCGGTGTCCAGCACATCGATGCAGACCAGACCGACGCCGACACTCCAGACGACTCGGACGAGACAGCGCGAAGCCTCCGCGACCGTCGGACGCTCCGCGCCCCGGACAGGTACGAGGCGAACTACGCCGAGTTCTCCGAACCGGCAACCTACGCAGAGGCGATCACCGGAGAGGACGCTGAACAATGGAAGGAAGCCATCGCAGACGAACTGTCAGCCCTGGAACGCAACGGGACCTGGAAGATGGCACCGCTCCCAGCCAACCGGCGTGCGATCGAGTCCAAATGGACCTTCAAAGTTAAACGGGCCCCGTCGGGTGAGGTGGTAAGATTTAAAGCGCGTTTAGTTGCAAAGGGCTTCTCCCAGAAAGCCGGAATTGATTATAATGAGACTTTTTCACCGGTCGTGCGATACGACTCCGTGCGCGTTCTCCTTGCGATAGCCGCCGAAAAAGACCTTGAGATCCGGCAGTTCAATGTAAAGACAGCCTTCCTCAACGGGGAGGTGACCGAGGAGATTTACATGAAAATCCCCGAGGGAGTTCAGGCTAGCAGTAAAACCTCGTACGGACTCAAGCAGTCATCGCGATGTTGGAACCAAAAATTTGACGAGTTCCTCAAGCGCTTCAATTTTAAACAATCACACGCGGACAAATGTATATACGTAGGAAATTTTTGCGACTGCGAAGTGTACCTCGCGCTATACGTAGATGACGGATTAATTTTGGCAAAGTCAGCAAAGGCCCTTGACGCAGTCATCAAGGTTCTTCGAAGTTCATTCGAGATAACTCTCGGCGACTCAGACATATTCGCTGGCCTACAAATTTCGAGAGATCGTGGCAGAGGAACCTTGACGATACATCAGGAGTCATACGTAAAGAGAATCCTGTCTCGCTTCGGCATGGCCGACGCGAACCCAATCAGTATACCGGCCGATCCTCACACCCCACTCGAATCGGCCGCCGAAGACGACCTGGCCGTGAAAGAGATTCCGTACAGGGAGGTAGTGGGGTCACCAATGTTCCTAGCGACCGTGAGTCGCCCTGATATCGCGTTCGCGGTTAACTGCGTCGCCAGATATTTAAATAGCCATAATCGCAGCCACTGGGAAGCCGTGAAACGAATACTCCGTTATTTGACTTGTACACTAAACGTCGGGATAACGTATTCAAGCAGTGGGAGCGATCCGGAGCTCAAGGGATACTCCGATTCCGATTACGCGGGCGACCTCGACACGCGAAGATCGACCACGGGCTACGTTTTTCAATTAGCTGACGGGCCGGTCACATGGTGCTCACAAAGACAGAAAATGGTAACTTTGAGCACCACCGAGGCGGAATACGTAGCCGCCTGCGAAGCGGCGAAAGAGGCCATCTGGCTTAGAAGGCTGTTGAGTGAAATCGGATGTGGAAGTGAAAGTCCAACCATGATTCGCGTAGACAACCAGAGCGCGATTCGTCTGGTCAAGAATCCCGAGTTCCATAAAAGGACTAAGCACATCCACGTCCGATTCCACTTCATCCGCGAGAAATGCGAGGACGGCGTGATCAATGTCGACTACGTCCCAACGAAAACTCAGATCGCGGATATACTCACTAAGGCGCTACCCAAAGATCGCTTTGGATTCCTGCGTGACTCAATTGGCCGTGCGAGGCATGACTGAACCCTCAAAGAGTGGGAGTGTTAGAATTATAGGTAAAGAAGGCTTTTCATTCTTTTGTTTTGTTCTTTTCGTTCTTCAGCCTCGCCTCTTATTGTCTGTAAAGGCGAGCACTGATTTATTCACACCGGACGCAATGTCGATATTTGTTTTTCGATCTTACCGACCGATTGCGGTTAGTGACAGATCTTCGCGCGTGCGCGCCACAAGCGTCGTGGTCTCTTCCGTTCTTTTATATT
Source organism: Andrena praecox (assembly GCA_963932275.1). NCBI lineage: Eukaryota > Metazoa > Arthropoda > Insecta > Hymenoptera > Andrenidae > Andrena > Andrena praecox. Next base: position 52,403,180 of record OZ010728.1, on the reverse strand, counting down.
AGTCTTAGTCTTAAGAGCAACAGTGATCTAACTGAACGTATATATTAAAAGCACCTTACGCAGAAGTCTAACGAGAAGATTTGTAATATCCCCGGATCCGCTCCCGAACCTCACTTAAATTAACAATAGGCAATACATCAACGTGACCTTTGAAAGCGGCAGCTATTTCCATGATAATGAAATGTGAATCATAGCCGGATAAATTATGAAAAACTATGGGGATGTAAAACGCATTTCTATATTTTAAATTGCATTTCGAATGTGCTGGTCTTCTAAACCGCCCGGATATATGACAATGATCGCGAACTCGTACATCATCAGCCTCGAATGGCTCGTCGCAAATATGACAATTAGTTGCATTGCAAAATGTCATCCACTGATCTTTCGTCAACTTTTCAATAGAAGCATTAGTAGCTAGAATGGGTTTGGCAAAATATGCAAAATTTTTTAGTTCGTCGACGAACCATGAAATACAATCCGCGTCGCGGCGACATCGATTCATCGATAGTGATGTATCGTACGAACAATGCATATAATATGCAATGCTATGCACTTTATGTTGCTGGTACGCATGTAATTTAGAATCCGCATCACCCATCATGCGGTCTTCCGTTTTCTCGATGATGCACTCGAGATCTGCATACACCACGAATGGATGTCGCTCCTTCATGCAGTGGTTCTTGAAACTGAGGAAATTGTCGCCTTCGCTGGGCAGCAGAATGGCACAATCATTCATATTCCTGCAGTCTACTGCATGGGTCTCCAACTTCTCGACAGATCCAAAGTAATTCAAGTGTGGGGGTCCGGTAGGTGTTCATCGACATGCCACCAGAGGGCCACCCGGCACCAGGGCTTCTCGCTGGTGTTCCATCGCCCTCCGGTTAGTATATATACAAGTTCCGTTCCAGTCCTGATACCCAGCGGTCTAAGGCAGGGTTCCGCCAGGTAAGCCTTACTGATGAGTCCTCTGGCGGACCCGGGACGAAACGCTCTTTCTTTCCCTCTCTAGGGTGGTGACCCTTCTCCTCTTCTTTCTTCTCTCGGGTGATCCCACCGCAGACGTTCCAGAGTCGGATCGCTACACAAGCATCTGTAAAAAACAGAAATTTTTTTTTTCGAGAGAGACATTTCAACATTTCACAAGTTTATATACGTACCGGTCACAGATGAATTTCTTTCCATTGTGTCTGCTCAGCTGCATGCTCACCAGCCGGGACAAAGTGCCCTACATCGCCGTGCTCTTGATACGGTGTGTAGAGCAGGTTGACGTGTTGATCCCTCTTTTGGTTGGCGAGACGCAGCGGAAAGACTGCAACAGTTATCTTCTCATTGTCCTTCTCCAGTCGCTCCTCGAAACTGTACACGTTGATGGAGATTTCGTTCTGCCGCTCAAACTTCCCAATTTGCTCCAGGGACATTGGAAACTCAATACCCTGGAGATTTAGCACGGAAGCATAGTCTGGGTATGAACTTTGACGATCTGTATTTCGTTCGGCTGGATGAAGAGCGGCGATCACTGCCCACGCGAAACACGCATTGTCTATGGATTGTACACTAATTGTTGCCTTCTTTAGCGACAATTTCTGCGGTAACTTGCAGTTACACCCCGCACGCAGTGGATTGTACTTGTTAACATTGACTGTCAGATTCAGAATTCTCGTCAATGCCCATCCACTATCGCGTTCCTGGAACTCTTCCAACGATGCCAGGGTGGGTTCGATAACGCATCGCTGGTACCACTCCTGCAGATCGGACGTGCGGAAGAGTTCACAGTTTCGGGTATTGATGCTTTTACACATATGCTTGTCACCCGACACAAATTCACCGTTAAACATCGTGTTCACTTTGAGGTTTCGATGTTTCCTCAAAGCATCCCGCACATGCTCCAGCACAATGGTCGCCGCATCTTGGAGGAAGTTGCGCGGCTCGATGTAATTTGAATTTAGCACGGCACCAGTTAATACGCGGCTTTCGAACGCAGTGTCTATTTCGCGCCACAAAAGGCCTGTGCTCGAATGTCCTGCACCTTCACGCACGAAACGTCCACGCAGTGTATATTTTAGTCCTTCGAGCCGCGCGATTCGAGCAACCAACGATTGTCGAACCCCAATCGATAATCGAGGACGTTTCACTCGGCTGTGTTCTTCCAACGATTCGATACACTCGTTGCACCGTTTTCCCACGCGAGGTATTCTTCTCGCGAAATCAATCGTTCGGATTGATCCAACAATTGGCGTTCTGCTTGCGTGAATTCTTCCATGATCGTAAATGGAATGTAAATGTGATATCTTTTCAGCACAACACGTTGCAACGATTTGAGACTTTGTGCAGTTTGGAGCGCGCTTTTATAACTAGGTACCACGATTCGATATCTCTGTCTAACTCTTTCGGTGTACCCTCTCCCTCGAATGCATTGCATGTAAAAAAATGGCGATCCGTCCCAACATGGTTCTCTGCAGTTTCTGTTGATGCAGCATAATTCTTTCTATGATTCACGCTTATGACGAATTAGTGCGCAAAATCATACGACGCAGTTTCTGCTGACACCTAATAATTCGACGCTTTCAAAAGTATTATATTACATTCAACACGAGCCAAGACTTTTATCCTTGAGGGTGAGACTCAAATTACATGCGATCGTGCAATATGCTGCATCGTTAGGATTGAAAAACATTATGGAAAAGTTGGAAGTTTTAAAATAAAATGTGGTGGTGGGGGAAGCAATCACACCGCTATTTAAGACGGCTCCCTGACGCTATTCCATCAATCGCTCAGTAGTCTCAGTGACTTTCGACGGAACAAATACTACTCTGAAAAAAAAATGTGCAGTACTAGTGTCGAAGGAAACGCCGAACGTATGAATTATTACGTTCCGATCATGCAGGATGATGGTGTAGCTCAATGCGGGGAGGATACAGTTGTTTGGTATGGTTTAATTTTTTACATATTCTTAAATTTTTTATGTTTGCGCAAACAATTTCATATCTTTGATTGTTCTCTTAGCCCGCGCCGAACATCGCGTATCATGGTCAGAAGATACGCATTAACATTCATGGGCAGCAAATATTTGGAAATTGGAATCAGCGTAGGACCTACGATCGATGTAGAAATTGTTCTCGGCGACAATCGTGGGATGTACCTCACGTTACCATGGTGTACATGGCATGCGTTATGTAGCAGTCGTACAGCCATTGAAGAACGTTCACGCACTATGACGCCCCTCGCACATATATTAAATTTCGAAGGACTTATTTTGTTCAATAGCGCGTCTTTAACGGCTTTCGAATCACCAAACTTAGACTTGCAGTCCGGCAACGGCTCTACAAAGAATTCCTTCATATTGCTTACATTAATCGCACGAGACCTGGATACGGAGACCGACGGCGGAGCATGGGCGCAGTCACCTCTGGCGACTGAAGCATATGAACCAGCCGAGGGAAGTCGACTGGTCACCTGGTTATTCTGAAGCTCAGATATGGCATTTGAAACCGAGTTAGTAACCTTCTCTCCCAGACTCTCCTCTAATGTTTTTTGCTGCTCCACACTGGCGTTCATCAGTCTCCGCATCTCAGTACCAATGACATCGCCCATTCGCTGCGTCACAGCCGACATTTCGCCTACCAATACATCCGTCTGATTCGACTTAATCGTAGAGACAAACTGGTTCCTGAGTACGCTAAGCTCGTGGTAACGCGCGGCCAGATCAACATACGCTCGACTAATCTTAGAATAAAGGCCCTTTGTTTCGGCAAAATCATCCCTCTCTCTCTATTTATCTCTCTCTTTCTACATCAGCCGCAAGAAACCTGGATCAGCTGATGAACCTTGTATTTACTTTTCGCGATCATACATACATACTGTTCAACACCATATCTCACTTACACTCACACACACACTCTCGCTCTCGCAACCGACCCGAGCGTTCGGTTATACCCAGCAGTAATCTCTCGTGTCTCGAGCTGATGAGCATCTTTTGTATCACCTCATTATTAATTCTCTCTTTCTCAATAAACTGCACAATTCTCAACATTTTTTGAGTTCTCTCTATACATTTTTTGGTCCTTCGAGCCGGATTGTTGTGAATAGTGCAGTCTCAGTAAAGTAAAAAGTGCAGACTCGTTCTCTAAACTCAAAGAAAGTCTCGTGTGTGTGTGCGGCAACAAAAGACAACAGTTATTTTCTCTCACTCTTGCCTTCGCCGCGCTCTCGTCTCGTCTCTAAAGTCCACGTTCGCGCGCTCTCGCAATTGTTGTGATTTTCGCGCGTGTAAAGAATTCGTGCACGTGTGTGCTCTGGAAAAATCATCTCATCGTGCTCCGGAAGTGTCGCGAAGTTGTTAAATCCGTGTGCTAGTACGTTACAAACAATTTGAATCATGTCCGCTACGGTTGCTGCTATTGTTGACAAACAGACCACCCAATACGGTCTGATCAGCCGAGCCGTCGCGAATGTGAAGAAATTGGAAACCAAAAAGCGCACAAGTACAAACCAGAATCGAAATTCTCGACAGCAACTGGAAGAAGTTTCAAGAAAATCACGATCTTCTCTCGTCCTTGAAAGATGAAGAACGATCCGCGCTACCGTACTTCACAGATCATCAATATGAACAATGTGAAGAAGTCTATGCCGATCAAAAGAGCGAACTTCTGTCGTATCTCAACCAACTCAAGAGCAAGACAGGTCAATCGGCGTCCACAGCATCAAGTGTTCCAAGTTCATCTCATGCGCCGACTTCTCGACAGCTCCCTCGACTCAACGTGCCTAGCTTCTCAGGAGCGTACCGTGAATGGCGACCTTTCCGTGATCTCTTCTCAGCAATGATTGTCAGAAGCAAGGAAATCCCTGACGTCGAAAAATTGCAATATCTAAACATGAGTGCCACCAGTGAAGCAGCTCAACTCATCAGGAAGTATGAAGTTACCGATGAAAATTTCGCGCGTGCGTGGCAAGAACTCGTTGACCGCTACGAGAACAAGCGAGTGCTCATCGATACGCATCTCTCCACGTTATTCTCTCTTCAAAAGGTAACTCAACAATCGCCTACCGAACTCAAAGCTCTGATCGGCGACGTTAAAGAATCTCTGGGAGCTCTCAACGCTCTCGGGTGTCCTACAGACGCTTGGGACAGCATCATTGTATACATGGTGACGCGCAAACTCGACGCGGAATCTCTACTCGATTGGGAAATGCAAATCGGTGCAACGACCGAACCCGCGACGTTCGCAGAACTTCAAAAGTTCATCTCAGGCAGGATACTCGCTCTCGAAGGTTTCGCGCGCGCAACCGCTAACCCAAAATCGCGTTCGGCCGTTCCCGCAGCAACGAAAAGTAAGTCTAGCGCGAAATCACATCAAGCTGCCGTGACTCTCAAAAGCGACAATTCTCCGAACGTTGCGACAAGTTCATCGTCGTTCACGTGCTCGCTATGCAATTCCCCGCATTACATCTCTGCATGTCCAGCGTATCGAGGCAAAACAGTCGAAGAAAAACTAGACTTTCTCAAACAAAAGAATCTCTGTTTCAATTGCCTCGGTCCGCATCAATTCCGTAACTGTCGAACAGCAAAACGTTGCCGAGTCTGTGGGAATCCTCATCACTCGTCGATCCACCGGACCACCAACACGTCAGATGGTCCAGCTCCTCGCGCGTCAACCACTCAGGGAGCGAGTTCACAACAACAACAATCGGTATCCGTCGCTCCCGGGAGCCAAACAAGCGCTTCCGTGCTTCCGCGCAACGAGGATACTGACTCGGGCGCGTCCGCCTCGACCAATGTCGCTATGACCACCTCAATCAAGTACATGCCAGTTCTGCTCGCAACAGCTCTCATCAAGGTCACGTCATGCTACGGCGACCAGTACGAAGTTCGGGCCCTCCTCGATCAAGGATCAGAAGTATCGTTCATCACGGAATCTCTCGCGCAACGTATCAATCTGCCGCGTCAACGAGTCTCTCTCCCAATCCACGGGATCGATGCGCAACGGTCGACTGTCTCTCGCGGATTTATAAATCTCAGCATCGCGTCACGTGTCCATCCTACATTTTCGCTCTCGATAGGTGCGTACGTGCTCGCGAAGCTCACGTCGTATCTGACTTCGATCCGAGTGGTAAACAAGCCATGGCCACATCTCGACGGTCTCGAGCTCGCCGACCCAGAGTTCTCGTCAACAACTCAAATCGACTTAATTCTCCGCGCTGAAGTCTATAGCTTGATTCTCGAAGAAGGGCTACGCCGGGGCGGACCCGGGAGCCCGATCGCCCAACAAACCGCTCTAGGGTGGATTCTATCAGGATCCGTCGCATCCGAATCGACGTCACACTCGACTGTTCGCCCTGCTCAAGGGCTACAGTGTTCTGTCGATCATGACCTTCTCGATCTCTTCCCACGATTTTGGGCACAAGAAGAAACGAACGTTGAATCAACCAGTACTCCGTCCGACGCAGAAGCCCTGTGTGAACAGCACTTCATCGAAACTCACTCTCGCCAGCAGGATGAACGCTACGTCGTGCGGATACCTCTCAAACGTCTCCCGGAAGATCTCGGTGACTCGTATAAACCAGCGTTATACGCTCTCTCGCGACAAGAGAAAAGATTCTTGGCAACCTCATCTTTGAAGTCGGCGTACTCCGAATTTCTCCGCGAATACGAAGCTCTCGGTCACATGGCTGTCGTTCCGAAATCACTCGCTCAACCGCGTCGCGTATTCTATCTCCCTCACCACGCAGTAGTGCGGGAGACCAGCTCAACCTCAGGGATACGCGTCGTCTTTAATGGATCTTATCGCACCAATTTCGGAATTTCAATCAACGATCTGCAACACATTGGGCCGAAACTTCAAAATGATCTCGCCGATGTCATCACTCGTTGGCGCCGCTACGCGTGCGTTTTCTCTGCGGACATCGAGAAAATGTATCGGCAGATTCGCGTACACCCTGAAGATTGGGACTTGCAACGAATTCTCAGGAGGGACAATCCAGAAAATCCGCCAACCTCATATCATCTCTGCACTGTAACCTACGGCCTCGCAAGCGCTCCATATCTCGCAATCCGTGCACTTCGACAACTCTCAATTGACGAAGAGCAGCGCTTTCAGGTGCCGACGACATTGCAGAAGCGCAAGAAAAAATTCACCAAATCGATGAATGCCTCAAGGCCGGATGCTTTACATTGCAAAAATGGACCGCCAGTGACGAAAATTTACTGCCACACATCTCGTCAGAGAGACGAGAGAAATCATCATCAGTGCTACTCGAAGACGCTCAACTCTTTCGCGCTCTCGGATTTCTCTGGCAACCAAACACAGACTCGTTCGTATTTGCCTCGCGCATCCGCGACGAATCGCCTCGTACCAGTAAACGCACCGTGCTATCGCGTGTCGCGCAACTCTTCGATCCTCTCGGATGGATCGCGCCTGTCGTCGTTCGTGGAAAGATCTTCATCCAGGAACTCTGGTCAGCAAAGCTCGGCTGGGACGACCAGCTACCTGAAGAACTCGAATGCCGCTGGAGAACTTTCGACAAGGATCTGCAAGACGTCTCTTCAATCTCAGTGCCCCGATGGCTCGGGTCTTGCGCATCATCGTGCGCCGTGGAGTTGCACGGATTCTCGGACGCGTCTCAAGTTGCTCTCGGTGCAGTGATCTATTTACGCGCGATCGCGGATCTCGACGATGTTCGCGTAACAATCGTCGCCGCGAAAACTCGGGTTGCTCCGCTGAAGCCAGTGACCATTCCTCAACTCGAACTCTCAGCCGTACTTCTCTTAGTTCGAACTATATCTCACGTACGAAAAACTCTCGATCTCGAAGAAGCTCCGATTCATCTCTGGACGGATTCCACGGTCGCGCTCGCGTACATTCGTGGTGATACCCGTCGGTGGGCCGATTACTTTCGAAATCGCGTAACGGAAATTCAGGAGCTCTCAAACTCTCAGTGGCACCATGTCTCAGGGAAGGACAACCCTGCGGACTTTGCATCGCGCGGACTCTATCCTCGGCAACTCAAAGACGAGACTCTCTGGTGGAATGGCCCGACATGGTTGTGGAAACATTCAACCTCTTGGCCATCATCGAATCCATCGCTTGATACGGACGTCGCTCTCGAAATTCGCAAAACTCCGGTCGCGATCGCTAATAAGGACGAGCCTCCAGAACTCTGGACTCTCGTTGAGCGGTTCTCGAGACTCAGGACTCTTCTTCGCGTGACGGCGTTGTGTTTCCGAGCCGTTCACAAATTCAAACGCATCCAGGGCGCTCCGGATCGAGCATCGCCATTTACTCCCGAAGAACTCAACACCGTTCGACTTTTCTGGGTAACGAAAACTCAAGTCGCGTACTTCGGGAACGAAATTCATCAACTCTCGCAAGGCACGCAGCTCTCGCGGTCTGCCGCGCTCATTCGACTCGCTCCTTTTGTTGATTCTTCGGGACTCTTACGCGACTCTTATTCTCTTCTCGACTACGACGAGAAACATCCTCTTATTCTACCTCGAGAATCCGCACTCACGACTCTTATCATCCGTGATACACATTACCGCACACTTCACGGAGGAACGCAGGTCACGCTCGCTACGTTACGACGTCGATATTGGATCGTAGGAGGCCGTGTGCCGATTCGCGCCGTCATACATCGCTGCATTCCGTGCGTTCGACAACGAGCCGCTATCAGTCAGCAACTTATGGGGCAGCTACCAGAACCTCGTTCAACTCGGTCGCGCCCGTTCTTCCACTCCGGAGTCGATTACGCCGGGCCTTTGACTCTCCGGACGTTCCGAGGACGGGGCGCCAAATCTTACAAGGGATACATCGTCGTTTTTATCTGCTTCTCATCATCCGTCGTCCATTTGGAGATAGCAACCGATTATACCTCAGAAGGGTTCCTCGCCGCGTACAAACGTTTCACGAGTCGACGCGGCATCTGCGGAACGCTCACGAGCGACTGTGGAACAAATTTTATTGGCGCTGACAAGGAATTGCGCAAGCTTTTTCAAGCTTCATCCGGACAAATGTGTTGTGCCCAGGCAACGCCCAAGCACGCGTATTACACACACTATGATACATTATACATATTATATTACTCTAGAACGTTTCGAGACGTTTCTAAGCTAAATCAGTTGCGAGGCGAGCACGAATCTACGAAATCAGCAAAAATGCGAGCGCTTCGCTATGACCATATACGGCAACGCGAAGCGACGGCACCACGCCCAATAAGCGAAATAAAAACCGATTTGCCGCCGCAAATCGGCAGACTCGAGATCCGACCCTCGACCGGGCAACACGGCTAAAACCTACTTGTACACCTCAGTCTAGTTTAAGTTGTTTCTGAATAAAGACTTAGTCTTTGAGTTTAAACACATTTGGTGCAGTTCACCCGGTGGATTCTCATCCTTTAATCGCTCCCGAACTCACGATTACGCCAGATCCCGTACCAGCCTTGCGAGCCATCACGCAGGGCACAACAAAATTGGTGGCAGCGGTGGGATCTGCATCGAAAAAGTTTTACCGAGCCTTGACGCAACCGATCAATCGACACCGTCTGAGATTGAACTCTCTCAGATAAGATTATTGGATCATCGCAGTCGCATAGGCTGAAACAGGTTATCGTCGCTACCGAGGTAGCACAGAGGACCGAGGAACGGCCTTTGAGAAGACGTTCGACGCAGTCCGAACGACGACGAACCTAGTAACGAGTAAAATCAGCTTGTGAGTAAACGGGTGAATCAACCATCTACCAAACACCAATTCCATCTACGAGGACGCCACGGATCCGAGGACCGAGGCGCACGAGAGGACTTGGAGACCGAGGAACGTGTAGGAGCCGCACCTGAAGGACGGACGGAGAGCCGTACGAGGGAAGCAGCCGTCGAGGTACGCAGCGAACAGCTGTACGGATCGACCTTGCTGGGTCCAGTTTCATCTTATCGCCGCCGTTGGTTCACGTACGAGAGGACGTCCGACCGAGCCGACGACATGTGCTTGCGAGCAGCATTGTGAGTAAATGAAGCGTATACCGAGTCCGAAACAGAAAACGCGAGCGTAAATATTGTAAACCAGAGTCCTAAAGAAATCCAGAGACGGTACATGCATGTCTATAGAAGACGAACGCGCGAATCAATTCAAGCTTCCGGGTCAAAGGAGCTTGTCGAGATCATTCGAATCGTTTTTCAATAAAAAATTAACCTTCTTACGAGAAGAACTAGACCTTCTACCTTCTATAGACCATCCAAGACCGTCCCGCCAAACACTTCGACCGCCGCCGTTAAAACTAAGCGTTAGGCAGAACGACGATTCAAGCGTAGAATCATCTCCGGAAAATTTTGTGACACCGAATAGAGACTACCCGATTTTGCTAGCGGACTTTAGTTTGTTGGACAGAGTAAATTCGGAAGGACAAGAAATGTCGTTGCTTGACGGAGCTAACCCCCCCGGACTACCGGACGTAAAAAAATTGTCTACCGCGTTGTCACTAGTCGATAAATTCGTAGGGAAATCGTCAGACGAGCTTGCAGAATTTTTGAAGTCCTATGCGAGCGCCGCAGAGTTTGTCCCCGCAACGGAGTTACCGCGGTTCTTGAAAACGGTGATAGGGACGAAAATAAAAGGCAAAGCAGCCAAGGTACTAGAATACAAGGAAATAGAGAGTTTCGATAAATTGAAGGACATCTTAACATCCTTATTCGTGGATAAAAGGTCAATAGGAGCAGTTGGAGCGGAGTTTCACGCCTGTCACCAGCGAGATGGCGAGAGCGTAAAACTATTCGCGTGTAGAGTAGAAGAATTAGCAGGAGAGTTATCCGAGCTATCGGTAAAGCCAGGAAACAGCAACGAAGTAAATAACGCGTTAACAGAATCAGTGCAAGAACGCGCTCTAGATGTTTTCACCCTAGGGTTGAATATAAAACTGAGAACGATCATAAGGTCTCGAAACTACACAACGTTAAATGCAGCTATAGCCTCCGCAATAGAGGAGGAACAAGCGATGGGTTTAAACACCTCAAAAAATTTTAGAAAGTTCGATGATCAACCCAAGAGAAGGGAAGGGTCAAACGTACCGCGCTGCGAACGCTGTAATAAATTAGGACATTTAGCGAGGAATTGTTATACGCGATTAAGCATGCCGCGAATAAACTATCCGACGCAACAGACGCACATAAAAAGGGAAGTTCAACGCGTCACAGTAGTCTGTCACTATTGTAAAAAACCGGGACACCAAATCAGGGAATGTAGGGCCAGAGAAAGAGCAAATGAACGAGAATATAGACCGCGCTATACAAATACGAATAATAGACGCGACGATTTTAGACAGAATTTTAGCAGAAACCCGAGCCGAGAATCGCCTAGCGGAAATCGAGATTACCCGAACGCGGGCCACGGAACAACCGACGACAGACAAACTAACGCAGGAGCCAGAGTAGATTCATACCGAGCGAACCTGGTAGTGACTTCCAAGACAGAGAACACCATTGAAATCGAGGCGCCGGAGCTAGTAAAAGAAAAAGCAAATTTGCTGGTCGACACCGGTGCCGATATTACGTTAATAAAGATAGGAAAGGTGTTGGGCGATGTTCACGCCCAAGACGAAGTAGTGTCCCTGCGAGGAATAGCTCCAATGGAAATCAAGACGCTATGTCTAATACAATTAAACATAAGGGTTGGAAATAAACTCGTAACGCATCCTTGTCGGTTAGTGAAAGACGACTTTCCGTTAGAAGCAGACGGAATCCTGGGACAAGATTTTATGACCAAGCACGACGTATGCATCCGAGCAAACCAAGGAATAGAATTGTACGGAATACGGTTCCCTTACTCCGGAAGAGGAAACGTAACACTAAAACCGCGAACAGAAACAATTCTCTTTGCCAGAACGACAAGTATAGGAGAAGGAATAGTAGAAGGACAGCAGATCAAGCCAGGAATACTCATAGGGAACTCATTAACCATAGGCAAAGACGGAAAATGCGTAATAAGCGTAATGAACACCACAGCGGACGAAGTCCTTATCAGTACGCCGACTGTGACGTTAGAACCACTGACGAGTGATGACATTGACCCGACGGGCGCGACCTGCGACAAGGAGCGCGACGCGCCGACATATATGGTACACGCCGTACACGGAAAAAATAGAATGCAAATCTTGCGCGAAAGCCTCAGGACCGAACACCTAAATGGCGAAGAAGAAACAAGCTTACTAGGACTTTGCGAAAAATACAACGAAATATTCGGATTAGAGGGAGACAAACTCGGATACTCCACAAAAGCGGAACATTCAATTACCCTAACGGGTGTGTGTCTCTCAAATAAAACTCTGTTTTAGGACACCACATCTGCATAGGGTTTCTCTTAGGGCTTAGGATCGACTGACTCGTGTGCAACGGCTGTTCACACGAAACCCTTCTCCACGTCAGTCCTCCAGGGCCTCGCTGGAGTATTTGCTACTACCACCAAGATCTGCACCGACTGTGGCTCCAGGCAGGCTCACGCCCAGACCCTTCTGCGCACACCGCCGCGACTCTCCTACTCGTCAGGGCTTCATGGAGGACGGTCACCCGCGAGCGGGTGGCACGTCCCTCCCCACTTGCCGCTGACGGCGGAGTATAGGCGCGACGCTACAGCGCCATCCATTTTCAGGGCTAGTTGCTTCGGCAGGTGAGTTGTTACACACTCCTTAGCGGATTCCGACTTCCATGGCCACCGTCCTGCTGTCTTAATCAACCAACGCCTTTCATGGTATCCCATAAGCGTCGACTTAGGCGCCTTAACTCTGCGTTTGGTTCATCCCACAGCGCCAGTTCTGCTTACCAAAATTGGCCCACTTGGCACTCTGATTCAATTGTAATCTCGTGGCTTCATGATCCAAGCAAGCCAGAGATCTCACCCATTTAAAGTTTGAGAATTGGTTGAGGTCGTTTCGGCCCCAAGGCCTCTAATCATTCGCTTTACCAGATGAAACTCGCACACGTTCGCGTAGGAACGAGCGAGTGCCAGCTATCCTGGGGGAAACTTCGGGGGGAACCAGCTACTAGATGGTTCGATTAGTCTTTCGCCCCTGTACCCAGTTCCGACGATCGATTTGCACGTCAGAATCGCTACGGACCTCCATCAGGGTTTCCCCTGACTTCGTCCTGACCAGGCATAGTTCACCATCTTTCGGGTCTCAACGTGTACGCTCTAGGTGCGCCTCTTCTCGCAATGAGAACGAGACGCCCCGGGAGTGCGAGGCCGCATCGTAACGCCACCGATCCTCCCTCGGTCGACGCGAAGGTCGACCTTCACTTTCATTCCGCCTTTAGGTTTCTTTCTCCCAATGACTCGCGCACATGTTAGACTCCTTGGTCCGTGTTTCAAGACGGGTCCTGAGAGTACCCAAAGCAGTAGCGTCGCCGACCGGTAATTCGAAGCTTGGCCAGTCCAAGGACACCGCCTGCTAACAGCTGGCCAGGCCCGGGGACGGCACCAGGTCCGTGCCTCCGGGTAAGAACTGACCGGTCTTGCGGCGGGCCTGACGCACACACATTCGAAAATGGATTGGTTGCGACCCGAGACCGTCAGAGTACCGTCGCGCAGCCGGCCGGGCGGCCGAGGGTCTGTCGCGTGCTCGGGGAGCAACGAAACAGGCAACCGCTCGGGCCGTAGACCGACACGCAACGAGTCGCGACGTTCTACTAGGGGAGAAGTGCACGACTACGTGGCCGGAACATTCGCCGCCGGTGGTGTACCCTCGCTAATGGAACCACGAAGGTCCACACCCGGAGTATCGCGCACCGACGGGAGCCAGCCTCGTCGACGATGAATCTCCCCATTCGATCTTTTGGGTTTCTCAGGTTTACCCCTGAACGGTTTCACGTACTCTTGAACTCTCTCTTCAAAGTTCTTTTCAACTTTCCCTCACGGTACTTGTTCGCTATCGGTCTCGTGGTTGTATTTAGCCTTAGATGGAGTTTACCACCCACTTAGGGTTGCACTCTCAAGCAACCCGACTCTATAGAGAGATCCTCCCGAAACGCGTACCGGTCGCTACGGGCCTGGCACCCTCTGCGGGTAAGTGGCCCCATTCAAGATGGACTTGGACGCGGTGCGACGTCACGGGATAAACGGATCCTCCTGAACACTACAATTCCCTGCGGCGGAACCGCGGGATTCAGTGCTGGGCTAATTCCTGTTCGCTCGCCGCTACTAAGGAAATCCTTGTTAGTTTCTTTTCCTCCGCTTAGTAATATGCTTAAATTCAGCGGGTAATCTCGCCTACTCTGAGGTCGTAGTCAATCGTTTTATTATATATTTGTGCCACCAGAGAAAAAAAGGCTGAGAGAGACCGTGAAATGGAGAGAAGATATTTTGGAGAAGCGCGCCTCTTTTGAATATTATTGTACCTCGAACGGGTCTCCCGGCGGGAGTACGGGGTGTGCGCGTAGTGCGGTATCATCCCCGTACACATCCCGGCTCGTAGCCCGACGACGACGGATCGATGTGGATCGATCTCGTTGTATTATATATCCAGAGGTGCCATCACACGATTCCAGAGGAAAGGTGTCTTTTCGTCGCGCACCGTCGATTCGATCCGCGAGACTCTCGCGGAACGAGCACCGGTTTTTACTTTAACGTCCGTCCGCTATATTAGCTTTGAGATTCCGCTGTCCCTCACGCCTCGAGCAGTGTGACTCGAGCAGAGGGAACCGCCGAAAAATAAGCTTTTCCGTGGACTGGACGACCGGTGAGACGCGAAGTGGTCTCGTACACGATCGACCAACAACGCGACAAAGACAATGTGGCGCGCGATCGGGGAGACTCGTTCTTCCATTCTACGAATGAAGAGTCTCTCCCTCTCTTGCACATTTCGCGCGGCATCAGCGCCTCTCGGTTCGTCGAAAGTTCCAGAAATCGCTCAGCCGCGCCAAGGAGGATTCCGGGGGTACAGAAACGTTAAGAAAAGCGACGAGTGTGGAGCAATCTCTCTTCATCGGATGTTTGGCGGAAACACTCTTTTGTGTGTCGACGGAACGTAGCCATAGGGAGAAAATGAATAGGGCTAGGCGAGGACACGCGCAACTACGGGGAAATACATCGACCCGATATCCTGTTGACGCGTGGTTTATTTATCATCCCGCACAGCGCCTCTATTTTCTCATTGTACACCCTTGGATCTTCACGGCGTCCCGAAGAACGAGTGTGTGTTATGCCCTCGGTGTTATATAGATTGACTGACAACACTTCTCTCACTTGTCAACGACGACCCTTCTCTTTATAAAATCCCTGGGGCCGCGTAAACCCGACGATATAGATCGATCGGCGCACGATATGCCGCGCACTGCTCTTTCCTCTCTTCTCTATCATCTCTCGCTGCTGCTCTCCTATTTTCTCTGTGGTCTCTTTCTCGGGACAAATTTTTCATTTCAGGCGACGTCGGGAGCGCGGTAAAAGATCTCGCGCGGAACGTGAAGGCAAATCTACACACACCCCGGTGCGAGCGGAGAGGCTGTTCTGTGTGTGATGATCCAGGGAGCGGTGCCAAGCACACGGGCGGTCGTTGTAAAACAACGACGCACGACGCCGTGAAAGCACGCACGCGAGTCCGCACGATCATTCTCATCACATTCGCCTCTCTCTGCTTCTCGCACGGGAGAGAGAGAGTACACGCTTCACGCGATTCTCACGCGAGCCGTGGCAAACACCGACGAACGGCCCAACTTTCGCTCGTACGTCGCGTATCTCGCGTGTACCATCGACCCGACTCCGAAACGCGTTACATCGTCGGAAACGCGAGACGGCGAGGATGATATTATATACGGAGAACCGACGCAAGCAGTCTTTTGTATGCGATAACGACCCTCAGCCAGGCGTGGTCCAGGAATTGTATCCGTGGACCGCAATGTGCGTTCGAAATGTCGATGTTCATGTGTCCTGCAGTTCACACGTTGACGCGCAATTAGCTGCGTTCTTCATCGACCCACGAGCCAAGTGATCCACCGTTCAGGGTAATCGTGTTATTAAATATGTTCGTTATATCTTTGTTCTCGGTTCGGATGAAGCCGAGGCCCGTGGCGCCTCCAACCAGCGCGCGAAGGAGATCCGGGCGTCGCCAGCGTTGACGACACTGTGTGAGATTTGTGTCCAGGACGGGAACCGTCGAAGCGTAACGCGGAAACACCGCGCGACACGTCCGACGGCCGAGCGTACAAATTCATTTAAAAACCTTCGAGATACACGGATACGAGAACCGTAAAATCGCGTACTCTGCGGGCGGGCCACCGCACGCGGCAGCGTCCTCCCCACACGCTCTCTATCGTCGTCGCCGTCCCCCGAGAGCGGACGCACGGCCGGCTTCGATCGGTCCAATCGGACTTTCGCTATCGAAGCTTCACAGCCGGTCCTTTTTTGGCTATCGGGGCGCGATTAAGCGAGCGGTACCGGGGACGCACGTCCACGCGATGGATGTGCGAGCCGCCCTAGGTTACCCGCCGGGTCCTCTCCGAGGAGAGGGTCCGTCGTGTCACGGGACTTCTTTTCGGAGAGCGCGACCAAAACTGAGGAAGCGGGATGCGAGTGGAAGAAGCGTCGTGTCGAGAGAGAGAGCGCGAAACGTCGCGAAGCACAGGAGGCTTCGACGGCGGCTCGTTCCTCTGCCCTCTCTCTCGCGCGCTTTACTTAACCCCACTCGGGGCGCTTGCGGTGTGTTTTCATCCCTGTCTTGGGTCGCGAGTGACACTCCTTTCTCGATACGAGCGTACACGCTCGCGCAGACACCCGCGCAGACGGTAAGTATCGTGTGTATATAACACGGCGGCACACGCCTCCGATACGAGGTGAACGCGAATCGACGAGGCGGCGGATTACCGGAGGCACGATCGTAACGACGGGTCTTGTTTTGCTTCCCGATCCAGTTAACGACGGCCTCTCGAGAAACCTCGCGCGAGCGCACTCGTGATTGCGTTCGTATTATCGTCCCGTTCTCATAGAGGGGGCGCCGCGGTCTGGCGGTCTGGCGCGCTTCGCTCTTTGCGCTTCACCGATGGCAGCGGACGGGAGCGTCGCGGTGAGAAACCAGGTTCTCCGTCCGTAGCGACCTCCGCGGCGTAAGCCGTGCCACGCGGTGCTATAATATATACAGAAATGCGTTCGCATTTCGTTTTTGGTATCTGTTTAAATGCATCCGCATTTAGTTTTTGGTATCTGTTTATAAATGCATTCGCATTTATATTAGTTTTTGCATAGTTACGATTCAAGCTTTTTGCTTTTTTGCTCTCTGAGCCTTGTTAATGATCCTTCCGCAGGTTCACTTACGGAAACCTTGTTACGACTTTTACTTCCTCTAAATGATCAAGTTTGGTCATCTTCCCGGCAACATCGGCAATGCCGAGACATTGCCGCGCACCAGTCCGAAGACCTCACTAAATCATTCAATCGGTAGTAGCGACGGGCGGTATGTACAAAGGGCAGGGACGTAATCAACGCGAGCTTATGACTCGCGCTTACTGGGAATTCCTCGTTCATGGGGAATAATTGCATGCCCCAATCCCTAGCACGAAGGAGGTTCAGCGGGTTACCCGGGCCTTTCGGCCAGGGAAAACACGCTGATTCCTTCAGTGTAGCGCGCGTGCGGCCCAGAACATCTAAGGGCATCACAGACCTGTTATTGCTCAATCTCGTGCGGCTAGAAGCCGCCTGTCCCTCTAAGAAGATTTGTTTGTACGTTGGTAGTAAAAACCCACCGACCGAAGTCGGGGACCTTCGTGATACCATAAGTTACGTCTATTTAGCAGGCTAGAGTCTCGTTCGTTATCGGAATTAACCAGACAAATCGCTCCACCAACTAAGAACGGCCATGCACCACCACCCACCGAATCAAGAAAGAGCTATAAATCTGTCAATCCTTCCGGTGTCCGGGCCTGGTGAGGTTTCCCGTGTTGAGTCAAATGAAGCCGCAGGCTCCACTCCTGTTGGTGCCCTTCCGTCAATTCCTTTAAGTTTCAGCTTTGCAACCATACTTCCCCCGGAACCCAAAAGCTTTGGTTTCCCGGAAGTTGCCCGCCGAGTCATCGGAGGAACTTCGGCGGATCGCTAGCTGGCATCGTTTATGGTTAGAACTAGGGCGGTATCTGATCGCCTTCGAACCTCTAACTTTCGTTCTTGATTAATGAAAACATTTTTGGCAAATGCTTTCGCTTCTGTCCGTCTTGCGACGATCCAAGAATTTCACATCTATCGTCGCAATACGAATGCCCCCATCTGTCCCTATTAATCATTACCTCGGGGTTCCGAAAACCAACAAAATAGAACCGAGGTCCTATTCCATTATTCCATGCACACAGTATTCAGGCGAAGGTAGCCTGCTTTGAGCACTCTAATTTGTTCAAAGTAAACGTACCGGCCCACCTCGACACTCAGTGAAGAGCACCGCGATGGGATATTAGTTGGACCGCCCCGTGAAGAGCTAAGCCCACCGGTAGGACGTACCACATAATGCCAGTTAAACACCGCGAGCGGTGAACCGACACTGTGACACACAGATTCAACTACGAGCTTTTTAACCGCAACAACTTTAATATACGCTATTGGAGCTGGAATTACCGCGGCTGCTGGCACCAGACTTGCCCTCCAATGGATCCTTGTTAAAGGATTTAAAGTGTACTCATTCCGATTACGGGGCCTCGGATGAGTCCCGTATCGTTATTTTTCGTCACTACCTCCCCGTGCCGGGAGTGGGTAATTTGCGCGCCTGCTGCCTTCCTTGAATGTGGTAGCCGTTTCTCAGGCACCCTCTCCGGAATCGAACCCTGATTCCCCGTTACCCGTTACAACTGTAACGTCCGATTGCCAGGGACAACTGATCGTTACTGATTCTCGAGAGGAGAGCGGCGTCCCCTCGAGTATAGGATAGGTGGGGTTTCGTTATTATAGAGTAAAGGAGTAAAATCCAACTTAAACATTAACAATGGCTTGTTTATTCAACAAATAATTATACTTTGAGTAACAAATTATATTAACTACAGCTATGATTACAATGCTCTTGGTTTTCTTATATTTTATGTATCTATATATACGTGTGTCGTATTATGTACAAGGCATGTATGTGTGTTGCAGTGTACAGCCGCTACCGTGTCCGGAGCGAGCTTATACTCTTGGCAACGTCTGCAGTAAGAACAGCCGCTACCGTTTCCGGAGCGAGCTTATTACTCGTGGCAGAGTTTGAGTTCTATACTCTTACGACCTTGCTTTTACCAAGTGCACCAGCCGCTACCGTTTCCGGAGCGAGCTTAATGCCTTTGCAAGAGCGAGGTTCTATAACCTTTGAATACACAATCAATAAAGGAGCACCTGTATCTATCCACTGAAGACCAGCCGCTACCGTCTCCGGAGCGAGCTTAATCTTACTGGTCAGACCTTAGCTACCTCTATGCTTGTGCATTCGCAAGCAGAGTCTTGACTGAATCACTGTGCTACGTGAACCTCCTTTTATACCATGATTTTGGCGGATTGGCACACGCGCAGTGGTTTTCTCGCTTATTATCTTATATTTTATCTTATATTCTTAACAACGCTTATAATCAACTATTCCTAATGTGTTTCGTAATATTCGTCTTTTTTATATTTGCTTAATTATAATTTTATATGTAATAATATGTACAGTGATTCTACGCGTGTCATAATGTATCGGTCGGACGATGGTGCCGAAGGACTGAAATCTGTCGGGACTTTGAAATTTTCGGAGCGATT
The DNA here is from genome assembly GCA_963932275.1 of Andrena praecox. Classification (NCBI taxonomy): domain Eukaryota; kingdom Metazoa; phylum Arthropoda; class Insecta; order Hymenoptera; family Andrenidae; genus Andrena; species Andrena praecox. Next base: position 52,383,471 of record OZ010728.1, on the reverse strand, counting down.
GGAGTTTTTCGCGATTATCTCGAAAACGAGCACGACGACCGCGGTCGAACCATTAGAGAAATACGTTCGCAATGCAACGGGGAACAAGGATCAATGGTTGTTTCGAAGATTGGTCGAGTTTGGTGGTCGGTCGGACGACGGTGCCGAAGGACTGAAATCTGTCGGGACTTTGAAATTTTCGGAGCGATTGGAGTTTTTCGCGATTATCTCGAAAACGAGCACGACGACCGCGGTCGAACCATTAGAGAAATACGTTCGCAATGCAACGGGGAACAAGGATCAATGAATGTTTCGAGGATTGGTCGAGTCTGATGGACGGTCGGACGACGGTGCCGAAGGACTGAAATCTGCCGGGACTTTGAAATTTTCGGAGCGATTGGAGTTTTTCGCGATTATCTCGAAAACGAGCACGACGACCGCGGTCGAACCATTAGAGAAATACGTTCGCAATGCAACGGGGAACAAGGATCAATGGTTGTTTCGAAGATTGGTCGAGTTTGGTGGTCGGTCGGACGACGGTGCCGAAGGACTGAAATCTGTCGGGACTTTGAAATTTTCGGAGCGATTGGAGTTTTTCGCGATTATCTCGAAAACGAGCACGACGACCGCGGTCGAACCATTAGAGAAATACGTTCGCAATGCAACGGGGAACAAGGATCAATGAATGTTTCGAGGATTGGTCGAGTCTGATGGACGGTCGGACGACGGTGCCGAAGGACTGAAATCTGTCGGGACTTTGAAATTTTCGGAGCGATTGGAGTTTTTCGCGATTATCTCGAAAACGAGCACGACGACCGCGGTCGAACCATTAGAGAAATACGTTCGCAATGCAACGGGGAACAAGGATCAATGGTTGTTTCGAAGATTGGTCGAGTTTGGTGGTCGGTCGGACGACGGTGCCGAAGGACTGAAATCTGTCGGGACTTTGAAATTTTCGGAGCGATTGGAGTTTTTCGCGATTATCTCGAAAACGAGCACGACGACCGCGGTCGAACCATTAGAGAAATACGTTCGCAATGCAACGGGGAACAAGGATCAATGAATGTTTCGAGGATTGGTCGAGTCTGATGGACGGTCGGACGACGGTGCCGAAGGACTGAAATCTGTCGGGACTTTGAAATTTTCGGAGCGATTGGAGTTTTTCGCGATTATCTCGAAAACGAGCACGACGCACAGTGGGCCGGATTCAGTTATTTGACGTCATTTTGGTGTTTTTTTTTTCAAGATATCGGAATGAAATTGACACCAAAAAATAGGATAAAATTTTTCCTATCTAATGATGTATAATTTAATATTTTTGACATTTATTTATTTATTTATTTTTCATTTTTTTTAACTTAATTGTGAAATTTTTTTTTAAACTATTCATTTGGTACTTTATTTAATGCCCTTTTCAGTGGTTTAAATCGAATGTTCGCAAAACTTTTCGTTTCCAAGTTATAAGGAAAAGTCGAAAAATAAAGGAATGCAGCCAAATATCGTTTTGTTTAAATTGAAGTTCAATTTTTTGCGCTAAACATCATCTTTTATTAGTAATTAATGTAAACAATTTATTAAAAAATAATTCTGAAAACAGTCAGTAAAATTGCGACATTTCTTAAAATTGACAAGGAATATCTTTCAAGTCCCAACGAGTCCCGTATTTTTACAAGGGGGAATCTTTTCAGTGCACCTTCCTCTATACAATCGGCTCCATATCAAAACTACACAGTACAAAACTACACATGCAATTTAGGACACATCAGAACAGTGCACAGAAAGTAGTGCACATGCAATTTAAAGCACATTAAAATTATAGTGTACACACAATTTAGGACACATGCGATTTAGGACACATACAATTGAGGACACATGCGATTTAGGACACATACAATTTAGGACACATACAATTTAGGACACATGCAATTTAGGACACATGCGATTTAAAACACATGCGATTTGCAGTGCACATACAATTTAGGACACATACAACTTAGGACACATACAATTTAGGACACATACAATTTAGGACACATACAATTTAGAACACATGCGACTTAGGACACATGCGACTTAGGACACATACAATTTAGGACACATGCGATTTATGATGGGCATAGCTAGGATTGCATTCGGGGCCGGGGGGCCTAAAGCCCCTCTCATTTGGGGAGGGGGGGGGGGGAAATAAAAGACTCCTTCGGCTTCTAATTCGGCCATTTGTGCACTGAATTTTGAATTTATGTACAATTTTATAATAAACTAATTTAATTTTTATATTGATTCCTACATAAGTACATAAATTCAAAATTCAGTGCACAAATGGCCGAATTAGAAGCCGAAGGAGTCTTTTATTTCCCCCTTTTATTTGTTTTGTACTGTGTAGTTTTGATATGGAGCCGATGAAAATGGTAAGGTTATAGCAGTAGCATTTAAACATGATAGAACGTAGAAAATGGAAAGCAAATTAAAATACAAAGCGCAGTCAGTAAATGTTGCTAATAGTAAGAATAACATGAGTCAGAAAGATAAGTGGCATAGAATATTAGGCCATGTCAATTTTAGCTATCTAAATACCTTGTGCAAACAGCAATTGGTAAAGGGTATTCCAAATGAACTTGAAACAGAATTTATGAAATGTAAGACGTGTATAGAAAATAAAATGCATAATTTGCCATTCGAAAATAATAGAACGAGAGCCAAAGATGTTTTAGAAATAATACATACGGATGTGTGTGGTAGTTTTCCAACAACCGGTATAAATGGAGAAAAATATTTTGTTTCCTTCATTGATGATTATAGTAAAATTGCAAAGATTTACTGTATAAAGTCTAAAGCAGAAGTATTTGATTGTCTAGCTCAATTTGTAAATGAATGTGAGAATTTAACAGGTAAAAGGTAAAATTTTTGAGATGCGACAATGGGAAAGAATATTTAAATAATAATATCTATAAGTTTGCAAAAGAAAAGGGTATCACTATTAATAATTGTCCAGCGTATGTACACGAATTAAATGGAACCGCGGAACGATTTAATAGAACAATAATGGACATGGCGCGTTGTTTATTAGCAGAAGCACAAGTACACAAACGATATTGGCCGGAAATAATGTGTGCAGCTGTTTATTTGAAAAATCGCACATTAGCGAAGACTATAGAAAAGAAAACACCTTACGAGATATTTTTTAAAAGAAAACCGAATGTTGCAAACTTACGTTTATACGGAAGTAAAGTTTTTGTGTGAAAACCAGAACAGAAAAGAATTTCCAAATGGGAAAAAAATGCAGATATGGGACTTTTATTAGGTTACAATGAGGTTGGTTATAGAATCCTTATAAATAATAAGATAATAGTTGCAAGACATGTCGATATCGTGGAAGAGGATGTAAAATTTATCGGTTTAGATGAATCAGATGATGAAAACAATGATAGTGTAAATGACGAATTATCCGAAGATAGCTTCGAAAGCGCAGATGAAATTAAACGAGAAAAATTTGAAGACTATAAAAATGATTCTAAATCTGAGACTGAAGTTGAAAATATAGCACGTAAATCTAAACGCGAGAAAAAAAACCCAATTAGATACCCAGAAAATTCATATAGTAATAATATTTATGCAAATTATTGTAAAGTAGATACTCCTTTTACATTTGAGGAGGCGATTGAAAGTAATGACTGTATAAATTGGAAAAAGGCTATGAATAAAGAAATAGAATGTTTAAATAAAAATTAAACGTGGAAATTAGTTGATAAGATACAAGGAAAAAAGGTTCTGGATGTAAAGTGGATTTACACAAGAAAATCAGATGATAGATATAAAGCAAGGTTAGTCGTAAGAGGCTTTCAACAAACAGATGTAATTGATGACATATACTCTTCTGTACCAAAAATGCAAACGTTAAAAATATTGTTATCTCATTGTTGCCAAATGGGCCTAGTCATTGAACAAATGGATGTAGAAACTGCATTCTTAAATGGTAGGGTAAGCTCTGAGGTATATGTAAATCAACCGAAAGGATACGAAGATGGAACGAATAGAGTATGTAAACTAAAAAAGGCGTTATATGGCTTAAGAGAGAGTCCGAGAGCCTGGTATGAATGTGAATGTTTTCCGGGAAAAAAATAACTTAAACGTTCATCCAAAATTAAATTAGTTTATTATAAAATAGAAATAAATTCAATTGTGACCTAATTCCGCATTACACGACCCCGGTTATATTGGTTTTTCCGGAAAAAAATAACTTAAACGTTCATCCAAAATTAAATTAGTTTATTATAAAATAGAAATAAATTCAATTGTGACCTAATTCCGCATTACACGACCCCGGTTATATTGGTTTTTCCGGGAAAAAATAACTTAAACGTTCATCCAAAATTAAATTAGTTTATTATAAAATAGAAATCAGAGACCATAACTGTTATAACCTAAATTTGAAAAGTTATGGCATAAGAATTAATATCTTTCTTTAAATGATTTTGGTCACCAATAACCGTTATTGTCGACCGAATTATTTTTTGGTCACTAATAATCATTATTGACGACGGAAATTCTTTTCGGTTACGAATAACCATTACCGATGACCAGAATTTTTTTTTGGTTACGAATAACCATTACCGATGACCAGAATTTTTTTTTGGTTACGAATAACCGTTATCGTTGACGAGAATTTTTTTTGGTTACGGTATAACCAATATATTTTGCGGGAATTTTATTTTGGTTACGGTATAACCAATATATTTTGCGGGAATTTTTTTTTGGTTACGGTGTAACCCATATGAATTGCGGGAATTTTTTTTTGGTTACGGCATAACCAATATATTTTGCGGGAATTTTTTTTTGGTTACGGCATAACCAATACATTTTGCGGGAATTTTTTTTTGGTTACGGTATAAACAATATGAATTGCGGGAATTTTTTTCGGTTACGGTATAATACAGGATAGACACCCATTCAATGCCACTATTTCTGTCGGCCTGGCCAATCCAGGTTTTTCCGTACCGTGTTTGCATTCCAGAAATTTTATAGTTCAATGAGTATAACAAAAATCGCTTGCTGGAATTCTGTTTTGGTTCCCGGTAACCAATATCGATTACGTGAATTCTGTTTTGGTTACCGGTAACGAATATCGGTTGCGGGAATTCTGTTTTGGTTACCAGTAACCAATATCGATGGCGGAAGGTTTATTTTGGTCACTCTAGGGCATCATTTTTTTTTTAAATATTATTACGAATAATTTGTATTTATGAACGATGTACAATGAATTATAGAATTTATACGTTTTAATCAATAAAAACACATACGTAATAATTATATGTTTTATTCACTAGGGCCTAAAATCGGTGTTGAACTTTACAAATAATAATTTTTGCAAATTCTGTTCGGATAAATTGCACCGCCGATCGTCCAGCATCAATTTCAGCGCCGAGAAGGCTCTTTCAACGCTAACTTGTGTAGCCGGAACAGCATGGCAAATTGTTGCCAGTTTTGAAACATACGGCATTATATATTTTTTGTCTTGCCAATAAGCCATGATCTTTACCTCTATATCTACACGCTTTTCCTTATAACTATCAATTTCAGTATACATTTTGGCAAGTTCTGTGGAAGTTGCAGCTTCTGTGTCGTCATCGGACGACGAATCAACTTCCATCTCATTAAGGGGGGTCACTCAAGTGAAAATGATCTACCAGTTATTTTACAGATAAAAATTTGAAAATATGTATTTCCATATTATTTTTTACGCTGAAATGAATTATGTAAGAATTAATACAGTGACATTTTTTTTTTCAAAAATTTAAAAAAAAAATTCGAAAAAATTATTCGATTTTAAAATCCATACCTGTTGCGGCCGCGCGCAACGGCCGTATTTGAACGCGCGCCCGCGGTGGCATCAACACAGCTGTTGAGCCGTCGCGGCGCGTTTGAAGTGTTTTTGACCGCTAACGATCATCGCGAAGCGCTCGCCCGGCAACCGTTAGTTCCGAGAACAACACCGTCGTGACAACCACGCAATACGATCCTGCAATATTTCGCGCCCATTGCGCCCAGCATTCTTGTGCACCTATTCTTGTGCGACCAGTATCGCTACGCGCCCACGCGCCGTGTATACGTGTTTTGTACATTACTGTGTCTGTGCTGTCCGACGTCTGTGTGATCACAGAGTGACGAAATAAAACAGTGTTGTGTCCACCTGCGGAGTGTTAGCTACCCGTCATCCCTTTCCCTACGAGCTGCCCTACCGCCGGCATTATAAATCCGCTCTTGGCGGAAACATTGGTCCTTCGAGCCGGATCTGCAGTAAGGAAGGATGACGAAGGAAACAGCAACCACCGCCAATGCGGCGGCCCCGCTATCTTGGTCGGCCCTGGTAAAAAAGATCCGGGCGCTGATGCAGTCCGCCCAGCGCCTGCTGGTCAATTTTAAGAAAATGGGCCCGGCCAAATTCACGGAGGACAACGCGAAGGAGAGGATTGCGGCCCTGAAGGCGACGTGGGAGCAGTGCACCCAGTTGCACATGGAGGTGGAGGCCCTGATTCCGGAGGAGGAGCGAGATGCCTGCCCGTACTTCCTCAACGACGAGTTCGCCCAGGCCGGGGAAGGATATTGGGAGACATTGGACTTCTTGCTGGAGGTCGTCCGGACGCTCCGCGTCCCCTCCCCCGAATCGGCCAAGGATCCAGCCGCCTCATCGCAGGGAGGAAAGAAGAGCCGCGCCAAGCTTCCACGCCTCACCTTGCCACGATTTTCGGGTGATTACTCGGAGTGGCAGGCCTTCCGCGATCTTTTCACGTCGCTCGTCATCAAGGACGGGGCCCTCGACGAGGTCGAGCGGCTACAGTACCTAAAATCGGCGGTGGAGGGCCCCGCGCTGGCCATGGTCGATCATTACTCGACGACGGAGTCAAATTTCGCCACCGCCTGGGCGACCTTGTCCAGGCGGTATGACAACAAACGCGCGCTCGTCGCGGCCCACGTCCGCGAGTTCATTTCAATGCCGCCGATGTCGGACGATTCTGCCGTGGAGCTAACCCGTGTGCGCGACGCGACTAACCGGTCTCTCTCGCTCCTCGCGCAGCTAGGCTGCCCCACCACTCAGTGGGACGCTATCGTTGTCGGGGAGCTCTGTTTGAAACTGGAGTCCGGGCTCCTGGAGGAGTGGGAGACGTCGCTCGGTACGCGTACCGACCCTCCTACCTATGACGAACTCGATCGGTTTCTCGAGTCGCGCATCCGTTCACGGGAGGCCACTCAAGCCAACGAGGAAGCCAAGGCTCGCGTTCACGGCGCGGTGCCGCAACCGCCTAAATCGGCCCCCTCGTCCACTACTCGGGTGTGCACCACGTTCGTCGTGCCCGAACCCCGGCTCCCCTGGAAGAAAGCGGGTTGTCCCGTGTGCCGGGCGCGACACGCCGCGTACCGCTGCCCGTCCTTTCGATCAATGCAGACCGACCAACGTCGCGATCTGGTCAATGGCGGGCGGCTCTGCGTGAATTGTCTCGCGCCCGGCCATCGGCCTCCGTCGTGCCCTGTTTCGGCGTCGTGTTCGTGGTGCGGTCAGCGGCACCATTCCCTCCTCCATCAGGCCAGCACTGCGGTGGAGACCGGCGCTGCGCATTGTCCGGCGCGCGCCGCCCCGACGTCCGCGACGGCGGGCGGCGTTGGGCCTTCGGCGGCGGTGCTCGGGGCATCCACGACGACCGACGCTGCGCTGGGGGAGCCGGTGTTACTGGCCACTGCCATCGTTCGCGCTCGGTCGGCGGGCGGCAAAATAATGACCCTGCGCGCGCTCTTGGATCAGGGCGCGCAGACGTCACTGGTCTCGGAGTCTGTGGTTCAGGCCCTCCGCCTGCGCCGTCAGCCCTTGCGAACTTGCTTGAGAGGAGCCCTGGATGCAACGTTGGGGACGTCACGGGCCCAGGTGCAGCTCACCCTGTCCCCGGATCAGGAGGGGCCCCCCGGGATCTCTATCAACGCCAAAGTCGTCCCAAGGGTATCCACGTACCTTTCTGACGGGATACCCTCCGCGAAGCTGCAGGAGGAGTTCCCTGGACTCACATTCGCCGATCCAGTGCCGTCCACCCGCCGACCCGTCGACCTCATCGTCGGGGCCGACCATTATGGCGCCCTTTTGCGCCCCGGATTCCGTCGCGGCACCCCCCCGGCCTTAATCGCCCAGGAGACTCTCTTCGGGTGGATTGTTTCGGGACCGACCGGCCACCCCGCCACGGCTTTGGCTAGCGCGTCGTCCCCCCTCCCGTGCGCGTCCGCGGCAGATGTGGGCCTCGTCGCGGCGTGAAAAGAGCATCTGCAACGAGCCCCGAGAGTGTACGTCGCCACTCCGAGTCACCCACGCGCTTCACATCTTGTCACGGCGGGCGGCGCCGGGCGGGCGCGGTTCTTCGAAATTCGGCCCCACGACTGGGGTCCGAGGCGGGCGGAATGTTGCGGCCGCGCGCAACGGCCGTATTTGAACGCGCGCCCGCGGTGGCATCAACACAGCTGTTGAGCCGTCGCGGCGCGTTTGAAGTGTTTTTGACCGCTAACGATCATCGCGAAGCGCTCGCCCGGCAACCGTTAGTTCCGAGAACAACACCGTCGTGACAACCACGCAATACGATCCTGCAATATTTCGCGCCCATTGCGCCCAGCATTCTTGTGCACCTATTCTTGTGCGACCAGTATCGCTACGCGCCCACGCGCCGTGTATACGTGTTTTGTACATTACTGTGTCTGTGCTGTCCGACGTCTGTGTGATCACAGAGTGACGAAATAAAACAGTGTTGTGTCCACCTGCGGAGTGTTAGCTACCCGTCATCCCTTTCCCTACGAGCTGCCCTACCGCCGGCATTATAAATCCGCTCTTGGCGAAAACAATACCCTTATCTCTGTGGTATTGTATACAAAGACTGCAGAAATATTTTCAGCTCGAAAACTTCATTTTTGACCGAGTTATAAAGTTTTTATGTTTTGGCGTAGTAACTAAAACGCTCCTGCTCCGTACGTTGGATCTTCTTCTTCTTGCAATGCCTGTTCTCTTCGTGATTGTGCAGTTCGTATCCTTTTTCTTGCACGTTTGTATCTTTTTTTTGTGCATAAATCAACACGCACACTACTAGAGTTTTCCTCATCCGTTACATGCCTGCAACTTCATTGGTTTCGAGACCCCCTTCCACGCGAGCTTTGGAAAATGCGATGGATGCTCGTACCCTCGAGCCACCCATCGGGGCATCGCTGTTGTACACGGATATTTGTGAACATTTTCTTCATAGGGCTAATTTATTAGTATAATGATATTGTTTAAATAAATAACTTTTTTTACACATTTAAGGCAAAATTTCGTTGGAAAAAGTGAATTTTTTTTTCCAGAGGCCGCCATTTGTTCAATTTTGCATCTTTTAAGTTATGAATTTATACGATCTGTGCGTACACTCATAAACTAAACGAAAATTGTTCGATTTTTGGTTTCAGATGAAACCAAAAGACGCTACGTTGCCCGCAGTGTAACAATTGCGTCGCCAACGGACTGGGCATAAGCCCTTATAATTTTGTTATTTGCCGCTCATTTTTAATAAAATTTTTTTTTGTCTTCCTTAACCTGATAATACAATATCCTGAAAGTTTCAGAAAGATCGATTAAACACTTTCTTTAAAAAAAAATCCCGAAAAATGGCTCGATTTCCAGCTAGTTACACCAGGCTCCCCCCTTAATGAGATGGAAGTTGATTCGTCGTCCGATGACGACACAGAAGCTGCAACTTCCACAGAACTTGCCAAAATGTATACTGAAATTGATAGTTATAAGGAAAAGCGTGTAGATATAGAGGTAAAGATCATGGCTTATTGGCAAGACAAAAAATATATAATGCCGTATGTTTCAAAACTGGCAACAATTTGCCATGCTGTTCCGGCTACACAAGTTAGCGTTGAAAGAGCCTTCTCGGCGCTGAAATTGATGCTGGACGATCGGCGGTGCAATTTCTCCGAACAGAATTTGCAAAAATTATTATTTGTACAGTTCAACACCGATTTTAGGCCCTAGTGAATAAAACATATAATTATTACGTATGTGTTTTTATTGATTAAAACGTATAAATTCTATAATTCATTGTACATCGTTCATAAATACAAATTATTCGTAATTATATTTAAAAAAAAAATGATGCCCTAGAGTGACCAAAATAAACCTTCCGCCATCGATATTGGTTACTGGTAACCAAAACAGAATTCTCGCAACCGATATTCGTTACCGGTAACCAAAACAGAATTCACGTAATCGATATTGGTTACCGGGAACCAAAACAGAATTCCAGCAAGCGATTTTTGTTATACTCATTGAACTATAAAATTTCTGGAATGCAAACACGGTACGGAAAAACCTGGATTGGCCAGGCCGACAGAAATAGTGGCATTGAATGGGTGTCTATCCTGTATTATACCGTAACCGAAAAAAATTCCCGCAATTCATATTGTTTATACCGTAACCAAAAAAAAATTCCCGCAAAATATGTTGGTTATGCCGTAACCAAAAAAAAATTCCCGCAAAATATATTGGTTATGCCGTAACCAAAATAAAATTCCCGCAAAATATATTGATTATACCGTAACCAAAAAAAATTCTGGTCATCGGTAATGGTTATTCGTAACCAAAAAAAAATTCTGGTCATCGGTAATGGTTATTCGTAACCGAAAAGAATTTCCGTCGTCAATAATGATTATTAGTGACCAAAAAATAATTCGGTCGACAATAATGGTTATCAGTAAGAGATAAATCTTAATATTTTTTAATCACTTGATTTTTCGGAAAATTTATGGAGTATTTGATGAAGACTGACTTCTATTTAAATAAAAATTAACTTTATCTCAATGATTTCTTTCGAAAAAATTTAAAAAATAACTGTTATTTCTGGTCTCTGATAGAAATAAATTCAATTGTGACCTAATTCCGCATTACACGACCCCGGTTATATTGGTTCCTACATAAGTACATAAATTCAAAATTCAGTGCACAAATGGCCGAATTAGAAGCCGAAGGAGTCTTTTATTCCCCCCCCCCCCCCCATACCCAAATGAGAGGGGCTTTAGGCCCCCCGGCCCCGAATGCAATCCTAGCTATGCCCATGATAAATCGCATGTGTCCTAAATCGCATGTGTCCTAAGTCGCATGTGTCCTAAGTCGCATGTGTCCTAAGTCGCATGTGTCCTAAGTCGCATGTGTCCTAAGTCGCATGTGTTCTAAATTGTATGTGTCCTAAGTTGTATGTGTCCTAAATTGTATGTGCACTGCAAATCGCATGTGTTTTAAATCGCATGTGTCCTAAATTGCATGTGTCCTAAATTGTATGTGTCCTAAATTGTATGTGTCCTAAATCGCATGTGTCCTCAATTGTATGTGTCCTAAATCGCATGTGTCCTAAATTGTATGTACACTATAATTTTAATGTGCTTTAAATTGCATGTGCACTACTTTCTGTGCACTGTTCTGATGTGTCCTAAATTGCATGTGTAGTTTTGTACTGTGTAGTTTTGATATGGAGCCCCCACGACCCCGGGACTAGATTGGCCCGCCAGCGACAAGTCCGACGACTATAGGGTCGTCCTCACGACATCGGGACTAGGTTGGCCAGCCGCCGACATGTCCGACGACTATAGGGTCGTCCCTACGACCCCGGGACTAGATTGGCCCGCCACCGTCATGTCCGACGATTATAGGGTCGTCCCCACGACCTCGGGACTAGGTTGACAAGCCGCCAACATGTCCGACGACTATAGGGTCGTCCCCACGACCCCGGGCCAAAGATGGCCAGCCTCCGACATGTCCGACGACTATTGGATCGTCCCCACGACCACGGGCCAAAGTTGGCCAGCCGCCGACATGTCCGACGACTATAGAGTCGTCCCCACGACCCCGGGACTAGATTGGCCAGCCGCCGACATGTCCGACGACTATAGAGTCGTCCCCACGACTACGGGCCGAAGTTGGCCAGCCGCCGACATGTCCGACGACTATAGGGTCGTCCCCACGACCCCGGGCCAAAGTTGACAAGCCGCCGAAATGTCCGACGACTGTAGGGTCGTCCCCACGACCCCGGGACTAGATTGGCCCGCCACCGTCAAGTCCGACGACTATAGGGTCGTCCCCACGACCTCGGGACTAGGTTGGCCAACCGCCGACATGTCCGACGACTATAGGGTCGTCCCCACGACACCGGGCCAATGTTGGCCAATCGCCGACATGTCCGACGACTATAGGGTCGTCCCTACGACCCCAGGACTAGATTGGCCCGCCACCGTCATGTCCAACGACTATAGGGTCGTCCCCACGACCATGGGCCAAAGTTGGCCAGCCGCCGACATGTCCGACGACAATAGGGTCGTCCCCACGACCCCGGGTCTAGGTTGGCCAGCCGCCGACATGTCCGACGACTATAGAGTCGTCCCCACGACCACGGGCCAACGTTGGCCAGCCGCCGACATGTCCGACGACTATAGGGTCGTCCCCACGACCCCGGGCCAAAGTTGGCAAGCCGCCGAAATGTCCGACGACTGTAGGGTCGTCCCCACGACCCCGGGACTAGATTGGCCCGCCACCGTCAAGTCTGACGACTATAGGGTCGTCCCCACGACCTCGGGACTAGGTTGGCCAACCGCCGACATGTCCGACGACTATAGGGTCGTCCCCACGACCTCGGGCCAATGTTGGCCAATCGCCGACATGTCCGACGACTATAGGGTCGTCCCCACGACCCCGGGCCAAAGTTGGCAAGCCGCCGAAATGTCCGACGACTGTTGGGTCGTCCCCACGACCCAGGGACTAGATTGGCCCGCCACCGTCAAATCCGACGGCTATAGGGTCGTCCCCACGACCACGGGCTAAAGTTGGCCAATCCCCGACATGTCCGACGACTATAGGGTCGTACCTACGACCCCGGGACTCGATTGCCCCGGCACCGTCATGTCCAACGACTATCGGATCGTCCCCACGACCACGGGCCAAAGTTGGCCAGCCGCCGACATGTCCAACGACTATTGGGTCGCCCCACGACCACGGGCCAAAGTTGGCCAGCCGCCGACATGTCCGATGACTATATGGTCGTCCCCACGACCCCGGGTCTAGGTTGGCCAGCCGCCGACATGTTCGACGACTATAGAGGCGTCCCCACTACACCAGGCCAAAGTTGGTCAGCCGCTGACATGCCCAACGACTATAGGGTCGTCCCCACGACCACGGGCCAAAGTTGGCCAGCCGCCGACATGTCCGACGACAATAGGGTCGTCCCCACGACCCCGGGTCTAGGTTGGCCAGCCGCCGACATGTCCGACGACTATAGAGTCGTCCCCACGACACCGGGCCAAAGTTGGCCAGCCGCTGACATGTCCAACGACTATAGGGTCGTCCCCACGACCACGCGCCAAAGTTGGCCAGCCGCCGACATGTCCGACGACTTTTGGATCGTCCCCACGACCACGGGCCAAAGTTGGCCAGCCGCCGACATGTCCGACGACTATAGGGTCGTCCCCACGACCCCGGGACTAAATTGGTCCGCCACCGTCATGTCCAACGACTATCGGATCGTCCCCACGACCACGGGCCAAAGTTGGCCAGCCGCCGACATTTCCGACGACTATTGGGTCGTCCCCACGACACCGGGCCAAAGTTGGCCAGCCGCTGACATGTCCAACGACTATAGGGTCGTCCCCACGACCACGGGCCAAAGTTGACCAGCCGCCGACATGTCCGACGACTATTGGATCGTCCCCACGACCACGGGCCAAAGTTGGCCAGCCGCCGACATGTCCGACGACTATAGAGTCGTCCCCACGACCCCGGGACTAGATTGGCCAGCCGCCGACATGTCCGACGACTATAGAGTCGTCCCCACGACTACGGGCCGAAGTTGGCCAGCCGCCGACATGTCCGACGACTATAGGGTCGTCACCACGACCCCGGGACTAAATTGGTCCGCCACCGTCATGTCCAACGACTATCGGATCGTCCCCACGACCACGGGCCAAAGTTGGCCAGCCGCCGACATTTCCGACGACTATTGGGTCGTCCCCACGACACCGGGCCAAAGTTGGCCAGCCGCTGACATGTCCAACGACTATAGGGTCGTCCCCACGACCACGGGCCAAAGTTGACCAGCCGCCGACATGTCCGACGACTATTGGATCGTCCCCACGACCCCGGGCCAAAGTTGGCAAGCCGCCGACATGTCCGACGACTATAGGGTCGTCCCCACGACCTCGGGACTAGGTTGGCCACCCGCCGACATGTCCGACGACTATAGGGTCGTCCCCACGACCCCGGGTCTAGGTTAGCCAGCCGCCGACATGTCCGACGACTGTAGAGTCGTCCCCACGACACCGGGCCAAAGTTGGCCAGCCGCCGACATGTCCGACGACTATTGGGTCGTCCCCACGACACCGGGCCAAAGTTGGCCAGCCGCCGACATGTCCGAAGACTATAGGGTCGTTCCCACGACCCCGGGACTAGATTGGCCAGCCGCCGACATGTCCGACGACTATAGAGTCATCCCCACGACACCGGGTCAAAGTTGGCCAGCCGCTGACATTTCCAACGACTATTGGGTCGTCCCCACGACCACGGGCCAATGTTGGCAAGCCGCCGACATGTCCGACGACTATAGGGTCGTCCCCACGACCCCGGGACTAGATTGGCCCGCCACCGTCAAGTCCGACGACTATAGGGTCGTCCCCACGACCTCGGGACTAGGTTGGCCAGCCGCCGACATGTCCGACGACTATAATGTCGTCCCCACGACCCCGGGCCAATGTTGGCCAATCGCCGACATGTCCGACGACTATAGGGTCGTCCCTACGACCCCGGGCCAAAGTTGGCCAGCCGCCGACATGTCCGACGACAATCGGATCGTCCCCACGACCACGCGCCAAAGTTGGCCAGCCGCCGACATGTCCGACGACTTTTGGATCGTCCCCACGACCACGGGCCAAAGTTGGCCAGCCGCCGACATGTCCGACGACTATAGAGTCGTCCCCACGACACCGGGCCAAAGTTGGCCAGCCGCCGACATGTCCGACGACTATTGGGTCGTCCCTACTACACCGGGCCAAAGTTGACCAGCCGCCGACATGTCCGAAGACTATAGGGTCGTCCCCACGACCCCGGGACTAGATTGGCCAGCCTCCGACATGTCCGACGACTATAGGGTCGTCCCCACGACCCCGGGTCTAGGTTGGCCAGCCGCCGACATGTCCGACGACTATAGAGTCGTCCCCACGACCACGGGCCAACGTTGGCCAGCCGCCGACATGTCCGACGACTATAGGGTCGTCCCCACGACCCCGGGCCAATGTTGGCCAATCGCCGACATGTCCGACGACTATAGGGTCGTCCCCACGACCCCGGGCCAAAGTTGGCAAGCCGCCGAAATGTCCGACGACTGTTGGGTCGTCCCCACGACCCAGGGACTAGATTGGCCCGCCACCGTCAAATCCGACGGCTATAGGGTCGTCCCCACGACCACGGGCTAAAGTTGGCCAATCCCCGACATGTCCGACGACTATAGGGTCGTACCTACGACCCCGGGACTCGATTGCCCCGGCACCGTCATGTCCAACGACTATCGGATCGTCCCCACGACCACGGGCCAAAGTTGGCCAGCCGCCGACATGTCCGACGACTATAGGGTCGTCCCCACGACCCCGGGACTAAATTGGTCCGCCACCGTCATGTCCAACGACTATCGGATCGTCCCCACGACCACGGGCCAAAGTTGGCCAGCCGCCGACATTTCCGACGACTATTGGGTCGTCCCCACGACACCGGGCCAAAGTTGGCCAGCCGCTGACATGTCCAACGACTATAGGGTCGTCCCCACGACCACGGGCCAAAGTTGACCAGCCGCCGACATGTCCAACGACTATTGGATCGTCCCCACGACCCCGGGCCAAAGTTGGCAAGCCGCCGACATGTCCGACGACTATAGGGTCGTCCCCACGACCTCGGGACTAGGTTGGCCACCCGCCGACATGTCCGACGACTATAGGGTCGTCCCCACGACCCCGGGTCTAGGTTAGCCAGCCGCCGACATGTCCGACGACTATAGAGTCGTCCCCACGACACCGGGCCAAAGTTGGCCAGCCGCCGACATGTCCGACGACTATTGTGTCGTCCCCACGACACCGGGCCAAAGTTGGCCAGCCGCCGACATGTCCGAAGACTATAGGGTCGTTCCCACGACCCCGGGACTAGATTGGCCAGCCGCCGACATGTCCGACGACTATAGAGTCGTCCCCACGACACCGGGTCAAAGTTGGCCAGCCGCTGACATTTCCAACGACTATTGGGTCGTCCCCACGACCACGGGCCAATGTTGGCAAGCCGCCGACATGTCCGACGACTATAGGGTCGTCCCCACGACCCCGGGACTAGATTGGCCCGCCACCGTCAAGTCCGACGAGTATAGGGTCGTCCCCACGACCTCGGGACTAGGTTGGCCAGCCGCCGACATGTCCGACGACTATAATGTCGTCCCCACGACCCCGGGCCAATGTTGGCCAATCGCCGACATGTCCGACGACTATAGGGTCGTCCCTACGACCCCGGGCCAAAGTTGGCCAGCCGCCGACATGTCCGACGACAATCGGATCGTCCCCACGACCACGCGCCAAAGTTGGCCAGCCGCCGACATGTCCGACGACTTTTGGATCGTCCCCACGACCACGGGCCAAAGTTGGCCAGCCGCCGACATGTCCGACGACTATAGAGTCGTCCCCACGACACCGGGCCAAAGTTGGCCAGCCGCCGACATGTCCGACGACTATTGGGTCGTCCCTACTACACCGGGCCAAAGTTGACCAGCCGCCGACATGTCCGAAGACTATAGGGTCGTCCCCACGACCTCGGGACTAGGTTGGCCAACCGCCGACATGTCCGACGACTATAGGGTCGTCCCCACGACACCGGGCCAATGTTGGCCAAACGCCGACATGTCCGACGACTATAGGGTCGTCCCTACGACCCCAGGACTAGATTGGCCCGCCACCGTCATGTCCAACGACTATAGGGTCGTCCCCACGACCATGGGCCAAAGTTGGCCA
This sequence comes from Andrena praecox, assembly GCA_963932275.1. NCBI lineage: Eukaryota > Metazoa > Arthropoda > Insecta > Hymenoptera > Andrenidae > Andrena > Andrena praecox. The sequence goes on along the minus strand of OZ010728.1, from coordinate 52,366,413 downwards.
GCCGCCGACATGTCCGACGACTTTTGGATCGTCCCCACGACCACGGGCCAAAGTTGGCCAGCCGCCGACATGTCCGACGACTATAGAGTCGTCCCCACGACACCGGGCCAAAGTTGGCCAGACGCCGACATGTCCGACGACTATTGGGTCGTCCCTACTACACCGGGCCAAAGTTGACCAGCCGCCGACATGTCCGAAGACTATAGGGTCGTCCCCACGACCTCGGGACTAGGTTGGCCAACCGCCGACATGTCCGACGACTATAGGGTCGTCCCCACGACCCCGGGCCAATGTTGGCCAATCGCCGACATGTCCGACGACTATAGGGTCGTCCCCACAACCCCGGGACTAGATTGGCCCGCCACCGTCAAGTCCGTCGACTATAGGATCGTCTCCACGACCACGGCCCAAAGTTGGCCAGCCGCCGACATGTCCAACGACTATTGGGTCGTCCCCACGACCACGGGCCAAAGTCGGCATGCCGCCGCAATGTCCGACGACTATAGGGTCGTCCCCACGACCCCAGGCCAACGTTGGCCAATCGCCGACATGTCCGACGACTATAGGGTCGTTCCTACGACCCCGGGACTAGATTGGCCCGCCACCGTCATGTCCGGCGACTATTGGATCGTCCCCAAGACTACGGGCCAAAGTTGGCCAGCCGCCGACATGTCCGACGACTATTGGATCGTCCCCACGACCACGGGCCAACGTTGGCCAGCCGCCGACATGTCCAACGACTATAGGGTCGTCCCCACGACCACGCGCCAAAGTTGGCCAGCCGCCGACATGTCCGACGACTTTTGGATCGTCCCCACGACCACGGGCCAAAGTTGGCCAGCCGCCGACATGTCCGACGACTATAGGGTCGTCCCCACGACCCCGGGACTAAATTGGTCCGCCACCGTCATGTCCAACGACTATCGGATCGTCCCCACGACCACGGGCCAAAGTTGGCCAGCCGCCGACATTTCCGACGACTATTGGGTCGTCCCCACGACACCGGGCCAAAGTTGGCCAGCCGCTGACATGTCCAACGACTATAGGGTCGTCCCCACGACCACGGGCCAAAGTTGACCAGCCGCCGACATGTCCGACGACTATTGGATCGTCCCCACGACCCCGGGCCAAAGTTGGCAAGCCGCCGACATGTCCGACGACTATAGGGTCGTCCCCACGACCTCGGGACTAGGTTGGCCACCCGCCGACATGTCCGACGACTATAGGGTCGTCCCCACGACCACGGGCCAAAGTTGACCAGCCGCCGACATGTCCGACGACTATTGGATCGTCCCCACGACCCCGGGCCAAAGTTGGCAAGCCGCCGACATGTCCGACGACTATAGGGTCGTCCCCACGACCTCGGGACTAGGTTGGCCACCCGCCGACATGTCCGACGACTATAGGGTCGTCCCCACGACCCCGGGTCTAGGTTAGCCAGCCGCCGACATGTCCTACGACTATAGAGTCGTCCCCACGACACCGGGCCAAAGTTGGCCAGCCGCCGACATGTCCGACGACTATTGGGTCGTCCCCACGACACCGGGCCAAAGTTGGCCAGCCGCCGACATGTCCGAAGACTATAGGGTCGTTCCCACGACCCCGGGACTAGATTGGCCAGCCGCCGACATGTCCGACGACTATAAAGTCGTCCCCACGACACCGGGTCAAAGTTGGCCAGCCGCTGACATTTCCAACGACTATTGGGTCGTCCCCACGACCACGGGCCAATGTTGGCAAGCCGCCGACATGTCCGACGACTATAGGGTCGTCCCCACGACCCCGGGACTAGATTGGCCCGCCACCGTCAAGTCCGACGACTATAGGGTCGTCCCCACGACCTCGGGACTAGGTTGGCCAGCCGCCGACATGTCCGACGACTATAATGTCGTCCCCACGACCCCGGGCCAATGTTGGCCAATCGCCGACATGTCCGACGACTCTAATGTCGTCCCCACGACCCCGGGCCAATGTTGGCCAATCGCCGACATGTCCGACGACAATCGGATCGTCCCCACGACCACGCGCCAAAGTTGGCCAGCCGCCGACATGTCCGACGACTATTGGATCGTCCCCACGACCCCGGGAATAGATTGGCCGGCCAACGTCAAGTCCGACGACTATAGGGTCGTCCCCACGACACCGGGCCAAAGTTGGCCAGGCGCTGACATGTCCAATGACTATAGGGTCGTCCCCACGACCACGGGCCAAAGTTGACCAGCCGCCGACATGTCCGACGACTATTGGATCGTCCCCACGACCCCGGGCCAAAGTTGGCAAGCCGCCGACATGTCCGACGACTATAGGGTCGTCCCCACGACCTCGGGACTAGGTTGGCCACCCGCCGACATGTCCGACGACTATAGGGTCGTCCCCACGACCCCGGGCCAAGCTTGGCCCGCCGCCGACTTGTCCGACGACTATAGGGTCGTCCCCACGACCACGGGACTAGATTGGCCCGCCACCGCCATGTCCGACGACAATAGGGTCGTCCCCACGACCCCGGGTCTAGGTTGGCCAGCCGCCGACATGTCCGACGACTATCGGATCGTCCCCACGACCACGGGCCAAAGTTGGCCAGCCGCCGACATGTCCGACAACTATTGGATCGTCCCCACGACCACGGGCCAAAGTTGGCCAGCCGCCGACATGTCCGACGACTATCGGATCGTCCCCACGACCACGGGCCAAAGTTGGCCAGCCGCCGACATGTCCGACGACTATTGGATCGTCCCCACGACCACGGGCCAAAGTTGGCAAGCCGCCGAAATGTCCGACGACTGTAGGGTCGTCCCCACGACCCCGGGACTAGATTGGCCCGCCACCGTCAAGTCCGACGACTATAGGGTCGTCCCCACGACCTCGGGACTAGGTTGGCCAACCGCCGACATGTCCGACGACTATAGGGTCGTCCCCACGACCCCGGGCCAATGTTGGCCAATCGCCGACATGTCCGACGACTATAATGTCGTCCCCACGACCCCGGGCCAATGTTGGCCAATCGCCGACATGTCCGACGACTATAGGGTCGTCCCTACGACCCCGGGCCAAAGCTGGCCAGCCGCCGACATGTCCGACGACTATTGGATCGTCCCCACGACCACGGGCCAAAGTTGGCCAGCCGCCGACATGTCCGAAGACTATAGGGTCGTCCCCACGACCCCGGGACTAGATTGGCCAGCCGCCGACATGTCCGACGACTATAGAGTCGTCCCCACGACACCGGGTCAAAGCTGGCCAGCCGCTGACATTTCCAACGACTATTGGGTCGTCCCCACGACCACGGGCCAATGTTGGCTAGCCGCCGACATGTCCGACGACTATAGGCTCGTCCCCACGACCACGGGCCAAAGCTGGCCAGCCGCCGACATGTCCGACGACTATTGGATCGTCCCCACGACCACGGGCCAAAGTTATTATTATTATTATTATTATTATTATTATTATTATTGTAAACGGGTAAAACCCTTTGGAAGCTGAAGATTCATGGCAAGGAGCAAATATACATGTAAACTTTACAAATAATTAAAATTAAAATTAAAATTAAAGTTGAGTAACCAAGTTAACAACTAATCGCTGTGAGTACTTACTATTAACGTATCACGTTAAGTGACCTATACTACACGCTCATACAAAAGTAATCGGAGGCCACTGAGAGAAACACGAAACAAATCAATGTCCGGGAAACATTGGTTGGCACAGCTCATGGCTCTACTTAAGGGATCAGACGTATAATTCCGGTAAGCTGGTTCACCACTCACAAAAAGTGGCCTGGGTCGCAGAGCTCGTTCAGAAGCGCGAAATCGCAATGTCGCAACAAGCTCAGTACAATTCACAAGACCATGTATGACTTTATAAAGGAAAATTAGGTCCGCAGACTGTCTCCTATCGCTAAGGGTGGCAATACCGAGTAGTCGTAAGGCCGGGCCATAGTCATGGTCACTAAAATGCATCGGCGTACCCAAAGCCCTAGAGGCAATTCTCAAGAACCTATGCTGCACCCTCTCGATCAAGCTGATATAGTGCTTATGTTTGGGATTCCAGATGACAGAAGCATATTCAAGCCGCGGCCTTACGAGAGCTGCATACAAAAGCCTCCACGACTTAAGCCTTCTGAAATGTTTTGCGTATCTAGCTACAAAACCAAGGATTCGCATTGCATTACCCGAAATATTCAAATAATGCTTGCGAAAGTCTAGCCCTGCTGAAATCGTTACGCCAAGGTCCTTAACATCTGCCACTTCTACTAGGGGAGCATCACATAGCGTATACGAAGAGGTTATACCACCTCTGGTCCTATAAGCCCTAACAAGGACACACTTGGCAATGTTCAAACCCATACCATTGGAGATCCACCACCGCTCAAACATACAAAGGTCTTCCTGCAGTAGGTCTACATCCCGTTGATTCCCAATGGTACGGAAGATTTTTAAATCATCAGCATACATTAAAAATCTGCTATGCCTAAATACCACCTTAAGGTCGTTAATAAAAAGGATAAAAAGTAGAGGGCCTAGATGCGACCCCTGGGGCACTCCAGATCTGACTAAGATAGGAGTGGACAGACAGTTTTCCACCCTGATGACCTGAGATCGCCCAGCTAGGTAGCTGCTAATCCAGGCCAGGAACGGACCACAGAAACCGTATGAGGCCAATTTCCCAACCAGGATCTGGTGATCTACCGAGTCAAATGCTTTTCTAAAGTCCGTGTAAACGGTATCTACCTGCAGACCTTGATCAAGTGCATCCGAGACCGCCCTATGATACACTGCAAGATTGGTAATGGTTGATCTATTCGGGACAAAACCATGTTGTTCATCACAGATAAATTTGACTAATGATGGCGTTAGTTTGTCCGTTACAATCTCTTCAAACAATTTCGGCAGGATCGAGAGTTTACAAATAGGCCTATAATTTCTGACATCAGCACGGTCTCCAGCCTTAAAAACTGGGGTGACAATATTGGTCTTCCAGAATTCTGGAAAACTCCCACTACGTAGCGAAGAATTAAAGATATGCCAGAGAGGCCTCGCAAGGATAAAACTACACTCTTTAAGAAAGAGAGGTGGAATCCCGTCATATCCCGGACCTTTCCTAACGTCGAGCGAATTAAGCTTAGAATAGATCTCACCGATCGAAATGCTCAGCTCGTGTATGTTTACATCGCAGGCCGATGTCGACGGCAAATTTAATGCATGGGCCCTAGCGGGCGCCGTGGCATATACAGACCCAAAGAAAGAAGCAAACAAGTCAGCACTCGCTGAGTACGTCGACGCCGTAACAAGGTCAAGGTGCGTATTTCTGGGGACACCTGGACAACCTCGCTTAGAATTAACATGGTTCCAGAAGCTCTTTACATTAGAAGAGACAGAGTCCTCAACACGGTCAATGTACGCACGGTGATCATTATCTATAGCTTGTTTACACAATGACCTAAGGGAGGAAAAGTCAAGGTAATCACACAACGCATTCGACTTCTTATACACCTTATGCGCTAGCTTCTTCTCCCGAATCAGGCGTTTAAGTCTAGGTGAAAACCACTGTGGATATGTAGACCGCGTTACTGTTCGAACAGGCACAAAAACACTAATGGCATATCTAATGTAATCATATAGTCTTTCCACGGCAACTACCAGATCAGCCCCACCAATCTCCGAATCCCACTCGACACTGTTCAAGTAAGTTAACACTCCACGGTAATCACCACGCTTATAATCATAATACTCTATGACGTCACCCGAAAGATCGGGTGAGGAGAACAATGCAGTGTAACAAAGATAAAGCGGTGGGTGGTACGCATCGGGTACAATTAAGTCATCGATGACAAGATCAACCAATACATCACAAGCGCTGACAAAGATGAGATCGAGCATACAATCGAGCTTATTAAAAATATTTTTAACTTGCGCTAGATTACAATAGTTACAGCCTCCCATCAAAAGATCTATAGCCGTAGATTCCGAGGACCGGACCCCCGACTTCTTAAAACACGATAAACCTTTATCATTAAACCAAATTGCATGCGGAAGATTATAGTCCCCGAAAATAGAAAAAGTATCATCACTGTATGTATTATATAAGTCAATAAGACAATCCACGTGCTTAGCATACAGGGACGGTAATGACGTAGGTGGGAGGTAAATAGCGCACAACAACAAGTGTCTATTCCTACCAAGATGAACCCGAACAATAACCTGCTCAAGCGTATCGCAGTTAAGACTGATTTGACTGCACTGTAACGTGTTTCTGACCGCTATGAGAACTCCACCACCTCTGGAGAGGCAGCTCGTGTTACAGGATCTATCACACCTGAACACAGTATAATTGTCTAACCCGAGCTCAAGCGAGGATATTGTGGAGTTCAACCAGGTCTCGACAAAGATTATAATATCATACGTTACAGTGGAAGCAAGCAAGGCATTCGATAACGAGACTAGTTTGGTACGCAGGCCACGAACATTCTGGTAATAAACCAAAGGGTTCTTCAGGGGTTTTTTGGCTCAGGGTCACGGTGTTGCCTAGAAGGAACAATCTTGGGGGCTCCATTTATGTAACGGATGGTCATGTCCTTCTCTCCATTCTCGTGGAGATTCCGCAGCTTCTCCCTCAACCGATCAAGGGATTGTCTTTGCCACAACGTCCTGTCCTCAGTGATTTTACACGGCCCCTTATAGCGGTGCTTATTCCGAAGAATCTGCTTGGCTGATTCAGGCGAATCTAGGCGAACACATAAGGGTCTGCTTGCTGAACCTTTAGATTTCCCTATACGATGGGCCCACCGCACCTCCATTACTTCTGGGGAGATTGCACTAAGAATGGCCTTCGCTTCAACGCAGTCGGCAGCTACAGAGTCTCCACCAGAAGGATTTACCGGCTCCGGTAATCCAAAAAATATTATGAGGTTGCTCGCTCTAACTTGCCTATCGGTGATTTCACCAATTAACTCGTCCGGATCATGGACCGGGGAGCCGGACGCTGACTGGCTAGACATTAACATCCCGTTGGTCTCCAAGACACGGACACGTTCCGATAAAGTCTCAACGCTGCTCCTAATATCAAAGAGCTCAGCTTTAAAAAAGGAACACAGCTCCTGACGGACTAAAGCAAACTCCGCTTTAAAAAATTCCATAAGATCATCCTTGGATGGAGAGGACGATTGCGATGGTACCGGCTGGGTAACGTTCGGGTCAACAATAACATGCGGTGTGAGGGAGACATCGCGACAGTTCAAAAGTCTTCCGTTAAACCACGGATGCCCCGTTCGAGCGAGGCAAGTAGAACCCGCGTGGCTTATCTTCCCACAATCACCACAAGTGACCGGCTTCGCAACAGCAGCACCACAGCCGCCACATTTTTTAGCCACTGGCGACATGCTGATAAAATGTCCACAGTCCAAAGTATAAATTGACACAGAGAGAAATCAGAAAACACGTGACACTGAGAAACTGGTATAACTTAAATAAGTCAGATCTCACACTCTGCACTCAGCACAAGGCAGTGCACTGACCCAGATCGGTTCGGCAGCCAAAAAGAAATCAAATTAAAATCAAGAACTAGCAAATTCACGAGTCACTGAGGCCAACACGTGACCGTTACACGTTTGCGGAACAATAACAAGGCAACCTGTCACCTCAACAGCTGGCTGAGAACTGAAGTTGGCCAGCCGCCGACATGTCCGACGACTATAGGGTCGTCCCCACGACCCAGGGACTAGATTGGTCCGCCACCGTCATGTCCGACGACTATAGCGTCGTCCCCACGACCCCGGGCCAAAGTTGGCAAGCCGCCGAAATGTCCGACGACTGTAGGGTCGTCCCCACGACCCCGGGACTAGATTGGGCCGCCACCGTCAAGTCCGACGACCTCGGGACTAGGTTGGCCAGCCGCCGACATGTCCGACGACTATAGGGTCGCCCCCACGACCTCGGGCCAATTTTGGCCAGCCGCCGACATGTCCGACAACTATAGGGTCGTCCCCACGACCCCGGGCCAAAGTTGGCAAGCCGCCGAAATGTCCGGCGACTGTAGGGTCGTCCCCACGACCCCGGGAATAGATTGGCCGGCCACCGTCAAGTCCGACGACTATAGGGTCGTCCCCACGACCTCGGGACTAGATTGGCCCGCCAACGTCAAGTCCGACGACTATAGGGTCGTCCCCACGACCCCGGGCCAAAGTTGGCAAGCCGCCGAAATGTCCGACGACTGTAGGGTCGTCCCCACAACCCCGGGACTAAATTGGCCCGCCACCGTCAAGTCCGACGACTATAGGGTCGTCCCCACGACCCCGGGCCAAAGTTGGCAAGCCGCCGAAATGTCCGACGACTGTAGGGTCGTCCCCACGACCCCGGGACTAGATTGGCCCGCCACCGTCATGTCCGACGACAATAGGGTCGTCCCCACGACCCCAGGTCTAGGTTGGCCAGCCGCCGACATGTCCGACGACTATAGAGTCGTCCCCACGACACCGGGCCAAAGTTGGACAGCCGCTGACATGTCCGACTACTATAGGGTCGTCCCCACGACCTCGGGTCTAGATTGGCCCGCTACCGTCATGTCCGAAGACTATAGGGTCGTCCCCACGACCCCGGCTCTAGGTTGGCCAGCCGCCGACATGTCCGACGACAATCGGATCGTCCCCACGACCACGCGCCAAAGTTGGCCAGCCGCCGACATGTCCGACGACTTTTGGATCGTCCCCACGACCACGGGCCAAAGTTGGCCAGCCGCCGACATGTCCGACGACTATAGGGTCGTCCCCACGACCCCGGGACTAGATTGGTCCGCCACCGTCATGTCCAACGACTATCGGATCGTCCCCACGACCACGGGCCAAAGTTGGCCAGCCGCCGACATGTCCGACGACTATTGGGTCCTCCCCACGACCACGGGCCAAAGTTGGCCAGCCGCCGACATGTCCGACGACTATAGGGTCGTCCCCACGACCCCGGGACTAGATTGGCCCGCCACCGTCATGTCCGACGACTATAGGGTCGTCCCCACGACCCCGGGCCAAAGTTGGCAAGACGCCGAAATGTCCGACGACTGTAGGGTCGTCCCCACGACCCCGGGACTAGATTGGCCCGCCACCGTCATGTCCAACGACTATCGGATCGTCCCCACGACCACGGGCCAAAGTTGGCCAGCCGCTGACATGTCCAACGACTATAGGGTCGTCCCCACGACCACGGGCCAAAGTTGACCAGCCGCCGACATGTCCGACGACTATTGGATCGTCCCCACGACCCCGGGCCAAAGTTGGCAAGCCGCCGACATGTCCGACGACTATAGGGTCGTCCCCACGACCTCGGGACTAGGTTGGCCACCCGCCGACATGTCCGACGACTATAGGGTCGTCCCCACGACCCCGGGTCTAGGTTGGCCAGCCGCCGACATGTCCGACGACTATTGGGTCGTCCCCACGACACCGGGCCAAAGTTGGCCAGCCGCCGACATGTCCGAAGACTATAGGGTCGTCCCCACGACCCCGGGACTAGATTGGCCAGCCGCCGACATGTCCGACGACTATAGAGTCGTCTCCACGACACCGGGCCAAAGCTGGCCAGCCGCCGACATGTCCGACGACTATTGGATCGTCCCCACGACCACGGGCCAAAGTTGGCCAGCCGCCGACATGTCCGACGACTATAGGGTCGTCCCCACGACCACGGGCCAAAGCTGGCCAGCCGCCGACATGTCCGACGACTATTGGATCGTCCCCACGACCACGGGCCAAAGTTGGCAAGCCGCCGAATTGTCCGACGACTGTAGGGTCGTCCCCACGACCCCGGGACTAGATTGGCCCGCCACCGTCAAGTCCGACGACGTCGGGACTAGGTTGGCCAGCCGCCGACATGTCCGACGACTATAGGGTCGCCCCCACGACCTCGGGCCAATTTTGGCCAGCCCCCGACATGTCCGACGACTATAGGGTCGTCCCCACGACCCCGGGCCAAAGTTGGCAAGCCGCCGAAATGTCCGACGACTGTAGGGTCGTCCCCACGACATCGGGAATAGATTGGCCGGCCTCCGTCAAGTCCGACGACTATAGGGTCGTCCCCACGATCTCGGGACTAGATTGGCCCGCCAACGTCAAGTCCCACGACTATAGGGTCGTCCCCACGACCCCGGGCCAAAGTTGGCAAGCCGCCGAAATGTCCGACGACTGTTGGGTCGTCCCCACGACCCAGGGACTAGATTGGCCCGCCACCGTCAAATCCGACGGCTATAGGGTCGTCCCCACGACCACGGGCTAAAGTTGGCCAATCCCCGACATGTCCGACGACTGTAGGGTCGTCCCCACGACCCCGGGAATAGATTGGCCGGCCACCGTCAAGTCCGACGACTATAGGGTCGTCCCCACGACCTCGGGACTAGATTGGCCCGCCACCGTCAAGTCCGACGACTATAGGGTCGTCCCCACGACCCCGGGCCAAAGTTGGCAAGCCGCCGAAATGTCCGACGACTGTAGGGTCGTCCCCACGACCCCCGGACTAGATTGGCCCGCCACCGTCATGTCCAACGACTATCGGATCGTCCCCACGACCACGGGCCAAAGTTGGCCAGCCGCCGACATGTCCGACGACTGTAGGGTCGTCCCCACAACCCCGGGACTAGATTGGCCCGCCACCGTCAAGTCCGACGACTATAGGGTCGTCCCCACGACCCCGGGCCAAAGTTGGCCAGCCGCCGACATGTCCGACGACTGTAGGGTCGTCCCCACAACCCCGGGACTAGATTGGCCCGCCACCGTCATGTCCGACGAAAATAGGGTCGTCCCCACGACCCCGGGTCCAGGTTGGACAGCCGCCGACATTTCCGACGACTATAGAGTCGTCCCCACGACACCGGGCCAAAGTTGGCCAGCCGCCGACATGTCCGACGACTATAGGGTCGTCCCCACGACCCCGGGACTAGATTGGCCCGCCACCGTCATGTCCGACGAAAATAGGGTCGTCCCCACGACCCCGGGTCCAGGTTGGCCAGCCGCCGACATTTCCGACGACTATAGAGTCGTCCCCACGACACCGGGCCAAAGTTGGCCAGCCGCCGACATGTCCGACGACTATAGGGTCGTCCCCACGACCCCGGGACAAGGTTGACCCGCCGCCGACTTGTCCGACGACTATAGGGCCGTACCCACGACCCCGGGACTAAGCTGACAAGCCGCCAACATGTCCGACGACTATAGGGTCGTCCCCACGACCCCGGGCCAAAGTTGGCCAGCCGCCGAAATGTCCGACGACTATAGGGTCGTCCCCACGACCCCGGGACTAGATTGGCCCGCCACCGTCATGTCCGACGACTATAGGGTCGTCCCCACGACCCCGGGCCAAAGTTGGCAAGCCGCCGAAATGTCCGACGACTGTAGGGTCGTACCCACGACCCCGGGACTAGATTGGCCCGCCACCGTGAAGTCCGACGACTATAGGGTCGTCCCCACGACCTCGGGACTAGGTTGGCCAGCCGCCGACATGTCCGACGACTATAGGGTCGTCCCCACGACCCCGGGACAAGGTTGGCCCGCCGCCGACTTGTCCGACGACTATAGAGCCGTCCCCACGACCCCGGGACTAGGTTGGCCCGCCACCGTCATGTCCAACGACTATAGGGTCGTCCCCACGACCCCGGGCCAAAGTTGGCATGCCGCCGAAATGTCCGACGACTATAGGGTCGTCCCCACGACCACGGGCCAAAGTTGGCAAGCCGCCGAAATGTCCGACGACTATAGGGTCGTCCCCACGACCGCGGGTCAAAGATGTCCAGCCGCCGTCTTGTCCGACGACTGTAGGGTCGTCCCCACGACCCCGGGCCAAAGTTGGCAAGCCGCCGAAATGTCCGACGACTATAGGGTCGTCCCCACGACCCCGGGCCAATGTTGGCCAATCGCCGACATCTCCGACGACTATAGGGTCGTCCCCACGACCCCGGGACTAGATAGGCCCGCCATCGTCATGTCCAACGACAATAGGGTCGTCCCCACGACCCCGGGACTAGGTTGACAAGCCGCCAACATGTCCGACGACTATAGGGTCGTCCCCACGACCCCGGGACTAGATTGGCCCACCACCGTCATGTCCCAGGACTATAGGGTCATCCCCACGACCCCGGGACTAGATTGGTCCGCCACCGTCATGTCCGACGACTATAGCGTCGTCCCCACGACCCCGGGCCAAAGTTGGCAAGCCGCCGAAATGTCCGACGACTGTAGGGTCGTCCCCACGACCCCGGGACTAGATTGGGCCGCCACCGTCAAGTCCGACGACCTCGGGACTAGGTTGGCCAGCCGCCGACATGTCCGACGACTATAGGGTCGCCCCCACGACCTCTGGCCAATTTTGGCCAGCCGCCGACATGTCCGACAACTATAGGGTCGTCCCCACGACCCCGGGCCAAAGTTGGCAAGCCGCCGAAATGTCCGACGACTATAGGGTCGTCCCCACGACCCCGGGCCAAAGTTGGCAAGCCGCCGAAATGTCCGACGACTGTAGGGTCGTCCCCACGACCCCGGGACTAGATTGGCCCGCCACCGTCATGTCCGACGACAATAGGGTCGTCCCCACGACCCCAGGTCTAGGTTGGCCAGCCGCCGACATGTCCGACGACTATAGAGTCGTCCCCACGACACCGGGCCAAAGTTGGATAGCCGCTGACATGTCCGACTACTATAGGGTCGTCCCCACGACCTCGGGTCTAGATTGGCCCGCTACCGTCATGTCCGAAGACTATAGGGTCGTCCCCACGACCCCGGCTCTAGGTTGGCCAGCCGCCGACATGTCCGACGACAATCGGATCGTCCCCACGACCACGCGCCAAAGTTGGCCAGCCGCCGACATGTCCGACGACTTTTGGATCGTCCCCACGACCACGGGCCAAAGTTGGCCAGCCGCCGACATGTCCGACGACTATAGGGTCGTCCCCACGACCCCGGGACTAGATTGGTCCGCCACCGTCATGTCCAACGACTATCGGATCGTCCCCACGACCACGGGCCAAAGTTGGCCAGCCGCCGACATGTCCGACGACTATTGGGTCCTCCCCACGACCACGGGCCAAAGTTGGCCAGCCGCCGACATGTCCGACGACTATAGGGTCGTCCCCACGACCCCGGGACTAGATTGGTCCGCCACCGTCATGTCCGACGACTATAGGGTCGTCCCCACGACCCCGGGCCAAAGTTGGCAAGACGCCGAAATGTCCGACGACTGTAGGGTCGTCCCCACGACCCCGGGACTAGATTGGCCCGCCACCGTCATGTCCGACGACTATAGGGTCGTCCCCACGACCCCGGGCCAAAGTTGGCAAGACGCCGAAATGTCCGACGACTGTAGGGTCGTCCCCACGACCCCGGGACTAGATTGGCCCGCCACCGTCATGTCCAACGACTATCGGATCGTCCCCACGACCACGGGCCAAAGTTGGCCAGCCGCTGACATGTCCAACGACTATAGGGTCGTCCCCACGACCACGGGCCAAAGTTGACCAGCCGCCGACATGTCCGACGACTATTGGATCGTCCCCACGACCCCGGGCCAAAGTTGGCAAGCCGCCGACATGTCCGACGACTATAGGGTCGTCCCCACGACCTCGGGACTAGGTTGGCCACCCGCCGACATGTCCGACGACTATAGGGTCGTCCCCACGACCCCGGGTCTAGGTTGGCCAGCCGCCGACATGTCCGACGACTATTGGGTCGTCCCCACGACACCGGGCCAAAGTTGGCCAGCCGCCGACATGTCCGAAGACTATAGGGTCGTCCCCACGACCCCGGGACTAGATTGGCCAGCCGCCGACATGTCCGACGACTATAGAGTCGTCTCCAGGACACCGGGCCAAAGCTGGCCAGCCGCCGACATGTCCGACGACTATTGGATCGTCCCCACGACCACGGGCCAAAGTTGGCCAGCCGCCGACATGTCCGACGACTATAGGGTCGTCCCCACGACCACGGGCCAAAGCTGGCCAGCCGCCGACATGTCCGACGACTATTGGATCGTCCCCACGACCACGGGCCAAAGTTGGCAAGCCGCCGAATTGTCCGACGACTGTAGGGTCGTCCCCACGACCCCGGGACTAGATTGGCCCGCCACCGTCAAGTCCGACGACGTCGGGACTAGGTTGGCCAGCCGCCGACATGTCCGACGACTATAGGGTCGCCCCCACGACCTCGGGCCAATTTTGGCCAGCCCCCGACATGTCCGACGACTATAGGGTCGTCCCCACGACCCCGGGCCAAAGTTGGCAAGCCGCCGAAATGTCCGACGACTGTAGGGTCGTCCCCACGACATCGGGAATAGATTGGCCGGCCTCCGTCAAGTCCGACGACTATAGGGTCGTCCCCACGATCTCGGGACTAGATTGGCCCGCCAACGTCAAGTCCCACGACTATAGGGTCGTCCCCACGACCCCGGGCCAAAGTTGGCAAGCCGCCGAAATGTCCGACGACTGTAGGGTCGTCCCCACAACCCCGGGACTAGATTGGCCCGCCACCGTCAAGTCCGACGACTATAGGGTCGTCCCCACGACCCCGGGCCAAAGTTGGCAAGCCGCCGAAATGTCCGACGACTGTAGGGTCGTCCCCACGACCCCCGGACTAGATTGGCCCGCCACCGACAAGTCCGACGACTATAGGATCGTCCCCACGACCCCGTGACTAGATTGGCCCGCCACCGTCATGTCCAACGACTATCGGATCGTCCCCACGACCACGGGCCAAAGTTGGCCAGCCGCCGACATGTCCGACGACAATCGGATCGTCCCCACGACCACGCGACAAAGTTGGCCAGCCGCCGACATGTCCGACGACTATTGGATCGTCCCCACGACCACGGGCCAAAGTTGGCCAGCCGCCGACATGTCCGACGACTATAGGGTCGTCCCCACGACCCCGGGACTAGATTGGCCCGCCACCGTCATGTCCGACGACTATAGGGTCGTCCCCACGACCCCGGGCCAAAGTTGGCCAGCCGCCGACATGTCCGACGACTATAGGGTCGTCCCCACGACCCCGAGACTAGATTGGCCCGCCACCGTCATGTCCGACGAAAATAGGGTCGTCCCCACGACCCCGGGTCCAGGTTGGCCAGCCGCCGACATTTCCGACGACTATAGAGTCGTCCCCACGACACCGGGCCAAAGTTGGCCAGCCGCCGACATGTCCGACGACTATAGGGTCGTCCCCACGACCCCGGGACAAGGTTGGCCCGCCGCCGACTTGTCCGACGACAATAGGGCCGTACCCACGACCCCGGGACTAGGCTGGCAAGCCGCCAACATGTCCGACGACTATAGGGTCGTCCCCACGACCCCCGGCCAAAGTTGGCCAGCCGCCGAAATGTCCGACGACTATAGGGTCGTCCCCACGACCCCGGGACTAGATTGGCCCGCCACCGTCATGTCCGACGACTATAGGGTCGTCCCCACGACCCCGGGCCAAAGTTGGCAAGCCGCCGAAATGTCCGACGACTGTAGGGTCGTACCCACGACCCCGGGACTAGGCTGACAAGCCGCCAACATGTCCGACGACTATAGGGTCGTCCCCACGACCCCGGGCCAAAGTTGGCAAGCCGCCGAAATGTCCGACGACTGTAGGGTCGTCCCCACGACCCCGGGACTAGTTTGGGCCGCCACCGTCATGTCCGACGACTATAGGGTCGTCCCCAGGACCTCGGGACTAGATTGGCCCGCCACCGTCAAGTCCGACGACTATAGGGTCGTCCCCACGACCCCGGGCCAAAGTTGGCAAGCCGCGGAAATGTCCGACGACTGTAGGGTCGTACCCACGACCCCGGGACTAGGCTGACAAGCCGCCAACATGTCCGACGACTATAGGGTCGCCCCCACGACCCCGGGCCAAAGTTGGCCAGCCGCCGACCTGTCCGACGACTATAGGGTCGTCCCCACGACCCCGAGACTAGATTGGCCCGCGACCGTCATGTCCGACGACAATAGGGTCGTCCCCACGACCCCGGGTCCAGGTTGGCCAGCCGCCGACATTTCCGACGACTATAGAGTCGTCCCCACGACACCGGTCCAAAGTTGGCCAGCCGCCGAAATGTCCGACGACTGTAGGGTCGTCCCCACAACCCCGGGACTAGATTGGCCCGCCACCGTCAAGTCCGACGACTATAGGGTCGTCCCCACGACCCCGGGCCAAAGTTGGCAAGCCGCCGAAATGTCCGACGACTGTAGGGTCGTCCCCACGACCCCGGGACAAGGTTGGCCCGCCGCCGACTTGTCCGACGACTATAGGGCCGTACCCACGACCCCGGGACTAGGCTGGCAAGCCGCCAACATGTCCGACGACTATAGGGTCGTCCCCACGACCCCCGGCCAAAGTTGGCCAGCCGCCGAAATGTCCGACGACTATAGGGTCGTCCCCACGACCCCCGGACTAGATTGGCCCGCCACCGTCATGTCCAACGACTATCGGATCGTCCCCACGACCACGGGCCAAAGTTGGCCAGCCGCCGACATGTCCGACGACTTTTGGATCGTCCCCACGACCACGGGCCAAAGTTGGCCAGCCGCCGACATGTCCGACGACTATAGGGTCGTCCCCACGACCCCGGGACTAGATTGGCCCGCCACCGTCATGTCCGACGACTATAGGGTCGTCCCCACGACCCCGGGCCAAAGTTGGCAAGACGCCGAAATGTCCGACGACTGTAGGGTCGTCCCCACGACCCCGGGACTAGATTGGCCCGCCACCGTCATGTCCAACGACTATCGGATCGTCCCCACGACCACGGGCCAAAGTTGGCCAGCCGCTGACATGTCCAACGACTATAGGGTCGTCCCCACGACCACGGGCCAAAGTTGACCAGCCGCCGACATGTCCGACGACTATTGGATCGTCCCCACGACCCCGGGCCAAAGTTGGCAAGCCGCCGACATGTCCGACGACTATAGGGTCGTCCCCACGACCTCGGGACTAGGTTGGCCACCCGCCGACATGTCCGACGACTATAGGGTCGTCCCCACGACCCCGGGTCTAGGTTGGCCAGCCGCCGACATGTCCGACGACTATTGGGTCGTCCCCACGACACCGGGCCAAAGTTGGCCAGCCGCCGACATGTTCGAAGACTATAGGGTCGTCCCCACGACCCCGGGACTAGATTGGCCAGCCGCCGACATGTCCGACGACTATAGGGTCGTCCCCACGACCACGGGCCAAAGCTGGCCAGCCGCCGACATGTCCGACGACTATTGGATCGTCCCCACGACCACGGGCCAAAGTTGGCAAGCCGCCGAATTGTCCGACGACTGTAGGGTCGTCCCCACGACCCCGGGACTAGATTGGCCCGCCACCGTCAAGTCCGACGACGTCGGGACTAGGTTGGCCAGCCGCCGACATGTCCGACGACTATAGGGTCGCCCCCACGACCTCGGGCCAATTTTGGCCAGCCCCCGACATGTCCGACGACTATAGGGTCGTCCCCACGACCCCGGGCCAAAGTTGGCAAGCCGCCGAAATGTCCGACGACTGTAGGGTCGTCCCCACGACATCGGGAATAGATTGGCCGGCCTCCGTCAAGTCCGACGACTATAGGGTCGTCCCCACGATCTCGGGACTAGATTGGCCCGCCAACGTCAAGTCCCACGACTATAGGGTCGTCCCCACGACCCCGGGCCAAAGTTGGCAAGCCGCCGAAATGTCCGACGACTGTTGGGTCGTCCCCACGACCCAGGGACTAGATTGGCCCGCCACCGTCAAATCCGACGGCTATAGGGTCGTCCCCACGACCACGGGCTAAAGTTGGCCAATCCCCGACATGTCCGACGACTGTAGGGTCGTCCCCACGACCCCGGGAATAGATTGGCCGGCCACCGTCAAGTCCGACGACTATAGGGTCGTCCCCACGACCTCGGGACTAGATTGGCCCGCCACCGTCAAGTCCGACGACTATAGGGTCGTCCCCACGACCCCGGGCCAAAGTTGGCAAGCCGCCGAAATGTCCGACGACTGTAGGGTCGTCCCCACGACCCCCGGACTAGATTGGCCCGCCACCGTCATGTCCAACGACTATCGGATCGTCCCCACGACCACGGGCCAAAGTTGGCCAGCCGCCGACATGTCCGACGACTGTAGGGTCGTCCCCACAACCCCGGGACTAGATTGGCCCGCCACCGTCAAGTCCGACGACTATAGGGTCGTCCCCACGACCACGGGCCAAAGTTGGCAAGCCGCCGAAATGTCCGACGACTATAGGGTCGTCCCCACGACCGCGGGTCAAAGATGTCCAGCCGCCGTCTTGTCCGACGACTATAGGGTCGTCCCCACGACCCCGGGACTAGATAGGCCCGCCATCGTCATGTCCAACGACAATAGGGTCGTCCCCACGACCCCGGGACTAGGTTGACAAGCCGCCAACATGTCCGACGACTATAGGGTCGTCCCCACGACCCCGGGACTAGATTGGCCCACCACCGTCATGTCCCAGGACTATAGGGTCATCCCCACGACCCCGGGACTAGATTGGTCCGCCACCGTCATGTCCGACGACTATAGCGTCGTCCCCACGACCCCGGGCCAAAGTTGGCAAGCCGCCGAAATGTCCGACGACTGTAGGGTCGTCCCCACGACCCCGGGACTAGATTGGGCCGCCACCGTCAAGTCCGACGACCTCGGGACTAGGTTGGCCAGCCGCCGACATGTCCGACGACTATAGGGTCGCCCCCACGACCTCGGGCCAATTTTGGCCAGCCGCCGACATGTCCGACAACTATAGGGTCGTCCCCACGACCCCGGGCCAAAGTTGGCAAGCCGCCGAAATGTCCGGCGACTGTAGGGTCGTCCCCACGACCCCGGGAATAGATTGGCCGGCCACCGTCAAGTCCGACGACTATAGGGTCGTCCCCACGACCTCGGGACTAGATTGGCCCGCCAACGTCAAGTCCGACGACTATAGGGTCGTCCCCACGACCCCGGGCCAAAGTTGGCAAGCCGCCGAAATGTCCGACGACTGTAGGGTCGTCCCCACAACCCCGGGACTAAATTGGCCCGCCACCGTCAAGTCCGACGACTATAGGGTCGTCCCCACGACCCCGGGCCAAAGTTGGCAAGCCGCCGAAATGTCCGACGACTGTAGGGTCGTCCCCACGACCCCGGGACTAGATTGGCCCGCCACCGTCATGTCCGACGACAATAGGGTCGTCCCCACGACCCCAGGTCTAGGTTGGCCAGCCGCCGACATGTCCGACGACTATAGAGTCGTCCCCACGACACCGGGCCAAAGTTGGATAGCCGCTGACATGTCCGACTACTATAGGGTCGTCCCCACGACCTCGGGTCTAGATTGGCCCGCTACCGTCATGTCCGAAGACTATAGGGTCGTCCCCACGACCCCGGCTCTAGGTTGGCCAGCCGCCGACATGTCCGACGACAATCGGATCGTCCCCACGACCACGCGCCAAAGTTGGCCAGCCGCCGACATGTCCGACGACTTTTGGATCGTCCCCACGACCACGGGCCAAAGTTGGCCAGCCGCCGACATGTCCGACGACTATAGGGTCGTCCCCACGACCCCGGGACTAGATTGGTCCGCCACCGTCATGTCCAACGACTATCGGATCGTCCCCACGACCACGGGCCAAAGTTGGCCAGCCGCCGACATGTCCGACGACTATTGGGTCCTCCCCACGACCACGGGCCAAAGTTGGCCAGCCGCCGACATGTCCGACGACTATAGGGTCGTCCCCACGACCCCGGGACTAGATTGGTCCGCCACCGTCATGTCCGACGACTATAGGGTCGTCCCCACGACCCCGGGCCAAAGTTGGCAAGACGCCGAAATGTCCGACGACTGTAGGGTCGTCCCCACGACCCCGGGACTAGATTGGCCCGCCACCGTCATGTCCGACGACTATAGGGTCGTCCCCACGACCCCGGGCCAAAGTTGGCAAGACGCCGAAATGTCCGACGACTGTAGGGTCGTCCCCACGACCCCGGGACTAGATTGGCCCGCCACCGTCATGTCCAACGACTATCGGATCGTCCCCACGACCACGGGCCAAAGTTGGCCAGCCGCTGACATGTCCAACGACTATAGGGTCGTCCCCACGACCACGGGCCAAAGTTGACCAGCCGCCGACATGTCCGACGACTATTGGATCGTCCCCACGACCCCGGGCCAAAGTTGGCAAGCCGCCGACATGTCCGACGACTATAGGGTCGTCCCCACGACCTCGGGACTAGGTTGGCCACCCGCCGACATGTCCGACGACTATAGGGTCGTCCCCACGACCCCGGGTCTAGGTTGGCCAGCCGCCGACATGTCCGACGACTATTGGGTCGTCCCCACGACACCGGGCCAAAGTTGGCCAGCCGCCGACATGTCCGAAGACTATAGGGTCGTCCCCACGACCCCGGGACTAGATTGGCCAGCCGCCGACATGTCCGACGACTATAGAGTCGTCTCCAGGACACCGGGCCAAAGCTGGCCAGCCGCCGACATGTCCGACGACTATTGGATCGTCCCCACGACCACGGGCCAAAGTTGGCCAGCCGCCGACATGTCCGACGACTATAGGGTCGTCCCCACGACCACGGGCCAAAGCTGGCCAGCCGCCGACATGTCCGACGACTATTGGATCGTCCCCACGACCACGGGCCAAAGTTGGCAAGCCGCCGAATTGTCCGACGACTGTAGGGTCGTCCCCACGACCCCGGGACTAGATTGGCCCGCCACCGTCAAGTCCGACGACGTCGGGACTAGGTTGGCCAGCCGCCGACATGTCCGACGACTATAGGGTCGCCCCCACGACCTCGGGCCAATTTTGGCCAGCCCCCGACATGTCCGACGACTATAGGGTCGTCCCCACGACCCCGGGCCAAAGTTGGCAAGCCGCCGAAATGTCCGACGACTGTAGGGTCGTCCCCACGACATCGGGAATAGATTGGCCGGCCTCCGTCAAGTCCGACGACTATAGGGTCGTCCCCACGATCTCGGGACTAGATTGGCCCGCCAACGTCAAGTCCCACGACTATAGGGTCGTCCCCACGACCCCGGGCCAAAGTTGGCAAGCCGCCGAAATGTCCGACGACTGTAGGGTCGTCCCCACAACCCCGGGACTAGATTGGCCCGCCACCGTCAAGTCCGACGACTATAGGGTCGTCCCCACGACCCCGGGCCAAAGTTGGCAAGCCGCCGAAATGTCCGACGACTGTAGGGTCGTCCCCACGACCCCCGGACTAGATTGGCCCGCCACCGACAAGTCCGACGACTATAGGATCGTCCCCACGACCCCGTGACTAGATTGGCCCGCCACCGTCATGTCCAACGACTATCGGATCGTCCCCACGACCACGGGCCAAAGTTGGCCAGCCGCCGACATGTCCGACGACAATCGGATCGTCCCCACGACCACGCGACAAAGTTGGCCAGCCGCCGACATGTCCGACGACTATTGGATCGTCCCCACGACCACGGGCCAAAGTTGGCCAGCCGCCGACATGTCCGACGACTATAGGGTCGTCCCCACGACCCCGGGACTAGATTGGCCCGCCACCGTCATGTCCGACGACTATAGGGTCGTCCCCACGACCCCGGGCCAAAGTTGGCCAGCCGCCGACATGTCCGACGACTATAGGGTCGTCCCCACGACCCCGAGACTAGATTGGCCCGCCACCGTCATGTCCGACGAAAATAGGGTCGTCCCCACGACCCCGGGTCCAGGTTGGCCAGCCGCCGACATTTCCGACGACTATAGAGTCGTCCCCACGACACCGGGCCAAAGTTGGCCAGCCGCCGACATGTCCGACGACTATAGGGTCGTCCCCACGACCCCGGGACAAGGTTGGCCCGCCGCCGACTTGTCCGACGACTATAGGGCCGTACCCACGACCCCGGGACTAGGCTGGCAAGCCGCCAACATGTCCGACGACTATAGGGTCGCCCCCACGACCCCGGGCCAAAGTTGGCCAGCCGCCGACCTGTCCGACGACTATAGGGTCGTCCCCACGACCCCGAGACTAGATTGGCCCGCGACCGTCATGTCCGACGACAATAGGGTCGTCCCCACGACCCCGGGTCCAGGTTGGCCAGCCGCCGACATTTCCGACGACTATAGAGTCGTCCCCACGACACCGGTCCAAAGTTGGCCAGCCGCCGAAATGTCCGACGACTGTAGGGTCGTCCCCACAACCCCGGGACTAGATTGGCCCGCCACCGTCAAGTCCGACGACTATAGGGTCGTCCCCACGACCCCGGGCCAAAGTTGGCAAGCCGCCGAAATGTCCGACGACTGTAGGGTCGTCCCCACGACCCCGGGACAAGGTTGGCCCGCCGCCGACTTGTCCGACGACTATAGGGCCGTACCCACGACCCCGGGACTAGGCTGGCAAGCCGCCAACATGTCCGACGACTATAGGGTCGTCCCCACGACCCCCGGCCAAAGTTGGCCAGCCGCCGAAATGTCCGACGACTATAGGGTCGTCCCCACGACCCCCGGACTAGATTGGCCCGCCACCGTCATGTCCAACGACTATCGGATCGTCCCCACGACCACGGGCCAAAGTTGGCCAGCCGCCGACATGTCCGACGACTTTTGGATCGTCCCCACGACCACGGGCCAAAGTTGGCCAGCCGCCGACATGTCCGACGACTATAGGGTCGTCCCCACGACACCGGGACTAGATTGGTCCGCCACCGTCATGTCCGACGACTATAGGGTCGTCCCCACGACCCCGGGCCAAAGTTGGCAAGACGCCGAAATGTCCGACGACTGTAGGGTCGTCCCCACGACCCCGGGACTAGATTGGCCCGCCACCGTCAAGTCCGACGACTATAGGGTCGTCCCCACGACCCCGGGCCAAAGTTGGCAAGCCGCGGAAATGTCCGACGACTGTAGGGTCGTACCCACGACCCCGAGACTAGATTGGCCCGCGACCGTCATGTCCGACGACAATAGGGTCGTCCCCACGACCCCGGGTCCAGGTTGGCCAGCCGCCGACATTTCCGACGACTATAGAGTCGTCCCCACGACACCGGTCCAAAGTTGGCCAGCCGCCGAAATGTCCGACGACTGTAGGGTCGTCCCCACAACCCCGGGACTAGATTGGCCCGCCACCGTCAAGTCCGACGACTATAGGGTCGTCCCCACGACCCCGGGCCAAAGTTGGCAAGCCGCCGAAATGTCCGACGACTGTAGGGTCGTCCCCACGACCCCCGGACTAGATTGGCCCGCCACCGTCATGTCCAACGACTATCGGATCGTCCCCACGACCACGGGCCAAAGTTGGCCCGCCACCGTCATGTCCAACGACTATAGGGTCGTCCCCACGACCCCGGGACTAGATTGGCCCGCCACCGTCATGTCCGACGATTATAGGGTCGTCCCCACGAACCCGGGCCAAAGTTGGCAAGCCGCCGAAATGTCCGACGACTATAGGGTCGTCCCCACGACCCCGGGACTAGGTTGGCCAGCCGCCGACATGTCCGAAGACTATAGGGTCGTCCCGACGACCCCGGGCAAATGTTGGCCAATCGCCAACATGTCCGACGACTATAGGGTCGTCCCTACGACCCCGGGACTAGATTGGCCCGCCACCGTCATGTGCAACGACTATAGGGTCGTCCCCACGACCCCGGGACTAGGCTGACAAGCCGCCAACATGTTCGACGACTATAGGGTCGCCCCCACGACCCCGGGCCAAAGTTGGCCAGCCGCCGACCTGTCCGACGACTATAGGGTCGTCCCCACGACCCCGAGACTAGATTGGCCCGCGACCGTCATGTCCGACGACAATAGGGTCGTCCCACGACCCCGGGACTAGATTGGCCCGCCACCGTCATGTCCGACGATTATAGGGTCGTCCCCACGACCCCGGGACAAGCTTGGACCGCCGCCGACTTGTCCGACGACTATAGGGTCGTCCCCACGACCCCGGGACTAGATTGGCCCGCCACCGTCATGTCCGACGACAATAGGTTCGTCCCCACGACCCCGGGTCTAGGTTGGCCAGCCGCCGACATGTCCGACGACTATAGAGTCGTCCCCACGACACCGGGCCAAAGTTGGACAGCCGCCGACATGTCCGACTACTATAGGGTCGTCCCCACGACCTCGGGTCTAGATTGGCCCGCTACCGTCATGTCCGAAGACTATAGGGTCGTCCCCTCGACCACGGGCCAAAGTTGGCCAGCCGCCGACATGTCCGACGACTATCGGATCGTCCCCACGACCACGGGCCAAAGTTGGCCAGCCGCCGACATGTCCGACGACTATTGGATCGTCCCCACGACACCGGGCCAAAGTTGGACAGCCGCCGAAATGTCCGACGACTATAGGGTCGTCCCCACGTCCTCGGGTCTAGATTGGCCCGCTACCGTCATGTCCGAAGACTATAGGGTCGTCCCCACGACCACGGGACTAGATTGGCCAGCCGCCGACATGTCCGACGATTATTGGATCGTCCCCACGACCACGGGCCAAAGTTGGCCAGCCGCCGACATGTCCGACGACTATAGAGTCGTCCCCACGACCCCGGGACTAGATTGGCCAGCCGCCGACATGTCCGACGACTATAGAGTCGTCCCCACGACTACGGGCCAAAGTTGGCCAGCCGCCGACATGTCCGACGACTATTGGGTCGTCCCCACGACCACGGGCCAAAGTTGGCCAGCCGCCGACATGTCCGACGACTGTAGGGTCGTCCCCACGACACCGGGCCAAAGTTGGCCCGCCGCTGACATGTCCAACGACTATAGGGTCGTCCCCACGACCACGGGCCAAAGTTGACCAGCCGCCGACATGTCCGACGACAATTGGATCGTCCCCACGACCCCGGGCCAAAGTTGGCAAGCCGCCGAAATGTCCGACGAGTATAGGGTCGTCCCCACGACCCCGGGCCAATGTTGGCCAATCGCCGACATGTCCGACGACTATAGGGTCGTCCCTACGACCCCGGGACTAGATTGGCCCGCCACCGTCATGTCCAACGACTATAGGGTCGTCCCCACGACCATGGGCCAAAGTTGGCCAGCCGCCGATATGTCCAACGACTATTGGGTCGTCCCCACGACCACGGGCCAAAGTTAGCCAGCCGCCGACATGTCCGACGACTATAGGGTCGTCCCCACGACCCCGGGCCAAAGTTGCCAAGCCGCCGAAATGTCCGACGACTGTAGGGTCGCCCCCACGACCCCGGGGCTAGGTTGGCCAGCCGCCGACATGTCCGACGACTATACGGTCGTCCCCACGACCTCGGGACTAGGTTGGCCAGCCGCCGACATGTCCGACGACTATAGGGTCGTCCCCACGACCCCGGGCCAAAGGTGGCATGCCGCCGAAATGTCCGACGACTATAGGGTCGTCCCCACGACCCCGGGCCAAAGTTGGCAAGCCGCCGAAATGTCCGACGACTATAGGGTCGTCCCCACGACCCCGGGCCAAAGTTGGCCAGCCGCCGATATGTCCAACGACTATTGGGTCGTCCCCACGACCACGGGCCAAAGTTAGCCAGCCGCCGACATGTCCGACGACTATAGGGTCGTCCCCACGACCCCGGGCCAAAGTTGCCAAGCCGCCGACATGTCCGACGACTATAGGGTCGTCCCCACGACCCCGGGACAAGGTTGGCCCGCCGCCGACTTGTCCGACGACTATAGGGTCGTACCCATGACCCCGGGACTAGGCTGACAACCCGCCAACATGTCCGACGACTATAGGGTCGTCCCCACGACCCCGGGCCAAAGATGTCCAGCCGCCGTCTTGTCCGACGACTATAGGGTCTTAGCCACGACCCCGGGACTAGATTGGCCCGCCACCGTCATCTCCAACGACTATAGGGTCGTCCCCACGACCCCGGGACAAGCTTGGCCCGCCGCCGACATGTCCGACGACTATAGGGTCGTCCCCACGACCCCGGGACAAGGTTGGCCCGCCGCCGACTTGTCCGACGACAATCGGATCGTCCCCACGACCACGCGCCAAAGTTGGCCAGCCGCCGACATGTCCGACGACTATTGGATCGTCCCCACGACCACGGGCCAAAGTTGGCCAGCCGCCGACATGTCCGACGACAATCGGATCGTCCCCACGACCACGCGCCAAAGTTGGCCAGCCGCCGAAATGGCCGACGACTATAGGGTCGTCCCCACGACCCCGGGCCAAAGATGTCCAGCCGCCGTCTTGTCCGTCGACTATAGGGTCTTAGCCACGACCCCGGGACTAGATTGGCCCGCCACCGTCATGTCCAACGACTATAGGGTCGTCCCCACAACCACGGGCCAAAGTTGGCCAGCCGCCGACATTTCCGACGAGTATAGAGTCGTCCCCACGACACCGGGCCAAAGTTGGCCAGCCGCCGACATGTCCGACGACTATAGGGTCGTCCCCACGACCCCGGGCCAATGTTGGCCAATCGCCGACATGTCCAACGACTATAGGGTCGTCCCTACGACCCCGGGATTAGATTAGCCCGCCACCGTCATGTCCAACGACTATAGGGTCGTCCCCACGACCACGGGCCAAAGTTGGCATGCCGCCGAAATGGCCGACGACTATAGGGTCGTCCCCACGACCCCGGGCCAAAGTTGGCAAGCCGCCGAAATGTCCGACGACTATAGGGTCGCCCCCACGACCCCGGGACTAGATTGGCCCGCCACCGTCATGTCCGACGGCTATAGGGTCGTCCCCACGACCCCGGGCCAAAGTTGGCAAGCCGCCGAAATGTCCGACGACTGTAGGGTCGTCCCCACGACCCCGAGACTAGATTGGCCCGCCACCGTCATGTCCGACGACAATAGGGTCGTCTCCACGACCCCGGGTCCAGGTTGGCCAGCCGCCGACATTTCCGACGACTATAGAGTCGTCCTCACGACCACGGGCCAAAGTTGGCCAGCCGCCGACATGTCCGACGACTATAGGGTCGTCCCCACGACCCCGGGCCAAAGATGTCCAGCCGCCGTCTTGTCCGACGCCTATAGGGTCGTCCCCTCGACCCCGGGACTAGATTAGCCCGCCACCGTCATGTCCGGCGACTATCGGATCGTCCCCACGACTACGGGCCAAAGTTGGCCAGCCGCCGACATGTCCGACGACTATTGGGTCGTCCCCACGACCACGGGCCAAAGTTGGCCAGCCGCCGACATGTCCGACGACTATAGGGTCGTCCCCACGACACCAGGAATAGATTGCCCGCCACCGTCACGTCCGGCGACTATCGGATCGTCCCCACGACTACGGGCCAAAGTTGGCCAGCCGCCGACATGTCCGACGACTATTGGGTCGTCCCCACGACCACGGGCCAAAGTTGGCCAGCCGCCGACATGTCCGAAGACTATTGGGTCGTCCCCACGACCCCGGTACTAGATTGGCCCGCCGCCGACATGTCCGACGACTATAGAGTCGTCACCACGACACCGGGGCAAAGTTGGCCAGCCGCCGACATGTCCGACGACTATAGGGTCGTCCCCACGACACCGGGAATAGATTGGCCCGCCACCGTCATGTCCGGCGACTATCGGATCGTCCCCACGACTACGGGCCAAAGTTGGCCAGCCGCCGACATGTCCGACGACTATTGGGTCGTCCCCACGACCACGGGCCAAAGTTGGCCAGCCGCCGACATGTCCGAAGACTATAGGGACGTCCCCACGACCCCGGTACTAGATTGGCCCGCCGCCGACATGTCCGACGACTATAGAGTCGTCCCCACGACCCCGGGCGAAAGATGTCCAGCCGCTGTCTTGTCCGACGACTATAGGGTCGTCCCCACGACCCCGGGCGAAAGATGTCCAGCCGCCGTCTTGTCCGACGACTATAGGCTCGTCCCCACGACCCCGGGACTAGATTGGCCCGCCACCGTCATGTCCAACGACTATAGGGTCGTCCCCACAACCACGGGCCAAAGTTGGCCAGCCGCCGACATTTCCGACGAGTATAGAGTCGTCCCCACGACACCGGGCCAAAGTTGGCCAGCCGCCGACATGTCCGACGACTATAGGGTCGTCCCCACGACCCCGGGACAAGGTTGGCCCGCCGCCGACTTGTCCGACGACTATAGGGCCGTACCCACGACCCCGGGACTAGGCTGACAAGCCGCCAACATGTCCGACGACTATAGGGTCGTCCCCACGACCCCGGGCCAAAGTTGGCCAGCCACCGAAATGTCCGACGACTATAGGGTCGTCCCCACGACCCCGGGACTAGATTGGCCCGCCACCGTCATGTCCGACGACTATAGGGTCGTCCCCACGACCCCGGGCCAAAGTTGGCAAGCCGCCGAAATGTCCGACGACTGTAGGGTCGTACCCACGACCCCGGGACTAGGCTGACAAGCCGCCAACATGTCCGACGAATATAGGGTCGTCCCCACGACCCCGGGCCAAAGTTGGCCAGCCGCCGAAATGTCCGACGACTATAGGGTCGTCCCCACGACCCCGGGACTAGATTGGCCCGCCACCGTCATGTCCGACGGCTATAGGGTCGTCCCCACGACCCCGGGCCAAAGTTGGCAAGCCGCCGAAATGTCCGACGACTGTAGGGTCGTCCCCACGACCCCGAGACTAGATTGGCCCGCCACCGTCATGTCCGACGACAATAGGGTCGTCTCCACGACCCCGGGTCCAGGTTGGCCAGCCGCCGACATTTCCGACGACTATAGAGTCGTCCCCACGACACCGGGCCAAAGTTGGCCAGCCGCCGACATGTCCGACGACTGTAGGGTCGTCCCCACGACCCCGGGACTAGATTGGCCCGCCACCGTCAAGTCCGACGACTATAGGGTCGTCCCCACGACCTCGGGACTAGGTTGGCCAGCCGCCGACATGTCCGACCACTATTGGGTCGTCCCCACGACCACGGGCCAAAGTTGGCCAGCCGCCGACATGTCCGACGACTATAGGGTCGTCCCCACGACCCCGGGCCAAAGATGTCCAGCCGCCGTCTTGTCCGACGCCTATAGGGTCGTCCCCTCGACCCCGGGACTAGATTAGCCCGCCACCGTCATGTCCGGCGACTATCGGATCGTCCCCACGACTACGGGCCAAAGTTGGCCAGCCGCCGACATGTCCGACGACTATTGGGTCGTCCCCACGACCACGGGCCAAAGTTGGCCAGCCGCCGACATGTCCGACGACTATAGGGTCGTCCCCACGACACCGGGAATAGATTGGCCCGCCACCGTCATGTCCGGCGACTATCGGATCGTCCCCACGACTACGGGCCAAAGTTGGCCAGCCGCCGACATGTCCGACGACTATTGGGTCGTCCCCACGACCACGGGCCAAAGTTGGCCAGCCGCCGACATGTCCGAAGACTATTGGGTCGTCCCCACGACCCCGGTACTAGATTGGCCCGCCGCCGACATGTCCGACGACTATAGAGTCGTCCCCACGACACCGGGCCAAAGTTGGCAAGCCGCCGACATGTCCGACGACTATAGGGTCGTCCCCACGACACCGGGAATAGATTGGCCAGCCGCCGACATGTCCGACGACTATAGGGTCGTCCCCACGACCCCGGTACTAGATTGGCCCGCCGCCGACATGTCCGACGACTATAGTGTCGTCCCCACGACCCCGGTACTAGATTGGCCCGCCGCCGACATGTCCGACGACTATAGAGTCGTCCCCACGACACCGGGCCTAAGTTGGCAAGCCGCCGACATGTCCGACGACTATAGGGTCGTCCCCACGACACCGGGAATAGATTGGCCAGCCGCCGACATGTCCGACGACTATAGAGTCGTCACCACGACACCGGGGCAAAGTTGGCCGGCCGCCGAAATATCCGACGACTATAGGGTCGTTCCCATGACCCCGGGACTAGATTGGCCCGCCACCGTCATGTCCGACGACTACAGGGTCGTGCCCACGACCCCGGGAATAGATTGCCCCGCCATGGTTATTTCCGACGACTATAGGGTCGTCCCCACGACAACGGACCAAAGTTGGCCAGCCGCCGACATGTCCGAAGACTATAGGGTCGTCCCCACGACCCCGGTACTAGATTGGCCCGCCGCCGACATGTCCGACGACTATAGAGTCGTCACCACGACACCGGGGCAAAGTTGGCCAGCCGCTGACATGTCCAACGACTATTGGGTCGTCTCCACGACCACGGGCCAATGTTGGGCAGCCGCCGACATGTCCGACGACTATAGTGTCGTCCCCACGACCACGGGCCAAAGTTGGCCAGCCGCCGACATGTCCGACGACTATTGGGTCGTCCCCACGACCACGGGCCAAAGTTGGCCACCGCCGACATGTCCGACGACTATAGGGTCGTCCCCACGACACCGGGAATAGATTGGCCCGCCACCGTCATGTCCGGCGACTATCGGATCGTCCCCACGACTACGGGCCAAAGTTGGCCAGCCGCCGACATGTCCGACGACTATTGGGTCGTCCCCACGACCACGGGCCAAAGTTGGCCTGCCGCCGACATGTCCGAAGACTATAGGGTCGTCCTCACGACCCCGGTACTAGATTGGCCCGCCGCCGACATGTCCGACGACTATAGAGTCGTCACCACGACACCGGGGCAAAGTTGGCCGGCCGCCGAAATATCCGACGACTATAGGGTCGTTCCCATGACCCCGGGACTAGATTGGCCCGCCACCGTCATGTCCGGCGACTATCGGATCGTCCCCACGACTACGGGCCAAAGTTGGCCAGCCGCCGACATGTCCGACGACTATTGGGTCGTCCCCACGACCACGGGCCAAAGTTGGCCAGCCGCCGACATGTCCGAAGACTATAGGGTCGTCCCCACGACCCCGGGAGTTGATTGCCCCGCCACCGTCATGTCCAACGACTATCGGATCGTCCCCACGACCACGGGCCAAAGTTGGCAAGCCGCCGAAATGGCCGACGACTGTAGGATCGTCCCCACGACCCCGGGACTAGATTGGCCCGCCACCGTCAAGTCGAACGACCTCGGAACTAGGTTGGCCAGCCGCCGACATGTCCGACGACTATAGAGTCGTCCCCACGACCCCGGGACTAGATTGGCCCGCCACCGTCATGTCCGGCGACTATCGGATCGTCCCCACGACTACGGGCCAAAGTTGGCCAGCCGCCGACATGTCCTACGACTATTGGGTCGTCCCCACCACCACGGGCCAAAGTTGCCCAGCCGCCGTGTTGTCCGACGACTATAAGGTCGTCCCCACGACCGCGGGCCAAAGATGTCCAGCCGCCGTGTTGTCCGACGACTATAGGGTCGTCCCCACGACCCCGGGACTAGATTGGCCCGCCACCGTCATGTCCGACGAATATACGGTCGTCCCCACGACCCCGGGCCAATAATGGCCAAACGCCGACATGTCCGACGACTATAGGGTCGTCCCCACTATCCCGGGAATAGATTGGCTATCCACCGTCACGTCCGACGACTATCGGATCGTCCCCACGACCACGGGCCAAAGTTGGCCAGCCGCCGACATGTCCGACGACTCTAGGGTCGTCCCTACGACCCCGGGACTAGATTGGCCCGCCACCGTCAAGTCCGACGACCTCGGAACTAGGTTGGCCAGCCGCCGACATGTCCGACGACTATAGAGTCGTCCCCAAGACACCGGGCCAAAGTAGGCCAGCCGCCGACATCTCCGACGACTATAGGGTCGTACCTACGACCCCGGGACTCGATTGCCCCGGCACCGTCATGTCCAACGACTATCGGATCGTCCCCACGACCACGGGCCAAAGTCGGCAAGCCGCCGAAATGGCCGACGACTGTAGGATCGTCCCCACGACCCCGGGACTAGATTGGCCCGCCACCGTCAAGTCCGACGACCTCGGAACTAGGTTGGCCAGTCGCCGACATGTCCGACGACTATAGAGTCGTCCCCAAGACACCGGGCCAAAGTAGGCCAGCCGCCGACATCTCCGACGACTATAGGGTCGTCCCCACGACCCCCGGGACTAGATTGGCTAGCCACCGTCACTTCCGACGACTATCGGATCGTCCCCACGACCACGGGCCAAAGTTGGCCAGCCGCCGACATGTCCGACGACTATTGGGTCGTCTCCACGACCATGGGCCAAAGTTGGCCAGCCGCCGACATGTCCGACGACTATAGGGTCGTCCCCTCGACCCCGGGCCAATAATGGCCAATCGCCGACATGTCCGACGACTATAGGGTCGTACCTACGACCCCGGGACTCGATTGCCCCGGCACCGTCATGTCCAACGACTATCGGATCGTTCCCACGACCACGGGCCAAAGTTGGCCAGCCGCCGACATGTCCCACGACTATTGGGTCGTCCCCACGACCACGGGCCAAAGTTGGCCAGCCGCCGACTTGTCCGAGGACTATAGGGTCGTCCCCACGACCCCGGGACTAGGTTGGCCAGCCGCCGACTTGTCCGACCACTATAGGGTCGTCCCCACGACCCCGGGACTAGGTTGGCTCGCCGCCGACATTTCCGACGACTATAGGGTCGTCCCCACGACCACGGGCCAAATTTGGCCAGCCGCCGACTTGTCCGACGACTATAGGGTCGTTCCCACGACTACCGGCCAAAATTGGCCAGCCGCCGACTTGTCCGAGGACTATAGGGTCGTCCCCACGACCCCGGGACTAGATTGGCCCGCCACCGTCATGTCCGACGACAATAGGGTCGTCCCCACGACCCCGGGTCTAGGTTGGCCAGCCGCCGACATGTCCGACGACTATAGAGTCGTCCCCAAGACACAGGGCCAGAGTAGGCCACCCGTCGACATGTCCGACGACTATAGGGTCGGCCCCATGACCCCGCGACTAGATTGGCCCGCCACCGTCATGTCCGACGACTATAGGGTCGTCCCCACGACCCCGGGACTAGATTGGCCCGCCACCGTCAAATCCGACGGCTATAGGGTCGTCCCCACGACCACGGGCTAAAGTTGGCCAGCCGCCGACTTGTCCGACCACTATAGGGTCGTTCCCACGACGTTGGGACTAGGTTGGGCAGCCGCCAACATGTCCGACGACTATTTGGTCATCCCCACGACCCTGGGACTAGATTGGCTAGCCACCGTCACGTCCGACGACTATCGGATCGTCCCCACGACCACTGCCCAAAGTTGGCCAGCCGCCGACATGTCCAACGACTATTGGTTCGCCCCACGACCACGGGCCAAAGTTGGCCAGCCGCCGACTTGTCCGACGACTATAGGGTCGTTCCCACGACTACCGGCCAAAATTGGCCAGCCGCCGACTTGTCCGAGGACTATAGGGTCGTACCTACGACCCCGGGACTCGATTGCCCCGGCACCGTCATGTCCAACGACTATCGGATCGTTCCCACGACCACGGGCCAAAGTTGGCCAGCCGCCGACATGTCCCACGACTATTGGGTCGTCCCCACGACCACGGGCCAAAGTTGGCCAGCCGCCGACTTGTCCGAGGACTATAGGGTCGTCCCCACGACCCCGGGACTAGGTTGGCCAGCCGCCGACTTGTCCGACCACTATAGGGTCGTCCCCACGACCCCGGGACTAGGTTGGCTCGCCGCCGACATTTCCGACGACTATAGAGTCGTCCCCAAGACACAGGGCCAGAGTAGGCCACCCGTCGACATGTCCGACGACTATAGGGTCGTCCCTACGACCCCGGGACTAGATTGGCCCGCCACCGTCAAGTCCGACGACCTCGGAACTAGGTTGGCCAGCCGCCGACATGTCCGACGACTATAGAGTCGTCCCCAAGACACCGGGCCAAAGTAGGCCAGCCGCCGACATCTCCGACGACTATAGGGTCGTCCCCACGACCCCCGGGACTAGATTGGCTAGCCACCGTCACTTCCGACGACTATCGGATCGTCCCCACGACCACGGGCCAAAGTTGGCCAGCCGCCGACATGTCCGACGACTATAGGGTCGTCCCGACGACCCCGGGACTAGATTGGCCCGCCACCGTCATGTCCAACGACTATCGGATCGTCCCCACGACCACGGGCCAAAGTTGGCCAGCCGCCGACATGTCCGACGACTATTGGGTCGTCCCCACGACCACGGGCCAAAGTTGGCCACCGCCGACATGTCCGACGACTATAGGGTCGTCCCCACGACACCGGGAATAGATTGGCCCGCCACCGTCATGTCCGGCGACTATCGGATCGTCCCCACGACTACGGGCCAAAGTTGGCCAGCCGCCGACATGTCCGACGACTATTGGGTCGTCCCCACGACCACGGGCCAAAGTTGGCCAGCCGCCGACATGTCCGAAGACTATAGGGTCGTCCCCACGACCCCGGGAGTTGATTGCCCCGCCACCGTCATGTCCAACGACTATCGGATCGTCCCCACGACCACGGGCCAAAGTTGGCCAGCCGCCGACATGTCCGACGACTATTGGGTCGTCCCCACGACCACGGGCCAAAGTTGGCCACCGCCGACATGTCCGACGACTATAGGGTCGTCCCCACGACACCGGGAATAGATTGGCCCGCCACCGTCATGTCCGGCGACTATCGGATCGTCCCCACGACTACGGGCCAAAGTTGGCCAGCCGCCGACATGTCCGACGACTATTGGGTCGTCCCCACGACCACGGGCCAAAGTTGGCCAGCCGCCGACATGTCCGAAGACTATAGGGTCGTCCCCACGACCCCGGGAGTTGATTGCCCCGCCACCGACATGTCCGACGACTATTGGGTCGTCCCCACGACCACGGGCCAAAGTTGGCCTGCCGCCGACATGTCCGAAGACTATAGGGTCGTCCTCACGACCCCGGTACTAGATTGGCCCGCCGCCGACATGTCCGACGACTATAGAGTCGTCACCACGACACCGGGGCAAAGTTGGCCGGCCGCCGAAATATCCGACGACTATAGGGTCGTTCCCATGACCCCGGGACTAGATTGGCCCGCCACCGTCATGTCCGGCGACTATCGGATCGTCCCCACGACTACGGGCCAAAGTTGGCCAGCCGCCGACATGTCCGACGACTATTGGGTCGTCCCCACGACCACGGGCCAAAGTTGGCCAGCCGCCGACATGTCCGAAGACTATAGGGTCGTCCCCACGACCCCGGGAGTTGATTGCCCCGCCACCGTCATGTCCAACGACTATCGGATCGTCCCCACGACCACGGGCCAAAGTTGGCAAGCCGCCGAAATGGCCGACGACTGTAGGATCGTCCCCACGACCCCGGGACTAGATTGGCCCGCCACCGTCAAGTCGAACGACCTCGGAACTAGGTTGGCCAGCCGCCGACATGTCCGACGACTATAGAGTCGTCCCCACGACCCCGGGACTAGATTGGCCCGCCACCGTCATGTCCGGCGACTATCGGATCGTCCCCACGACTACGGGCCAAAGTTGGCCAGCCGCCGACATGTCCTACGACTATTGGGTCGTCCCCACCACCACGGGCCAAAGTTGCCCAGCCGCCGTGTTGTCCGACGACTATAAGGTCGTCCCCACGACCGCGGGCCAAAGATGTCCAGCCGCCGTGTTGTCCGACGACTATAGGGTCGTCCCCACGACCCCGGGACTAGATTGGCCCGCCACCGTCATGTCCGACGAATATACGGTCGTCCCCACGACCCCGGGCCAATAATGGCCAAACGCCGACATGTCCGACGACTATAGGGTCGTCCCCACGATCCCGGGAATAGATTGGCTATCCACCGTCACGTCCGACGACTATCGGATCGTCCCCACGACCACGGGCCAAAGTTGGCCAGCCGCCGACATGTCCGACGACTCTAGGGTCGTCCCTACGACCCCGGGACTAGATTGGCCCGCCACCGTCAAGTCCGACGACCTCGGAACTAGGTTGGCCAGCCGCCGACATGTCCGACGACTATAGAGTCGTCCCCAAGACACCGGGCCAAAGTAGGCCAGCCGCCGACATCTCCGACGACTATAGGGTCGTACCTACGACCCCGGGACTCGATTGCCCCGGCACCGTCATGTCCAACGACTATCGGATCGTCCCCACGACCACGGGCCAAAGTTGGCAAGCCGCCGAAATGGCCGACGACTGTAGGATCGTCCCCACGACCCCGGGACTAGATTGGCCCGCCACCGTCAAGTCCGACGACCTCGGAACTAGGTTGGCCAGTCGCCGACATGTCCGACGACTATAGAGTCGTCCCCAAGACACCGGGCCAAAGTAGGCCAGCCGCCGACATCTCCGACGACTATAGGGTCGTCCCCACGACCCCCGGGACTAGATTGGCTAGCCACCGTCACTTCCGACGACTATCGGATCGTCCCCACGACCACGGGCCAAAGTTGGCCAGCCGCCGACATGTCCGACGACTATTGGGTCGTCTCCACGACCATGGGCCAAAGTTGGCCAGCCGCCGACATGTCCGACGACTATAGGGTCGTCCCCTCGACCCCGGGCCAATAATGGCCAATCGCCGACATGTCCGACGACTATAGGGTCGTACCTACGACCCCGGGACTCGATTGCCCCGGCACCGTCATGTCCAACGACTATCGGATCGTTCCCACGACCACGGGCCAAAGTTGGCCAGCCGCCGACATGTCCCACGACTATTGGGTCGTCCCCACGACCACGGGCCAAAGTTGGCCAGCCGCCGACTTGTCCGAGGACTATAGGGTCGTCCCCACGACCCCGGGACTAGGTTGGCCAGCCGCCGACTTGTCCGACCACTATAGGGTCGTCCCCACGACCCCGGGACTAGGTTGGCTCGCCGCCGACATTTCCGACGACTATAGGGTCGTCCCCACGACCACGGGCCAAAGTTGGCCACCGCCGACATGTCCGACGACTATAGGGTCGTCCCCACGACACCGGGAATAGATTGGCCCGCCACCGTCATGTCCGGCGACTATCGGATCGTCCCCACGACTACGGGCCAAAGTTGGCCAGCCGCCGACATGTCCCACGACTATTGGGTCGTCCCCACGACCACGGGCCAAAGTTGGCCAGCCGCCGACATGTCCGACGACTATTGGGTCGTCCCCACGACCACGGGCCAAAGTTGGCCACCGCCGACATGTCCGACGACTATAGGGTCGTCCCCACGACACCGGGAATAGATTGGCCCGCCACCGTCATGTCCGGCGACTATCGGATCGTCCCCACGACTACGGGCCAAAGTTGGCCAGCCGCCGACATGTCCGACGACTATTGGGTCGTCCCCACGACCACGGGCCAAAGTTGGCCTGCCGCCGACATGTCCGAAGACTATAGGGTCGTCCTCACGACCCCGGTACTAGATTGGCCCGCCGCCGACATTTCCGACGACTATAGGGTCGTACCTACGACCCCGGGACTCGATTGCCCCGGCACCGTCATGTCCAACGACTATCGGATCGTTCCCACGACCACGGGCCAAAGTTGGCCAGCCGCCGACATGTCCCACGACTATTGGGTCGTCCCCACGACCACGGGCCAAAGTTGGCCAGCCGCCGACATGTCCGACGACTATTGGGTCGTCCCCACGACCACGGGCCAAAGTTGGCCACCGCCGACATGTCCGACGACTATAGGGTCGTCCCCACGACACCGGGAATAGATTGGCCCGCCACCGTCATGTCCGGCGACTATCGGATCGTCCCCACGACTACGGGCCAAAGTTGGCCAGCCGCCGACATGTCCGACGACTATTGGGTCGTCCCCACGACCACGGGCCAAAGTTGGCCTGCCGCCGACATGTCCGAAGACTATAGGGTCGTCCTCACGACCCCGGTACTAGATTGGCCCGCCGCCGACATGTCTGACGACTATAGAGTCGTCACCACGACACCGGGGCAAAGTTGGCCGGCCGCCGAAATATCCGACGACTATAGGGTCGTTCCCATGACCCCGGGACTAGATTGGCCCGCCACCGTCATGTCCGGCGACTATCGGATCGTCCCCACGACTACGGGCCAAAGTTGGCCAGCCGCCGACATGTCCGACGACTATTGGGTCGTCCCCACGACCACGGGCCAAAGTTGGCCAGCCGCCGACATGTCCGAAGACTATAGGGTCGTCCCCACGACCCCGGGAGTTGATTGCCCCGCCACCGTCATGTCCAACGACTATCGGATCGTCCCCACGACCACGGGCCAAAGTTGGCAAGCCGCCGAAATGGCCGACGACTGTAGGATCGTCCCCACGACCCCGGGACTAGATTGGCCCGCCACCGTCAAGTCGAACGACCTCGGAACTAGGTTGGCCAGCCGCCGACATGTCCGACGACTATAGAGTCGTCCCCACGACCCCGGGACTAGATTGGCCCGCCACCGTCATGTCCGGCGACTATCGGATCGTCCCCACGACTACGGGCCAAAGTTGGCCAGCCGCCGACATGTCCTACGACTATTGGGTCGTCCCCACCACCACGGGCCAAAGTTGCCCAGCCGCCGTGTTGTCCGACGACTATAAGGTCGTCCCCACGACCGCGGGCCAAAGATGTCCAGCCGCCGTGTTGTCCGACGACTATAGGGTCGTCCCCACGACCCCGGGACTAGATTGGCCCGCCACCGTCATGTCCGACGAATATACGGTCGTCCCCACGACCCCGGGCCAATAATGGCCAAACGCCGACATGTCCGACGACTATAGGGTCGTCCCCACTATCCCGGGAATAGATTGGCTATCCACCGTCACGTCCGACGACTATCGGATCGTCCCCACGACCACGGGCCAAAGTTGGCCAGCCGCCGACATGTCCGACGACTCTAGGGTCGTCCCTACGACCCCGGGACTAGATTGGCCCGCCACCGTCAAGTCCGACGACCTCGGAACTAGGTTGGCCAGCCGCCGACATGTCCGACGACTATAGAGTCGTCCCCAAGACACCGGGCCAAAGTAGGCCAGCCGCCGACATCTCCGACGACTATAGGGTCGTACCTACGACCCCGGGACTCGATTGCCCCGGCACCGTCATGTCCAACGACTATCGGATCGTCCCCACGACCACGGGCCAAAGTCGGCAAGCCGCCGAAATGGCCGACGACTGTAGGATCGTCCCCACGACCCCGGGACTAGATTGGCCCGCCACCGTCAAGTCCGACGACCTCGGAACTAGGTTGGCCAGTCGCCGACATGTCCGACGACTATAGAGTCGTCCCCAAGACACCGGGCCAAAGTAGGCCAGCCGCCGACATCTCCGACGACTATAGGGTCGTCCCCACGACCCCCGGGACTAGATTGGCTAGCCACCGTCACTTCCGACGACTATCGGATCGTCCCCACGACCACGGGCCAAAGTTGGCCAGCCGCCGACATGTCCGACGACTATTGGGTCGTCTCCACGACCATGGGCCAAAGTTGGCCAGCCGCCGACATGTCCGACGACTATAGGGTCGTCCCCTCGACCCCGGGCCAATAATGGCCAATCGCCGACATGTCCGACGACTATAGGGTCGTACCTACGACCCCGGGACTCGATTGCCCCGGCACCGTCATGTCCAACGACTATCGGATCGTTCCCACGACCACGGGCCAAAGTTGGCCAGCCGCCGACATGTCCCACGACTATTGGGTCGTCCCCACGACCACGGGCCAAAGTTGGCCAGCCGCCGACTTGTCCGAGGACTATAGGGTCGTCCCCACGACCCCGGGACTAGGTTGGCCAGCCGCCGACTTGTCCGACCACTATAGGGTCGTCCCCACGACCCCGGGACTAGGTTGGCTCGCCGCCGACATTTCCGACGACTATAGGGTCGTCCCCACGACCACGGGCCAAATTTGGCCAGCCGCCGACTTGTCCGACGACTATAGGGTCGTTCCCACGACTACCGGCCAAAATTGGCCAGCCGCCGACTTGTCCGAGGACTATAGGGTCGTCCCCACGACCCCGGGACTAGATTGGCCCGCCACCGTCATGTCCGACGACAATAGGGTCGTCCCCACGACCCCGGGTCTAGGTTGGCCAGCCGCCGACATGTCCGACGACTATAGAGTCGTCCCCAAGACACAGGGCCAGAGTAGGCCACCCGTCGACATGTCCGACGACTATAGGGTCGGCCCCATGACCCCGCGACTAGATTGGCCCGCCACCGTCATGTCCGACGACTATAGGGTCGTCCCCACGACCCCGGGACTAGATTGGCCCGCCACCGTCAAATCCGACGGCTATAGGGTCGTCCCCACGACCACGGGCTAAAGTTGGCCAGCCGCCGACTTGTCCGACCACTATAGGGTCGTTCCCACGACGTTGGGACTAGGTTGGGCAGCCGCCAACATGTCCGACGACTATTTGGTCATCCCCACGACCCTGGGACTAGATTGGCTAGCCACCGTCACGTCCGACGACTATCGGATCGTCCCCACGACCACTGCCCAAAGTTGGCCAGCCGCCGACATGTCCAACGACTATTGGTTCGCCCCACGACCACGGGCCAAAGTTGGCCAGCCGCCGACTTGTCCGACGACTATAGGGTCGTTCCCACGACTACCGGCCAAAATTGGCCAGCCGCCGACTTGTCCGAGGACTATAGGGTCGTACCTACGACCCCGGGACTCGATTGCCCCGGCACCGTCATGTCCAACGACTATCGGATCGTTCCCACGACCACGGGCCAAAGTTGGCCAGCCGCCGACATGTCCCACGACTATTGGGTCGTCCCCACGACCACGGGCCAAAGTTGGCCAGCCGCCGACTTGTCCGAGGACTATAGGGTCGTCCCCACGACCCCGGGACTAGGTTGGCCAGCCGCCGACTTGTCCGACCACTATAGGGTCGTCCCCACGACCCCGGGACTAGGTTGGCTCGCCGCCGACATTTCCGACGACTATAGAGTCGTCCCCAAGACACAGGGCCAGAGTAGGCCACCCGTCGACATGTCCGACGACTATAGGGTCGTCCCTACGACCCCGGGACTAGATTGGCCCGCCACCGTCAAGTCCGACGACCTCGGAACTAGGTTGGCCAGCCGCCGACATGTCCGACGACTATAGAGTCGTCCCCAAGACACCGGGCCAAAGTAGGCCAGCCGCCGACATCTCCGACGACTATAGGGTCGTCCCCACGACCCCCGGGACTAGATTGGCTAGCCACCGTCACTTCCGACGACTATCGGATCGTCCCCACGACCACGGGCCAAAGTTGGCCAGCCGCCGACATGTCCGACGACTATAGGGTCGTCCCGACGACCCCGGGACTAGATTGGCCCGCCACCGTCATGTCCAACGACTATCGGATCGTCCCCACGACCACGGGCCAAAGTTGGCCAGCCGCCGACATGTCCGACGACTATTGGGTCGTCCCCACGACCACGGGCCAAAGTTGGCCACCGCCGACATGTCCGACGACTATAGGGTCGTCCCCACGACACCGGGAATAGATTGGCCCGCCACCGTCATGTCCGGCGACTATCGGATCGTCCCCACGACTACGGGCCAAAGTTGGCCAGCCGCCGACATGTCCGACGACTATTGGGTCGTCCCCACGACCACGGGCCAAAGTTGGCCAGCCGCCGACATGTCCGAAGACTATAGGGTCGTCCCCACGACCCCGGGAGTTGATTGCCCCGCCACCGTCATGTCCAACGACTATCGGATCGTCCCCACGACCACGGGCCAAAGTTGGCCAGCCGCCGACATGTCCGACGACTATTGGGTCGTCCCCACGACCACGGGCCAAAGTTGGCCACCGCCGACATGTCCGACGACTATAGGGTCGTCCCCACGACACCGGGAATAGATTGGCCCGCCACCGTCATGTCCGGCGACTATCGGATCGTCCCCACGACTACGGGCCAAAGTTGGCCAGCCGCCGACATGTCCGACGACTATTGGGTCGTCCCCACGACCACGGGCCAAAGTTGGCCAGCCGCCGACATGTCCGAAGACTATAGGGTCGTCCCCACGACCCCGGGAGTTGATTGCCCCGCCACCGACATGTCCGACGACTATTGGGTCGTCCCCACGACCACGGGCCAAAGTTGGCCTGCCGCCGACATGTCCGA
Organism: Andrena praecox; assembly: GCA_963932275.1. Lineage (NCBI taxonomy): Eukaryota > Metazoa > Arthropoda > Insecta > Hymenoptera > Andrenidae > Andrena > Andrena praecox. Next base: position 52,324,601 of record OZ010728.1, on the reverse strand, counting down.
AGACTATAGGGTCGTCCTCACGACCCCGGTACTAGATTGGCCCGCCGCCGACATGTCCGACGACTATAGAGTCGTCACCACGACACCGGGGCAAAGTTGGCCGGCCGCCGAAATATCCGACGACTATAGGGTCGTTCCCATGACCCCGGGACTAGATTGGCCCGCCACCGTCATGTCCGGCGACTATCGGATCGTCCCCACGACTACGGGCCAAAGTTGGCCAGCCGCCGACATGTCCGACGACTATTGGGTCGTCCCCACGACCACGGGCCAAAGTTGGCCAGCCGCCGACATGTCCGAAGACTATAGGGTCGTCCCCACGACCCCGGGAGTTGATTGCCCCGCCACCGTCATGTCCAACGACTATCGGATCGTCCCCACGACCACGGGCCAAAGTTGGCAAGCCGCCGAAATGGCCGACGACTGTAGGATCGTCCCCACGACCCCGGGACTAGATTGGCCCGCCACCGTCAAGTCGAACGACCTCGGAACTAGGTTGGCCAGCCGCCGACATGTCCGACGACTATAGAGTCGTCCCCACGACCCCGGGACTAGATTGGCCCGCCACCGTCATGTCCGGCGACTATCGGATCGTCCCCACGACTACGGGCCAAAGTTGGCCAGCCGCCGACATGTCCTACGACTATTGGGTCGTCCCCACCACCACGGGCCAAAGTTGCCCAGCCGCCGTGTTGTCCGACGACTATAAGGTCGTCCCCACGACCGCGGGCCAAAGATGTCCAGCCGCCGTGTTGTCCGACGACTATAGGGTCGTCCCCACGACCCCGGGACTAGATTGGCCCGCCACCGTCATGTCCGACGAATATACGGTCGTCCCCACGACCCCGGGCCAATAATGGCCAAACGCCGACATGTCCGACGACTATAGGGTCGTCCCCACGATCCCGGGAATAGATTGGCTATCCACCGTCACGTCCGACGACTATCGGATCGTCCCCACGACCACGGGCCAAAGTTGGCCAGCCGCCGACATGTCCGACGACTCTAGGGTCGTCCCTACGACCCCGGGACTAGATTGGCCCGCCACCGTCAAGTCCGACGACCTCGGAACTAGGTTGGCCAGCCGCCGACATGTCCGACGACTATAGAGTCGTCCCCAAGACACCGGGCCAAAGTAGGCCAGCCGCCGACATCTCCGACGACTATAGGGTCGTACCTACGACCCCGGGACTCGATTGCCCCGGCACCGTCATGTCCAACGACTATCGGATCGTCCCCACGACCACGGGCCAAAGTTGGCAAGCCGCCGAAATGGCCGACGACTGTAGGATCGTCCCCACGACCCCGGGACTAGATTGGCCCGCCACCGTCAAGTCCGACGACCTCGGAACTAGGTTGGCCAGTCGCCGACATGTCCGACGACTATAGAGTCGTCCCCAAGACACCGGGCCAAAGTAGGCCAGCCGCCGACATCTCCGACGACTATAGGGTCGTCCCCACGACCCCCGGGACTAGATTGGCTAGCCACCGTCACTTCCGACGACTATCGGATCGTCCCCACGACCACGGGCCAAAGTTGGCCAGCCGCCGACATGTCCGACGACTATTGGGTCGTCTCCACGACCATGGGCCAAAGTTGGCCAGCCGCCGACATGTCCGACGACTATAGGGTCGTCCCCTCGACCCCGGGCCAATAATGGCCAATCGCCGACATGTCCGACGACTATAGGGTCGTACCTACGACCCCGGGACTCGATTGCCCCGGCACCGTCATGTCCAACGACTATCGGATCGTTCCCACGACCACGGGCCAAAGTTGGCCAGCCGCCGACATGTCCCACGACTATTGGGTCGTCCCCACGACCACGGGCCAAAGTTGGCCAGCCGCCGACTTGTCCGAGGACTATAGGGTCGTCCCCACGACCCCGGGACTAGGTTGGCCAGCCGCCGACTTGTCCGACCACTATAGGGTCGTCCCCACGACCCCGGGACTAGGTTGGCTCGCCGCCGACATTTCCGACGACTATAGGGTCGTCCCCACGACCACGGGCCAAATTTGGCCAGCCGCCGACTTGTCCGACGACTATAGGGTCGTTCCCACGACTACCGGCCAAAATTGGCCAGCCGCCGACTTGTCCGAGGACTATAGGGTCGTCCCCACGACCCCGGGACTAGATTGGCCCGCCACCGTCATGTCCGACGACAATAGGGTCGTCCCCACGACCCCGGGTCTAGGTTGGCCAGCCGCCGACATGTCCGACGACTATAGAGTCGTCCCCAAGACACAGGGCCAGAGTAGGCCACCCGTCGACATGTCCGACGACTATAGGGTCGGCCCCATGACCCCGCGACTAGATTGGCCCGCCACCGTCATGTCCGACGACTATAGGGTCGTCCCCACGACCCCGGGACTAGATTGGCCCGCCACCGTCAAATCCGACGGCTATAGGGTCGTCCCCACGACCACGGGCTAAAGTTGGCCAGCCGCCGACTTGTCCGACCACTATAGGGTCGTTCCCACGACGTTGGGACTAGGTTGGGCAGCCGCCAACATGTCCGACGACTATTTGGTCATCCCCACGACCCTGGGACTAGATTGGCTAGCCACCGTCACGTCCGACGACTATCGGATCGTCCCCACGACCACTGCCCAAAGTTGGCCAGCCGCCGACATGTCCAACGACTATTGGTTCGCCCCACGACCACGGGCCAAAGTTGGCCAGCCGCCGACTTGTCCGACGACTATAGGGTCGTTCCCACGACTACCGGCCAAAATTGGCCAGCCGCCGACTTGTCCGAGGACTATAGGGTCGTACCTACGACCCCGGGACTCGATTGCCCCGGCACCGTCATGTCCAACGACTATCGGATCGTTCCCACGACCACGGGCCAAAGTTGGCCAGCCGCCGACATGTCCCACGACTATTGGGTCGTCCCCACGACCACGGGCCAAAGTTGGCCAGCCGCCGACTTGTCCGAGGACTATAGGGTCGTCCCCACGACCCCGGGACTAGGTTGGCCAGCCGCCGACTTGTCCGACCACTATAGGGTCGTCCCCACGACCCCGGGACTAGGTTGGCTCGCCGCCGACATTTCCGACGACTATAGAGTCGTCCCCAAGACACAGGGCCAGAGTAGGCCACCCGTCGACATGTCCGACGACTATAGGGTCGTCCCTACGACCCCGGGACTAGATTGGCCCGCCACCGTCAAGTCCGACGACCTCGGAACTAGGTTGGCCAGCCGCCGACATGTCCGACGACTATAGAGTCGTCCCCAAGACACCGGGCCAAAGTAGGCCAGCCGCCGACATCTCCGACGACTATAGGGTCGTCCCCACGACCCCCGGGACTAGATTGGCTAGCCACCGTCACTTCCGACGACTATCGGATCGTCCCCACGACCACGGGCCAAAGTTGGCCAGCCGCCGACATGTCCGACGACTATAGGGTCGTACCTACGACCCCGGGACTCGATTGCCCCGGCACCGTCATGTCCAACGACTATCGGATCGTCCCCACGACCACGGGCCAAAGTTGGCAAGCCGCCGAAATGGCCGACGACTGTAGGATCGTCCCCACGACCCCGGGACTAGATTGGCCCGCCACCGTCAAGTCCGACGACCTCGGAACTAGGTTGGCCAGCCGCCGACATGTCCGACGACTATAGAGTCGTCCCCAAGACACCGGGCCAAAGTAGGCCAGCCGCCGACATCTCCGACGACTATAGGGTCGTCCCCACGACCCCCGGGACTAGATTGGCTAGCCACCGTCACTTCCGACGACTATCGGATCGTCCCCACGACCACGGGCCAAAGTTGGCCAGCCGCCGACATGTCCCACGACTATTGGGTCGTCCCCAAGACACAGGGCCAGAGTAGGCCACCCGTCGACATGTCCGACGACTATAGGGTCGGCCCCATGACCCCGCGACTAGATTGGCCCGCCACCGTCATGTCCGACGACTATAGGGTCGTCCCCACGACCCCGGGACTAGATTGGCCCGCCACCGTCAAATCCGACGGCTATAGGGTCGTCCCCACGACCACGGGCTAAAGTTGGCCAGCCGCCGACTTGTCCGACCACTATAGGGTCGTTCCCACGACGTTGGGACTAGGTTGGGCAGCCGCCAACATGTCCGACGACTATTTGGTCATCCCCACGACCCTGGGACTAGATTGGCTAGCCACCGTCACGTCCGACGACTATCGGATCGTCCCCACGACCACTGCCCAAAGTTGGCCAGCCGCCGACATGTCCAACGACTATTGGTTCGCCCCACGACCACGGGCCAAAGTTGGCCAGCCGCCGACATGTCCGACGACTATAGAGTCGTCCCCACGACCCCGGGTCAATGTTGGCTCGCCGCCGACATGTCCGACGACTATAGGGTCGTCCCCACCACCCCCGGGCCAAAGTTGGACAGCCACCGACATTTCCGACGACTATTGGGTCGTCCCCACGACCACGGGCCAAAGTTGGCCAGCCGCCGACATGTCCGACGACTATAGGGTCGTCCCCACGACCCGGGACTAGACTGGCCCACCACCGTCATGTCCGACGACTATAGGGTGGTCCCCACGACCCCGAGACTAGGTTGCCCCGCCGCCGACTTGTCCGACGACTATAGGGTCGTTCCCACGACCCCCGGACTAGGTTGGCCGGCCGCCGACTTGTCCGACGACTATAGGGTCGTCCCCACGACCCCCCGACTAGGTGGGATCGCCGCCGACTTGTCCGACGACTATAGGGTCGTCCCCACGACCCCGGGACTAGGTTGGCTCGCCACCGTCATGTCTGACGACTATAGGGTCGTCCCCACGACCACGGGCCAAAGTTGGCCAGCCGCCGACATGTCCGACGACTATAGGGTCGTCCCCACGACCCTGGGACTAGATTGGCCCGCCACCGTCATGTCCGACGACTATCGGATCGACCCCACGACCACGGACCAAAGTTGGCCAATCGCCGACATGTCCGAAGACTATAGGGTCGTCCCTATGACCCCGGGACTAGATTGGCCCGCCACCGTCATGTCCGACGACTATCGGATCGACCCCACGACCACGGACCAAAGTTGGCCAATCGCCGACATGTCCGAAGACTATAGGGTCATCCCCACGACCCCGGGTCTAGGTTGGCCCGCCGCCGACTTGTCCGACGACTATAGGGTCGTCCCCACGACCCCGGGACTAGGTTGGCTCGCCACCGACATGTCTAACGACTATAGGGCCGTCCCCACGACCCCGGGACTAGATTGGCCCGCCACCGTCAAGTCCGACGATTATAGGGTCGTCCCCACGACCCCGGGCCAAAGTTGGACAGCCGCCGACTTGTCCGACGACTATAGGGTCGTCCCCACGACCACGGGCCAAAGTTGGCGAGCCGCTGATATGTCCGACGACTATACGGTCGTCCCCACGACCCCGGGAATAGATTGGCCCGCCACCGTCATTTCCGACGACTATAGGGTCGTCCCCACGACCCCGGGCCAAAGTTGGCCAGCCGCCGACATGTCCGACGACTATAGGGTCGTCCCCACGACTCGGGACTAGACTGGCCCGCCACCGTCATGTCCGACGACTATATGGTCGTCCCCACGACCACGGGCCAAAGTTGGCCAGCCGCCGGCTTGTCCGACGATTATAGGGTCGTCCCCACGACCCCGGGACTAGGTTGGCCCGCCGCCGACTTGTCCGACGACTATAGGGTCGTCCCCACGACCCCGGGCCAAAGTTGGCCAGCCGCTGATATGTCGGACGACTATACGGTCGTCCCCACGACCCCGGGAATAGATTGGCCCGCCACCGTCATTTCCGACGACTATAGGGTCGTCCCCACGACCCCGGGCCAAAGTTGGCCAGCCGCCGACATGTCCGACGACTATAGGGTCGTCCCCACGACCCGGGACTAGACTGGCCCGCCACCGTCATGTCCGACGACTATAGGGTCATCCCCACGACCCCGGGACTAGGTTGGCCCGCCGCCGACTTGTCCGACGACTATAGGGTCGTCCCCACGACCCCGGGACTAGATTGGCCCGCCACCGTCATTTCCGACGACTATAGGGTCGTCCCCACGACCACGGGCCAAAGTTGGCCAGCCGCCGACATATCCGACGACTGTAGGGTCGTCCCCACGACCCCGGGCCAATGATGTCCAGCCGCCGTCTTGTCCGACGACTATAGGGTCGTCCCCACGACCCCGGGACTAGATTGGCCCGCCACCGTCATGTCCAACGATTATAGGGTCGTCCCCACAACCACGGGTCAAAGTTGGCCAGCCGCCGACATGTCCGACGACTATAGGGTCGTCCCCACGACCCCGGGCCAAAGTTGGCCAGCCGCCGACATGTCCGACGACTATAGGGTCGTCCCCACGACCCCGAGACTAGATTGGCCCGCCACCGTCATGTCCGACGACAATAGGGTCGTCCCCACGACCCCGGACCAGGCTGGCCAGCGGCCGACATTTCCGACGACTATAGAGTCGTCCCCACGACACCGGGCCAAAGTTGGACAGCCGCCGACATGTCCGACGACTATAGGGTCGTCCCCACGACCCCGGGCCAATGTTGGCCAATCGCCGACATGTCCGACGACTATAGGGTCGTCCCTACGACCCCGGGACTAGATTGGCCCGCCACCGTCATGTCCAACGACTATAGGGTCGTCCCCACGACCACGGGCCAAAGTTGGCATGCCGCCGAAATGTCCGACGATTATAGGGTCGTCCCCACGACCCCGGGCCAAAGTTGGCAAGCCGCCGAAATGTCCGAAGACTGTAGGGTCGTCCCCACGACCCCGGGACTAGATTGGCCCGCCACCGTCATGTCCAACGACTATAGGGTCGTTCCCACAACCACGGGCCAAAGTTGGCCAGCCGCCGAAATGTCCGACGACTATTGGATCGTCCCCACGACCACGGGTCAAAGTTGGCCAGCCGCCGACATGTCCGACGACTATAGGGTCGTCCCCACGACCCCGGGACAAGGTTGGCCCGCCGCCGACTTGTCCGACGACTATAGGGTCGTACCCACGACCCCGGGACTAGGCTGACAAGCCGCCAACATGTCCGACGACTATAGGGTCGTTCCCACGACCCCGGGCCAATGATGTCCAGCCGCCGTCTTGTCCGACGACTATAGGGTCGTCCCCACGACCCCGGGACTAGATTGGCCCGCCACCGTCATGTCCAACGATTATAGGGTCGTCCCCACAACCACGGGCCAAAGTTGGCCAGCCGCCGACATGTCCGACGACTATAGGGTCGTCCCCACGACCCCGGGCCAAAGTTGGCCAGCCGCCGACATGTCCGACGACTATAGGGTCGTCCCCACGACCCCGAGACTAGATTGGCCCGCCACCGTCATGTCCGACGACAATAGGGTCGTCCCCACGACCCCGGGCCAGGTTGGTCAGCGGCCGACATTTCCGACGACTATAGAGTCGTCCCCACGACACCGGGCCAAAGTTGGACAGCCGCCGACATGTCCGACGACTATTGGATCGTCCCCACGACCACGGGCCAAAGTTGGCCAGCCGCTGACATGTCCGACGACTATAGGGTCGTCCCCACGACCCCGGGACTAGATTGGTCCGCCACCGTCATGGCCGCCGACTATAGGGTCGTCCCCACGACCCCGGGCCAAAGTTGGCAAACCGCCGAAATGTCCGACGACTGTAGGGTCGTCCCCACGACCCCGGGACTAGATTGGCCCGCCACCGTCATGTCCAACGACTATAGGGTCGTCCCCACGACCCCGGGCCAAAGTTGGCATGCCGCCGAAATGTCCGACGACTATAGGGTCGTCCCCACGACCCCGGGACTAGATTGGTCCGCCACCGTCATGTCCGCCGACTATAGGGTCGTCCCCACGACCCCGGGCCAAAGTTGGCAAACCGCCGAAATGTCCGACGACTGTAGGGTCGTCCCCACGACCCCGGGACTAGATTGGCCCGCCACCGTCATGTCCAACGACTATAGGGTCGTCCCCACGACCCCGGGCCAAAGTTGGCATGCCGCCGAAATGTCCGACGACTATAGGGTCGTCCCCACGACCCCGGGCCAAAGTTGGCAAGCCGCCGAAATGTCCGACGACTATAGGGTCGTCCCCACGACCGCGAGCCAAGGATATCCAGCCGCCGTCTTGTCCGACGACTATAGGGTCGTCCCCACGACCTCGGGACTAGGTTGGACAGCCGCCGACATGTCCGACGACTATAGGGTCGTCCCCACGACCCCGGGCCAAAGTTGGCATGCCGCCGAAATGTCCGACGACTATAGGGTCGTCCCCACGACCCCGGGCCAATGTTGGCAAGCCGCCGAAATGTCCGACGACTATAGGGTCGTCCCCACGAACGCGAGCCAAGGATATCCAGCCGCCGTCTTGTCCGACGACTATAGGGTCGTCCCCACAACCCCGGGACTAGATTGGCCCGCCACCGTCATGTCCGACGACTATAGGGTCGTCCCCACGACCACAGGCCAAAGTTGGCAAGCCGCCGAAATGTCCGACGACTATAGGGTCGTCCCCACGACCGCGGGCCAAAGATGTCCAGCCCCCGTCTTGTCCGACGACTATAAGGGCCGTCCCCACGACCCCGGGCCAAAGTTGGCAAGCCGCCGAAATGTCCGACGACTGTAGGGTTGTCCCCACGACCCCGGGACTAGATTGGCCCGCCACCGTGAAGTCCGACGACTATAGGGTCGTCCCCACGACCGCGAGCCAAGGATGTCCAGCCGCCGTCTTGTCCGACGACTATAGGGTCGTCCCCATGACCCCGGGACTAGATTGGCCCGCCACCGTCATTTCCGACGACTATAGGGTCGTCCCCACGACCACGGGCCAATGTTGGCCAGCCGCCGACATGTCCGACGACTATTGGATCGTCCCCACGACCACGGGCCGAAGTTGGCCAGCCGCCGACATGTCCGACGACTATAGGGTCGTCCCTACGACCGCGGGCCAAGGATGTCCAGCCGCGGTCTTGTCCGACGATTATAGGGTCGTCCCCACGACCCCGGGACTAGATTGGCCCGCCACCGTCATGTCCGACGACTATACGGTCGTCCCCACGACCCCGGGACAAGGTTGGCCCGCCGCCGACTTGTCCGACGACTATAGGGTCGTACCCACGACCCCGGGACTAGATTGGCCCGCCACCGTCATGTCCAACGACTATAGGGTCGTCCCCACGACCCCGGGACTAGGTTGACATGCCGCCGAAATGTCCGACGACTATAGGGTCGTCCCCACGACCTCGGGACTAGGTTGGCCAGCCGCCGACATGTCCGACGACTATAGGGTCGTCCCCACGACCCCGGGCCAAAGTTGGCAAGCCGCCGAAATGTCCGACGACTATAGGGTCGTCCCCACGACCGCGAGCCAAGGATATCCAGCCGCCGTCTTGTCCGACGACTATAGGGTCGTCCCCACAACCCCGGGACTAGATTGGCCCGCCACCGTCATGTCCGACGACTATAGGGTCGTCCCCACGACCACAGGCCAAAGTTGGCAAGCCGCCGAAATGTCCGACGACTATAGGGTCGTCCCCACGACCGCGGGCCAAAGATGTCCAGCCCCCGTCTTGTCCGACGACTATAAGGGCCGTCCCCACGACCCCGGGCCAAAGTTGGCAAGCCGCCGAAATGTCCGACGACTGTAGGGTTGTCCCCACGATCCCGGGACTAGATTGGCCCGCCACCGTGAAGTCCGACGACTATAGGGTCGTCCCCACGACCGCGAGCCAAGGATGTCCAGCCGCCGTCTTGTTCGACGACTATAGGGTCGTCCCCACGACCCCGGGACTAGATTGGCCCGCCACCGTCATGTCCAACGACTATAGGGTCGTCCCCACGACCCCGGGACTAGGTTGACATGCCGCCGAAATGTCCGACGACTATAGGGTCGTCCCCACGACCTCGGGACTAGGTTGGCCAGCCGCCGACATGTCCGACGACTATAGGGTCGTCCCCACGACCCCGGGCCAAAGTTGGCAAGCCGCCGAAATGTCCGACGACTATAGGGTCGTCCCCACGACCGCGAGCCAAGGATATCCAGCCGCCGTCTTGTCCGACGACTATAGGGTCGTCCCCACAACCCCGGGACTAGATTGGCCCGCCACCGTCATGTCCGACGACTATAGGGTCGTCCCCACGACCACAGGCCAAAGTTGGCAAGCCGCCGAAATGTCCGACGACTATAGGGTCGTCCCCACGACCGCGGGCCAAAGATGTCCAGCCCCCGTCTTGTCCGACGACTATAAGGGCCGTCCCCACGACCCCGGGCCAAAGTTGGCAAGCCGCCGAAATGTCCGACGACTGTAGGGTTGTCCCCACGATCCCGGGACTAGATTGGCCCGCCACCGTGAAGTCCGACGACTATAGGGTCGTCCCCACGACCGCGAGCCAAGGATGTCCAGCCGCCGTCTTGTTCGACGACTATAGGGTCGTCCCCATGACCCCGGGACTAGATTGGCCCGCCACCGTCATTTCCGACGACTATAGGGTCGTCCCCACGACCACGGGCCAATGTTGGCCAGCCGCCGACATGTCCGACGACTATTGGATCGTCCCCACGACCACGGGCCGAAGTTGGCCAGCCGCCGACATGTCCGACGCCTATAGGGTCGTCCCCACGACCCCGGGCCAAAGTTGGCATGCCGCCGAAATGTCCGACGACTATAGGGTCGTCCCCACGACCCCGGGCCAAAGTTGGCAAGCCGCCGAAATGTCCGACGACGAAAGGGTCGTCCCCACGACCGCGAGCCAAGGATATCCAGCCGCCGTCTTGTCCGACGACTATAGGGTCGTCCCCACGACCTCGGGACTAGGTTGGCCAGCCGCCGACATGTCCGACGACTATATGGTCGTCCCCACGACCCCGGGCCAAAGGTGGCATGCCGCCGAAATGTCCGACGACTATAGGGTCGTCCCCACGACCCCGGGCCAAAGTTGGCAAGCCGCCGAAATGTCCGACGACTATAGGGTCGTCCCTACGACCGCGGGCCAAGGATGTCCAGCCGCGGTCTTGTCCGACGATTATAGGGTCGTCCCCACGACCCCGGGACTAGATTGGCCCGCCACCCACATGTCCGACGACTATTGGGTAGTCCCCACGACCACGGGCCAAAGTTGGCCAGCCGCCGACATGTCCGACGACTATAGGGTCGTCCCGACGACCCCGGGACTAGATTGGCCCGCCACCGTCATGTCCAACGACTATCGGATCGTCCCCACGACCACGGGCCAAAGTTGGCCAGCCGCCGACATGTCCGACGACTATTGGGTCGTCCCCACGACCACGGGCCAAAGTTGGCCACCGCCGACATGTCCGACGACTATAGGGTCGTCCCCACGACACCGGGAATAGATTGGCCCGCCACCGTCATGTCCGGCGACTATCGGATCGTCCCCACGACTACGGGCCAAAGTTGGCCAGCCGCCGACATGTCCGACGACTATTGGGTCGTCCCCACGACCACGGGCCAAAGTTGGCCTGCCGCCGACATGTCCGAAGACTATAGGGTCGTCCTCACGACCCCGGTACTAGATTGGCCCGCCGCCGACATGTCCGACGACTATAGAGTCGTCACCACGACACCGGGGCAAAGTTGGCCGGCCGCCGAAATATCCGACGACTATAGGGTCGTTCCCATGACCCCGGGACTAGATTGGCCCGCCACCGTCATGTCCGGCGACTATCGGATCGTCCCCACGACTACGGGCCAAAGTTGGCCAGCCGCCGACATGTCCGACGACTATTGGGTCGTCCCCACGACCACGGGCCAAAGTTGGCCAGCCGCCGACATGTCCGAAGACTATAGGGTCGTCCCCACGACCCCGGGAGTTGATTGCCCCGCCACCGTCATGTCCAACGACTATCGGATCGTCCCCACGACCACGGGCCAAAGTTGGCAAGCCGCCGAAATGGCCGACGACTGTAGGATCGTCCCCACGACCCCGGGACTAGATTGGCCCGCCACCGTCAAGTCGAACGACCTCGGAACTAGGTTGGCCAGCCGCCGACATGTCCGACGACTATAGAGTCGTCCCCACGACCCCGGGACTAGATTGGCCCGCCACCGTCATGTCCGGCGACTATCGGATCGTCCCCACGACTACGGGCCAAAGTTGGCCAGCCGCCGACATGTCCTACGACTATTGGGTCGTCCCCACCACCACGGGCCAAAGTTGCCCAGCCGCCGTGTTGTCCGACGACTATAAGGTCGTCCCCACGACCGCGGGCCAAAGATGTCCAGCCGCCGTGTTGTCCGACGACTATAGGGTCGTCCCCACGACCCCGGGACTAGATTGGCCCGCCACCGTCAATGTCCGACGACTATCGGATCGTCCCCACGACCACGGGCCAAAGTTGGCCAGCCGCCGACATGTCCGACGACTCTAGGGTCGTCCCTACGACCCCGGGACTAGATTGGCCCGCCACCGTCAAGTCCGACGACCTCGGAACTAGGTTGGCCAGCCGCCGACATGTCCGACGACTATAGAGTCGTCCCCAAGACACCGGGCCAAAGTAGGCCAGCCGCCGACATCTCCGACGACTATAGGGTCGTACCTACGACCCCGGGACTCGATTGCCCCGGCACCGTCATGTCCAACGACTATCGGATCGTCCCCACGACCACGGGCCAAAGTTGGCAAGCCGCCGAAATGGCCGACGACTGTAGGATCGTCCCCACGACCCCGGGACTAGATTGGCCCGCCACCGTCAAGTCCGACGACCTCGGAACTAGGTTGGCCAGTCGCCGACATGTCCGACGACTATAGAGTCGTCCCCAAGACACCGGGCCAAAGTAGGCCAGCCGCCGACATCTCCGACGACTATAGGGTCGTCCCCACGACCCCCGGGACTAGATTGGCTAGCCACCGTCACTTCCGACGACTATCGGATCGTCCCCACGACCACGGGCCAAAGTTGGCCAGCCGCCGACATGTCCGACGACTATTGGGTCGTCTCCACGACCATGGGCCAAAGTTGGCCAGCCGCCGACATGTCCGACGACTATAGGGTCGTCCCCTCGACCCCGGGCCAATAATGGCCAATCGCCGACATGTCCGACGACTATAGGGTCGTACCTACGACCCCGGGACTCGATTGCCCCGGCACCGTCATGTCCAACGACTATCGGATCGTTCCCACGACCACGGGCCAAAGTTGGCCAGCCGCCGACATGTCCCACGACTATTGGGTCGTCCCCACGACCACGGGCCAAAGTTGGCCAGCCGCCGACTTGTCCGAGGACTATAGGGTCGTCCCCACGACCCCGGGACTAGGTTGGCCAGCCGCCGACTTGTCCGACCACTATAGGGTCGTCCCCACGACCCCGGGACTAGGTTGGCTCGCCGCCGACATTTCCGACGACTATAGGGTCGTCCCCACGACCACGGGCCAAATTTGGCCAGCCGCCGACTTGTCCGACGACTATAGGGTCGTTCCCACGACTACCGGCCAAAATTGGCCAGCCGCCGACTTGTCCGAGGACTATAGGGTCGTCCCCACGACCCCGGGACTAGATTGGCCCGCCACCGTCATGTCCGACGACAATAGGGTCGTCCCCACGACCCCGGGTCTAGGTTGGCCAGCCGCCGACATGTCCGACGACTATAGAGTCGTCCCCAAGACACAGGGCCAGAGTAGGCCACCCGTCGACATGTCCGACGACTATAGGGTCGGCCCCATGACCCCGGGACTAGATTGGCCCGCCACCGTCATGTCCGACGACTATAGGGTCGTCCCCACGACCCCGGGACTAGATTGGCCCGCCACCGTCAAATCCGACGGCTATAGGGTCGTCCCCACGACCACGGGCTAAAGTTGGCCAGCCGCCGACTTGTCCGACCACTATAGGGTCGTTCCCACGACGTTGGGACTAGGTTGGGCAGCCGCCAACATGTCCGACGACTATTTGGTCATCCCCACGACCCTGGGACTAGATTGGCTAGCCACCGTCACGTCCGACGACTATCGGATCGTCCCCACGACCACTGCCCAAAGTTGGCCAGCCGCCGACATGTCCAACGACTATTGGTTCGCCCCACGACCACGGGCCAAAGTTGGCCAGCCGCCGACTTGTCCGACGACTATAGGGTCGTTCCCACGACTACCGGCCAAAATTGGCCAGCCGCCGACTTGTCCGAGGACTATAGGGTCGTACCTACGACCCCGGGACTCGATTGCCCCGGCACCGTCATGTCCAACGACTATCGGATCGTTCCCACGACCACGGGCCAAAGTTGGCCAGCCGCCGACATGTCCCACGACTATTGGGTCGTCCCCACGACCACGGGCCAAAGTTGGCCAGCCGCCGACTTGTCCGAGGACTATAGGGTCGTCCCCACGACCCCGGGACTAGGTTGGCCAGCCGCCGACTTGTCCGACCACTATAGGGTCGTCCCCACGACCCCGGGACTAGGTTGGCTCGCCGCCGACATTTCCGACGACTATAGAGTCGTCCCCAAGACACAGGGCCAGAGTAGGCCACCCGTCGACATGTCCGACGACTATAGGGTCGTCCCTACGACCCCGGGACTAGATTGGCCCGCCACCGTCAAGTCCGACGACCTCGGAACTAGGTTGGCCAGCCGCCGACATGTCCGACGACTATAGAGTCGTCCCCAAGACACCGGGCCAAAGTAGGCCAGCCGCCGACATCTCCGACGACTATAGGGTCGTCCCCACGACCCCCGGGACTAGATTGGCTAGCCACCGTCACTTCCGACGACTATCGGATCGTCCCCACGACCACGGGCCAAAGTTGGCCAGCCGCCGACATGTCCGACGACTATAGGGTCGTACCTACGACCCCGGGACTCGATTGCCCCGGCACCGTCATGTCCAACGACTATCGGATCGTCCCCACGACCACGGGCCAAAGTTGGCAAGCCGCCGAAATGGCCGACGACTGTAGGATCGTCCCCACGACCCCGGGACTAGATTGGCCCGCCACCGTCAAGTCCGACGACCTCGGAACTAGGTTGGCCAGCCGCCGACATGTCCGACGACTATAGAGTCGTCCCCAAGACACCGGGCCAA
Organism: Andrena praecox; assembly: GCA_963932275.1. Taxonomy (NCBI): domain Eukaryota; kingdom Metazoa; phylum Arthropoda; class Insecta; order Hymenoptera; family Andrenidae; genus Andrena; species Andrena praecox. The sequence goes on along the minus strand of OZ010728.1, from coordinate 52,309,586 downwards.
AGTAGGCCAGCCGCCGACATCTCCGACGACTATAGGGTCGTCCCCACGACCCCCGGGACTAGATTGGCTAGCCACCGTCACTTCCGACGACTATCGGATCGTCCCCACGACCACGGGCCAAAGTTGGCCAGCCGCCGACATGTCCCACGACTATTGGGTCGTCCCCAAGACACAGGGCCAGAGTAGGCCACCCGTCGACATGTCCGACGACTATAGGGTCGGCCCCATGACCCCGCGACTAGATTGGCCCGCCACCGTCATGTCCGACGACTATAGGGTCGTCCCCACGACCCCGGGACTAGATTGGCCCGCCACCGTCAAATCCGACGGCTATAGGGTCGTCCCCACGACCACGGGCTAAAGTTGGCCAGCCGCCGACTTGTCCGACCACTATAGGGTCGTTCCCACGACGTTGGGACTAGGTTGGGCAGCCGCCAACATGTCCGACGACTATTTGGTCATCCCCACGACCCTGGGACTAGATTGGCTAGCCACCGTCACGTCCGACGACTATCGGATCGTCCCCACGACCACTGCCCAAAGTTGGCCAGCCGCCGACATGTCCAACGACTATTGGTTCGCCCCACGACCACGGGCCAAAGTTGGCCAGCCGCCGACATGTCCGACGACTATAGAGTCGTCCCCACGACCCCGGGTCAATGTTGGCTCGCCGCCGACATGTCCGACGACTATAGGGTCGTCCCCACCACCCCCGGGCCAAAGTTGGACAGCCACCGACATTTCCGACGACTATTGGGTCGTCCCCACGACCACGGGCCAAAGTTGGCCAGCCGCCGACATGTCCGACGACTATAGGGTCGTCCCCACGACCCGGGACTAGACTGGCCCACCACCGTCATGTCCGACGACTATAGGGTGGTCCCCACGACCCCGAGACTAGGTTGCCCCGCCGCCGACTTGTCCGACGACTATAGGGTCGTTCCCACGACCCCCGGACTAGGTTGGCCGGCCGCCGACTTGTCCGACGACTATAGGGTCGTCCCCACGACCCCCCGACTAGGTGGGATCGCCGCCGACTTGTCCGACGACTATAGGGTCGTCCCCACGACCCCGGGACTAGGTTGGCTCGCCACCGTCATGTCTGACGACTATAGGGTCGTCCCCACGACCACGGGCCAAAGTTGGCCAGCCGCCGACATGTCCGACGACTATAGGGTCGTCCCCACGACCCTGGGACTAGATTGGCCCGCCACCGTCATGTCCGACGACTATCGGATCGACCCCACGACCACGGACCAAAGTTGGCCAATCGCCGACATGTCCGAAGACTATAGGGTCGTCCCTATGACCCCGGGACTAGATTGGCCCGCCACCGTCATGTCCGACGACTATCGGATCGACCCCACGACCACGGACCAAAGTTGGCCAATCGCCGACATGTCCGAAGACTATAGGGTCGTCCCTATGACCCCGGGACTAGATTGGCCCGCCACCGTCATGTCCGACGACTATAGGGTCATCCCCACGACCCCGGGTCTAGGTTGGCCCGCCGCCGACTTGTCCGACGACTATAGGGTCGTCCCCACGACCCCGGGACTAGGTTGGCTCGCCACCGACATGTCTAACGACTATAGGGCCGTCCCCACGACCCCGGGACTAGATTGGCCCGCCACCGTCAAGTCCGACGATTATAGGGTCGTCCCCACGACCCCGGGCCAAAGTTGGACAGCCGCCGACTTGTCCGACGACTATAGGGTCATCCCCACGACCACGGGCCAAAGTTGGCGAGCCGCTGATATGTCCGACGACTATACGGTCGTCCCCACGACCCCGGGAATAGATTGGCCCGCCACCGTCATTTCCGACGACTATAGGGTCGTCCCCACGACCCCGGGCCAAAGTTGGCCAGCCGCCGACATGTCCGACGACTATAGGGTCGTCCCCACGACTCGGGACTAGACTGGCCCGCCACCGTCATGTCCGACGACTATATGGTCGTCCCCACGACCACGGGCCAAAGTTGGCCAGCCGCCGGCTTGTCCGACGATTATAGGGTCGTCCCCACGACCCCGGGACTAGGTTGGCCCGCCGCCGACTTGTCCGACGACTATAGGGTCGTCCCCACGACCCCGGGCCAAAGTTGGCCAGCCGCTGATATGTCGGACGACTATACGGTCGTCCCCACGACCCCGGGAATAGATTGGCCCGCCACCGTCATTTCCGACGACTATAGGGTCGTCCCCACGACCCCGGGCCAAAGTTGGCCAGCCGCCGACATGTCCGACGACTATAGGGTCGTCCCCACGACCCGGGACTAGAGTGGCCCGCCACCGTCATGTCCGACGACTACATGGTCGTCCCCACGACCACGGGCCAAAGTTGGCCAGCCGGCGACATGTCCGACGACTATAGGGTCGTCCCCACGACCCGGGACTAGACTGGCCCGCCACCGTCATGTCCGACGACTATAGGGTCATCCCCACGACCCCGGGACTAGGTTGGCCCGCCGCCGACTTGTCCGACGACTATAGGGTCGTCCCCACGACCCCGGGACTAGATTGGCCCGCCACCGTCATTTCCGACGACTATAGGGTCGTCCCCACGACCACGGGCCAAAGTTGGCCAGCCGCCGACATATCCGACGACTGTAGGGTCGTCCCCACGACCCCGGGCCAATGATGTCCAGCCGCCGTCTTGTCCGACGACTATAGGGTCGTCCCCACGACCCCGGGACTAGATTGGCCCGCCACCGTCATGTCCAACGATTATAGGGTCGTCCCCACAACCACGGGTCAAAGTTGGCCAGCCGCCGACATGTCCGACGACTATAGGGTCGTCCCCACGACCCCGGGCCAAAGTTGGCCAGCCGCCGACATGTCCGACGACTATAGGGTCGTCCCCACGACCCCGAGACTAGATTGGCCCGCCACCGTCATGTCCGACGACAATAGGGTCGTCCCCACGACCCCGGACCAGGCTGGCCAGCGGCCGACATTTCCGACGACTATAGAGTCGTCCCCACGACACCGGGCCAAAGTTGGACAGCCGCCGACATGTCCGACGACTATAGGGTCGTCCCCACGACCCCGGGCCAATGTTGGCCAATCGCCGACATGTCCGACGACTATAGGGTCGTCCCTACGACCCCGGGACTAGATTGGCCCGCCACCGTCATGTCCAACGACTATAGGGTCGTCCCCACGACCACGGGCCAAAGTTGGCATGCCGCCGAAATGTCCGACGATTATAGGGTCGTCCCCACGACCCCGGGCCAAAGTTGGCAAGCCGCCGAAATGTCCGAAGACTGTAGGGTCGTCCCCACGACCCCGGGACTAGATTGGCCCGCCACCGTCATGTCCAACGACTATAGGGTCGTTCCCACAACCACGGGCCAAAGTTGGCCAGCCGCCGAAATGTCCGACGACTATTGGATCGTCCCCACGACCACGGGTCAAAGTTGGCCAGCCGCCGACATGTCCGACGACTATAGGGTCGTCCCCACGACCCCGGGACAAGGTTGGCCCGCCGCCGACTTGTCCGACGACTATAGGGTCGTACCCACGACCCCGGGACTAGGCTGACAAGCCGCCAACATGTCCGACGACTATAGGGTCGTCCCCACGACCCCGGGCCAATGATGTCCAGCCGCCGTCTTGTCCGACGACTATAGGGTCGTCCCCACGACCCCGGGACTAGATTGGCCCGCCACCGTCATGTCCAACGATTATAGGGTCGTCCCCACAACCACGGGCCAAAGTTGGCCAGCCGCCGACATGTCCGACGACTATAGGGTCGTCCCCACGACCCCGGGCCAAAGTTGGCCAGCCGCCGACATGTCCGACGACTATAGGGTCGTCCCCACGACCCCGAGACTAGATTGGCCCGCCACCGTCATGTCCGACGACAATAGGGTCGTCCCCACGACCCCGGGCCAGGTTGGTCAGCGGCCGACATTTCCGACGACTATAGAGTCGTCCCCACGACACCGGGCCAAAGTTGGACAGCCGCCGACATGTCCGACGACTATTGGATCGTCCCCACGACCACGGGCCAAAGTTGGCCAGCCGCTGACATGTCCGACGACTATAGGGTCGTCCCCACGACCCCGGGACTAGATTGGTCCGCCACCGTCATGTCCGCCGACTATAGGGTCGTCCCCACGACCCCGGGCCAAAGTTGGCAAACCGCCGAAATGTCCGACGACTGTAGGGTCGTCCCCACGACCCCGGGACTAGATTGGCCCGCCACCGTCATGTCCAACGACTATAGGGTCGTCCCCACGACCCCGGGCCAAAGTTGGCATGCCGCCGAAATGTCCGACGACTATAGGGTCGTCCCCACGACCCCGGGACTAGATTGGTCCGCCACCGTCATGTCCGCCGACTATAGGGTCGTCCCCACGACCCCGGGCCAAAGTTGGCAAACCGCCGAAATGTCCGACGACTGTAGGGTCGTCCCCACGACCCCGGGACTAGATTGGCCCGCCACCGTCATGTCCAACGACTATAGGGTCGTCCCCACGACCCCGGGCCAAAGTTGGCATGCCGCCGAAATGTCCGACGACTATAGGGTCGTCCCCACGACCCCGGGCCAAAGTTGGCAAGCCGCCGAAATGTCCGACGACTATAGGGTCGTCCCCACGACCGCGAGCCAAGGATATCCAGCCGCCGTCTTGTCCGACGACTATAGGGTCGTCCCCACGACCTCGGGACTAGGTTGGACAGCCGCCGACATGTCCGACGACTATAGGGTCGTCCCCACGACCCCGGGCCAAAGTTGGCATGCCGCCGAAATGTCCGACGACTATAGGGTCGTCCCCACGACCCCGGGCCAATGTTGGCAAGCCGCCGAAATGTCCGACGACTATAGGGTCGTCCCCACGAACGCGAGCCAAGGATATCCAGCCGCCGTCTTGTCCGACGACTATAGGGTCGTCCCCACAACCCCGGGACTAGATTGGCCCGCCACCGTCATGTCCGACGACTATAGGGTCGTCCCCACGACCGCGGGCCAAAGATGTCCAGCCCCCGTCTTGTCCGACGACTATAAGGGCCGTCCCCACGACCCCGGGCCAAAGTTGGCAAGCCGCCGAAATGTCCGACGACTGTAGGGTTGTCCCCACGACCCCGGGACTAGATTGGCCCGCCACCGTGAAGTCCGACGACTATAGGGTCGTCCCCACGACCGCGAGCCAAGGATGTCCAGCCGCCGTCTTGTCCGACGACTATAGGGTCGTCCCCATGACCCCGGGACTAGATTGGCCCGCCACCGTCATTTCCGACGACTATAGGGTCGTCCCCACGACCACGGGCCAATGTTGGCCAGCCGCCGACATGTCCGACGACTATTGGATCGTCCCCACGACCACGGGCCGAAGTTGGCCAGCCGCCGACATGTCCGACGACTATAGGGTCGTCCCTACGACCGCGGGCCAAGGATGTCCAGCCGCGGTCTTGTCCGACGACTATAGGGTCGTCCCCATGACCCCGGGACTAGATTGGCCCGCCACCGTCATTTCCGACGACTATAGGGTCGTCCCCACGACCACGGGCCAATGTTGGCCAGCCGCCGACATGTCCGACGACTATTGGATCGTCCCCACGACCACGGGCCGAAGTTGGCCAGCCGCCGACATGTCCGACGACTATAGGGTCGTCCCTACGACCGCGGGCCAAGGATGTCCAGCCGCGGTCTTGTCCGACGATTATAGGGTCGTCCCCACGACCCCGGGACTAGATTGGCCCGCCACCGTCATGTCCGACGACTATACGGTCGTCCCCACGACCCCGGGACAAGGTTGGCCCGCCGCCGACTTGTCCGACGACTATAGGGTCGTACCCACGACCCCGGGACTAGATTGGCCCGCCACCGTCATGTCCAACGACTATAGGGTCGTCCCCACGACCCCGGGACTAGGTTGACATGCCGCCGAAATGTCCGACGACTATAGGGTCGTCCCCACGACCTCGGGACTAGGTTGGCCAGCCGCCGACATGTCCGACGACTATAGGGTCGTCCCCACGACCCCGGGCCAAAGTTGGCAAGCCGCCGAAATGTCCGACGACTATAGGGTCGTCCCCACGACCGCGAGCCAAGGATATCCAGCCGCCGTCTTGTCCGACGACTATAGGGTCGTCCCCACAACCCCGGGACTAGATTGGCCCGCCACCGTCATGTCCGACGACTATAGGGTCGTCCCCACGACCACAGGCCAAAGTTGGCAAGCCGCCGAAATGTCCGACGACTATAGGGTCGTCCCCACGACCGCGGGCCAAAGATGTCCAGCCCCCGTCTTGTCCGACGACTATAAGGGCCGTCCCCACGACCCCGGGCCAAAGTTGGCAAGCCGCCGAAATGTCCGACGACTGTAGGGTTGTCCCCACGATCCCGGGACTAGATTGGCCCGCCACCGTGAAGTCCGACGACTATAGGGTCGTCCCCACGACCGCGAGCCAAGGATGTCCAGCCGCCGTCTTGTTCGACGACTATAGGGTCGTCCCCACGACCCCGGGACTAGATTGGCCCGCCACCGTCATGTCCAACGACTATAGGGTCGTCCCCACGACCCCGGGACTAGGTTGACATGCCGCCGAAATGTCCGACGACTATAGGGTCGTCCCCACGACCTCGGGACTAGGTTGGCCAGCCGCCGACATGTCCGACGACTATAGGGTCGTCCCCACGACCCCGGGCCAAAGTTGGCAAGCCGCCGAAATGTCCGACGACTATAGGGTCGTCCCCACGACCGCGAGCCAAGGATATCCAGCCGCCGTCTTGTCCGACGACTATAGGGTCGTCCCCACAACCCCGGGACTAGATTGGCCCGCCACCGTCATGTCCGACGACTATAGGGTCGTCCCCACGACCACAGGCCAAAGTTGGCAAGCCGCCGAAATGTCCGACGACTATAGGGTCGTCCCCTCGACCGCGGGCCAAAGATGTCCAGCCCCCGTCTTGTCCGACGACTATAAGGGCCGTCCCCACGACCCCGGGCCAAAGTTGGCAAGCCGCCGAAATGTCCGACGACTGTAGGGTTGTCCCCACGATCCCGGGACTAGATTGGCCCGCCACCGTGAAGTCCGACGACTATAGGGTCGTCCCCACGACCGCGAGCCAAGGATGTCCAGCCGCCGTCTTGTTCGACGACTATAGGGTCGTCCCCATGACCCCGGGACTAGATTGGCCCGCCACCGTCATTTCCGACGACTATAGGGTCGTCCCCACGACCACGGGCCAATGTTGGCCAGCCGCCGACATGTCCGACGACTATTGGATCGTCCCCACGACCACGGGCCGAAGTTGGCCAGCCGCCGACATGTCCGACGCCTATAGGGTCGTCCCCACGACCCCGGGCCAAAGTTGGCATGCCGCCGAAATGTCCGACGACTATAGGGTCGTCCCCACGACCCCGGGCCAAAGTTGGCAAGCCGCCGAAATGTCCGACGACGAAAGGGTCGTCCCCACGACCGCGAGCCAAGGATATCCAGCCGCCGTCTTGTCCGACGACTATAGGGTCGTCCCCACGACCTCGGGACTAGGTTGGCCAGCCGCCGACATGTCCGACGACTATATGGTCGTCCCCACGACCCCGGGCCAAAGGTGGCATGCCGCCGAAATGTCCGACGACTATAGGGTCGTCCCCACGACCCCGGGCCAAAGTTGGCAAGCCGCCGAAATGTCCGACGACTATAGGGTCGTCCCTACGACCGCGGGCCAAGGATGTCCAGCCGCGGTCTTGTCCGACGATTATAGGGTCGTCCCCACGACCCCGGGACTAGATTGGCCCGCCACCCACATGTCCGACGACTATTGGGTAGTCCCCACGACCACGGGCCAAAGTTGGCCAGCCGCCGACATGTCCGACGACTATAGGGTCGTCCCCACGACCCCGGGCCAAAGTTGGCAAGCCGCCGAAATGTCCGACGACTATAGGGTCGTCCCCACGACCCCGGGACTAGGTTGGCCAGCCGCCGTCATGTCCGACGATTATAGGGTCGTCCCCACGACCGCGAGACTAGATTAGCCCGCCACCGTCATGTCCAACAACTATAGGGTCGTCCCCACGACCACGGGCCAAAGTTGGCATGCCGCCGAAATGTCCGACGACTATAGGGTCGTCCCCACGACCACGGGACTAGATTGGCCCGCCACCGTCATGTCCGACGATTATAGGGTCGTCCCCACGACCCCGGGACTAGATTGGCCCGCCACCGTGAAGTCCGACGACTATAGGGTCGTCCCCACGACCGCGAGCCAAGGATGTCCAGCCGCCGTCTTGTCCGACGACTATAGGGTCGTCCCCATGACCCCGGGACTAGATTGGCCCGCCACCGTCATTTCCGACGACTATAGGGTCGTCCCCACGACCACGGGCCAATGTTGGCCAGCCGCCGACATGTCCGACGACTATTGGATCGTCCCCACGACCACGGGCCGAAGTTGGCCAGCCGCCGACATGTCCGACGCCTATAGGGTCGTCCCCACGACCCCGGGACTAGATTGGTCCGCCACCGTCATGTCCGCCGACTATAGGGTCGTCCCCACGACCCCGGGCCAAAGTTGGCAAGCCGCCGAAATGTCCGACGACTGTAGGGTTGTCCCCACGACCCCGGGACTAGATTGGCCCGCCACCGTAAAATTCCGACGACTATAGGGTCGTCCCCACGACCTCGGGACTAGGTTGGCCAGCCGCCGACATGTCCGACGACTATTGGATCGTCCCCACGACCCCGGGCCAATGTTGGCCAATCGCCGACATGTCCGACGACTATAGGGTCGTCCCTACGACCCCAGGACTAGATTGGCCCGCCACCGTCATGTCCAACGACTATAGGGTCGTCCCCACGACCACGGGCCAATGTTGGCCAGCCGCCGACATGTCCGACGACTATTGGTTCGTCCCCACGACCACGGGCCAAAGTTGGCCAGCCGCCGACATGTCCGACGACTATAGGGTCGTCCCCACGACCCCGGGCCAAAGTTGGCAAGCCGCCGAAATGTCCGACGATTGTAGGGTCGTCCCCACGACCCCGGGACTAGATTGGCCCGCCACCGTCAAGTCCGACGACTATAGGATCGTCTCCACGACCACGGCCCAAAGTTGGCCAGCCGCCGACATGTCCAACGACTACACGGTCCTCCCCACGACCCCGGAACTAGGTTGGCCAACCGCCGACATATCCGACGACTATAGGGTCGTCCCCACGATCCTGGTCCTACGTTGACCCGCCGGCGACATGTCCGACGACTATAGGGTCGTCCCCACGACGCCGGGACTAGATTGGCCCGCCACCGTCTTGTCAGACGACTACAGGGTCGTCTTCACGACCACGGGCCAAAGTTGGCCAGCCGCCGACATGTCCGCCGACTATTGGGTCGTCCCCACGACCACGGGCCAAAGTTGTCCAGCCGCCGACATGTCCGACGACTATAGGGTCGTCCCCACGACCCCGGGACTAGATTGGCCCGCCACCGTCATGTCCGACGACTATAAGGTCGTCCCCACGACCCCGGGCCAAAGTTGGCCAGCCGCCGACATGTCCGACGATTATAGTGTCGTCCAAACGACCCCGGGAATAGATTGGCCCGCCACCGACAAGTCCGACGACTATAGGGTCGTCCCCACGACCCCGGGACTAGATTGGCCCGCCACCCACATGTCCGACGACTATTGGGTAGTCCCCACGACCACGGGCCAAAGTTGTCCAGCCGCCGACATGTCCGACGACTATAGGGTCGTCCCCACGACCCCGGGACTAGATTGGCCCGCCACCGTCATGTCCGACGACTATAGGGTCGTCCCCACGACCCCGGGACTAGGTTGGCCAGCCGCCGTCATGTCCGACGATTATAGGGTCGTCCCCACGACCGCGAGACTAGATTAGCCCGCCACCGTCATGTCCGACGACTATAGGGTCGTCCCCACGACCCCGGGACTAGATTGGCCCGCCACCGTCTTGTCCGACGACTACAGGGTCGTCTTCACGACCACGGGCCAAAGTTGGCCAGCCGCCGACATGTCCGCCGACTATTGGGTCGTCCCCACGACCACGGGCCAAAGTTGTCCAGCCGCCGACATGTCCGACGACTATAGGGTCGTCCCCACGACCCCGGGACTAGATTGGCCCGCCACCGTCATGTCCGACGACTATAAGGTCGTCCCCACGACCCCGGGCCAAAGTTGGCCAGCCGCCGACATGTCCGACGATTATAGTGTCGTCCAAACGACCCCGGGAATAGATTGGCCCGCCACCGACAAGTCCGACGACTATAGGGTCGTCCCCACGACCCCGGGACTAGATTGGCCCGCCACCCACATGTCCGACGACTATTGGGTAGTCCCCACGACCACGGGCCAAAGTTGTCCAGCCGCCGACATGTCCGACGACTATAGGGTCGTCCCCACGACCCCGGGACTAGATTGGCCCGCCACCGTCATGTCCGACGACTATAGGGTCGTCCCCACGACCCCGGGACTAGGTTGGCCAGCCGCCGTCATGTCCGACGATTATAGGGTCGTCCCCACGACCGCGAGACTAGATTAGCCCGCCACCGTCATGTCCGACGACTATAGGGTCGTCCCCACGACCCCGGGACTAGATTGGCCCGCCACCGTCTTGTCCGACGACTACAGGGTCGTCTTCACGACCACGGGCCAAAGTTGGCCAGCCGCCGACATGTCCGCCGACTATTGGGTCGTCCCCACGACCACGGGCCAAAGTTGTCCAGCCGCCGACATGTCCGACGACTATAGGGTCGTCCCCACGACCCCGGGACTAGATTGGCCCGCCACCGTCATGTCCGACGACTATAAGGTCGTCCCCACGACCCCGGGCCAAAGTTGGCCAGCCGCCGACATGTCCGACGATTATAGTGTCGTCCAAACGACCCCGGGAATAGATTGGCCCGCCACCGACAAGTCCGACGACTATAGGGTCGTCCCCACGACCCCGGGACTAGATTGGCCCGCCACCCACATGTCCGACGACTATTGGGTAGTCCCCACGACCACGGGCCAAAGTTGGCCAGCCGCCGACATGTCCGACGACTATAGGGTCGTCCCCACGACCACGGGCCAAAGTTGGCATGCCGCCGAAATGTCCGACGACTATAGGGTCGTCCCCACGACCCCGGGACTAGATTGGCCCGCCACCGTCATGTCCGACGATTATAGGGTCGTCCCCACGACCCCGGGACTAGATTGGCCCGCCACCGTGAAGTCCGACGACTATAGGGTCGTCCCCACGACCGCGAGCCAAGGATGTCCAGCCGCCGTCTTGTCCGACGACTATAGGGTCGTCCCCATGACCCCGGGACTAGATTGGCCCGCCACCGTCATTTCCGACGACTATAGGGTCGTCCCCACGACCACGGGACTAGATTGGCCCGCCACCGTGAAGTCCGACGACTATAGGGTCGTCCCCACGACCGCGAGCCAAGGATGTCCAGCCGCCGTCTTGTCCGACGACTATAGGGTCGTCCCCATGACCCCGGGACTAGATTGGCCCGCCACCGTCATTTCCGACGACTATAGGGTCGTCCCCACGACCACGGGCCAATGTTGGCCAGCCGCCGACATGTCCGACGACTATTGGATCGTCCCCACGACCACGGGCCGAAGTTGGCCAGCCGCCGACATGTCCGACGCCTATAGGGTCGTCCCCACGACCCCGGGACTAGATTGGTCCGCCACCGTCATGTCCGCCGACTATAGGGTCGTCCCCACGACCCCGGGCCAAAGTTGGCAAGCCGCCGAAATGTCCGACGACTGTAGGGTTGTCCCCACGACCCCGGGACTAGATTGGCCCGCCACCGTAAAATTCCGACGACTATAGGGTCGTCCCCACGACCTCGGGACTAGGTTGGCCAGCCGCCGACATGTCCGACGAATATTGGATCGTCCCCACGACCCCGGGCCAATGTTGGCCAATCGCCGACATGTCCGACGACTATAGGGTCGTCCCTACGACCCCAGGACTAGATTGGCCCGCCACCGTCATGTCCAACGACTATAGGGTCGTCCCCACGACCACGGGCCAATGTTGGCCAGCCGCCGACATGTCCGACGACTATTGGTTCGTCCCCACGACCACGGGCCAAAGTTGGCCAGCCGCCGACATGTCCGACGACTATAGGGTCGTCCCCACGACCCCGGGCCAAAGTTGGCAAGCCGCCGAAATGTCCGACGACTGTAGGGTCGTCCCCACGACCCCGGGACTAGATTGGCCCGCCACCGTCAAGTCCGACGACTATAGGATCGTCTCCACGACCACGGCCCAAAGTTGGCCAGCCGCCGACATGTCCAACGACTACACGGTCCTCCCCACGACCCCGGAACTAGGTTGGCCAACCGCCGACATATCCGACGACTATAGGGTCGTCCCCACGATCCTGGTCCTACGTTGACCCGCCGGCGACATGTCCGACGACTATAGGGTCGTCCCCACGACGCCGGGACTAGATTGGCCCGCCACCGTCTTGTCCGACGACTACAGGGTCGTCTTCACGACCACGGGCCAAAGTTGGCCAGCCGCCGACATGTCCGCCGACTATTGGGTCGTCCCCACGACCACGGGCCAAAGTTGTCCAGCCGCCGACATGTCCGACGACTATAGGGTCGTCCCCACGACCCCGGGACTAGATTGGCCCGCCACCGTCATGTCCGACGACTATAAGGTCGTCCCCACGACCCCGGGCCAAAGTTGGCCAGCCGCCGACATGTCCGACGATTATAGTGTCGTCCAAACGACCCCGGGAATAGATTGGCCCGCCACCGACAAGTCCGACGACTATAGGGTCGTCCCCACGACCCCGAGTCAAAGTTGGCCAGCCACCGACATGTCCGACGACTATAGGGTCGTCCCCACGACCCCCGCACAAGGTTGGCTCGCCGCCGACTTGTCCGACGACTATAGGGTCGTCCCCACGACCCCGGGACTAGATTGGCCCGCCACCGTCATGTCCGACGACTATAGTGTCATCCCCACGACCCCCGGACTTGGTTGGCGCGCCGCCGACTTGTCCGACGACTATAGGGTCGTCCCCACGACCCCGGGCCAATATTGGCCAGCTGCCGGCTTGACCGACGAATATAGGGTCGACCCCACGACCCCGGGTCTAGATTGGCCCGCCACCGTCATGTCCGACGACTATAAGGTCGTCCCCACGACCCCGGTCCAAAGTTGGCCAGCCGCCGACATGTCCGACGATTATAGTGTCGTCCAAACGACCCCGGGAATAGATTGGCCCGCCACCGACAAGTCCGACGACTATAGGGTCGTCCCCACGACCTCGGGACTAGGTTGGCCAGCCGCCGACATGTCCGACGACTATAGGGTCGTCCCCACGACCCCGGGTCCAGGCTGGCCAGCCGCCGACATTTCCGACGACTATAGGGTCGTCCCCACGACCACGGGCCAAAGTTGGCATGCCGCCGAAATGTCCGACGACTATAGGGTCGTCCCCACGACCCCGGGACTAGATTGGCCCGCCACCGTCATGTCCGACGATTATAGGGTCGTCCCCACGACCGCGAGACTAGATTGGCCCGCCACCGTCATGTCCGACGACAATAGGGTCGTCCCCACGACCCCGGGTCCAGGTTGGCCAGCCGCCGACATTTCCGACGACTATAGAGTCGTCCCCACGACACCGGGCCAAAGTTGGCCAGCCGCCGACATGTCCGACGACTATAGGGTCGTCCCCACGACCCCGGGAGTAGTAGGGTAAAGCGGGTTCTAACTCTGGTCCTCTGAGGGGAGCGCGGGGGCGGGGGAAGTGAAGGCGCGCGGGGGAGTGCGGCGGAGGGAAACATCGGCGCGGGGGGAAGCGGGGGAAGCGGGGAGTGGATAACCGATTGCGCGCGCACGAACCGCGGAGTGGGGGAAGCCGCAATCGTGGAGGGGATCAGTCCGGACCGAACCGCCGCGGAGACCTCTCCACGTCGGACCCACCCCCGAAAATTTCCACCGAGGGTCATCCCCTCCCTCTAAAAAAATTTCTGGGGCTGGGTCTTGTATGAAAAATCTTTTTTCAGACTCGATCCAGCCCCAGAAATTTTTTTCCCAAATATTTTCCGAATACTTTTTACAAATCAATAGATACTTCCTCCAACGCAGAGAAATAATAATTTAGAAACGTAGAATCTTAAAATTAGGTGGTGAGGCGGAAGACGTGTAAATAAATGGGAGAAATAATATAGGTTTAAGAATATATATATTGTTACACAGAATAAAAAAGAAAAAATAGAATAAAATAGAATATAAAATTAAAAAATATAAATATAAATATAATAAAAAAGAATATAAATATAATAATAAAAATATAAAAGAATATGAAATAAAATAAAAGAAAAAATAGAATAAAATAGAATATAAAATTAAAAAAATATAAATATAAATATAATAAAAAAGAATACAATATAAAAAAGAATACAATATAAAAAAGAATACAATATAAAAAAAGAATATAAATATAATAATAAAAATATAAAAGAATATGAAATAAAAGAAAAGAAAAAAAGAAAATATAAAAATGAAAATAAAATAAATGAAAAAATAGAAAAAATGTAAATATTAAAAAACTAAGGAGAGGGTGGCGATGGCGGCGACGGGGGCGATGGGGGTGACGGATGACGCCTTGAATATGGCCGCAGCCGCGCGGCCCTCAAACATCGCCGCATTCGATGTTCCTGTAATACAAACACAAACGTCGATATAATATTACCACATTAAACATATTAAACACAAAACACACAAAACAATGCAGTGTGATACATACCACTTGCGGCGGCTCAACAACATCTGCCGCCACCTCATCCACAAACCGCAGGTTTAGCATGAAATGCACGTCCTACAACGCAGATACAAACTGTTTAGCGAAGCAACTGAGCGCGCGTCAAAGGAACCGGGAACTCGCGAGAGGGCTTCGATAAATTTGTGACCCCTACTTCTAAGCACTAGTTTACTATTGATTTACACTATTTACAATTGTTACAATAAAGCTGAACGCACGCACAAGTTTACACAGAGACGAAACACTGACTTTCCTACGCCGTAGGCTTAATCCAGTTTTACAAAGTCGAAGTACGCGGAATCGGCCCGATTCCGTAAGCAAAGCAAAGTATAGCAAAAGTGTAGCAGCGAAGTAACGCGACTTTGAAGACGGCTCGTCGACAAGTGAAGCGTACAGAGAGAGATCCAGGAAATCGGCCCGATTTCCTGGAAGGCAGAAGCAGTCCCCCCTTCCATCGGTTGTAAGGCGATGGAAGGGGCCGTTTTCGGCGCTCCACATGAGTCAGCGGACAGGTGCCATTATCTAATTCGCGGTACGCCTGGGAGATGGCGTTAAGATGCAGAATTCTCTTAACACAAACATTGATATAATTTTAATACATTAAACATATTAAACATAAAACAGTGTAAAGTATTACCAACCTGTGGTGGCGACGAAGGCGGCGATGACTGCGGCGACAGCTGCGGCGACCAATGCGGCGGCGAAGGCGGCGATGGCACTTCCCCCCAATCGGAGGACCAGGTGGGTGATGGTGGCGGCGAACGCTAGACATAGAAATCCATGATTAAATATTGACACGACTACATGATTTGAGCTCGCTCGATTTAAAAAATTAAACGCGATAAATGTTAAAAATATTGTTTTGTACATACCTCCAGGTCGCACTCCGGCGCGATTCGTGAAAATCCCATGTTTTTTTTGTTTTTTTTAAACACTAAACGCAAAACTCCTTGGCGACTGTTAGCTGTCAAGCTTAATGAGCACCTGGTCCCACAGCGTTCATACAATTTGTCACCCATGCCTAAAGTTGCATACGTTGCAAAGTAAGATGCATTTGTTCTTCACCTTCTTCTTCACTAGCCACCCTCTCCTTCTATGTGCTCCACATGCATTTTCGCTGACCATCTTCTTCTTCGAATTATTCACTGACCATCTTCTTCGAATTATTCACTGACCATTCTTAAATCGAACGTGAATCGAACCACTTTGAACGTGTATCGAACGTGTATCGAACCACTCTGAACGTGTATCGAACCACTTTGAACATGTATCGAACGTGAATCATACCACTTTAAACATCTATTGAACGTGTATCGAACCACTTTGAACGTGTATCGAACGTGTATCGAACCACTTTGAACGTGTATCGAACGTGTATCGAACGTGTATCGAACCACTTTGAACGTGTATCGAACATGTATCGAACCACTTTGAACGTGTATCGAACGTGTATCGAACCACTTTGAACGTGTATCGAACGTGTATCGAACCACTCTGAACGTGTATCGAACGTGTATCGTACCACATTGAACGTGTATCGAACGTGTATCGTACCACTTTGAACGTGTATCGAACGTGTATCGAACCACTTTGAACATCTATCGAACGTGTATCGAACCACTTTGAACATCTATCGAACGTGTATCGAACCACTTTGAACATCTATCGAACATCTATGGTACAACTTTAAACATCTATCGTACCATTTTGAACATCTATTGAACATGTATTGAACGTATATGATACCACTCTGAACGTGTATCGAACCACATATACATAATAATTAATTAAGGAGGCTGGGGAGGGTGAAGAAAAAAACATTTATGCATTAAAAATTGATTATATTTTATTTATGCAATTCTCTCTGGTGTTTAGACCACCAGTTGAATATTTTAAATACATTTTGCATTGCGCAATGCTTCGCGTGTCTACCACATCGCAGAGTATTAACTACATTTAGCTTATTTAGAGATTTGATATCCTCGTAGTCAATGTCCAGCGTCTCGATGATTACATCCGCTCTCGTATTTTCATCGAGGAAATCCGCAAGCCAATCGCGTTTCTGCAACCCTTTAACGTATACGATATGGGATGTGTCATCTTCTTCGTCGATCGCATCAGCTACAGCTTTGGTAATCAGCTGTTTAGCCATACTGTACGGAACGTCTCCATCGTCCCACCGTAGTCCATGATGTTTTGCAATCAACCATCGGATGCTTGATTTGTCAGATTTCGTAAGAAGATATTGCGGCATCGAACTCCCAAAAATATAGTGCGAGAGAATTGTTCCCATTCGTAGGGCAGCCACTTCCTTGACGACAAATCTTCCGTCGACGATGAATCCTTGCAGGTCAACAAATGTTGGTACAACCATTGTCGATATAATTTTAGAGGTCTGCTCGCTTCCAAGACAGATGAGAGAATGCAATCTTTCTCGTAAAACATCTCGATTTTTAGAATGAAATTGTTGTACGAATTTGATACAGGAGAGGGCGGGCAAGTAGTATGGCAATTTAATTTATTTTGCGCACAACGTTTGTTAGCGGATTGTATTCAACCACCCGATCGTGCAGAATCAGACAGTAGGCTGTAGTATTTGCAGGTACATTCTCTTTACACTCAAATTCTATGCGCACGTCCACGGTACCATTTTTAATCGACTCATTTTGTCGCGAGCAATCAATCACCACGAGAGGACCAAATTGTAAAAATTCAGCCACTGTGAATAATGCCTCGTTGCAACTATGTCCGTAATACGATTTACGGAAATGTGTATACATGTGAAACAAGATGGCATGCTTATTCTTGTCAAAGTCCAAGTTCAAGTCATCATATGGATAAAAATCCGAGTTGAGAAAAAGTTTTACATTAGTCAATTTGCAATGGTTAAACTTAGTAACATCTTCGAGTAGTAAGGCAAAGCCGATTCTAACCCAGGTCCTCTGAGGGGAGCGCGGGGCGGGGGGAGAAAGTGAGGGCGCGCGGGGGAGTGCGGTGGAGGGAACTATGGGCGCGGGGAGAGCTGGGGAGTGGAAGACCGGTTGCGCGCGCACGAACCGCAGAGTGGGGGAAGCTGTAATCGTGGTGGGGATCAGTCCGGGCCGAGCCGCCGCGGAGACCTCTCCAGACCTGACCCATTGTTGGAAAATTTTCAGAGGGTCGTCCCCTCCCTCTAAAAATTTCTGGGGCCGGGTCTTGTATGAAAAAATCTTTTTTTCAGACTCGATCCGGCCCCCAGAAATTTTTTCCCCCAAATATTGGTTCTAAATCAGATCTACCGCCAGAATATTTTTTTCCAAACCAACCGAGCAAACAAATATGCATCATACATTCTAAAGCTACCAATTTTTCAAACTCCAGCAAACAAATATGCATCATGCATTCATAGCACTGTGAAGAAATGGTATCATCTCAGCGTTCCGATTTAACATCGCAGCATATCGCGCGATTATGCGTAATTTGACTCCTCTGGAGCAGTCGTGCAGGATGTCATTTTCGCGGCGCGAAGAACGTACGAATCACAGAAAGAATTATGCAGCGTCGGCAGAAATGTTTTTTCCATACATATATATGATATAAATTTTTCCCCAACGCAGAGAAATAATACTTTTTAGAAACGTTGAATCTTAAAATTAGGTGGCGAGAAGGAGGAAGGTGGGTAAATAAAATGTAGAGGAAAGAAGGAGGATGGATGACGAGTAAATAAATAATACTTTTTAGAAACGTTGAATCTTAAAATTAGGTGGCGAGAAGGAGGAAGGTGGGTAAATAAAATGTAGAGGAAAGAAGGAGGATGGATGACGAGTAAATAAAATTGAGAAGTATTGTATGTTCAAGAAATTATATATTGTTACATAATAAAAGGAAAATATATATATTGTTACAAAGAATAATTGTACAATTTAACATCAACTGGATATCATTGGGCTAACAGAGACATGGGTGGAGGAAAAAACTGAGAGCAAGTAAAACACAAGCTATCAAACAAATTTCATTGGAAATTCCAGCTTGTAGAGAGATAGTGTTCCCTCAATAACAAATCTTATACGTGCGCGATGTATGAGGCTAGAGTTTCATCGACGGCATCGCACCGCTATAACACGCTCACAAAATTTGAAAACGTCGTATCGATTTGCTGCGAGCGACATCGATAATATCATTCAAGGTACACGCCAGCAGTTCACAATCAGCAAGAGATTTACCATCAAAATATTCACTATCGCATATGGCTTTAGCAGCGCAGCATGAGTCTAAAGTTTCATCGATGGTATCACACAGCTGTAACACGCTCACAAAATTTGAAAACTTCGTATCGACATAATGTATAGTTTCATAAAGCTGCATATATACATGATTGATACAGCGCTCGAGATTAAATAAACAGATTAATGTAGCAGGTTTTAAATATAGCGACTTATTATGCCGCATCATCTTTACCATTTGCGAATTATACATTACACAAAATTCCACCACCAAATCATTAATCTGTAGTGATGATCCGCTTGACCGCATGCGCTGCTCGATGTCGGTACGTTTTTCAATTAATCCTTTCCATGTTGGAATAGACAATATCAACCGATTCCCTCGATTGTCGCCGAGAACGATTTCTACTTGTGTTATAGGCCGCACACTGATTCCGATTTCCAAGTACTTATATGCTGTAGATGTTAGCGCATATCTTCTAACCATGATGCGAGCTGTGTAATGGGAGCTAAAAAAGAACAATAAAAGTTATGAAAATGATCACTACTATCGAGAAAACACAACTAAAAATCATGAGAGGATATGAAAAAAATTATATCATACCTGTTAGATGTAGTCGTAATGTTTGAACATGCATTATCGTCTGCGATTATTGGTGTGTAATAATTCCCAACACTAGCGTTATACATTTTTTGGAGCACTGTGCTTGTATATGTCGAACGTCACTGGAGAGCTACTGAGCGATTAATGTAACACCACACGAGGAGCTGGATTAAATAGAGGTGCATAGCACCATCCCCTCCATAGAATATTGGGATGGGTCATCAGTTTTTGCATGCAATGCATTCGAGGGAGAACATCATAGCATATCACACGATTGCAATTTCAGTTCCCATCCTCAAGATTAAAAGTTTCGACACATGTTGAATGTAACAGCATCAGCAGAAACTGGGATAATGGAAGAATTCGCGCAAGTAGAACGCAAAATGTTGGAACAATCTGAACGATTGTTTTTGCAACATCGGCAGAAATATTTTTTTCCATACATATATGTGATGGAAATGAGGAAAGAAGGAGGATGGAAGACTTGACACGTGTCGAATGTAATATAATACTTTTGGAAGCGTCAAATCTTAGAATTATGTGATGTTGGTAGAAACTGCGTCGAATGTAATATAATACCTTTGGAAGCGTCGAATCTTAGAATTATGCGGTGTTGGTAGAAACTGTGTCGGATGATTTTTTGCACACTAATTCGTCATATGTGTGTCACATGGAATCTTCGTTTTTGCATGCAATGCATTCGAGGGAGAAACACTGAAAGAGTTCAACAGAGATACCAAATCGCTGCACAAGCTATAAAAGCATGCTCTACTCTGCACAAAGCCTCAAATCGTTGCATCGTGTTGCATAGAAAAAGACATTACATTTACACTCTATCAATGATCATGGAAGAATTCGCGCAAGTAGAACGCCAATTGTCAGATCAATCTGAACGATTGATTTCACGGGAAGAATACCTCACGTGGGAAGAACGGTGCAACGAGTGTATCGAATCGTTGGAAGAACACAGCCGAGTAAAACGTCCTCGATTATCGATTGGTGTTCGGCAATCATTGGTTGCTCGAATCGCGCGACTCGAAGGACTGAAGCTGTCGTTGCGTGGACGTTTCATGCGTGAAGGTGCCGGGCATTCGAGCACAGGACTTTCATGGCGTGAAATAGACACTGCATTCGAAAGCCGCATATTAACTGGTGTCGTGCTAAATTCCAACTACATCGAACCGCGCAACTTCCTCAAGGATGCGGAGACCATTGTGTTGGAACATGTACGAGATGCTTTGAGGAAACATCTGAACCTCAAAGTGAATACAATGTTCAATGGTGAATTTGTTGCGGGGGACAAGCATGCTTGTAAAAGCATCAATACCCGAAACTGTGAACTCTTCGGTACATCTGATCTACATGAGTGGTACCAGCGATGTGTCATCGAACCCACCCTGTCATCGCTGGAAGAGTTCCAGGAACGCGACAGTGGATGGGCATTGACGAGAATCCTCAATCTGACTGTCAATGTCAACAAGTATAATCCACTGCATGCGGGGTGTCACCACAAGTTGCCACGAGAATTATTGCTGAAGAAAGCAACGATTAGCATACAATCCTCAGACAACGCCTGTTTCGCATGGGCAGTGGTTGCCGCACTACATCCTGTCGAAAGACATGTTGACCGTCCAAGTTCATACCCCAATTATGACACCATATTAAATCTCCATGGCATTGAGTTTCCAATGTCCATGAAACAGATTGGGAAGTTTGAACAGCTGAACAACATCTCGATCAATGTGTACAGCTTCGAGGAGCGATTGGAGAAGAAGACCGAGAAGATAATTGTCGCAGTGTTTCCACTGCATCTCACTAGCTGCAAGAGGGATCGACATGTCAATCTGCTCTACACACCAAATAAAGAGCATGGGGATGTAGAGCACTTTGTACTAATCAAGGACTTGTCCAGGCTGGTGAGCATGCAGCTGAGCAAGCATGGGAAAAAGAAATTCATCTGTGATCGGTATGTATATAAACTTGCGAAATGTTGAAATGTTGAAATGTCTCGCGAAAAAAATTAAAGAAAAAATTTTGGTTTTTGCAGATGTCTGCATTACTTTGGATCCACCGAGAAGTTGGAGATGCATTCGCTAGACTGTGGAAAAATGAATGATTGTGCAATTCTGCTGCCCAGCGAAGACAACAACTTGCTCAGTTTTAAGAACCACTGCATGAAGGAGCGGTTTCCTTTCGTGGTTTATGCAGATCTCGAATGCATCATCGAGAAAACGGGGGACAATCGAATGGGTGATGATAAATTACATACATATCAACACCATAAAGTGCATAGCATTGCATATTATATGCATTGTTCGTATGATACATCACTGTCGATATATCGATGTCGCCGCGATGTGAATTGTATTTCATGGTTCGTCGACGAATTAAAAAATTTTTCAAATTTTGCCAAGCCCATTCTAGCCAATAATGCTTCCATGGAAAAGTTGACGAAAGACCAGTGGGCGACATTTCGCAATGCGTCACATTGTCATATTTGCGAAGAGCCATTTGAAGCTGGTGATAAACGAGTTCGTGATCATTGCCATATATCCGGACGGTTTAGAGGACCTGCACATTCGGAGTGCAATTTAAAATATAAAAATGCGTTTTACATCCCCATAGTTTTTCATAATTTATCCGGCTATGATTCACATTTCATTATCGAAGAAATATCTACCGCTTTCAAAGGTCGTGTTGACGTATTGCCTATAACTAAGGAAAAGTATATTTCTTTCACAAAAAATGTCGAAGATCAGGTTGATTCAGACCCACGAAATTGTATTAAATTGCGATTCATCGATTCATACAAATTTCTCAATACCAGTCTCAACAAATTAGCATCTTTTCTTAGCACAAATAAATTAAAAATTTTACGATCCCAATTTGAAACATTGTCCACTGAAGATTTCAATTTATTAACGCGAAAGGGTGTCTTTCCATACGAATATCTCGATTGTGTGGACAAGCTGCAGGATCCATGCTTACCACCGCGCGAGTCATTCTACAGTTCGTTAACGGGTGAGACTGTATCCGAGAGCGATTACGCACACGCTGAGACTGTTTGGCAGCGTTTCGGGATTAAAACATTGGGCGAATACAGCGACTTGTATTTGAAAACGGATGTCTTGTTATTGGCAGATATTTTTGAAAATTTTCGTGAAAGTTGTATCAAGAGTTATGGATTAGATTCAGCGCATTATTATACATTACCTGGTTTCACATGGGATGCCATGCTAAAACATACCAAAATTACATTCGAATTGCTCACTGATATCGATATGGTCATGTTTATCGAACGTGGTATACGTGGGGGTTTAAGTCAATGTTCTGGAAGATATGCACATGCCAATAACAAGTACATGCCATCTTATGACGCATCGGAACAATCATCATACTTGATGTACTTTGACGTAAACAATTTGTATGGATGGGCAATGTGCCAGGCCCTACCATATGCCCAATTTCAATGGGTTGAAGATGTTGCAAATTTTGATGTGTCTTCAATCGCTATCGATTCGCCCACAGGATACATTCTCGAGGTAGATCTAGAATATCCGCAACGTCTGCACGACGCTCATGCTGATCTACCATTCTGCCCGACGCGTGCCAAACCGCCAGGCAGCAGACAGGAAAAGTTACTCGCGACATTATACGATAAGCAGCGTTACATTATCCATTATCGCAACCTGCAGCAGTGTACACGTCACGGTATTCGTATTACAAAGATACACCGCGTGCTTCAATTCGCGCAATCTCCCTGGCTCCGCGATTACATCGAACTAAATACACGGTTCAGAACAGGCGCGACAAACGATTTTGAAAAAAATTTATACAAATTGATGAACAACGCGGTATTTGGTAAAACTATGGAAAACGTGCGAAATCACGTGGATGTAAAACTTTTAACACAATGGGATGGACGATATGGTGCGGAGGCAATGATCGCTAAACCGAATTTCCACAGCAGAAGTGTATTTTCGGAAAATTTAATAGCTGTTGAATTGCGAAAAGTCGAGGTGAAATTCAACAAACCGATATATGTGGGTATGTGCATTCTGGACATATCAAAAATTTGTTTGTATGAATTTCATCATGAGTACATGTCTCCCCTGCACAGACAAAATTGTAAAATTCTATACACAGACACAGACAGCCTCATTTATCATATTCAGTGCGAAGATATCTATGAAACTATGAAATACAATATCGATAGATTTGACACATCCGATTATCCTATCAACAATCCATATAATATGCCGTGCTTAAATAAGAAGGTTCCAGGGTTGATGAAGGATGAAAATAATGGTGCGATAATGACTGAATTCGTAGGTCTTAGAGCGAAAATGTATGCACTTCGCGTAGACGGTAAAAAAGATACAAAAAAGGCGAAAGGCGTCAAGACCAACGTCATCGCCAGAACGATAACTTTCGACGACTACGCGCAGTGTTTGCAAAGGGAGATCGAAATGGTTCGCAGACAATCATGCATACGGTCTAAATTGCACAAAGTGTACACCATTTCGGAATCCAAAATCGCTCTAAGTCCACACGACGACAAGCGGCATATCGTACCTGATTCGATCGACACTCTGCCCTGGGGACATTACAAAATTCCATTGTAAAAATATCGATGTAAAATAGAAAATTATTTTGTATTTATTGTATAATATAACATGTATGGAAATTATTATAAATAGTGGAATTATTGCATATGTATCATTGTATATTGTATGCACATTTAGATATGTATATGTATATCATTGTATTTATTGAACCATGTATTATTATTTTACAATACATTATTTTTCACTATCCATGAATTGTGTGATTTATCAAACCCCAACCACTTAACGTATACCTTATCCCCCTTCCTACGCAACACTTTTTCCACTAGATATACATCAGGATCGGTGACGCGTTGCAGCTCGTATTCATAGAATCCTCCAGCAACAGGTTTTCCACAGGAATCGATGAGCAGATACGTCGCAGGATTAGTTGTCTGTACTTTCGCTATCTTGAACACCTCCGTTGTCCAATTCGGTGTATAGCCTTTATCGAATATGGTTTTGAATTTGCTCACACGCACAAACTCGCCCAATTTGAATCTCGCTGGAGCAGCAATCTTTATGTTGCTGTATATGGTGGCTAGCAGCTTATCGGCGATCGCAGGGGTAACATCGCGAGGACACATTTTGATGGTTCTATGTTTTCGTGCGTTATATTCTGAAAGTAGACGCGGTAGCGCATCGATCCATTTATAGGTTCCATTGAGCGTAAACAGTTTCCACATATTGTTCTTCAAAGTTCGATTGAAACGTTCTACGACGGAGGCCTTCATCACCGAATACGTCGAATAATGATTAATGTCATGCTTTGCCAAGAGTTTCTGCACATCGGTGTTGTAAAATTCTTTTCCTTGATCGGTTTGCAAATTTTTTGGATATCGATCTCTAAATATCTTTGCAAACGCTTTAGTCACCTCTGCACCACTTTTAGTCTTGAGCGGCAATGCCCATGCATACTTGCTCAGCACATCGATGACGGTGAGTATGTAGTGGTGACCTTGGTTGAATCGCGAGTATGGGCGCATTTCTACAACATCAGCTTGCCACAGATCATCGTATCCATGCACTATGACACGCCTCCGTGGGAAATGTCTTCGAGCTGGAGCATGCAATTCCTCAACAAGCTGCCGCTTCTTGTGGCCATGGTTTTCTTCTTTACTCTTGGATTTTGATAATGGTTGCATGTTTGATCGCAGAGGTGCCTGACACGAATGGTTCGGTAATTATTGTGTATGTGCATTATGTGTCCTCCACCGCCTCGAGGTAATTCTGAACAAGTTCAACCGTCTCGCATGATTCTCCTTCGCAGCGTTGCTGCGGAATAGAATTCGACGCCTGCGTTATCTTTTGAATGCTGTTTTGCAATGTCAGCATATCTCTCTGAAACATGACCAGCTTCCTCTCTAATTCTTCCTGCTGCTCTCTCAAAAGTTTAATGCTCTTTTCCATGTATAGTTTATTGACAGCATCGCTGTCAGCTGTGGGCTGCGCTACATGCCGTATCTTGCATGATTTTGCATCAAAGTCAGCACCGATCATGCAAAGAGCGTTATCTCGCATATAATTTCGAAGCAAACCGCTCCATTTGTAATAGTCCATTCTAGCTGCCCCACTCTTCTCGAGCGATACCCCAAATTTGTTGATCGGCATCTCGATGCATACAGTGCACATCATCGGCGAGCGGCTTAATTTATAATGAGCCCTGCCTCGCGGAGTTCCTCGATAATCGATAGAATTTCATTGTCGTGCGAGTTATTACCCGCCTGACGCGATGCTTCCAGCAAACGGAATCGCTCCACCAACTCGTTGGGATCGTCCCAGTGCACATAATCGATCTTGTTATCGTTTACCACCATGACTCTCGGTGTCGTCAGACCTTTCCCTGTCCTACTAGTCGATACACGGGGGAGTAGCGGTGCAATTACATGTTTGTATTTATATCCTTTGTTGCCCAATATGGGATTTTGAGCGTTATGATCGCGTCTGTGAGCATTCGTCGCCAGCAGTATGCTTTTGTATTTTTGTTTATCAGCATCGGTGTATGTGGTATCGTCGGGAATTCTCTTGAAAATCAGTTCGTAAAGACCAGGTGTTCCTCCATATCTTACACCATCGATGATTATATTATCATCCATGTCTATATCGAAAGCCTTATCCCCAAGCATCGTTCCACTACCGCCAAAGTATACGCCATACACATAGTCCATGGTTGTATCCCTATCACCACTTAGGATTGCGCTCATGTATTTTTGCCCCAGCGGACCGAAATGGCTGCGAAACGTTTCTTGTCCCTCGGATGTTTGGAGTTGATGTCTAATAGATGTTGCAAACGACACATCGGGACTAGTTTCGAAAACGTCTTCATCATTGGTTGTGAGCGATTGTACATCGAGAAATGTATTTATTGGTGTCGAAGGAATCGAGGAATCGTTTGATGCAACATTCTGCCGTTTCCGCTTCGATTGAACTGGTGTAGAGGTTACGAGTGATTTTTCCGATGACATGTGTGGTTTCCTCTTTGTCTTGCGTGATACGTTCCCTTTCGGATGGATTTTTGTTTTAGGTGTTAATGTTTCATTCCCATCGACATATGTGCTCATCAACGGTGACGTGTCAGCTTCTGTCGCTGTAGTATTTTCCGCAATATGTTTTAGGGGTTCGACAATAGGTTTAAAGTATCTCTCCAACGCAATATCTTCCTCCATCTTGCCAGTCTTCAAAGCCTGATGCTTCTTGCGAATGGATTCGCTGGTTTTTGCAATTTCCTTCGCTATTCTCTCGCGATCCTTAATCTCCAGACTATCGATATCAATCATCGTTGTACCGCAGACGTTGCTTTCCCCACCGACGTGTTGATGACAATTGACAATCTCACGGTATCGCAAACTCGTTAAATCCCTTTCTATAACGTCCTTTGAACATCGCGCTATCCTTGTCTATTACCGCGAAACCATACTCCCGTTGCCAACAATTACGACACAACGCGCAGAAATCCTCGTAAGACATATCAGTGTTTACGTGGTCGTTGTACACATGTTTCAAGTTGGTACAATCCTGCTTAAACAGAATCAATAGATTCGCATTGTCGCGTATAAGATGTTTTGGAATCTTTGCATACGTCTGACAGAGATAGAAACAGTCAACGTTCGAGTGGCGCCCCATTGCAAAGTATTCCCTTATCGTATCTTGCTTGTCACATGCCACATCATCAAAGATAAAAATGGAATTCGGAAGCGATTGGCTCGGTGGGATGACATCACTGTTATTCGAAAACGTAAAGTAGCCAATTTCATCTATCTGAGTCAATAAATTCTCCAAATATTGATATTTTGGTTGTTGCAACGACTTGGAATACACGTACACGTTCTCGAAGCGGACGCCGTGTGGACTTTCCAACAAGCTCACCAGCACGTTGGTCGTTCCACAATTTGATGGACCACAAATGAGGCAGCGTATAGTGTTTGGTAGCATGCTACCATGTCTGTGCATTGTTTTCGAAGACATCATTTGCGATTTATCGTCAAAATTTGTCACGCGTATTGTTTCAGGTTGTCGCACGAATCGCATCCTCTCCGCGAACTGCAAAAATGATTTTGATACATCGGAGCGGTGACGCGACCTATTTATAGGTCTGCGCCGATGCAAAACAGCTCAGTATTCAAAATGCTTCTGATCCTGTCGGATAATTTCGATATTCGAAACCTAACCTCTGAGCAGCTGAAATATATACCAAAGATTATTCTACTGCGAGAGTTTGACAGACACATTCATCAGTTGTGGGACAGACTCCCCAAGCATATAAAAGCCGATTCTGAGGTTCAACAGTATCGTCGGTGTTTGAAACATTATAATCGCCCTTGGCAGCGAACGCATATCGACGGTCCAGCCCCATTGATTAAAAACTGTGGCGAATGTCGTCGACGAGAATAAAGAAAGGTCGTGGTTTGTTAAATCGGGTGATAAACGCGCTACCTATCGAATTACATATCCCAGGATATCAGTTTTGCGGTCCAGGAACTCATCTGACAAAACGATTGGCTAGAGGTGATCAAGGTATCAATCCGTTGGACGCAGCGTGTCGCGAACACGATATTGCGTATTCGCGTAGCAACGACCTCGGCGAACGACACGCTGCAGATAACGTTCTCGCTGACAAAGCGCGAAAACGCATCGTTGCGCGAGACTCGACACTGGGTGAAAGAGGTGCTGCTACAGCTGTTTGGGCAGCTATGAAGGCTAAGACGAAAATTGGGATGGGAATGAAAACAAAAACTCGCAAAAGGACTCCAAAGAGAGCATTGAAAAAGCGAATTCTTCCGATAGCAAAACGTGGTGGTATATTACCACTTCTCCCACTGCTAGGTGTTCTCGGATCATTAGCTGGTGGAGCAGCGGGGATCGCCAAGGCGGTAAATGATAATAAGGCGGCGCAACATCAGCTACAGGAAATGCAGCGTCATAATCGCTCCATGGAAGGTCGCGGACTTTATCTCGCACCATACAAGCGCGGGCAGGGAATATCAAAACGAAAAAAAAAAACGCCGAAAAGAAAATAAAAATGCCGGTGGGCGTAACTACCGATGTGCAGTTGGAGGAGT
The DNA here is from genome assembly GCA_963932275.1 of Andrena praecox. Taxonomy (NCBI): domain Eukaryota; kingdom Metazoa; phylum Arthropoda; class Insecta; order Hymenoptera; family Andrenidae; genus Andrena; species Andrena praecox. The sequence goes on along the minus strand of OZ010728.1, from coordinate 52,280,860 downwards.
TGGCAAAACGTATGCGTATTCCATTCTTTAGAGGTGTTTTTATGCGCAATGCACTACCTGTCGGAGGAGTACATCGAAACGAGAGCGGTATCGTAAATTTGGGCAATGTTGAGGGGTCAGGGACTCATTGGGTGGCATATGTGAAGAGAGGGTGCCGAGCTATATATTTCGACAGCTTTGGGAATCTTCGACCACCTAAGGAATTGGTGCAATATCTGGATAATGATGCTGTGAAAATCGAATACAATCGAACGTCTTATCAGAAGTACAATCAGAGCAATTGTGGACAACTCTGCCTACGCTTTCTACAAACGATCGGCCGCAAATTTAAGGATTGACTTCCCACCGCTATGATTCAGTACTAGCCGAGTCGTACAGCTCGGAATATGTCGTTAACATTCACTCTAACCGGCAAGAGTAGCACCCTCGCGGTGAGCTACTTTCCACCCATAGATTTGAGCGATGATGATTACGAGCTTGGTTTAACAACCTTTGAAACTTATCATACAATACCGAACATCGACTGGAGCAACGATAAATTCTACTTCACCTCGAAATATGGCATCAAAAACAACAGTGTTGATACCACTCCTGAAACTATTAGGATTCCACACGGCTCCTACGAACTAGACGCCATTGCCAAGTATTTGAGGCAGCGATTACTCGAGCGGTATCCTAAAAATCCTGATGACACTGAGGATGATAACGATGTGTATCCTATAGTGTTGCGTCCCAACAATAACACCATGAAAAGCGAGCTGTACTGCTCATTCACCGTAGATTTTACGAAGCGCAATAACATTGGATCGCTGCTAGGATTCTCGATGAATCGGGTATTAGAACCAGGACGGTGGCACGAATCGGATGATCCAATTAATATCATGAACGTGAACATTATTCGCGTAGAATGTAGTGTGACCGCTGGCGCATACAACAATGGGAAGCGTGTACATACGATACATGAATTTTCTCCGAGAGTCCCTCCAGGATATAAGATATCGGAAACGCCTGCACAGATCATTTATCTTCCAATCACCGCACGGGTCATTACGGATCTAACGATACGCGTTGTGGATCAAGACGGACGGTTGCTCGATTTTCGAGGTGAAGAGATTACCATCAGGTTGCACATGCGACGGCGGCGATAATACGTGTGGTGTGAATGATTGAGATGCTTGTGCTGAACGACTCCAGAAACCCGTTTCTTCCAAGTGAAATTGTTTACAACTACAATAGCTCTGATTACGCTAAAAAGAAGAGACTCAGTGCTGTAAACATTGCATTTTTGAAATCATTGGGATTTATTGTACGCATATAATTTGAAAAATGGCAGACATTCTAAGCATTGGAGGGAAGCCGACGTTTGATGATCGCATCGTCAAGCTCGAGACTCACACGTACAACCCATATGTCAACACAACGTTTGGACATAGTGATGAGATAAGAATACCTATACAGCAGCAGGATTTATACACATTGCCGTGTGAAAGTTTCCTCTACGTGGAGGGGAAATTGGTGATAAATAAGCCAAACGATGCATTAACAGTGATGTTGGGAAATAATTGTATGGCGTTCATATTTGATGAGATTCGATACGAGCTGAATGGTGTGGAGATTGACCGTAACAGAAACGTTGGAATAACTAGCACGCTTAAAAACTATGTATCGTTGACATCTGACGAAGACAAAAATATGGAGAATGCTGGATGGGGCTTGAAACGACACGATGAGCTAATAGTGAAAAATCATTTCAATTTTTGCATCCCGCTCAAATATTTGCTGGGATTTTGCGAGGATTACAAACGCATGATTATTAATGCACGTCACGAATTGATTTTAATACGATCGCGCAACGATAACAATTCTCTAATAGGATCATCAACGTTGGAACCGGAAATTGAATTACTTAAAGTGCAATGGCGGATGCCTCATGTGACGCTGAACGATGTTAATAAGCTATCGTTGCTACATGCTTTGGATCGTGGACAAAACCTGAGCATTAGTTTTCGCTCATGGGATCTGTACGAGTATCCTCTCTTACAGAGCACAACCAAGCATTCGTGGGCTGTGAAGGCAGCTGCACAGTTGGAGAAGCCGCGATACGTTATCTTTGCTCTACAGACTGCTCGAAAGAATGTGATGACTGAAGATGCTACTCGGTTCGACCACTGTAAATTGACCAATGTAAAACTTTTTCTCAACTCGGAATTTTATCCATATGATGATCTGAACTTGGACTTTGACAAGAATAAGCACGCCATCTTGTTTAACATGTATACACATTTCCGTAAATCGTATTATGGACATAGTTGCAACGAGGCATTATTCACCGTGGCCCAATTTTTACAATTTGGCCCCCTCGTGGTGATTGATTGTTCGCGACAAAATGAGTCGATCAAGAATGGCACCGTGGATGTGCGCATAGAATTTGATTGTAAAGAGAATGTGCCTGCAAATACTACAGCCTACTGCCTGATTCTGCACGATCGGGTGGTTGAATACAATCCGCTGACAAACGTGGTGCGCAAAATCAATTAAAATTGTCATGCTGCTTACATGCCCTCTCCTATGTCAAAATTCATACAAAAATTTCATCATGAAAATTGAGATGCTTTACAAGAAAGACTGCATTCTCCCGTCTGTTGTGGAAGCGAGTGGACCTCTAAATCGTATCGATAATGGTTGTACCAACATTTGTTGATCTGCAAGGATTCATCGTTGATGGAAGATTTGTTGTCAAGGAAGTGGCTATCCTACGAATGGGAACAATTCTCTCGCACTATATTTTTGGGAGTTCGATGCCTCAATATCTTCTTACAAAATCTGACAAATCAAGCATCCGATGGTTGGTTGCAAAACATCATGGGCTACGGTGGGATGATGGAGACGTTCCATACAGTATGGCTAAACAGCTAATTACGAAAGCTATAGCTGATGCTGTCGATGAAGAAGATGACGCATCCCATATCGTATATGTTAAAGGGCTGCAGAAATGTGGTTGGCTTGCAGATTTCCTCGATGAAAATACGAGAGCGAACGTGATCATTGAAACGTTGGACATTGACTACGATGCTATCAAATCTCTAAATAAGCTAAATGTAGTTAATACTTTGCGATGCTGTAGACATGTAAAGCATTGTGCTTTGCAAAATGTATTTAAAATATTCTACTGGTGGTCTAAACATCAGATGGAAATTCATAAATAAATATAATCAATTTTTAATGCATAAATGTTTTTTCTTCACCCTTTCCAAACCCAACCTCCTTAATATGAAAAGTATTATTTATTTACTCGTCATCCATCCTCCTTCTTTCCTCTACATTTTATTTACCCACCTTCCTCCTTCTCGCCACCTAATTTTAAGATTCAACGTTTCTAAAAAGTATTATTTCTCTGCGTTGGGGAAAAATTTATATCATATATATGTATGGAAAAAACATTTCTGCCGACGCTGCATAATTCTTTCTGTGATTCGTACGTTCTTCGCGCCGCGAAAATGACATCCTGCACGACTGCTCCAGAGGAGTCAAATTACGCATAATCGCGCGATATGCTGCGATGTTAAATCGGAACGCTGAGATGATACCATTTCTTCACAGTGCTATGAATGCATGATGCATATTTGTTTGCTGGAGTTTGAAAAATTGGTAGCTTTAGAATGTATGATGCATATTTGTTTGCTCGGTTGGTTTGGAAAAAAATATTCTGGCGGTAGATCTGATTTAGAACCAATATTTGGGGGAAAAAATTTCTGGGGGCCGGATCGAGTCTGAAAAAAAGATTTTTTCATACAAGACCCGGCCCCAGAAATTTTTAGAGGGAGGGGACGACCCTCTGAAAATTTTCCAACAATGGGTCAGGTCTGGAGAGGTCTCCGCGGCGGCTCGGCCCGGACTGATCCCCACCACGATTACAGCTTCCCCCACTCTGCGGTTCGTGCGCGCGCAACCGGTCTTCCACTCCCCAGCTCTCCCCGCGCCCATAGTTCCCTCCACCGCACTCCCCCGCGCGCCCTCACTTCCTCCCCCCGCCCCGCGCTCCCCTCAGAGGACCTGGGTTAGAATCGGCTTTGCCTTACTACTTCTTCGGTCATCACATTCTTTCGAGCAGTCTGTAGAGCAAAGATAACGTATCGCGGTTTCTCCAGCTGTGCAGCTGCCTTCACGGCCCACGAATGCTTGGTTGTGCTCTGTAAGAGAGGATACTCGTACAGATCCCACGAGCGAAAACTAATGCTCAGGTTTTGTCCACTTTCCAAAGCATGCAGCAACGATAGCTTATTAACATCGTTCAGCGTCATATGAGGCATTCGCCATTGCACTTTAAGTAATTCAATTTCAGGTTCCAACATTGGCGATCCTATTAGAGAATTGTTATCGTTGCGCGATCGTATTAAAATCAATTCGTGACGTGCATTAATAATCATGCGTTTGTAGTCCTCGCAAAATCCCAACAAATATTTGAGTGAGATGCAAAAATTGAAATGATTTTTCACTATCAGTCCATCATGTCGTTTCACGCCCCATCCAGCATTCTCCATATTTTTGTCTTCGTCAGATGTCAGCGATACATAGTTTTTAAGCGTGCTAGATATTCCAACGTTTCTGTTGCGATCAATCTCCACACCATTCAGCTCGTATCGAATCTCATCAAATAAGAACGCCATGCAATTATTTCCCAACGTCGTCGTTGATAGGTATTCTTATCTCATCACTATATCCAAACGTTGTGCTGACATATGGGTTGTACGTGTGAGTCTCGAGCTTGACGATGCGATTATCAAACGTTGGTTTCACGCCAAGGCTTAGAATGTCAGCCATTTTTTTCAACTTATATGGGCACAATGAATCCCAACGATTTCAAAAATGCAATGTTCACAGCACTAAGTCTCTTCTTTTTAGCGTAATCAGAGCTATTGCAGTTGTTGTTGTTGTTGTTGTTGTTGTTGCAAACAATTTCACTTGGAAGAAATGTGTTTCTGAAGTCGTTCAACACAAGCATTTCTTTCATTCGCGCCACATGTATTATCGTTGACGCCGTCGTACGTGCAGTCTGATGGTAATCTCTTCACCTCGAAAATCGAGCAACCGTCCGTCTTGATCCACAACGCGTATCGTTAGATCCGTAATGACCCGTGCGGTGATTGGAAGGTAAATGATCTGTGCAGGCGTTTCCGATATCTTATATCCTGGTGGGACTCTCGGAGAAAATTCATGTATCGTATGTACGCGCTTCCCATTGTTGTACGCGCCAGCGGTCACGCTACATTCTATGCGAATAATGTTCACGTTCATGATATTAATTGGATCGTCCGATTCGTGCCACCGTCCAGGTTCTAATATCCGATTCGTCGAGAATCCCAGTAGCGATCCAATGTTGTTGGATTTTGTAAAATCTACAGCGAATGAGCAGTACAGTTCACTTTTCATGGTGTTGTTGTTGGGATGCAACACTATAGGATACACATCGCTATCGTTGTTGTCATCGGTGTCATCGAGATTTTTAGGATATCGTTCGAGTAATCGCTGCTTCAGGTACTTGGCAATGGCGTCTAGTTCGTAGGAGCCGTGGGGAATCGCAATGTATTCATGACTGGTGTCGACGCTGCTGTTGATGTTATAGTTTACAGCGGAGTAGAATTTATCGTTGCTCGAGTCGATGTTCGGTATTGTATGATAAGTTTCAAAGGTTGTTAGGCCAAGCTCGTAATCATCGTCGCTCAAATCTATGGGTGGAAAGTAGCTCACCGCGAGGGTGCTACTCTTGCCGGTTAGAGTGAATGTTAACGACATATTCCGCTGAAACTGCTCCACTAGTACTGAATCAGAGCGGTGGAAGTCAATCCTTAAATTTGGTGCCGATCGTTTGTAGAAAGCGTAGACATAGTTGTCCACAATTGCTCTGATTGTACTTTTGATACGACGTTCGATTGTATTCGATTTTCACAGCATCTTTATCCAGATATTGTACCAATTCCCTAGGTGGTCGAAGATTCCCGAAGCTGTCGAAATATATAGCTCGACATCCTCTCTTCGCATACGCTACCCAATGAGTCCCCGATCCCTCGGCATTGTCCAAATTTATGATACCGCTTTCGTTTCGATGTACTCCTCCGACAGGTAGTGCATTGCGCATGAAAACACCCCTAAAGAATGGAATACGCATACGTTTTGCCAACTCCTCCAATTGCGCATCGGTAGTTACGATGATAGGCATTTTTATTTTCTTTTCGACGTTTTTTTTTTCGTTTTGATATTCCCTGTCCGCGCTTGTACGGTGCGAGATAAAGTCCACGACCTTCCATGGAACGATTATGACGCTGCATTTCCTGCAGCTGATGTTGCGCCGCCTTATTATCGTTTACCGCCTTGGCGATCCCTGCCGCTCCACCAGCTAACGATCCGAGTACACCTAGCAGCGGGAGAAGTGGTAATATACCACCTCGTTTTGCTACTGGAAGAATCCGTTTTTTCGATGCTTTCTTTGGAGTCCTTTTGCAGGTTTTTGTTTTCATTCCCATTCCGATTTTCGTCTTGGCCTTCATAGCTGCCCAAACAGCCGTAGCAGCACCTCTTTCACCCAGAGTCGAGTCTCGCGCAACGATGCGTTTTCGCGCTTTGTCAGCGAGTACCTTATCTGCCGCGTGCCTTTCACCGAGGTCGTTGCTACGTGAATACGCAATATCGTGTTCGCGACACGCTGCGTCCAACGGATTGATGCCTTGATCACCTCTAGCCAATCGTTTTGCCAGATGAGTTCCTGGACCGCAAAACTGGTATCCCGGGATGTGTAATTCGATAGGTAGCGCGTTTATCATGCGATTTAACAAACCACGACCTTTCTTTACTCTCGTTGGCGACATTCGCTACAGTTTTTAATCAATGGTGCTGGACCGTCGATATGCGTTCGCTGCCAAGGGCGATTATAATGTTCAAGACACCGACGATACTGCTGAACCTCAGAATCAGCTTTTATATGCTCGGGGAGCCTGTCCCACAACTGATCAATGTGTCTGCCAAACTCTCGCAGTAGAATAATCTTTGGTATATATTTCAACTGCTCAGAGGTTAGGTCTCGAATATCGCAATTATCCGACAGGATCAGAAGCATTTTGAATACTGCGCTGTTTTGCTTCGACGTGGACCTATAAATAGGGCGCGTCGCCGCTTCGACGTATCATAATCGTTTTTTCACAGTTCGCGGAGAGGATGCGATTCGTACGGCAACCTGTAACGATACGCGTGACAAATTTTGATGATAAATCGCGAGTGATGTGTCCGAAAACAATGCGCAGACACGGTAGCATGTTTGCCAAACACTATCCGATGCCTCATTTGCGGTCCATCAAATTGTGGAAAGACAAACGTGTTGGTGAGCGTGTTGGAAAGTCCACACGGCGTCCGCTTCGAGAACGTGTACGTGTATTCCAAGTCGTTGCAACAGCCGAAATATCAGTATTTGGAGAATTTATTGACTCCGATAGATGAAATTGGCTACTTTACGTTTTCGAATAACAGTGACGTCATCCCACCGAGCGAATCACTTCCGAATTCTATTTTTATCTTTGATGACGTGGCATGTGACAAGCAAGATACGATAAGGGAATACTTTGCAATGGGGCGTCACTCGAACGTTGACTGCTTCTATCTCTGTCAGACGTATGCAAAGATACCCAAACATCTTATACGCGACAATGCGAATCTATTGATTCTGTTTAAACAGGATGGTACCAACTTGAAACATGTGTACAACGATCACGTAAACACTGATATGTCCTACGAGGATTTCTGCGCGTTGTGTCGTAATTGTTGGCAACGGGAGTATGGTTTCATGGTAATAGACAAGGATAGCGCGATGTCCAATGGACGTTATAGAAAGGGATTTAACGAGTTTGCAATACCATGAGATTGTCAATTGTCGTCGACACGTCGGTGGGAAAGCAACGTCTGCGGTACAACGATGATTGATATCGATAGTCTGGAGATTAAGGATCGTGAGAGAATAGCGAAGGAAATTGCAAAAACCAGCGAAGCCATTCGCAAGAAACATCAGGCTTTGAAGACTGGCAAGATGGAGGAAGATATCGCGTTGGAGAGATACTTTAAACCTGTTGTCGAACCCTTAAAACATATCGCGGAAAATATCGCAGCGACAGAAGCTGACGCATTACCGATGACGAGCACAAACATCGAAGGGAATGAAACATTAACGTCTAAAACAAAAATCTATCCGAAAGGGAATACATTGCACAAGACAAAGAGGAAACGATCATACACATCATCGGAAAAATCACTCGTAACCTCCACACCAGTTCAATCGAAACGTAAACGGCTGAATGTCACGTCAAACGATTCCACGATTTCTTCCACACCAATAAATACATTTCCCGATGTACAATCGCTCTCAACCATTGATGATGACGTTTTCGAAACTAGTCCCGATGAGTCGTTGGCAACATCTGTTAGACAACAACTCCAAACATCCGAGGGACAAGAAACGTTTCGCAACCATTTCGGTCCGCTGGGACAAAAATATATGAACGCAATCCTAAGTAGTGATAAGGATACGTCAATGGACTATGTGTATGGCGTATACTTCGGCAATAGCGGAACAATGCTTGGGGATAAGGCTTTCGATATAGACAAGGATGACAATATAATCATCGACGGTGTAAGATACGGAGGAACACCTGGTCTTTACGAACTGATTTTCAAGAGAATTCCCGACGATACCACATACACTGATGCCGATAAACAAAAATACAAAAGTATACTGCTGACGACGAATGCTCACAGACGCGATCATATCGCTCAAAATCCCATTTTGGGTAACAAGGGATACAAGTACAAACATGTAATTGCACCGCTACTCCCCCGTGTATCGGTTAGTAGGACAGGGAAAGGTCTAACTGCACCGCGAGTCATGGTGGTAAACGATAACAAGATCGATTACGTGCACTGGGACGATCCCAACGAGCTGGTGGACCGATTCCGTTTGCTGGAAGCGTCGCGTCAGGCTGGTAACAACTCACACGACAACGAAATTCTATCGATTATCGAGGAACTCCGCGAGGTAGGCCTCATTATAAATTAAACCGCGCAACGATGATGTGCACTGTATGCATCGAGATGCCGATCAACAAATTTGGCGTATCGCTCGAGAAGAGTGGAGCAGCTACAATGGACTATCACAAATGGAACGGTTTGCTTCGAAATTATATGCGGGATAACGCTCTTTGCGTGGTTGGTGCCGACTTTGATGCAAAATCACGCAAGATACGACGCGTAGCTCACCCCACGGTCGACACCGATGCCGTCAATAAACTATACGTGGAAAAGAGCATTAAACTTTTGAGAGAGCAGCTGGAAGAATTAGAGAAGAAGCTGATCGTGTTTCAAAGAGATATGCTGACGTTGCAAAACAGCGTTCAAAAGATATCACAGGCGTCGAATTCTATTCCGCAGCAGGACAACGAAAATCGAAAAGTTAAAGAGGCTATAACCGCTTTTGCTACGGAGCAGCAACTTATTCAGAATTTCCTGGGACCAATGGGGAGCACATAATGCATGTGCACGATAATTATCGCACCATTCGTGTCAAAGACACCTCTGCGATCAAACATGCTGTCATTATCGAAATCCAAGAGTAAAGAAGAAAACCACGACCACAAGAAGCAACAACTTGTTGAGGAATTGCATGCTCCAGCTCGAAGACACTTCCCACGGAGGCGCGTCATAGTGCATGGATACGATGATCTGTGGCAAGCTGACGTTGTAGAAATGCGTCCGTACTCGCGATTCAACCAAGGTTACCACTACATACTCACCGTCATCGATGTGCTGAGCAAGTATGCATGGGCGTTACCGCTCAAGACGAAAAGTGGTGCTGAGGTGACTAAAGCGTTTGCAAAGATATTTAAAGATCGATATCCGAAAAATTTGCAAACCGATCAAGGAAAAGAATTTTACAACGCCGATGTGCAGAAACTCTTGACAAAGCATGACTGTTGAATATGTGTGTATTATACATGTATGTGCTAGACCCATCTATGGGCAATACGCGTAACTCTTCTTCCTCATGTTGTTGGCCTCCCAAAGGAGAGACATCAGTCGCGCCTAAGACATAGTAGAATACGCATCTGTATATTATCAAAGAGAAATTAAAGTGTATCTATGTAGCTATCTAATAAGAAGATATTGTGAATACAAATATATTTGACATGGTAGCAGAGCGTGGTTTATAAAATTGGCTGTGCAACAAAAGACTCTCAAACATAAAAAGTACGAACGGATACGCAGTACAACGATCCAATATGGCCTACGTAAAAACCGAAGACATTGCCATTCCAGTCTTCGATGGATCAGACTACCCAAACTGGAAAATACGCATCATGAAGCTACTGCAATATAAAAACTGTAAAGTCGTAGTAGAAAGGACCATGAATGGAACTGATAAAATAAAAGATTGGGAAGATATGGACGTGAAAGCGACGAATTACATATATACTGCGATCACAAACAGACAATTGGAATACATCAGCGAAATGGAAACGGCTTATGAGATAATAAAGAAATTCGACGAAATGTACTTAACAAAATCAACGGCATTACAAATCGTATGTCGAAATAATCTTGAGAGCATAAAATTAGCCAACTATCAGCAAGTAACGGCATTCTTCGACGAATTCGAAAAGGCCGTGAACGAGCTTAAAGCGGCAGGTGCCGTGATTAGCGAACAAGAGAAATTAAATTATATGATAAAAGCACTACCAAGTTCGTACAATTATATTGGAGATCTCATGGATGTGTTAAAGGAGAAAGACCGAACGGTAGATTATTTGAAAAGCAAGATAAAACTAAAGGCGTTAGATGGAAAGAACGACACTAAAACTGAGGATGAAATGGCGAATAAATCAAATGTATTCACGGCAAAGTCGGACGTGAACAAGAAGCAGCCCACGTGTTTTGGCTGCGGGAAAGTTGGCCATATTCGTAAGGAGTGTCAACAAACCAACACAAATGGCTACCGAGGACACTACAGACAAGGTCAGTATCGAGGCGGATACGGCAGTTATCGAAACAATCCGAACAGAAATGCGTTTCAACAAAACAAAAGAGGAAATTATCGAGGACGAGCAAATTATCACAATACAGAATTGCGTAATGGGAGCTGTTTTAACACAAAAGTGGATGCACCAACGATAAGTAACGAAGATATACCAGGTAACAATCAAATACATTGGTTATTAGATAGCGGGTGCACAGACCATATTGTAAATAGCGACGCATATTTTGATGAATTTGTAACTTTAAAAGTCCCTACGGAAGTAAAGTTAGGGGACGGTCGTATACTACAAGCTACGAAAATCGGACGTATAAGTACTATGTTCCCAATATATAATAAGAAATTCAAAGTAACACTGTTAAACGTATTCTATGTCAAAGGTATGAAAGAAAATCTAATCAGCTATGCCAAGGTGACTAATAACAATAGAATAGTCTCACGAGGTGATACTGCAAAAATTTATAATAAAAATAATGTTCTAGTTGCAATAGCAAAAAAGACAGGGAGTCTTTACAGAATGACAAGCTTTGTCATCAATCCAAGAAACGAAGCTTGGGCAAATGCAACAAAAACCAATGGAGAAGGGGCACTATCTCAAAAGGAAAGATGGCATCGAACTCTTGGGCATATAAATTTTAACTATTTGAATGTTCTTTGCAAAAACCAATTGATGGAGGGATTGCCCACAGAACTAGAACCTGAATATATGAAATGTGCTATCTGCATAGAAAACAAGATGTGTAATTTACCCTTTGAAAACAATAGAACTAAAGCAAAAGAAATATTGGAAGTCGTCCATACAGACTTAAATGGACCACATTTGACAACCGGAAACTGCGGTGAAAAATACTTTTTATCGTTCATCGATGAGTACAGCAAAATAACAAAAATATATTGTATAAAATCAAAGGATCAAGTTTATGAATGTTTTAAGGAATACGTACATGAAATTCAAAATTTGACCGGAAAAATAATAAAGAAGGTAAGGTGTGATAACGGTACGGAATATATGAACGCAAAAATCAACCGTTTCGCACAAGAGAAGGGAATCCATATAAGTCCTTGTCCTCCGTACGTACACGAACTAAATGGTACGGCGGAGAGGTACAATAGAACCGTCATGGATATGGCCAGATGCTTAATGACTGAAGCAAACATACATAGAAGATTTTGGCCGGAGGCTGTAAAAACAGCCGCCTATCTTAAAAACCGAACACTAGCCAACACAACTGAAAGGAAAACTCCTTTTGAAATATTTTTTGAGAGAAAGCCGTGCGTCAAAAATCTACGCCTGTATGGAAGCAAAGTATTTGTCAGGATTCCAGAAGTAAGAAGAAAGTCCAAATGGGATGCAAAAGCAGAATTGGGAATCCTTGTAGGCTATACAGAAGTTGGGTATAGAATCCTAATCAACAATAAAGTAAGAATAGCACGACACGTCGATATTATAGAAGAGGACGTGAAATGTATTGGCTTCAAAGATGAAGAAATCAAAGGAAACGAATCAGACAAAGTAGAAGACTTGGATGACGCGACTGACTCGGAAGAAGAAGAAACTCAGCCTAAACTCGTTGGGGAAACTGAAGAGAAATCTGAAGAATCACCATTGAGACGATCGACAAGAGACAGAAAGCAACCCGTTCGATATGAAGACATGCGGTATGCGTATCAATCTATATATGTAAATTATTGTAGCGCTATTGTTCCAGGTACATATAAGGAGGCGATGGAAAGTATTGAGGTCGAAAGTTGGAAAGCTGCAATGAACCGAGAGATGAATAGTTTTAAAAAGAATAAAACATGGACATTAGTAGGTATGCCGACTAATAAGAAAATTCTAGATGTAAAATGGATATATAAAAATAAGACAGATGGTACATATAAGGCGAGGCTAGTGGTGAGAGGGTACCAACAGGATGAAATAGTAGACAACACGTATTCACCTGTAGCAAAGATGCAAACTCTAAAACTATTGTTGTCCTACTGTTGCCAAAATGCTTTGGCTATAGAACAAATGGATGTCGAAACTGCTTTCCTGAATGGGAAAATATCATCTGAAGTGTATGTAAAACAACCATTGGGATACTCGGATGAGAGCGATAAGGTTTATAAACTTAATAAGGCGTTATATGGTTTGAAAGAGAGCCCACGCTCTTGGTATGAATGTTTTAACAATTATATAAGTAAGTTAGGGTTTATAAAATGTAAATATGACTATTGCTTGTATGCTAAAGATGTGGGAACTGAACCAGTATACATATTACTTTTTGTCGATGATTTATTAATTTGTAGTAAGGATAAAGAGAAGATTCAGAATGTTAAATTAAAATTGTCTAATAAGTTTCAAATGAAAGATCTAGGAAATGCTAAGAATTACGTTGGGATTGATATTGAATATGACTATCGAAAGGGTAACGGAATGACACTGAGTCAAACTAAATACATAGAATCCTTAGCAATAAAGTACAATATCGAAAATGCAAAATTGTATAAAACACCAATGGAAGCTAATCTAAAATTACGTCCTGCAGAAGTATTAGACGAAAATGTGAAGTATCGAAACCTAATAGGCGCGCTTCTGTACCTAAGCTGTGGTACCCGACCGGACATTGCGTTCAGTGTAAACTATATGAGTAGATTCCAAAATTGCTACAACGAGACATTGTTTAAATATGCGATGAGAATACTTAAATACTTATACAAAACAAAAGATTATAAACTCAAATATTATGGAAAGCGCGATACCGAAATTGTAGACTGTTATGTGGACGCCGATTGGGCCGGTGACGTGGTAGATCGAAAGTCAACTTCAGGTTTTGTCGTGCGAGTATTTGGAAATGCAATACTATGGCGATCACATAAGCAAAACTCAGTAACTAAATCTTCTACTTTTGCAGAATACATAGCGTTATCTGAAGCTGTGACCGAAGTAAACCACGTACGCGAAATTCTAGAAATATTTAACATTAAACTAAAGGAACCAATTAAAATATATGAAGACAATTCAAGTGCGATAACTATTGCTAAAAATGGGAACTTTTCAAAAAATGCTAAACACATTGAGGTACATTATCATTTCGTAAACGAAGACTACGAAAACGGAATTATTGATGTCTTGAAAATTGAGTCAGAAAACAATGTTGCTGACATATTTACTAAAGCACTAAGTCGAGTGAAGTTTGAAAAGTTCAGAAAAATGTTAAATATTCAAAATTAAGTATGAATGTTTAATATTGAAATTACTGTTCCTATTAGCGTTAAACAAGTATAAAGTTTATAATGGTTAGTACGATTTAAGAGTCTAGAACATAAATGTAAGGAGGTGTGTTGAATATGTGTGTATTATACATGTATGTGCTAGACCCATCTATGGGCAATACGCGTAACTCTTCTTCCTCATGTTGTTGGCCTCCCAAAGGAGAGACATCAGTCGCGCCTAAGACATAGTAGAATACGCATCTGTATATTATCAAAGAGAAATTAAAGTGTATCTATGTAGCTATCTAATAAGAAGATATTGTGAATACAAATATATTTGACAATGACATTAATCATTATTCGACGTATTCGGTGATGAAGGCCTCCGTCGTGGAACGTTTCAATCGAACTTTGAAGAACAATATGTGGAAACTGTTTACGCTCAATGGAACCTATAAATGGACCGATGCGCTATCGCGTCTACTTGCAGAGTATAACGCACGAAAACATAGAACCATCAAAATGCGTCCTCGCGATGTCACCCCTGCGATCGCCGATAAGCTGCTAGCCACCGTATACAGCAACATAAAGATCGCTGCTCCAGCAAGATTCAAATTGGGCGAGTTTGTGCGCGTGAGCAAATTTAAAACCATCTTCGATAAAGGCTATACACCGAATTGGACAACGGAGGTGTTCAAGATAGGCAAAGTACAGGCAACTAATCCCGCGACGTATCTGCTGGTCGATTCCTGTGGAAAACCTGTTGCCGGAGGATTCTACGAACACGAGCTGCAACGCGTCGCTGATCCTGATGTGTATCTAGTGGAAAAAGTGTTGCGTAGGAAGGGGGATAAGGTATACGTCAAGTGGCTGGGGCTTGATAAATCACACAATTCATGGATAAATAACAATAATGTATTGTAAAATAATAATAATAATACATGAACATATAAAAATAATGTGTGGATAAAATAAATACATGTGTACAATTTATTTAACATTTGCTGCGAGTAATGTCGCTACCAATCATTCAAGACATATGCCGGCAGTTCGCAATCAACAAGAGATTTGTCAGTTTCATCAATGACATCATGCTGTTGTAACACGCTCACAAAATTTTAAAACTTCATATCGATATGATGTATAGTTTCATAAAGAGCGAGGGAGAAAAGCTGACAATAAAAATAGCATTCTGGAATATCAATGTCTCAGTCAACCATATGATATCCAATTGTTCTATGAAGAATTATGTATATTTCATTATTAGCCCACGGATAGTAAAGAAATATATGTAATTCTTCATAGAACAATTGGATATCATAGGGCTGCCAGATACATGGATATTCCATAAGGCTATTTTTATTGTCAACTTTTCTCTGAAACTATACATCATATCGATATGAAGTTTTAAAATTTCTTTTTTACAATGATATTTTTTACAAAGGAATTTTATAGCGGAATTTTATAATGTCCCCAGGGTAGAGTGTCAATCGAATCGGGTACGATATACCGCTTGTCGTCGTATGGGCTTAGAGCGATTTTGGATTCGGAAATGGTGTACACTTTGTGCAATTTAGACCGTATACATGATTGTCTGCGAACCATTTCGATCTCCTTTTGCAAACACTCCGCGTAGTCGTCGAAAGTTATCGTTCTGGCTATGATGTTGGTCTTGACGCCTTTTGCCTTTTTCGTATCTTTTTTACCATCTACGCGGAGTGCATACATTTTCGCTCTAAGACCTACGAATTCGGTCATTATCGCACCATTATTTTCGTCCTTCATCAACCCTGGAACCTTCTTATTTAGGCGCGGCATATTATATGTATTGTCGATGAGATAATCGGATGTGTCGAATCTATCGATATTGCGTTTCATGGTCTCGTAGATATCTTCGCATTGAATGTGATAAATGAGGCTGTCAGTGTCGGTATACAGAATTTTACAATTTTGAACTAGCAGTGGAGACATGTAATCGTGATGAAATTCATACAAACAAATTTTCGATATATCCAGAATGCACATACCCACGTATATCGGTTTGTTGAATTTCACCTCGACTTTGCGCAATTCAACAGCTATTAAATTTTCCGAAAAAACACTTCTGCTGTGGAAATTCGGTTTCGCGATCATTGCCTCTGCACCAAAACGTCCATCCCAATGTGTTAAAAGTTTTACATCCACGTGGTTTCGCACGTTTTCCATAGTTTTACCAAATACCGCGTTGTTCATCAATTTATATAAATTTTTCTCAAAATCGTTTGTCGCGGCTGTTCTGAGCCGTGTATTTAGTTCGATGTAATCGTGGAGCCAGGGAGATTGAGCGAATTGAAGCACGCGATGTATCTTTGTAATACGAAGACCGTGTCGCGTGCACTGCTGCAGGTTGCGATAATGGATAACGTAACGCTGCTTATTGTATAATGTCGCGAGTAACTTATCCTGTCTGCTGCCAGGTGGTTTGGCACGCGTTGGACAGAATGGTAGATCAGCATGAGCGTCGTGTAGACGTTGCGGATATTCCAGATCTACCTCGAGAATATATCCCGTGGGCGAATCGACAGCGATCGAAGACACGTCAAAATTTGCAGCATCATCGACCCATTGAAATTTAGCATATGGCAGGGGCTGACACATTGCCCATCCATACAAATTGTTCACGTCAAAATACATCAAGTACGATGACTGTTCCGATGCGTCGTAAGATGACATGTACTTGTTATTAGCATGTGCGTATCTTCCGGAACATTGACTTAAACCCCCGCGTATACCACGTTCGATAAACATGACCATATCGACGTCGGTGAGCAATTCGAATGTAATTTTGGTATGTTTTAACATAGCATCCCACGTGAAACCAGGTAATGTATAATAATGCGCTGAATCTAATCCGTAACTCTTGATACAACTTTCGCGAAAATTTTCAAAAATATCTGCCAATAACAAGACATCTGTTTTCAAATACAAGTCGCTGTATTCGCCCAAGGTTCTAATCCCGAAACGTTGCCAAACAGTCTCGGCGTGCGCGTAATCGCTTTCGGATACAGTCTCACCCGTTAATGAACTGTAGAATGACTCGCGCGGTGGTAAGCACGGATCCTCCAGCTTGTTCGCGCAATCAAGATATTCGTATGGAAATACACCCTTTCGCGTTAATAAATTAAAATCTTCAATGGATAATGTTTCAAATTGGGATCGTAAAATTTTTAATTGATCTGTGTTAAGAAAAGATGCTAATTTGTCGAGACTGGTATTGAGAAATTTGTATGAATCGATGAATCGCAATTTAATATGATTTCGCGAGTCTGATTCAGCCGGATCTTCAACATTTTTTGTGAAAGAAATATACTTTTCCTTAGTTATTGGTAATACATCAACGTGACGTTTGAAAGCGGCAGCTATTTCCATGATAATGAAATGTGAATCATAGCCAGATAAATTATGAAAAACTATGGGGATGTAAAACGCATTTCTATATTTTAAATTGCATTTCGAATGTGTGGGTCCTCTAAACCGTCCGGATATATGACAATGATCGCGAACTCGTACATCATCAGCCTCGAATGGCTCTTCGCATATATGACAATTTGTTGCATTGCGAAATGTCATCCACTGATCTTTCGTCAACTTTTCCATAGAAGCATTATTGGCTAGAATGGGTTTGGCAAACTCTGCAAAATTTTTTAGTTCGTCGACGAACCATGAAATACAATCCGCGTCGCGGCGACATCGATACATCGATAGTGATGTATCGTAAGAACAATGCATATAATATGCAATGCTATGCACTTTATGTTGCTGGTACTCGTGTAATTTAGAATCCGCATCACCCATCATGCGGTCTTCCGTTTTCTCGATGATGCTCTCGAGATCTGCATACACCACGAATGGATGTCGCTCCTTCATGCAGTGGTTCTTGAAACTGAGGAAATTGTTGCCTTCGCTGGGCAGCAGAATGGCACAATCGTTCATATTCCCACAGTCCACTGCATGGGCCTCCAACTTCTCGACGGATCCAAAGTAGTGCAAGCATCTGCAAAACCAGAAAAAAATTTTATTTTTTTTTCCGCGAGACATTTCAACATTATATAAGTTTATATACGTACCGGTCGCAAATGAATTTCTTTGCCTTGTTCTTGCTCAGCTGTGCGCTCACCAACCGGGACAAGTTCTTGATCAGCACAAAGTGTCCTACATCGCCATGCTCTTGATTCGGTGTGTAGAGCAGGTTGACATGCCGATCCCTCTTTTGGCTGGCGAGACGCAGCGGAAAGACTGCAACAGTTATCTTCTCAGTGTTCTTCTCCAGTCGCTCCTCGAAACTGTACACATTGATGGAGATTTCGTTCTGTCGCTCAAACTTCCCAATTTCCTCCAGGGACATTGGAAACTCAATACCCTGGAGATTTAGCACGGAAGCATAGTCTGGGTATGAACTTTGGCGATCTGCATTTCGTTCGGTTGGATGAAGAGCGGCGACTACTGCCCACGCGAAACACGCATTGTCTGTGGATTGTACACTAATTGTAGCCTTCTTTAGCAACAATTTCTGTGGTAACCTATAGTGACACCCCGCGCGCAGTGGATTGTACTTGTTAACATTGACTGTCAGATTCAGGATTCTCGTCAATGCCCATCCACTGTCGCGTTCCTGGAACTCTTCCAACGATGCCAGGGTTGGTTCGATAACGCATCGTTGGTACCACTCCTGCAGATCGGATGTGTGGAAGAGTTCACAGTTTCGGGTATTAATGCTTTTACAAGCATGCTTGTCACCCGCCACAAATTCACCGTTGAACATCGTGTTCACTTTGAGGCTTCGATGTTTCCTCAAAACATCCTGCACATGCTCCAGCACAATGGTCGCTGCATCTTGGAGAAAGTTGCGCGGCTCGATGTAATTTGAATTTAGCACAGCACCAGTTAATACGCGGCTTTCGAACGCAGTGTCTATTTCGCGCCACAAAAGTCCTGTGCTGGAATGTCCTGCACCTTCACGCACGAAACGTCCGCGCAACGAATATTTTAGTCCTTCGAGTCGCGCGATTCGAGCAACCAACGATTGTCGAACCCCAATCGATAATCGGGGACGTTTCACTCGGCTGTGTTCTTCCAACGATTCAATACACTCGTTGCACCGTTCTTCCCACGCGAAGTATTCTTCTCGCGAAATCAATCGTTCGGATTGATCCAACAATTGACGTTCTGTTTGCATGAATTCTTCCATGATCGTAAATGGAATGTAAATGTGATATCTTTTCTGCGCAACGCGTTGCAACGATTTGAGGCTTTGTGCAGTTTGGAGCGCGCTTTTATAAATAGGTACCACGATTCGATATCTCTGTCTAACTCTTTCGGTGTACCCTCTCCATCGAATGCATTGCATGTAAAAAAAAAATGGCGATCCGTCCCAACATGGTTCTCTGCAGTTTCTGTTGATGCAGTATAATTCTTTCTATGATTCACGCTTATGACGAAATAACGCGCAAAATCTACGACACAGTTTCTGCTGACACCTAATTCTAAGATTCGACGCTTTCAAAAGTATTATATTACATTCAACATGTGCCAAGACTTTTATCCTTGAGGGTGAGACTCAAATTACATGCGATCGTGCAATATACAGCATCGTTAGGATTGAAAAAACATTATGGAAAAGTTGGAAGTTTTAAAATAAAATGTGGTGGTGGGGGAAGCAATCACACCGCTATTTAAGCCCGCTCTCCGACGCTATTCCATCAATCGCTCTGTAGCCTCAGTGACTTTCGACGGAACAAATACTACTCTGAAAAAAAAAATGTGTAGTACTAGTGTCGAAGGAAACGCCAGACGTATGAATTATTACGTTCCGATCATGCAGGATGATGATATAGCTCAATGCGGGGAGGAGACAGTTGTTTGGTAAGGCTTAATTTTTACATAATCTTAAATTTTTTTTATGTTTGTGCAAACAATTTCATATCTTTGATTGTTCTCTTAGTCCGCGCCGAACATCGCGTATCATGGTCAGAAGATACGCATTAACATTCATGGGCAGCAAATATTTGGAAATTGGAATCAGCGTAGGATCTACGATCGATGTAGAAATTGTTCTCGGCGACAATCGTGGGATGTATCTCACGTTACCATGGTGTACGTGGTGTGCGTTATGCAGCAATCATACAGCCATTGAAGAGCGTTCACGATTACCTAGATCACCTTCGATGCATATGGATAAATTAACGATAGATTTTTGTAAGATCTATAATTCTCCAATTGTAAGGATGACGCTACATGATAAGCCGTTGTATTTCAAACCGGATACAGTAACATTTTTATTAAATCTTGAACCATGTGTAAGCTATGTATATTCGCGGCTGAATCAAAATGTAAGAGATGTGCAGACGAAATTTACAACTTTTGTTAACGTGCTACAGCAGAGCGATGTTGCCTGCGAAACGTTAGACGCGCGTCATGCTGCTAAAATCATACGTGATAGCGAACATTATTGTGAGGATTATCATATAGATTGCGAACTGTTAGCATGCGCCATCAATGATATTCTAGCTGATGCTCGTAGGAAAAATGTTAAATTATATTCTTTTAATTTGAAATAAAATTTCTTAATCCTATATTATTTCTACATTTTATTTACCCGCCTTCCGCCTCCTTCTCTCACCATCTAATTTTAAGATTCAGCATTTCTGCTGACGCCGCATAATCTTATTTCATTCGTTCATTCTTCGCGCTGTCAAATGATGTCACCCTGCACGGTTGCTCCAGAGGATTCGAGTTACACGCGATCGCGCGAGACGCTGCGACGTTAAGTATTACTCTCTCTTTCCTTCCTCCGAATTTAGCTTTTAAAGTATTGCTCTCTCTTTCGCTCCTCCAAATGCGTGGTTTGGAAAAAGCCGATCTTCCTCGACATTGTCCGACGTCATCCGATAAAGTATTAAGCAATTTCAGCTTTATAATGGTTTGAAAAAAAATATTTGGGAAAAAAATTTCTGGGGCTGGATCGAGTCTGAAAAAAGATTTTTCATACAAGACCCAGCCCCAGAAATTTTTTTAGAGGGAGGGGATGACCCTCGGTGGAAATTTTCGGGGGTGGGTCCGACGTGGAGAGGTCTCCGCGGCGGTTCGGTCCGGACTGATCCCCTCCACGATTGCGGCTTCCCCCACTCCGCGGTTCGTGCGCGCACAATCGGTTATCCACTCCCCGCTTCCCCCGCTTCCCCCGCGGCCATGTTGCCCTCCACCGCACTCCCCCGCGCGCCCTCACTTCCCCCGCCCCCGCGCTCCCCTTAAGAGGACCTGAGTTAGAACCCGCTTTACCCTACTACTCCCGGGACTAGATTGGCCCGCCACCGTCATGTCCAACGACTATAGGGTCGTCCCCACAACCACGGGCCAAAGTTGGCCAGCCGCCGACATGTCCGACGACTATAGGGTCGTCCCCACGACCCCGGGCCAAAGTTGGCAAGCCGCCGAAATGTCCGACGACTATAGGGTCGTCCCCACTACCCCGGGACTAGATTGGCCCGCCACCGTCATGTCCGACGACAATAGGGTCGTCCCCACGACCCCGGGTCTAGGTTGGCCAGCCGCCGACATGTCCGACGACTATAGAGTCGTCCCCACGACACCGGGCCAATGTTGGACAGCCGCCGACATGTCCGACTACTATAGGGTCGTCCCCAGGACCTCGGGTCTAGATTGGCCCGCCACCGCCATGTCCGACGACAATAGGGTCGTCCCCACGACCCCGGGTCTAGTTTGGCCAGCCGCCGACATGTCCGACGATAATCGGATCGTCCCCACGACCACGCGCCAAAGTTGGCCAGCCGCCGACATGTCCGACGACTATTGGATCGTCCCCACGACCACGGTGCCAAAGTTGGCCAGCCGCCGACATGTCCGACGACTATAGGGTCGTCCCCACGACCCCGGGACTAGATTGGCCCGCCACCGTCATGTCCGACGACAATAGGGTCGTCCCCACGACCCCGGGTCTAGGTTGGCCAGCCGCCGACTTGTCCGACGACTATAGGGTCGTACCCACAACCCCGGGACTAGGCTGACAAGCCGCCAACATGTCCGACGACTATAGGGTCGTCCCCACGACCCCGGGCCAAAGATGTCCAGCCGCCGTCTTGTCCGACGACTATAGGGTCGTCCCCACGACCCCGAGTCCAGGTTGGCCAGCCGCCGACATTCCGACGACTATAGAGTCGTCCCCACGACCCCGGGCCAAAGTTGGCCAGCCGCCGACATGTCCGACGACTATAGGGTCGTCCCCACGACCCCGAGACTAGATTGGCCCGCCACCGTCATGTCCGACGACAATAGGGTCGTCCCCACGACCCCGGGTCCAGGTTGGCCAGCCGCCGACATTTCCGACGACTGTAGGGTCGTCCTCACGACCCCGGGACTAGATTGGCCCGCCACTGTCAAGTCCGACGACTATAGGGTCGTCCCCACGACCTCGGGACTAGGTTGGCCAGCCGCCGACATGTCCGACGACTATAGGGTCGTCCCGACGACCCCGGGCCAATGTTGGCCAATCGCCAGCATGTCCGACGACTATAGGGTCGTCCCTACGACCCCGGGACTAGATTAGCCCGCCACCGTCATGTCCAACAACTATAGGGTCGTCCCCACGACCACGGGCCAAAGTTGGCATGCCGCCGAAATGTCCGACGACTATAGGGTCGTCCCCACGACCCCGGGCCAAAGATGTCCAGCCGCCGTCTTGTCCGACGACTATAGGGTCGTCCCCACGACCCCGGGACTAGTTTGACCCGCCACCGTCATGTTCAACGACTATAGGGTCGTCCCCACAACCACGGGCCAAAGTTGGCCAGCCGCCGACATGTCCGACGACTATAGGGTCGTCCCCACGACCCCGGGGCAAAGTTGGCCAGCCGCCGACATGTCCGACGACTATAGGGTCGTCCCCACGACCCCGAGACTAGATTGTCCCGCCACCGTCATGTCCGACGACAATAGGGTCGTCCCCACGACCTCGGGTCCAGGTTGGCCAGCCGCCGACATTTCCGACGACTATAGAGTCGTCCCCACGACACCGGTCCAAAGTTGGGCAGCCGCCGACATGTCCGACGACTATAGGGTCGTCCCCACGACCCCGGGACTAGATTGGCCCGCCACCGTCATGTCCAACGACTATAGGGTCGTCCCCACAACCACGGGCCAAAGTTGGCCAGCCGCCGACATGTCCGACGACTATAGGGTCGTCCCCACGACCCCGGGCCAAAGTTGGCAAGCCGCCGAAATGTCCGACGACTATAGGGTCGTCCCCACTACCCCGGGACTAGATTGGCCCGCCACCGTCATGTCCAACGATTATAGGGGCGTCCCCACGACCCCGGGACTAGATTGGCCCGCCACCGTCATGTCCGACGATAATAGGGTCGTCCCCACGACCCCGGGACAAGCTTGGCCCGCCGCCGACTTGTCCGACGACTATAGGGTCGTCCCCACGACACCGGGACTAGATTGGCCCGCCACCGTCATGTCCGACGACAATAGGGTCGTCCCCACGACCCCGGGTCTAGGTTGGCCAGCCGCCGACATGTCCGACGACTATAGAGTCGTCCCCACGACACCGGGCCAATGTTGGACAGCCGCCGACATGTCCGACTACTATAGGGTCGTCCCCAGGACCTCGGGTCTAGATTGGCCCGCCACCGCCATGTCCGACGACAATAGGGTCGTCCCCACGACCCCGGGTCTAGGTTGGCCAGCCGCCGACATGTCCGACGACAATAGGGTCGTCCCCACGACCCCGGGTCTAGGTTGGCCAGCCGCCGACATGTCCGACGACTATTGGATCGTCCCCACGACCACGCGCCAAAGTTGGCGAGCCGCCGACATGTCCGACGATTATAGGGTCGTCCACACGACACCGGGCCAAAGTTGGCCAGCCGCCGACATGTCCGACGACTATAGGGTCGTCCCCACGACCCCGGGACTAGATTGGCCCGCCACCGTCATGTCCGACGACAATAGGGTCGTCCCCACGACCCCGGGTCTAGGTTGGCCAGCCGCCGACTTGTCCGACGACTATAGGGTCGTACCCACGACCCCGGGACTAGGCTGGCAAGCCGCCAACATGTCCGACGACTATAGGGTCGTCCCCACGACCCCGGGCCAAAGATGTCCAGCCGCCGTCTTGTCCGACGACTATAGGGTCGTCCCCACGACCCCGAGTCCAGGTTGGCCAGCCGCCGACATTCCGACGACTATAGAGTCGTCCCCACGACCCCGGGCCAAAGTTGGCCAGCCGCCGACATGTCCGACGACTATAGGGTCGTCCCCACGACCCCGAGAGTAGATTGGCCCGCCACCGTCATGTCCGACGACAATAGGGTCGTCCCCACGACCCCGGGTCCAGGTTGGCCAGCCGCCGACATTTCCGACGACTGTAGGGTCGTCCCCACGACCCCGGGACTAGATTGGTCCGCCACCGTCATGTCCGACGACTATAGGGTCGTCCCCACGACCCCGGGCCAAAGTTGGCCAGCCGCCGACATGTCCGACGACTGTAGGGTCGTCCCCACGACCCCGGGCCAAAGTTGGCCAGCCGCCGACATGTCCGACGACTATTGGATCGTCCCCACGACCACGGTGCCAAAGTTGGCCAGCCGCCGACATGTCCGACGACTATAGGGTCGTCCCCACGACCCCGGGACTAGATTGGCCCGCCACCGTCATGTCCGACGACAATAGGGTCGTCCCCACGACCCCGGGTCTAGGTTGGCCAGCCGCCGACTTGTCCGACGACTATAGGGTCGTACCCACAACCCCGGGACTAGGCTGACAAGCCGCCAACATGTCCGACGACTATAGGGTCGTCCCCACGACCCCGGGCCAAAGATGTCCAGCCGCCGTCTTGTCCGACGACTATAGGGTCGTCCCCACGACCCCGAGTCCAGGTTGGCCAGCCGCCGACATTCCGACGACTATAGAGTCGTCCCCACGACCCCGGGCCAAAGTTGGCCAGCCGCCGACATGTCCGACGACTATAGGGTCGTCCCCACGACCCCGAGACTAGATTGGCCCGCCACCGTCATGTCCGACGACAATAGGGTCGTCCCCACGACCCCGGGTCCAGGTTGGCCAGCCGCCGACATTTCCGACGACTGTAGGGTCGTCCTCACGACCCCGGGACTAGATTGGCCCGCCACTGTCAAGTCCGACGACTATAGGGTCGTCCCCACGACCTCGGGACTAGGTTGGCCAGCCGCCGACATGTCCGACGACTATAGGGTCGTCCCGACGACCCCGGGCCAATGTTGGCCAATCGCCAGCATGTCCGACGACTATAGGGTCGTCCCTACGACCCCGGGACTAGATTAGCCCGCCACCGTCATGTCCAACAACTATAGGGTCGTCCCCACGACCACGGGCCAAAGTTGGCATGCCGCCGAAATGTCCGACGACTATAGGGTCGTCCCCACGACCCCGGGCCAAAGATGTCCAGCCGCCGTCTTGTCCGACGACTATAGGGTCGTCCCCACGACCCCGGGACTAGTTTGACCCGCCACCGTCATGTTCAACGACTATAGGGTCGTCCCCACAACCACGGGCCAAAGTTGGCCAGCCGCCGACATGTCCGACGACTATAGGGTCGTCCCCACGACCCCGGGGCAAAGTTGGCCAGCCGCCGACATGTCCGACGACTATAGGGTCGTCCCCACGACCCCGAGACTAGATTGTCCCGCCACCGTCATGTCCGACGACAATAGGGTCGTCCCCACGACCTCGGGTCCAGGTTGGCCAGCCGCCGACATTTCCGACGACTATAGAGTCGTCCCCACGACACCGGTCCAAAGTTGGGCAGCCGCCGACATGTCCGACGACTATAGGGTCGTCCCCACGACCCCGGGACTAGATTGGCCCGCCACCGTCATGTCCAACGACTATAGGGTCGTCCCCACAACCACGGGCCAAAGTTGGCCAGCCGCCGACATGTCCGACGACTATAGGGTCGTCCCCACGACCCCGGGCCAAAGTTGGCAAGCCGCCGAAATGTCCGACGACTATAGGGTCGTCCCCACTACCCCGGGACTAGATTGGCCCGCCACCGTCATGTCCAACGATTATAGGGGCGTCCCCACGACCCCGGGACTAGATTGGCCCGCCACCGTCATGTCCGACGATAATAGGGTCGTCCCCACGACCCCGGGACAAGCTTGGCCCGCCGCCGACTTGTCCGACGACTATAGGGTCGTCCCCACGACACCGGGACTAGATTGGCCCGCCACCGTCATGTCCGACGACAATAGGGTCGTCCCCACGACCCCGGGTCTAGGTTGGCCAGCCGCCGACATGTCCGACGACTATAGAGTCGTCCCCACGACACCGGGCCAATGTTGGACAGCCGCCGACATGTCCGACTACTATAGGGTCGTCCCCAGGACCTCGGGTCTAGATTGGCCCGCCACCGCCATGTCCGACGACAATAGGGTCGTCCCCACGACCCCGGGTCTAGGTTGGCCAGCCGCCGACATGTCCGACGACAATAGGGTCGTCCCCACGACCCCGGGTCTAGGTTGGCCAGCCGCCGACATGTCCGACGACTATTGGATCGTCCCCACGACCACGCGCCAAAGTTGGCGAGCCGCCGACATGTCCGACGATTATAGGGTCGTCCACACGACACCGGGCCAAAGTTGGCCAGCCGCCGACATGTCCGACGACTATAGGGTCGTCCCCACGACCCCGGGACTAGATTGGCCCGCCACCGTCATGTCCGACGACAATAGGGTCGTCCCCACGACCCCGGGTCTAGGTTGGCCAGCCGCCGACTTGTCCGACGACTATAGGGTCGTACCCACGACCCCGGGACTAGGCTGGCAAGCCGCCAACATGTCCGACGACTATAGGGTCGTCCCCACGACCCCGGGCCAAAGATGTCCAGCCGCCGTCTTGTCCGACGACTATAGGGTCGTCCCCACGACCCCGAGTCCAGGTTGGCCAGCCGCCGACATTCCGACGACTATAGAGTCGTCCCCACGACCCCGGGCCAAAGTTGGCCAGCCGCCGACATGTCCGACGACTATAGGGTCGTCCCCACGACCCCGAGAGTAGATTGGCCCGCCACCGTCATGTCCGACGACAATAGGGTCGTCCCCACGACCCCGGGTCCAGGTTGGCCAGCCGCCGACATTTCCGACGACTGTAGGGTCGTCCCCACGACCCCGGGACTAGATTGGTCCGCCACCGTCATGTCCGACGACTATAGGGTCGTCCCCACGACCCCGGGCCAAAGTTGGCCAGCCGCCGACATGTCCGACGACTGTAGGGTCGTCCCCACGACCCCGGGCCAAAGTTGGCCAGCCGCTGATATGTCCGACGACTGTAGGGTCGTCCCCATGACCCCGGGACTAGATTGGCCCGCCACCGTCATTTCCGACGACTATAGGGTCGTCCCCACGACCACGGGCCAAAGTTGGCCAGCCGCCGACATGTCCGACGACTATAGGGTCGTCCCCACGACCCGGGACTAGAGTGGCCCGCCACCGTCATGTCCGACGACTATATGGTCGTCCCCACGACCACGGGCCAATGTTGGCCAGCCGCTGACTTGTCCGACGACTATAGGGTCGTCCCCTCGACCGCGGGACTAGATTGGCTCGCCGCCGACTTGTCCGACGACTGTAGGGTCGTCCCCACGACCACGGGACTAGATTGGCCCGCCACCGTCATTTCCGACGACTATAGGGTCGTCCCCACGACCACGGGCCAAAGTTGGCCAGCCGCCGACTTGTCCGACGACTATAGGGTCGTCCCCATGACCCGGGACTAGATTGGCCCGCCACCGTCATGTCCGACGACTATAGGGTCGTCCCCACGACCCGGGACTAGACTGGCTCGCCACCGACATGTCTGACGACTATAGGGTCGTCCCCACGACCCGGGACTAGGTTGGCCGGCCGCCGACTTGTCCGACGACTATAGGGTCGTCCCCACGACCCCCGGACTAGATTGGCCCGCCACCGTCAAGTCCGACGACTATAGGGTCGTCCCCACGACCACGGGCCAAAGTTGGCCAGCCGCCGGCTTGTCCGACGACTATAGGGTCGTCCCCACGACCCGGGACTAGGTTGGCCGGCCGCCGACTTGTCCGACGACTATAGGGTCGTCCCCACGACCCCCGGACTAGGTGGGCTCGCCGCCGACTTGTCCGACGACTATAGGGTCGTTCCCACGACCCCGGGCCAAAGTTGGCAAGCCGCCGACATGTCCGACGACTATACGGTCGTCCCCACGACCTCGGGACTAGGTTGGCCAGCCGCCGACATGTCCGACGACTATAGGGTCGTCCCCACGACCCCGGGCCAAAGTTGGCATGCCGCCGAAATGTCCGACGATTATAGGGTCGTCCCCACGACCACGGGCCAAAGTTGGCAAGCCGCCGAAATGTCCGACGACTATAGGGTCGTCCCCACGACCGCGGGCCAAAGATGTCCAGCCGCCGTCTTGTCCGACGACTATAGGGTCGTCCTTACGACCCCGGGACTAGATTGGCCCGGCACCGTCATGTCCAACGACTATAGGGTCGTCCTCACGACCCCGGGCCAAAGGTGGCATGCCGCCGAAATGCCCGACGACTATAGGGTCGTCCCCACGACCACGGGCCAAAGTTGGCAAGCCGCCGAAATGTCCGACGACTATAGGGTCGTCCCCACGACCCCGGGACTAGATTGGCCCGCCACCGTCATGTCCAACAACTATAGGGTCGTCCCCACAACCCCGGGACTAGGTTGACAAGCCGCCAACACGTCCGACGACGGCCAAAGTTGGCAAGCCGCCGAAATGTCCGACGACTATAGGGTCGTCCCCACGACCCCGGGACTAGATTGGCCCCCCACCGTCATGTCCGACAACTATCGGATCGTACCCACGACCACGGGACAAGCTTGGCCCGCCGCCGACTTGTACGACGACTATAGGGTCGTCCCCACGACCCCGGGACTAGATTGGCCCACCACCGTCATGTCCAACGACTATAGGGTCGTCCCCACGACCCCGGGACTAGGTTGACAAGCCGCCAACATGTCCGACGACTATAGGGTCGTCCCCACGACCCAGGGCCAAAGTTGGCAAGCCGCCGAAATGTCCGACGACTATAGGGTCGTCCCCACGACCGCGAGCCAAGGATATCCAGCCGCCGTCTTGTCCGACGACTATAGGGTCGTACCCACGACCCCGGGACTAGATTGGCCCGCCACCGTCATGTCCAACGACTATAGGGTCGTCCCCACGACCCCGGGCCAAAGTTGGCATGCCGCCGAAATGTCCGACGACTATAGGGTCGTCCCCACGACCGCGAGCCAAGGATATCCAGCCGCCGTCTTGTCCGACGACTATAGGGTCGTCCCCACGACCCCGGGACTAGATTGGCCCGCCACCGTCATGTCCGACGACTATAGGGTCGTCCCCACGTCCCCGGGACAAGGTCGGCCCGCCGCCGACTTGTCCGACGACTATAGGGTCGTACCCACGACCCCGGGACTAGATTGGCCCGCCACCGTCATGTCCAACGACTATAGGGTCGTCCCCACGACCCCGGGCCAAAGTTGGCATGCCGCCGAAATGTCCGTCGACTATAGGGTCGTCCCCACGACCACGGGCCAAAGTTGGCAAGCCGCCGAAATGTCCGACGACTATAGGGTCGTCCCCACGACCCCGGGACTAGATTGGCCCGCCACCGTCATGTCCGATGACTATACGGTCGTCCCCACGACCCCGGGACAAGGTTGGCCCGCCGCCGACTTGTCCGACGACTATAGGGTCGTACCCACGACCCCGGGACTAGATTGGCCCGCCACCGTCATGTCCAATGACTATAGGGTCGTCCCCACGACCCCGGGACTAGGTTGACAAGCCGCCAACATGTCCGACGACTATAGGGTCGTCCCCACGACCCCGGGCCAAAGATGGCATGCCGCCGAAATGTCCGACGACTATATGGTCGTCCCCACGACCATGGGCCAAAGCTGGCCAGCCGCCGAAATGTCCGACGACTGTAGGGTCGCCCCCACGACCCCGGGCCAATGTTGGCCAATCGCCGACATGTCCGACGACTATAGGGTCGTTCCTACGACCCCGGGACTAGATTGGCCCGCCACCGTCATGTCCGACGACCATACGGTCGTCCCCACGACCCCGGGACAAGGTTGGCCCGCCGCCGACTTGTCCGACGACTGTAGGGTCGTCCCCACGACCCCGGGACTAGATTGGCCCGCCACCGTGAAGTCCGACGACTATAGGGTCGTCCCCACGACCCCGGGACTTGATTGGCCCGCCACCGTCATGTCCGACGACTATACGGTCGTCCCCACGACCCCGGGACAAGGTTGGCCCGCCGCCGACTTGTCCGACGACTATAGGGTCGTCCCCACGACCCCGGGACTAGATTGGCCCGCCACCGTGAAGTCCGACGACTATAGGGTCGTCCCCACGACCCCGGGACTAGATTGGCCCGCCACCGTCATGTCCGACGACTATACGGTCGTCCCCACGACCCCGGGACAAGGTGGGCCCGCCGCCGACTTGTCCGACGACTATAGGGTCGTACCCACGACCCCGGGACTAGATTGGCCCGCCACCATCATGTCCAACGTCTATAGGGTCGTCCCCACGACCCCGGGACTAGGTTGACAAGCCGCCAACATGTCCGACGACTATAGGATCGTCCCCACGACCCCGGGCCAAAGTTGGCAAGCCGCCGAAATGTCCGACGACTGTAGGGTCGCCCCCACGACCCCGGGGCTAGGTTGGCCAGCCGCCGACATGTCCGACGACTATACGGTCGTCCCCACGACCTCGGGACTAGGTTGGCCAGCCGCCGACATGTCCGACGACTATACGGTCGTCCCCACGACCTCGGGACTAGGTTGGCCAGCCGCCGACATGTCCGACAACTATAGGGTTGTCCCCACGACCCCGGGCCAAAGTTGGCAAGCCGCCGAAATGTCCGACGACTGTAGGGTCGCCCCCACGACCCCGGGCCAATGTTGGCCAATCGCCGTCTTGTCCGACGACTATAGGGTCGTCCCCACGACCCGGGACTAGACTGGCCCGCCACCGACATGTCCGACGACTATAGAGTCGTCCCCACGACCCCGGGTCAATGTTGGCTCGCCGCCGACATGTCCGACGACTATAGAGTCGTCCCCACGACCCCGGGTCAATGTTGGCTCGCCGCCGACATGTCCGACGACTATAGGGTCGTCCCCACGACCCCCGGGCCAAAGTTGGACAGCCACCGACATTTCCGACGACTATAGGGTCGTCCCCACGACACCGGGACTAGGTTGGCCCGCCGCCGACTTGTCCGACGACTATAGGGTCGTCCCCACGACCCCGGGCCAAAGTTGGCCAGCCGCTGATATGTCCGACGACTATACGGTCGTCCCCACGACCCCGGGAATAGATTGGCCCGCCACCGTCATTTCCGACGACTATAGGGTCGTCCCCACGACCCCGGGCCAAAGTTGGCCAGCCGCCGACATGTCCGACGACTATAGGGTCGTCCTCACGACCCGGGACTAGAGTGGCCCGCCACCGTCATGTCCGACGACTATATGGTCGTCCCCACGACCACGGGCCAAAGTTGGCCAGCCGGCGACATGTCCGACGACTATAGGGTCGTCCCCACGACCCGGGACTAGACTGGCCCGCCACCGTCATGTCCGACGACTATAGGGTCATCCCCACGACCCCGCGACTAGGTTGGCCCGCCGCCGACTTGTCCGACGACTATAGGGTCGTCCCCATGACCCGGGACTAGATTGGCCCGCCACCGTCATGTCCGACGACTATAGGGTCGTCCCCACCACCCCCGGACTAGATTGGCCCGCCACCGTCAAGTCCGACGACTATAGGGTCGTCCCCACGACCACGGGCCAAAGTTGGCCAGCCGCCGGCTTGTCCGACGACTATAGGGTCGTCCCCACGACCCGGGACTAGGTTGGCCGGCCGCCGACTTGTCCGACGACTATAGGGTCGTCCCCACGACCCCCGGACTAGGTGGGCTCGCCGCCGACTTGTCCGACGACTATAGGGTCGTTCCCACGACCCCGGGCCAAAGTTGGCAAGCCGCCGACATGTCCGACGACTATACGGTCGTCCCCACGACCTCGGGACTAGGTTGGCCAGCCGCCGACATGTCCGACGACTATAGGGTCGTCCCCACGACCCCGGGCCAAAGTTGGCATGCCGCCGAAATGTCCGACGATTATAGGGTCGTCCCCACGACCACGGGCCAAAGTTGGCAAGCCGCCGAAATGTCCGACGACTATAGGGTCGTCCCCACGACCGCGGGCCAAAGATGTCCAGCCGCCGTCTTGTCCGACGACTATAGGGTCGTCCTTACGACCCCGGGACTAGATTGGCCCGGCACCGTCATGTCCAACGACTATAGGGTCGTCCTCACGACCCCGGGCCAAAGGTGGCATGCCGCCGAAATGCCCGACGACTATAGGGTCGTCCCCACGACCACGGGCCAAAGTTGGCAAGCCGCCGAAATGTCCGACGACTATAGGGTCGTCCCCACGACCCCGGGACTAGATTGGCCCGCCACCGTCATGTCCAACAACTATAGGGTCGTCCCCACAACCCCGGGACTAGGTTGACAAGCCGCCAACACGTCCGACGACGGCCAAAGTTGGCAAGCCGCCGAAATGTCCGACGACTATAGGGTCGTCCCCACGACCCCGGGACTAGATTGGCCCCCCACCGTCATGTCCGACAACTATCGGATCGTACCCACGACCACGGGACAAGCTTGGCCCGCCGCCGACTTGTACGACGACTATAGGGTCGTCCCCACGACCCCGGGACTAGATTGGCCCACCACCGTCATGTCCAACGACTATAGGGTCGTCCCCACGACCCCGGGACTAGGTTGACAAGCCGCCAACATGTCCGACGACTATAGGGTCGTCCCCACGACCCAGGGCCAAAGTTGGCAAGCCGCCGAAATGTCCGACGACTATAGGGTCGTCCCCACGACCGCGAGCCAAGGATATCCAGCCGCCGTCTTGTCCGACGACTATAGGGTCGTACCCACGACCCCGGGACTAGATTGGCCCGCCACCGTCATGTCCAACGACTATAGGGTCGTCCCCACGACCCCGGGCCAAAGTTGGCATGCCGCCGAAATGTCCGACGACTATAGGGTCGTCCCCACGACCGCGAGCCAAGGATATCCAGCCGCCGTCTTGTCCGACGACTATAGGGTCGTCCCCACGACCCCGGGACTAGATTGGCCCGCCACCGTCATGTCCGACGACTATAGGGTCGTCCCCACGTCCCCGGGACAAGGTCGGCCCGCCGCCGACTTGTCCGACGACTATAGGGTCGTACCCACGACCCCGGGACTAGATTGGCCCGCCACCGTCATGTCCAACGACTATAGGGTCGTCCCCACGACCCCGGGCCAAAGTTGGCATGCCGCCGAAATGTCCGTCGACTATAGGGTCGTCCCCACGACCACGGGCCAAAGTTGGCAAGCCGCCGAAATGTCCGACGACTATAGGGTCGTCCCCACGACCCCGGGACTAGATTGGCCCGCCACCGTCATGTCCGATGACTATACGGTCGTCCCCACGACCCCGGGACAAGGTTGGCCCGCCGCCGACTTGTCCGACGACTATAGGGTCGTACCCACGACCCCGGGACTAGATTGGCCCGCCACCGTCATGTCCAATGACTATAGGGTCGTCCCCACGACCCCGGGACTAGGTTGACAAGCCGCCAACATGTCCGACGACTATAGGGTCGTCCCCACGACCCCGGGCCAAAGATGGCATGCCGCCGAAATGTCCGACGACTATATGGTCGTCCCCACGACCATGGGCCAAAGCTGGCCAGCCGCCGAAATGTCCGACGACTGTAGGGTCGCCCCCACGACCCCGGGCCAATGTTGGCCAATCGCCGACATGTCCGACGACTATAGGGTCGTTCCTACGACCCCGGGACTAGATTGGCCCGCCACCGTCATGTCCGACGACCATACGGTCGTCCCCACGACCCCGGGACAAGGTTGGCCCGCCGCCGACTTGTCCGACGACTGTAGGGTCGTCCCCACGACCCCGGGACTAGATTGGCCCGCCACCGTGAAGTCCGACGACTATAGGGTCGTCCCCACGACCCCGGGACTTGATTGGCCCGCCACCGTCATGTCCGACGACTATACGGTCGTCCCCACGACCCCGGGACAAGGTTGGCCCGCCGCCGACTTGTCCGACGACTATAGGGTCGTCCCCACGACCCCGGGACTAGATTGGCCCGCCACCGTGAAGTCCGACGACTATAGGGTCGTCCCCACGACCCCGGGACTAGATTGGCCCGCCACCGTCATGTCCGACGACTATACGGTCGTCCCCACGACCCCGGGACAAGGTGGGCCCGCCGCCGACTTGTCCGACGACTATAGGGTCGTACCCACGACCCCGGGACTAGATTGGCCCGCCACCATCATGTCCAACGACTATAGGGTCGTCCCCACGACCCCGGGACTAGGTTGACAAGCCGCCAACATGTCCGACGACTATAGGATCGTCCCCACGACCCCGGGCCAAAGTTGGCAAGCCGCCGAAATGTCCGACGACTGTAGGGTCGCCCCCACGACCCCGGGGCTAGGTTGGCCAGCCGCCGACATGTCCGACGACTATACGGTCGTCCCCACGACCTCGGGACTAGGTTGGCCAGCCGCCGACATGTCCGACGACTATACGGTCGTCCCCACGACCTCGGGACTAGGTTGGCCAGCCGCCGACATGTCCGACAACTATAGGGTTGTCCCCACGACCCCGGGCCAAAGTTGGCAAGCCGCCGAAATGTCCGACGACTGTAGGGTCGCCCCCACGACCCCGGGCCAATGTTGGCCAATCGCCGTCTTGTCCGACGACTATAGGGTCGTACCCACGACCCCGGGACTAGATTGGCCCGCCACCGTCATGTCCAACGACTATAGGGTCGTCCCCACGACCCCGGGCCAAAGTTGGCATGCCGCCAACATGTCCAACGACTATTGGGTCGTCCCCACGACCACGGGCCAAAGTTAGCCAGCCGCCGACATGTCCGACGACTATAGGATCGTCCCCACGACCCCGGGCCAAAGTTGGCAAGCCGCCGAAATGTCCGACGACTGTAGGGTCGCCCCCACGATCCCGGGGCTAGGTTGGCCAGCCGCCGACATGTCCGACGACTATACGGTCGTCCCCACGACCTCGGGACTAGGTTGGCCAGCCGCCGACATGTCCGACAACTATAGGGTTGTCCCCACGACCCCGGGCCAAAGTTGGCAAGCCGCCGAAATGTCCGACGACTGTAGGGTCGCCCCCACGACCCCGGGCCAATGTTGGCCAATCGCCGACATGTCCGACGACTATAGGGTCGTTCCTACGACCCCGGGACTAGATTGGCCCGCCACCGTCATGTCCAACGACTATAGGGTCGTCCCCACAACCCCGGGACTAGGTTGACAAGCCGCCAACACGTCCGACGACGGCCAAAGTTGGCAAGCCGCCGAAATGTCCGACGACTGTAGGGTCGTCCCCACGACCCCGGGACTAGATTGGCCCGCCACCGTCATGTCCGACGACTATACGGTCGTACCCACGACCCCGGGACAAGGTTGGCCCGCCGCCGACTTGTCCGACGACTATAGGGTCGTACCCACGACCCCGGGACTAGATTGGCCCGCCACCATCATGTCCAACGACTATAGGGTCGTCCCCACGACCCCGGGACTAGGTTGACAAGCCGCCGAAATGTCCGACGACTATAGGGTCGTCCCCACGACCCCGAGACTAGATTGGCCCGCCACCGTCATGTCCGACGACTATACGGTCGTCCCCACGACCCCGGGACAAGGTTGGCCCGCCGCCGACTTGTCCGACGACTGTAGGGTCGTCCCCACGACCCCGGGACTAGATTGGCCCGCCACCGTCATGTCCGACGACTATACGGTCGTCCCCACGACCCCGGGACAAGGTTGGCCCGCCGCCGACTTGTCCGACGACTATAGGGTCGTCCCCACGACCCCGGGACTAGATTGGCCCGCCACCGTGAAGTCCGACGACTATAGGGTCGTCCCCACGACCCCGGGACTAGATTGGCCCGCCACCGTCATGTCCGACGACTATACGGTCGTCCCCACGACCCCGGGACAAGGTGGGCCCGCCGCCGACTTGTCCGACGTCTATAGGGTCGTACCCACGACCCCGGGACTAGATTGGCCCGCCACCATCATGTCCAACGACTATAGGGTCGTCCCCACGACCCCGGGACTAGGTTGACAAGCCGCCAACATGTCCGACGACTATAGGATCGTCCCCACGACCCCGGGCCAAAGTTGGCAAGCCGCCGAAATGTCCGACGACTGTAGGGTCGCCCCCACGACCCCGGGGCTAGGTTGGCCAGCCGCCGACATGTCCGACGACTATACGGTCGTCCCCACGACCTCGGGACTAGGTTGGCCAGCCGCCGACATGTCCGACGACTATACGGTCGTCCCCACGACCTCGGGACTACGTTGGCCAGCCGCCGACATGTCCGACAACTATAGGGTTGTCCCCACGACCCCGGGCCAAAGTTGGCAAGCCGCCGAAATGTCCGACGACTGTAGGGTCGCCCCCACGACCCCGGGCCAATGTTGGCCAATCGCCGACATGTCCGACGACTATAGGGTCGTTCCTACGACCCCGGGACTAGATTGGCCCGCCACCGTCATGTCCAACGACTATAGGGTCGTCCCCACGACCCCGGGACTAGGTTGACAAGCCGCCAACATGTCCGACGACTATAGGATCGTCCCCACGACCCCGGGCCAAAGTTGGCAAGCCGCCGAAATGTCCGACGACTGTAGGGTCGCCCCCACGACCCCGGGGCTAGG
This sequence comes from Andrena praecox, assembly GCA_963932275.1. Lineage (NCBI taxonomy): Eukaryota > Metazoa > Arthropoda > Insecta > Hymenoptera > Andrenidae > Andrena > Andrena praecox. The sequence continues at coordinate 52,243,682 of OZ010728.1, read as the reverse complement.
TTGGCCAGCCGCCGAAATGTCCGACGACTGTAGGGTCGTCCCCACGACCCCGGGACTAGATTGGCCCGCCACCGTGAAGTCCGACGACTATAGGGTCGTCCCCACGACCCCGGGACTAGATTGGCCCGCCACCGTCATGTCCGACGACTATACGGTCGTCCCCACGACCCCGGGACAAGGTTGGCCCGCCGCCGACTTGTCCGACGACTATAGGGTCGTCCCCACGACCCCGGGACTAGATTGGCCCGCCACCATCATGTCCAACGACTATAGGGTCGTCCCCACGACCCCGGGACTAGGTTGGCAAGCCGCCGAAATGTCCGACGACTATAGGGTCGTCCCCACGACCCCGGGACTAGATTGGCCCGCCACCGTCATGTCCGATGACTATACGGTCGTCCCCACGACCCCGGGACAAGGTTGGCCCGCCGCCGACTTGTCCGACGACTATAGGGTCGTACCCACGACCCCGGGACTAGATTGGCCCGCCACCATCATGTCCAACGACTATAGGGTCGTCCCCACGACCCCGGGACTAGGTTGACAAGCCGCCGAAATGTCCGACGACTATAGGGTCGTCCCCACGACCCCGAGACTAGATTGGCCCGCCACCGTCATGTCCGACGACTATACGGTCGTCCCCACGACCCCGGGACAAGGTTGGCCCGCCGCCGACTTGTCCGACGACTGTAGGGTCGTCCCCACGACCCCGGGACTAGATTGGCCCGCCACCGTGAAGTCCGACGACTATAGGATCGTCCCCACGACCCCGGGACTTGATTGGCCCGCCACCGTCATGTCCGACGACTATACGGTCGTCCCCACGACCCCGGGACAAGGTTGGCCCGCCGCCGACTTGTCCGACGACTATAGGGTCGTCCCCACGACCCCGGGACTAGATTGGCCCGCCACCGTGAAGTCCGACGACTATAGGGTCGTCCCCACGACCCCGGGACTAGATTGGCCCGCCACCGTCATGTCCGACGACTATACGGTCGTCCCCACGACCCCGGGACAAGGTGGGCCCGCCGCCGACTTGTCCGACGACTATAGGGTCGTACCCACGACCCCGGGACTAGATTGGCCCGCCACCATCATGTCCAACGACTATAGGGTCGTCCCCACGACCCCGGGACTAGGTTGACAAGCCGCCAACATGTCCGACGACTATAGGATCGTCCCCACGACCCCGGGACTAGATTGGCCCGCCACCGTCATGTCCGACGACTATAGGGTCGTCCCCACGTCCCCGGGACAAGGTCGGCCCGCCGCCGACTTGTCCGACGACTATAGGGTCGTACCCACGACCCCGGGACTAGATTGGCCCGCCACCGTCATGTCCAACGACTATAGGGTCGTCCCCACGACCCCGGGCCAAAGTTGGCATGCCGCCGAAATGTCCGTCGACTATAGGGTCGTCCCCACGACCACGGGCCAAAGTTGGCAAGCCGCCGAAATGTCCGACGACTATAGGGTCGTCCCCACGACCCCGGGACTAGATTGGCCCGCCACCGTCATGTCCGATGACTATACGGTCGTCCCCACGACCCCGGGACAAGGTTGGCCCGCCGCCGACTTGTCCGACGACTATAGGGTCGTACCCACGACCCCGGGACTAGATTGGCCCGCCACCGTCATGTCCAATGACTATAGGGTCGTCCCCACGACCCCGGGACTAGGTTGACAAGCCGCCAACATGTCCGACGACTATAGGGTCGTCCCCACGACCCCGGGCCAAAGATGGCAAGCCGCCGAAATGTCCGACGACTGTAGGGTCGCCCCCACGACCCCGGGGCTAGGTTGGCCAGCCGCCGACATGTCCGACGACTATACGGTCGTCCCCACGACCTCGGGACAAGGTTGGCCCGCCGCCGACTTGTCCGACGACTGTAGGGTCGTCCCCACGACCCCGGGACTAGATTGGCCCGCCACCGTGAAGTCCGACGACTATAGGGTCGTCCCCACGACCCCGGGACTTGATTGGCCCGCCACCGTCATGTCCGACGACTATACGGTCGTCCCCACGACCCCGGGACAAGGTTGGCCCGCCGCCGACTTGTCCGACGACTATAGGGTCGTCCCCACGACCCCGGGACTAGATTGGCCCGCTACCGTGAAGTCCGACGACTATAGGGTCGTCCCCACGACCCCGGGACTAGATTGGCCCGCCACCGTCATGTCCGACGACTATACGGTCGTCCCCACGACCCCGGGACAAGGTGGGCCCGCCGCCGACTTGTCCGACGACTATAGGGTCGTACCCACGACCCCGGGACTAGATTGGCCCGCCACCATCATGTCCAACGACTATAGGGTCGTCCCCACGACCCCGGGACTAGGTTGACAAGCCGCCAACATGTCCGACGACTATAGGATCGTCCCCACGACCCCGGGCCAAAGTTGGCAAGCCGCCGAAATGTCCGACGACTGTAGGGTCGCCCCCACGACCCCGGGGCTAGGTTGGCCAGCCGCCGACATGTCCGACGACTATACGGTCGTCCCCACGACCTCGGGACTAGGTTGGCCAGCCGCCGACATGTCCGACGACTATACGGTCGTCCCCACGACCTCGGGACTAGGTTGGCCAGCCGCCGACATGTCCGACAACTATAGGGTTGTCCCCACGACCCCGGGCCAAAGTTGGCAAGCCGCCGAAATGTCCGACGACTGTAGGGTCGCCCCCACGACCCCGGGCCAATGTTGGCCAATCGCCGACATGTCCGACGACTATAGGGTCGTTCCTACGACCCCGGGACTAGATTGGCCCGCCACCGTCATGTCCAACGACTATAGGGTCGTCCCCACAACCCCGGGACTAGGTTGACAAGCCGCCAACACGTCCGACGACGGCCAAAGTTGGCAAGCCGCCGAAATGTCCGACGACTGTAGGGTCGTCCCCACGACCCCGGGACTAGATTGGCCCGCCACCGTGAAGTCCGACGACTATAGGGTCGTCCCCACGACCCCGGGACTAGATTGGCCCGCCACCGTCATGTCCGACGACTATACGGTCGTCCCCACGACCCCGGGACAAGGTTGGCCCGCCGCCGACTTGTCCGACGACTATAGGGTCGTACCCACGACCCCGGGACTAGATTGGCCCGCCACCATCATGTCCAACGACTATAGGGTCGTCCCCACGACCCCGGGACTAGGTTGACAAGCCGCCGAAATGTCCGACGACTATAGGGTCGTCCCCACGACCCCGAGACTAGATTGGCCCGCCACCGTCATGTCCGACGACTATACGGTCGTCCCCACGACCCCGGGACAAGGTTGGCCCGCCGCCGACTTGTCCGACGACTGTAGGGTCGTCCCCACGACCCCGGGACTAGATTGGCCCGCCACCGTGAAGTCCGACGACTATAGGGTCGTCCCCACGACCCCGGGACTTGATTGGCCCGCCACCGTCATGTCCGACGACTATACGGTCGTCCCCACGACCCCGGGACAAGGTTGGCCCGCCGCCGACTTGTCCGACGACTATAGGGTCGTCCCCACGACCCCGGGACTAGATTGGCCCGCCACCGTGAAGTCCGACGACTATAGGGTCGTCCCCACGACCCCGGGACTAGATTGGCCCGCCACCGTCATGTCCGACGACTATACGGTCGTCCCCACGACCCCGGGACAAGGTGGGCCCGCCGCCGACTTGTCCGACGACTATAGGGTCGTACCCACGACCCCGGGACTAGATTGGCCCGCCACCATCATGTCCAACGACTATAGGGTCGTCCCCACGACCCCGGGACTAGGTTGACAAGCCGCCAACATGTCCGACGACTATAGGATCGTCCCCACGACCCCGGGACTAGATTGGCCCGCCACCGTCATGTCCGACGACTATAGGGTCGTCCCCACGTCCCCGGGACAAGGTCGGCCCGCCGCCGACTTGTCCGACGACTATAGGGTCGTACCCACGACCCCGGGACTAGATTGGCCCGCCACCGTCATGTCCAACGACTATAGGGTCGTCCCCACGACCCCGGGCCAAAGTTGGCATGCCGCCGAAATGTCCGTCGACTATAGGGTCGTCCCCACGACCACGGGCCAAAGTTGGCAAGCCGCCGAAATGTCCGACGACTATAGGGTCGTCCCCACGACCCCGGGACTAGATTGGCCCGCCACCGTCATGTCCGATGACTATACGGTCGTCCCCACGACCCCGGGACAAGGTTGGCCCGCCGCCGACTTGTCCGACGACTATAGGGTCGTACCCACGACCCCGGGACTAGATTGGCCCGCCACCGTCATGTCCAATGACTATAGGGTCGTCCCCACGACCCCGGGACTAGGTTGACAAGCCGCCAACATGTCCGACGACTATAGGGTCGTCCCCACGACCTCGGGACTAGGTTGGCCAGCCGCCGACATGTCCGACAACTATAGGGTTGTCCCCACGACCCCGGGCCAAAGTTGGCAAGCCGCCGAAATGTCCGACGACTGTAGGGTCGCCCCCACGACCCCGGGCCAATGTTGGCCAATCGCCGACATGTCCGACGACTATAGGGTCGTTCCTACGACCCCGGGACTAGATTGGCCCGCCACCGTCATGTCCAACGACTATAGGGTCGTCCCCACAACCCCGGGACTAGGTTGACAAGCCGCCAACACGTCCGACGACGGCCAAAGTTGGCAAGCCGCCGAAATGTCCGACGACTGTAGGGTCGTCCCCACGACCCCGGGACTAGATTGGCCCGCCACCGTCATGTCCGACGACTATACGGTCGTACCCACGACCCCGGGACAAGGTTGGCCCGCCGCCGACTTGTCCGACGACTATAGGGTCGTACCCACGACCCCGGGACTAGATTGGCCCGCCACCATCATGTCCAACGACTATAGGGTCGTCCCCACGACCCCGGGACTAGGTTGACAAGCCGCCGAAATGTCCGACGACTATAGGGTCGTCCCCACGACCCCGAGACTAGATTGGCCCGCCACCGTCATGTCCGACGACTATACGGTCGTCCCCACGACCCCGGGACAAGGTTGGCCCGCCGCCGACTTGTCCGACGACTGTAGGGTCGTCCCCACGACCCCGGGACTAGATTGGCCCGCCACCGTCATGTCCGACGACTATACGGTCGTCCCCACGACCCCGGGACAAGGTTGGCCCGCCGCCGACTTGTCCGACGACTATAGGGTCGTCCCCACGACCCCGGGACTAGATTGGCCCGCCACCGTGAAGTCCGACGACTATAGGGTCGTCCCCACGACCCCGGGACTAGATTGGCCCGCCACCGTCATGTCCGACGACTATACGGTCGTCCCCACGACCCCGGGACAAGGTGGGCCCGCCGCCGACTTGTCCGACGTCTATAGGGTCGTACCCACGACCCCGGGACTAGATTGGCCCGCCACCATCATGTCCAACGACTATAGGGTCGTCCCCACGACCCCGGGACTAGGTTGACAAGCCGCCAACATGTCCGACGACTATAGGATCGTCCCCACGACCCCGGGCCAAAGTTGGCAAGCCGCCGAAATGTCCGACGACTGTAGGGTCGCCCCCACGACCCCGGGGCTAGGTTGGCCAGCCGCCGACATGTCCGACGACTATACGGTCGTCCCCACGACCTCGGGACTAGGTTGGCCAGCCGCCGACATGTCCGACGACTATACGGTCGTCCCCACGACCTCGGGACTACGTTGGCCAGCCGCCGACATGTCCGACAACTATAGGGTTGTCCCCACGACCCCGGGCCAAAGTTGGCAAGCCGCCGAAATGTCCGACGACTGTAGGGTCGCCCCCACGACCCCGGGCCAATGTTGGCCAATCGCCGACATGTCCGACGACTATAGGGTCGTTCCTACGACCCCGGGACTAGATTGGCCCGCCACCGTCATGTCCAACGACTATAGGGTCGTCCCCACGACCCCGGGACTAGGTTGACAAGCCGCCAACATGTCCGACGACTATAGGATCGTCCCCACGACCCCGGGCCAAAGTTGGCAAGCCGCCGAAATGTCCGACGACTGTAGGGTCGCCCCCACGACCCCGGGGCTAGGTTGGCCAGCCGCCGAAATGTCCGACGACTGTAGGGTCGTCCCCACGACCCCGGGACTAGATTGGCCCGCCACCGTGAAGTCCGACGACTATAGGGTCGTCCCCACGACCCCGGGACTAGATTGGCCCGCCACCGTCATGTCCGACGACTATACGGTCGTCCCCACGACCCCGGGACAAGGTTGGCCCGCCGCCGACTTGTCCGACGACTATAGGGTCGTCCCCACGACCCCGGGACTAGATTGGCCCGCCACCATCATGTCCAACGACTATAGGGTCGTCCCCACGACCCCGGGACTAGGTTGGCAAGCCGCCGAAATGTCCGACGACTATAGGGTCGTCCCCACGACCCCGGGACTAGATTGGCCCGCCACCGTCATGTCCGATGACTATACGGTCGTCCCCACGACCCCGGGACAAGGTTGGCCCGCCGCCGACTTGTCCGACGACTATAGGGTCGTACCCACGACCCCGGGACTAGATTGGCCCGCCACCATCATGTCCAACGACTATAGGGTCGTCCCCACGACCCCGGGACTAGGTTGACAAGCCGCCGAAATGTCCGACGACTATAGGGTCGTCCCCACGACCCCGAGACTAGATTGGCCCGCCACCGTCATGTCCGACGACTATACGGTCGTCCCCACGACCCCGGGACAAGGTTGGCCCGCCGCCGACTTGTCCGACGACTGTAGGGTCGTCCCCACGACCCCGGGACTAGATTGGCCCGCCACCGTGAAGTCCGACGACTATAGGATCGTCCCCACGACCCCGGGACTTGATTGGCCCGCCACCGTCATGTCCGACGACTATACGGTCGTCCCCACGACCCCGGGACAAGGTTGGCCCGCCGCCGACTTGTCCGACGACTATAGGGTCGTCCCCACGACCCCGGGACTAGATTGGCCCGCCACCGTGAAGTCCGACGACTATAGGGTCGTCCCCACGACCCCGGGACTAGATTGGCCCGCCACCGTCATGTCCGACGACTATACGGTCGTCCCCACGACCCCGGGACAAGGTGGGCCCGCCGCCGACTTGTCCGACGACTATAGGGTCGTACCCACGACCCCGGGACTAGATTGGCCCGCCACCATCATGTCCAACGACTATAGGGTCGTCCCCACGACCCCGGGACTAGGTTGACAAGCCGCCAACATGTCCGACGACTATAGGATCGTCCCCACGACCCCGGGACTAGATTGGCCCGCCACCGTCATGTCCGACGACTATAGGGTCGTCCCCACGTCCCCGGGACAAGGTCGGCCCGCCGCCGACTTGTCCGACGACTATAGGGTCGTACCCACGACCCCGGGACTAGATTGGCCCGCCACCGTCATGTCCAACGACTATAGGGTCGTCCCCACGACCCCGGGCCAAAGTTGGCATGCCGCCGAAATGTCCGTCGACTATAGGGTCGTCCCCACGACCACGGGCCAAAGTTGGCAAGCCGCCGAAATGTCCGACGACTATAGGGTCGTCCCCACGACCCCGGGACTAGATTGGCCCGCCACCGTCATGTCCGATGACTATACGGTCGTCCCCACGACCCCGGGACAAGGTTGGCCCGCCGCCGACTTGTCCGACGACTATAGGGTCGTACCCACGACCCCGGGACTAGATTGGCCCGCCACCGTCATGTCCAATGACTATAGGGTCGTCCCCACGACCCCGGGACTAGGTTGACAAGCCGCCAACATGTCCGACGACTATAGGGTCGTCCCCACGACCCCGGGCCAAAGATGGCAAGCCGCCGAAATGTCCGACGACTGTAGGGTCGCCCCCACGACCCCGGGGCTAGGTTGGCCAGCCGCCGACATGTCCGACGACTATACGGTCGTCCCCACGACCTCGGGACAAGGTTGGCCCGCCGCCGACTTGTCCGACGACTGTAGGGTCGTCCCCACGACCCCGGGACTAGATTGGCCCGCCACCGTGAAGTCCGACGACTATAGGGTCGTCCCCACGACCCCGGGACTTGATTGGCCCGCCACCGTCATGTCCGACGACTATACGGTCGTCCCCACGACCCCGGGACAAGGTTGGCCCGCCGCCGACTTGTCCGACGACTATAGGGTCGTCCCCACGACCCCGGGACTAGATTGGCCCGCTACCGTGAAGTCCGACGACTATAGGGTCGTCCCCACGACCCCGGGACTAGATTGGCCCGCCACCGTCATGTCCGACGACTATACGGTCGTCCCCACGACCCCGGGACAAGGTGGGCCCGCCGCCGACTTGTCCGACGACTATAGGGTCGTACCCACGACCCCGGGACTAGATTGGCCCGCCACCATCATGTCCAACGACTATAGGGTCGTCCCCACGACCCCGGGACTAGGTTGACAAGCCGCCAACATGTCCGACGACTATAGGATCGTCCCCACGACCCCGGGCCAAAGTTGGCAAGCCGCCGAAATGTCCGACGACTGTAGGGTCGCCCCCACGACCCCGGGGCTAGGTTGGCCAGCCGCCGACATGTCCGACGACTATACGGTCGTCCCCACGACCTCGGGACTAGGTTGGCCAGCCGCCGACATGTCCGACGACTATACGGTCGTCCCCACGACCTCGGGACTAGGTTGGCCAGCCGCCGACATGTCCGACAACTATAGGGTTGTCCCCACGACCCCGGGCCAAAGTTGGCAAGCCGCCGAAATGTCCGACGACTGTAGGGTCGCCCCCACGACCCCGGGCCAATGTTGGCCAATCGCCGACATGTCCGACGACTATAGGGTCGTTCCTACGACCCCGGGACTAGATTGGCCCGCCACCGTCATGTCCAACGACTATAGGGTCGTCCCCACAACCCCGGGACTAGGTTGACAAGCCGCCAACACGTCCGACGACGGCCAAAGTTGGCAAGCCGCCGAAATGTCCGACGACTGTAGGGTCGTCCCCACGACCCCGGGACTAGATTGGCCCGCCACCGTGAAGTCCGACGACTATAGGGTCGTCCCCACGACCCCGGGACTAGATTGGCCCGCCACCGTCATGTCCGACGACTATACGGTCGTCCCCACGACCCCGGGACAAGGTTGGCCCGCCGCCGACTTGTCCGACGACTATAGGGTCGTACCCACGACCCCGGGACTAGATTGGCCCGCCACCATCATGTCCAACGACTATAGGGTCGTCCCCACGACCCCGGGACTAGGTTGACAAGCCGCCGAAATGTCCGACGACTATAGGGTCGTCCCCACGACCCCGAGACTAGATTGGCCCGCCACCGTCATGTCCGACGACTATACGGTCGTCCCCACGACCCCGGGACAAGGTTGGCCCGCCGCCGACTTGTCCGACGACTGTAGGGTCGTCCCCACGACCCCGGGACTAGATTGGCCCGCCACCGTGAAGTCCGACGACTATAGGGTCGTCCCCACGACCCCGGGACTTGATTGGCCCGCCACCGTCATGTCCGACGACTATACGGTCGTCCCCACGACCCCGGGACAAGGTTGGCCCGCCGCCGACTTGTCCGACGACTATAGGGTCGTCCCCACGACCCCGGGACTAGATTGGCCCGCCACCGTGAAGTCCGACGACTATAGGGTCGTCCCCACGACCCCGGGACTAGATTGGCCCGCCACCGTCATGTCCGACGACTATACGGTCGTCCCCACGACCCCGGGACAAGGTGGGCCCGCCGCCGACTTGTCCGACGACTATAGGGTCGTACCCACGACCCCGGGACTAGATTGGCCCGCCACCATCATGTCCAACGACTATAGGGTCGTCCCCACGACCCCGGGACTAGGTTGACAAGCCGCCAACATGTCCGACGACTATAGGATCGTCCCCACGACCCCGGGACTAGATTGGCCCGCCACCGTCATGTCCGACGACTATAGGGTCGTCCCCACGTCCCCGGGACAAGGTCGGCCCGCCGCCGACTTGTCCGACGACTATAGGGTCGTACCCACGACCCCGGGACTAGATTGGCCCGCCACCGTCATGTCCAACGACTATAGGGTCGTCCCCACGACCCCGGGCCAAAGTTGGCATGCCGCCGAAATGTCCGTCGACTATAGGGTCGTCCCCACGACCACGGGCCAAAGTTGGCAAGCCGCCGAAATGTCCGACGACTATAGGGTCGTCCCCACGACCCCGGGACTAGATTGGCCCGCCACCGTCATGTCCGATGACTATACGGTCGTCCCCACGACCCCGGGACAAGGTTGGCCCGCCGCCGACTTGTCCGACGACTATAGGGTCGTACCCACGACCCCGGGACTAGATTGGCCCGCCACCGTCATGTCCAATGACTATAGGGTCGTCCCCACGACCCCGGGACTAGGTTGACAAGCCGCCAACATGTCCGACGACTATAGGGTCGTCCCCACGACCCCGGGCCAAAGATGGCATGCCGCCGAAATGTCCGACGACTATATGGTCGTCCCCACGACCATGGGCCAAAGCTGGCCAGCCGCCGAAATGTCCGACGACTGTAGGGTCGCCCCCACGACCCCGGGCCAATGTTGGCCAATCGCCGACATGTCCGACGACTATAGGGTCGTTCCTACGACCCCGGGACTAGATTGGCTCGCCACCGTCATGTCCGACGACTATACGGTCGTCCCCACGACCCCGGGACAAGGTTGGCCCGCCGCCGACTTGTCCGACGACTGTAGGGTCGTCCCCACGACCCCGGGACTAGATTGGCCCGCCACCGTGAAGTCCGACGACTATAGGGTCGTCCCCACGACCCCGGGACTAGATTGGCCCGCCACCGTCATGTCCGACGACTATACGGTCGTCCCCACGACCCCGGGACAAGGTGGGCCCGCCGCCGACTTGTCCGACGACTATAGGGTCGTACCCACGACCCCGGGACTAGATTGGCCCGCCACCATCATGTCCAACGACTATAGGGTCGTCCCCACGACCCCGGGACTAGGTTGACAAGCCGCCAACATGTCCGACGACTATAGGATCGTCCCCACGACCCCGGGCCAAAGTTGGCAAGCCGCCGAAATGTCCGACGACTGTAGGGTCGCCCCCACGACCCCGGGGCTAGGTTGGCCAGCCGCCGACATGTCCGACGACTATACGGTCGTCCCCACGACCTCGGGACTAGGTTGGCCAGCCGCCGACATGTCCGACGACTATACGGTCGTCCCCACGACCTCGGGACTAGGTTGGCCAGCCGCCGACATGTCCGACAACTATAGGGTTGTCCCCACGACCACGGGCCAATGTTGGCCAGCCGCCGACATGTCCGACGACTATTGGATCGTCCCCACGACCACGGGCCAAAGTTGGCCAGCCGCCGACATGTCCGACGACTATAGGGTCGTACCCACGACCCCGGGACTAGATTGGTCCGCCACCGTCATGTCCGACGACTATAGGGTCGTCCCCACGACCCCGGGCCAAAGTTGGCAATCCGCGGTCGTGGGGACGACCCTATAGTCGTCGGACATTTCGGCGGCTTGCCAACTTTGGCCCGGGGTCGTGGGGACGACCCTATAGTCGTCGGACATTTCGGCGGCATGCCAACTTTGGCCCGGGGTCGTGGGGTCGACCCTATAGTCGTTGGACATGACGGTGGCGGGCCAATCTAGTCCCGGGGTCGTAGGGACGACCCTATAGTCGTCGGATATGTCGGCGATTGGCCAACATTGGCCCGGGGTCGTGGGGACGACCCTATAGTCGTCGGACATGTCGGCGGCTGGCCAACCTAGTCCCGAGGTCGTGGGTACGACCCTATAGTCGTCGGACAAGTCGGCGGCGGGCCAACCTTGTCCCGGGGTCGTGGAGACGACCCTATAGTCGTCGGACATGACGGTGGCGGGCCAATCTAGTCCCGGGGTCATGGGGACGACCCTATAGTCGTCGGACAAGACGGCGGCTGGACATCCTTGGCTCGCGGTCGTGGGGACGACCCTATAGTCGTCGGACATTTCGGCGGCTTGTCGACCTAGTCCCGGGGTCGTGGGGACGACCCTATAGTCGTTGAACATGACGGTGGCGGGCCAATCTAGTCCCGCGGTCGTGGGTACGACCCTATAGTCGTCGGACAATTCGGCGGCGGGCCAACCTTGTCCCGGGGTCGTGGGGACGACCGTATAGTCGTCGGACATGACGGTGGCGAGCCAATCTAGTCCCGGGGTCGTGGGGACGACCCTATAGTCGTCGGACAAGACGGCGGCTGGACATCTTTGGCCCGCGGTCGTGGGGACGACCCTATAGTCGTCGGACATTTCGGCGGCATGCCAACTTTGGCCCGGGGTTGTGGGGACGACCCTATAGTCGTCGGACATTTCGGCGGCTTGCCTACTTTGGCCCGGGGTCGTGGGGACGACCCTATAGTCGTCGGACATGTCGGCGGCTGGCCGACCTAGTCCCGAGGTCGTGGGGACGACCGTATAGTCGTCGGATATGTTGGCGGCTTGTCAACCTAGTCCCGGGGTCGTGGGGACGACCCTATAGTCGTTGGACATGACGGCGGCTGGCCGACCTAGTCCCGGGGTCGTGGGGACGACCCTATAGTCGTTGGACATGACGGTGGCGGGCCAATCTAGTCCCGGGGTCGTAGGGACGACCCTATAGTCGTCGGACATGTCGGCGATTGGCCAACATTGGCCCGGGGTCGTGGGGACGACCCTATAGTCGTCGGACATTTCGGCGGCATGCCAACTTTGGCCCGGGGTCGTGGGGACGACCCTATAGTCGTTGGACATGACGGTGGCGGGCCAATCTAGTCCCGGGGTCGTGGGTACGACCCCATAGTCGTCGGACAAGTCGGCGGCGGGCCAACCTTGTCCCGGGGTCGTGGGGACGACCGTATAGTCGTCGGACATGACGGTGGCGGGCCAATCTAGTCCCGGGGTCGTGGGGACGACCCTATAGTCGTCGGACAAGACGGCGGCTGGACATCTTTGGCCCGCGGTCGTGGGGACGACCCTATAGTCGTCGGACATTTCGGCGGCATGCCAACTTTGGCCCGGGGTTGTGGGGACGACCCTATAGTCGTCGGACATTTCGGCGGCTTGCCCACTTTGGCCCGGGGTCGTGGGGACGACCCTATAGTCGTCGGACATGTCGGCGGCTGGCCAACTTTGGCCCGTGGTCGTGGGGACGATCCGGTAGTCGTTGGACATGACGGTGCCGGGGCAATCGAGTCCCGGGGTCGTAGGTACGACCCTATAGTCGTCGGACATGTCGGCGATTGGCCATTATTGGCCCGGGGTCGAGGGGACGACCCTATAGTCGTCGGACATGTCGGCGGCTGGCCAACTTTGGCCCATGGTCGTGGGGACGACCCAATAGTCGTCGGACATGTCGGCGTCTGGCCAACTTTGGCCCGTGGTCGTGGGGACGATCCTGTTGTGCCCTGCGTGATGGCTCGCAAGGCTGGTACGGGATCTGGCGTAATCGTGAGTTCGGGAGCGATTAAAGGATGAGAATCCACCGGGTGAACTGCACCAAATGTGTTTAAACTCAAAGACTAAGTCTTTATTCAGAAACAACTTAAACTAGACTGAGGTGTACAAGTAGGTTTTAGCCGTGTTGCCCGGTCGAGGGTCGGATCTCGAGTCTGCCGATTTGCGGCGGCAAATCGGTTTTTATTTCGCTTATTGGGCGTGGTGCCGTCGCTTCGCGTTGCCGTATATGGTCATAGCGAAGCGCTCGCATTGTTGCTGATTTCGTAGATTCGTGCTCGCCTCGCAACTGATTTAGCTTAGAAACGTCTCGAAACGTTCTAGAGTAATATAATATGTATAATGTATCCTAGTGTGTGTAATACGCGTGCTTGGGCGTTGCCTGGGCACAACATCCCTCCCCCCTTGAGGAGGAAAAGCCATAGCTTTTCTGGCGGCCGATGATAACTATCTTAGGGAAATCCCAAAACTCGTAGTGGTTGGATTGATTATCATCGACTTACATATGGTTTTTTCTTAACTAGATTATAGTAATAATTCGGTAGAAACCGTTATTTGACAGTGGAAGGTTATCATATTTATATAATATAGTGGTAACAATTTGTTTATAATGATTATAACATTTCAAAGGGAATTAGTGGAAGGCGTTTCTTCCTTACTAACTATTTTGATTATTGCTTCGGGTTTTTGTGTGGTTTTGTCGCGACTTGTGTTGTCCGTTGTACAATGTCGCGGTGTTCTCGCTTTGAAGTGTACGATACATTTGTAGAATGTAAAGATACATAGTGTAACTGTTATGAGTCCCGTTATCGAGGATAGTGTAAAAAAGCTGTAGTGATACTCGGTTGGTATAATCTCGGGTTTTTCTAAGTCGTTTTGTAAGTCGTCTAATTTTTTACTAACTTTATTTAATTCTTCTGGGTGTTTAATTATCCTTTTTAGTTCGAAATTTGTGTTACGATACGAATTTACAGTGGTCTGTGGAAGTGTAATTTCGTCTAGCGACAAATTGTAACCAGGTAAGTAGTTCCATGTTTTTTCTATTCCGTATTGCTTTCCGGTTTCTATTGTAAATTCGGCGGTAGTGATAGTACATTTATTTCTTATCGTTATTATACCAGAGTCCTTAATACTATACATGTTTGTGCCCTTATCGTCGCAAGTTGCTGCTAATTGTATCGGTTTTGGTGCAATATAAATCCATGCGCCTGGTTGTTGTAATTCTATTAGGATTGTGTGATTCAGTGTCATCATGCGTATTTTACAATTGTTCGGTTTTTTTATTTGTTTGGTGTACAGCTGTACTTCGCACGGTCCGTACGGTATCGCTTTGAACATCGGGTGATTAGATGTACAGAGGTATAGATCGTTTATAGTTTTACATTCGGCTAAGTCTTGTTTACTTAGTTGTATATAATCTTGCACCGAGGTGTCAAGTACCACGTATGGGTCGAGGGGTTCTATATACGCGTAGAACGATTCGTTTACTTTCGCGGGTACTGGGTGTACCTTGCTTAATTTGAATTTTTTGGCGTTCAGCAACGGAATATCTAGTACCACAGTAATTGATTTGGTATCCGAAAATGCGGAGAGTGTTAGGATCTCGTATAGGACACGCATGTTTTCTAATTTTGACTAAATATATTTTGCTTTTTCCTTTTAATAATTGTTGTGTACCGTTACTCTCCTTTACTACTGCGACCGTTTCCCTATTCCTGTCCTATTCTATAAAATGTTTAAGCCGGTTCGCGTGTACGCGGCGCGTTTTTCGTCCTTTACTTATAGTGTAATTATTATTGTCGTGCGTATCTTGTATCGAGTATGGGCCTATCCACGCGGGGGTTAATTTTTTCGATCGTCCGCGTCTTACTGTCTCGTCGTGTAATAGTATTTGGTCTCCTATCTTGAAGGACTTGTCCGCGGTTTTCCTGTCGTAATACGTCTTAGACTTTTCTTTATGGATTCCTATAGTTTCTCGGGCCATGTTATTAGTAGACCGTAGTCTTTCACGCAGCTCCTCGGCGTACTTATCGTAGGTATACGTTAATTGCGGTGCCTGGTTTAGTGAGGTCGGCAGGGTAGCTTGTTTCCCAAAAACGAGTTCGTAGGGTGTGTATTTAGTAGACGTGTGCGGGGTGGTATTGTACGTGAACATCGCGTACGGTAGCCACTCGTCCCAATCAGTCTGGTCTTCCGCGATAAAATTCTTTAAGTATTCGGCTAGTGTACGATGGCTTCTTTCTAGAGCTCCGTTTGACTGCGGGTGGTAGGCTGTGGTTTGAATTTTCTCGATTTTGAGCAATTTGCAGACGTTTTTGAAAACCTGGCTTAGGAAATTGGTTCCTTGATCGGCCAATACCCGTTGCGGTATACCGTATTCGCAAATTATCTTAGTGACGAATTCCTTTGCTACAGTGGTTGCTTCCTGATTCTCGAGGGGTATGGCTTTACTAAATTTGGTTAGTAGGTCTTGAAAGGTTAGCACGTATTTGTTTCGTCTGCTTGTCTCGGGTAACGGTCCTACTATGTCTAGTGCACATTTCTCGAATGGTTCCGTGGGAGTGTCTGTAATTACCATGGGAGCTTTGGTTATTCTTGATAGCTTGTTTTTCTGACATTTTTCACATCTGGAGATGTATTTTTCTACGTCTTGCCTCATTCCTGGCCATGAATGATTTAATCTTATACGTTCTAGGGTCCGCTTTACCCCTAAGTGTCCTCCTAAGGGTGTGTCATGGAATTCGCGCAGTAGTCGGTTTTTATCGTCCTCCGTATATATTCTATCGCTCGTTTTTTCTTCTGACCGGGGCTCCTCTTCTTCGCTGGCGCCTTCACTGGCGTCGGTTACTATTTCGCTGCTGATCTTTTGTTTCGCTCCTCGCGTTATCGCGAACATTCTGCTGAGGGCGTCCGCGTTCTTATTCGTTTTTCCCGTCTTATACTCTATGCTATAATCGTATTCTGCTAATTTCAACTTCCATCTCATTAATCTAGAACCGGGGTCCTTTACGTTAAAAAGCCAAGTAAGTGGCTTGTGGTCCGTCACGATTTTGAATTTGGTGCCGTATACGTATGGTCTGAAATGTTGCGTCGCCCATACGATAGCTAGCAGTTCTTTTTCGATTGTGCTGTAATTTTATTCCGCCTTGTTTAATACCCTGCTCGCGTATGCTATCGGCAAATCTTGTCCTATTTTCCCTTGCGATAGTACCGCTCCTATCGCTTTTCCGGAAGCGTCCGTTGTTAGAACAAACGGTTTCGAAAAATCTGGATATTGTAATATCGGTGCTGTCGTTAGTTTTTCCTTTAGAATCTCGAGGGCTTCTTGCTCCTGTGCGGTCCATCTGAATGTTTGGTCTTTCTTCAATAGTTGTGTTAGTGGTTTCGCGATTTGTGAGAAATGGTCTATAAATCTCCTGTAATATCCAGCTAAGCCTAGGAAGGATTGTACGTCTTTGACTCCTTTGGGTATTGGGAAGTTTCGGACGGCATCTAATTTTGACGGGTCTGGTTTGATGCCGTTTTCGGTTATTATGTGTCCTAAGTATATTGTTTCCTTTCGTAGAAATTCACATTTGTTAGGTTGAAGCTTTAGGCCACTTTCGCGTATACGTTCAAATACTAATTCTAGACGATCCTGGTGTTCTTTCAACGAGCGTCCGTAGACGACTATATCATCCAAATACACGAAACATTTTATTCCCTGTAGGCCCGATAGTACGGTATTCATTAATCTTTGGAACGTCGCGGGAGCGTTTTTAAGCCCAAACGGCATTCTATTATATTCGAAATGGCCGTATGGCGTCGAAAATGCCGTCTTCTCACGATCTTCTTCTGTCATGGCTATTTGATGGAATCCTGACGCCAAATCTAAGGTTGAAAAGTATTTCGCTCCGCCTAATTGGTCTAGAATATCTGTTATGTTGGGTAAGGGGTATGAATCACCTATTGTCGCGTCGTTTACCTTCCTAAAATCTACCACTACTCTTAGTCTGCGTTTACCTGTAGCGTCTGGTTTTTTCGGGACTACTAGCAAGGGAGCGTTCCATTGGCTGGCGCTTGGTCTAATTATTCCTTCCTTTACCATTTCTTGAACTTGTCTATCCACTTCATCCGTATGCGCTTGAGGCAATCTATACGGCTTCACATATATAGGTTTGGTACCTTGGGTTAGGGTAATTGAATGTTCCGCTTTTGTGGAGTATCCGAGTTTGTCTCCCTCTAATCCGAATATTTCGTTGTATTTTTCGCAAAGTCCAAGTAAGCTTGTTTCTTCTTCGCCATTTAGGTGTTCGGTCCTGAGGCTTTCGCGCAAGATTTGCATTCTATTTTTTCCGTGTACGGCGTGTACCATATATGTCGGCGCGTCGCGCTCCTTGTCGCAGGTCGCGCCCGTCGGGTCAATGTCATCACTCGTCAGTGGTTCTAACGTCACAGTCGGCGTACTGATAAGGACTTCGTCCGCTGTGGTGTTCATTACGCTTATTACGCATTTTCCGTCCTTGCCTATCGTTAATGAGTTCCCTATGAGTATTCCTGGCTTGATCTGCTGTCCTTCTACTATTCCTTCTCCTATATTTGTCGTTCTGACAAAGAGAATTGTTTCTGATCGCGGTTTTAGTGTTACGTTTCCTCTTCCGGAGTAAGGGAACCGTATTCCGTACAATTCTATTCCTTGGTTTGCTCGGATGCATACGTCGTGCTTGGTCATAAAATCTTGTCCCAGGATTCCGTCTGCTTCTAACGGAAAGTCGTCTTTCACTAACCGACAAGGATGCGTTACGAGTTTATTTCCAACCCTTATGTTTAATTGTATTAGACATAGCGTCTTGATTTCCATTGGAGCTATTCCTCGCAGGGACACTACTTCGTCTTGGGCGTGCACATCGCCCAACACCTTTCCTATCTTTATTAACGTAATATCGGCACCGGTATCGACCAGCAAATTTGCTTTTCCTTTTACTAGCTCTGGCGCCTTGATTTCAATGGTGTTCTCTGTCTTGGAAGTCACTACCAGGTTCGCTCGGTATGAATCTACTCTGGCTCCTGCGTTAGTTTGTCTATCGTCGGTTGTTCCGTGGCCCGCGTTCGGGTAATCTCGATTTCCGCTAGGCGATTCTCGGCTCGGGTTTCTGCTAAAATTCTGTCTAAAATCGTCGCGTCTATTATTCGTATTTGTATAGCGCGGTCTATATTCTCGTTCATTTGCTCTTTCTCTGGCCCTACATTCCCTGATTTGGTGTCCCGGTTTTTTACAATAGTGACAGACTACTGTGACGCGTTGAACTTCCCTTTTTATGTGCGTCTGTTGCGTCGGATAGTTTATTCGCGGCATGCTTAATCGCGTATAACAATTCCTCGCTAAATGTCCTAATTTATTACAGCGTTCGCAGCGCGGTACGTTTGACCCTTCCCTTCTCTTGGGTTGATCATCGAACTTTCTAAAATTTTTTGAGGTGTTTAAACCCATCGCTTGTTCCTCCTCTATTGCTGAGGCTATAGCTGCATTTAACGTTGTGTAGTTTCGAGACCTTATGATCGTTCTCAGTTTTATATTCAACCCTAGGGTGAAAACATCTAGAGCGCGTTCTTGCACTGATTCTGTTAACGCGTTATTTACTTCGTTGCTGTTTCCTGGCTTTACCGATAGCTCGGATAACTCTCCTGCTAATTCTTCTACTCTACACGCGAATAGTTTTACGCTCTCGCCATCTCGCTGGTGACAGGCGTGAAACTCCGCTCCAACTGCTCCTATTGACCTTTTATCCACGAATAAGGATGTTAAGATGTCCTTCAATTTATCGAAACTCTCTATTTCCTTGTATTCTAGTACCTTGGCTGCCTTGCCTTTTATTTTCGTCCCTATCACCGTTTTCAAGAACCGCGGTAACTCCGTTGCGGGGACAAACTCTGCGGCGCTCGCATAGGACTTCAAAAATTCTGCAAGCTCGTCTGACGATTTCCCTACGAATTTATCGACTAGTGACAACGCGGTAGACAATTTTTTTACGTCCGGTAGTCCGGGGGGGTTAGCTCCGTCAAGCAACGACATTTCTTGTCCTTCCGAATTTACTCTGTCCAACAAACTAAAGTCCGCTAGCAAAATCGGGTAGTCTCTATTCGGTGTCACAAAATTTTCCGGAGATGATTCTTCGCTTGAATCGTCGTTCTGCCTAACGCTTAGTTTTAACGGCGGCGGTCGGAGTGTTTTGCGGGACGGTCTTGGATGGTCTATAGAAGGTAGAAGGTCTAGTTCTTCTCGTAAGAAGGTTAACTTTTTATTGAAAAACGATTCGAATGATCTCGACAAGCTCCTTTGACCCGGAAGCTTGAATTGATTCGCGCGTTCGTCTTCTATAGACATGCATGTACCGTCTCTGGATTTCTTTAGGACTCTGGTTTACAATATTTACGCTCGCGTTTTCTGTTTCGGACTCGGTATACGCTTCATTTACTCACAATGCTGCTCGCAAGCACATGTCGTCGGCTCGGTCGGACCTCCTCTCGTACGTGAACCAACGGCGGCGATAAGATGAAACTGGACCCAGCAAGGTCGATCCGTACAGCTGTTCGCTGCGTACCTCGACGGCTGCTTCCCTCGTACGGCTCTCCGTCCGTCCTTCAGGTGCGGCTCCTACACGTTCCTCGGTCTCCAAGTCCTCTCGTGCGCCTCGGTCCTCGGATCCGTGGCGTCCTCGTAGATGGAATTGGTGTTTGGTAGATGGTTGATTCACCCGTTTACTCACAAGCTGATTTTACTCGTTACTAGGTTCGTCGTCGTTCGGACTGCGTCGAACGTCTTCTCAAAGCCCGTTCCTCGGTCCTCTGTGCTACCTCGGTAGCGACGATAACCTGTTTCAGCCTATGCGACTGCGATGATCCAATAATCTTATCTGAGAGAGTTCGGACTTCCGTTTCCGGTCGCGTGGGAGATTGATGTGCGATAGGAGCGGTGTGCGTGAGCGAGAGGATAGTGTGGTGAAAGTGTGAGGAAAGGGTGGTGAGGAGTGGAGAAGGGGAAGTGTTAGAGTCGAAGGGAAGAGGGTAAAGGGAAAGGGCGAATGGTGTGGGGTGTAGAGGTGGGATTGTGAGAGAGAGAAAGATTTGGAGGTTAGGGCAGTGTGACAAGCGTGGCGTGAGGCGGGAAGAGAGGCGATAGGCGGGTGGCGCGCTCTGTGGAAGATAGGAGGAAGTAGGACAGGTGACATGAAGGAGGGAAATTTAAACGGGTAAACGGGTAGGGGTGGGGGGAGGTGGAAGAAAATGAAATGGAGATGGAAGGGAAAAGAGCTGGAGGAGGTGAGTAGTTTTAAGTATTTAGGTTATACGATAATGAGGAGTGGCGGGCAGGAGGAACATGTTGGGGAGAGAGTGAGGAAGGGGGCTGCGGTAATGGGGAAGGTGTGGGGGTTGGGGAAAAGGTTATTCGGGAAAGACTGGGGCAAAAGAATATGGTTGTTTGACAGGTTGGTGTGGGCGGTGGTGGGATATGGGGTGGAGGTGTGGGGATGGAGGGAAAGGGGGAAAGTGGAGGCGATGCAAGATAGGTTCTTGAAGTGGGTGTTAGGGGTGAGCAGAGAGACACCGGGGTATATGGTCAGGGAGGAGCTGCAAAGGGGGATGTTGAGGGGAAGGGCAGGGATGAGGGCGTGGGGATTTGAGAAAAAATTGGAGGAGGGAGAAGGAGGGGAGCTGGCGAGGTTGTGTTTGGAGGAGTTGAAGGGGAGATGGAAGAGGGGAAGGGTGTTGGAGGGATGGGAAAAGGAAAGGGAGCAGTTCTTTGGGGAAAGAGGATGGACAGTGGAGGAGGTAGAAAGGGGGAGGGAAAGGGGGGGATAAGGGGGGAGGAGATTGTGTACAGGGAAAGGAAGATGCAGGAGGAGGAGAGGTGGGGAAAGATTGGAGAGTCGAGTTATAATAGGTGGTATGGGAGGGTGAAGGGGCCGGGGGTACCGGGATATCTGAAGAAGGGTTGGGGGGAGGGTAGATGGAAAAGGGTGGCAAAGTTTAGACTGGGGAATGGAGTAAGAGGGGGGAGATATTGGGAGGAGGCGGAAAAAAGAAGGTGTAGGGTGTGTGGTGGGGAGGAAGAGTCCTGGGAGCATGTGTGGGAGGTATGTATGGGGTGGGGAGTGGAGAGAGGATGGCAGGAGATGGTGGGCGAAGTATTAGGGGAGGAGGGAGAGGGGGAAGAATGGTTAAGGAAAATAGAGGAAAGGAGGGAGGGATGTGGATGAGAGGAGAGATGAGCTGAGAAATGAATGAGGAGATGGGAGTGAGAGGGCGGCGAGCGGAAGCGGAGGTCCAGGGGGGAGAGAGGACGGGCGAGCGAGCGTGCGAGCGAGCGAGCGGTAGAAGATAAGAATAGAATAGGGTTAAGAATAGGTTAAAGTAGATGTAAGGAAAAGGAGAAGGTGTAGGATAAGGTAGATGTAAGTGTAATGTAACGATTGATGTGTAAGTGTAGTGTAAGGAAAGATTATAACCCCGAGGGGAATAATAAAGTTTATATATATCTGAGAGAGTTCAATCTCAGACGGTGTCGATTGATCGGTTGCGTCAAGGCTCGGTAAAACTTTTTCGATGCAGATCCCACCGCTGCCACCAATTTTGTTGTGCCCTGCGTGATGGCTCGCAAGGCTGGTACGGGATCTGGCGTAATCGTGAGTTCGGGAGCGATTAAAGGATGAGAATCCACCGGGTGAACTGCACCAAATGTGTTTAAACTCAAAGACTAAGTCTTTATTCAGAAACAACTTAAACTAGACTGAGGTGTACAAGTAGGTTTTAGCCGTGTTGCCCGGTCGAGGGTCGGATCTCGAGTCTGCCGATTTGCGGCGGCAAATCGGTTTTTATTTCGCTTATTGGGCGTGGTGCCGTCGCTTCGCGTTGCCGTATATGGTCATAGCGAAGCGCTCGCATTTTTGCTGATTTCGTAGATTCGTGCTCGCCTCGCAACTAATTTAGCTTAGAAACGTCTCGAAACGTTCTAGAGTAATATAATATGTATAATGTATCATAGTGTGTGTAATACGCGTGCTTGGGCGTTGCCTGGGCATAACATCCCTCCCCCCTTGAGGAGGAAAAGCCATACCCCTCGAGAATCAAGAAGCAAACGTTGGCCAGCCGCTGACATGTCCAACGACTATCGGATCGTCCCCACGACTACGGGCCTAAGATGGCCAGCCGCCGACATGTCCGACGACTATTGTCGTCCCCACGACCACGGGCCAAAGTTGGCCAGCCGCCGACATGTCCGACGACTATTGGGTCGTCCCCACGACCCCGGGACTAGATTGGCCCGCGACCGTCATATCCGACGATTATAGGGTCGCCCCCACGACCCCGGGCCAAAGTTGGCAAGCTGCCGACTTGTCCGACGACTATAGGGTCGTCCCCACGACCCTGGGACTAGATTGGCCCGCCACCGTCATGTCCGACGACAATAGGGTCGTCCCCACGACCCCGGGTCTTGGTTGGCCAGCCGCCGACTTGTCCGACGACTATAGGGTCGTCCCCACGACCCCCGGACTAGGTTGGCTCGCCGCCGACTTGTCCGACGAGTATAGGGTCGTCCCCACGACCACGGGCCAAATTAGGCCAGCCGGCGACATGTCCGACGACTATAGGGTCGTCCCTACGACCCCGGGACTAGGTTGGCCCGCCGCCGACTTCTCCGACGACTATAGGGTCGTCCCCACGACCCCCGGACTAGGTTGGCTCGCCGCCGACTTGTCCGACGAGTATAGGGTCGTCCCCACGACCACGGGCATAATTTGGCCAGCCGGCGACATGTCCGACGACTATAGGGTCGTCCCTACGACCCCGGGACTAGGTTGGCCCGCCGCCGACTTCTCCGACGACTATAGGGTCGTCCCCACGACCCCCGGACTAGGTTGGCTCGCCGCCGACTTGTCCGACGACTATTGGGTTGTCCCCACGACCACGGGCCAAAGTTGGCCAGCCGCCGACATGTCCAACGACTATTAGGTCGTCCCCACGACCACGGGACTAGATTGGCCCGCCACCGACATGTCCGACGACTATTGGGTTGTCCCCACGACCACGGGCCAAAGTTGGCCAGCCGCCGACATGTCCGAAGACTATAGGGTCGTCCCCACGACCCCGGTACTAGATTGGCCCGCCGCCGACATGTCCGACGACTATAGAGTCGTCCCCACGTCACCGGGCCAAAGTTGGCCAGCCGCCGACATTTCCGACGACTATAGGGTCGTCCCACGACACCGGGAATAGATTGGCCCGCCACCGTCATGTCCGGCGACTATCGGATCGTCCCCACGACTACGGGCCAAAGTTGGCCAGCCGCCGACATGTCCGACGACTATTGGGTCGTCCCCACGACCACGGGCCAAAGTTGGCCAGCCGCCGACATATCCGACGACTATAGGATCGTCCCCACGACCCCGGGCCAAAGTTGGACAGCCGCCGACATGTCAGACGACAATAGGGTCGTCCCCACGACCACGGGGCCAAAGTTGGCCAGCCGCCGACATGTCCGACGACTATAGGATCGTCCCCACGACCCGGGACTAGACTGACCCGCCACCATCATGTCCGACGACTATAGGGTCGTCCCCACGACCCCGGGAATAGATTGGCCCGCCACCGTCAAGTCCGACGACTATAGGGTCGTCCCCACGACCGCGGGCCAAAGTTGGACAGCCGCCGACATGTCCGACGACTATAGGTCCGTCCCTACGACCCCGGGACTAGGTTGGCCCGCCGCCGACATGTCCGACGACTATAGAGTCGTCCCCACGACACCGGGCCAAAGTTGGCCAGCCGCCGACATGTCCGACGACTATAGGGTCGTCCCCACGACCCCGGGAATAGATTGGCCCGCCACCGTCATGTCCGGCGACTATCGGATCGTCCCCACGACTACGGGCCAAAGTTGGCCAGCCGCCGACATGTCCGAAGACTATAGGGTCGTCCCCACGACCCTGGGACTAGATTGGCCCGCCACCGTCACGTCCGACGACTATAGGGTCGTCCCCACGACCTCGGGACTAGGTTGGCCAGCCGCCGATATGTCCGACCACTATAGGGTCGTCCCCACGACCCCGGGACTAGATTGGCCCGCCACCGTCATGTCCGACGATTATAGGGTCGTCCCCACGACCCCGGGACAAGATTGGCCCGCTGCCGACTTGTCCGACGACTATAGGGTCGTCCCCACGACCCCGGGCCAAAGTTGGCAAGCCGCCGAAATGTCCGACGACTGTAGGGTCGTCCCCACGACCCCGGGACTAGATTGGCCCGCCACCGTCATGTTCGACGATTATAGGGTCGTCCCCACGACCCCGGGACAAGATTGGCCCGCTGCCGACTTGTCGACGACTATAGGGTCGTCCCCACGACCCCGACTCTAGGTTGGGTCGCCGCCGACATGTCCGACGACTATATGGTCGTCCCCACGACCCTGGGACTAGATTGGCCCGCCGCCGACATGTCCGACGACTATACGGTCCTCCCCACGACCCCGGGACTAGGTTGGCTCGCCGCCGACTTGTCCGACGACTATAGGGTCGTCCCCACGACCCCCGGACTAGGTTGACCAGCCGCCAACATGTCCGACGACTATAGAGTCGTCCCCACGACCACGGGCCAAAGTTGGCCAGCCGCCGACATGTCCGACGTCTATAGGGTCGTCCCCACGACCCTGGGACTAGATTGGCCAGCCGCCGACATGTCCGACGACTATAGGGTCGTCCCAACGACCCTGGGACTAGATTGGCCCGCCACCGTTATGTCCGACGACTATAGGGTCGTCCCCACGACCGCGGGCCAAAGATGTCCAGCCGCCGACATGTCCGACGACTATAGGGTCGTCCCCACGACCACGGGCCAAAGTTGGCCAGCCGCCGACATGTCCGACGTCTATAGGGTCGTCCCCACGACCCCGGGACTAGGTTGGCTCGACGCCGACTTGTCGACGACTATAGGGTCGTCCCCACGACCCCGACTCTAGGTTGGGTCGCCGCCGACATGTCCGACGACTATATGGTCGTCCCCACAACCACGGGCCAAAGTTGGCCAGCCGCCGACATGTCCGACGACTATAGGGTCGTCCCCACGACCCCGGGACTAGGTTGGCTCGACGCCGACTTGTCGACGACTATAGGGTCGTCCCCATGACCCCGGGCCAAAGTTGGCCAGCCGCCGACATGTCCGACGACTATAGATTTGTCCCCACGACCCCGGGCCAAAGTTGGCCAGCCGCCGACTTGTCCGACGACTATAGGGTCGTCCCTACGATCCCGGGACTAGATTGGCCAGCCGCCGACTTGTCCGACGACTATAGGGTCGTCCCCACGATCCCGGGACTAGACTGACCCGCCACCGCCATGTCCGACGACAATAGGGTCGTCCCCACGATCCCGGGACTAGATTGGCCCGCCACCGCCATGTCCGACGATTGTAGGGTCGTCCCCACGACCACGGGCCAACTTTGGCCAGCCGCCGACATATCCGACGACTAAAGGGTCGTCCCCATGACCCCGGGACTAGATTGGCCCGCCACCGTCATGTCCGACGACAATAGGGTCGTCCCCACGACCACGGGCCAAAGTTGGCCAGCCGCCGACTTGTCCGAAGACTATAGGGTCGTCCCCACGTCCCCGGGTCAACGTTGGCCAGCCGCCGACATGTCCGACGACAATAGGGTCGTCCCCACGACCACGGGCCAAAGTTGGCCAGCCGCCGACATGTCCGACGACTATAGGGTCGACCCCACGACCTCGGGACTAGGTTGGCTCGACGCCGACTTGTCGACGACTATAGGGTCGTCCCCACAACCACGGGCCAAAGTTGGCCAGGCGCCGACTTGTCCGACGACTATAGGGTCGTCCCCACGACCCCGGGACTAGATTGGCCCGCCACCGTCAAGTCCGACGACTATAGGGTCGTCCCCACGACCCCGGGCCAAAGTTGGACAGCCGCCGAATTTTCGACGACTATAGGGTCGTCCCCACGACTACGGGCCAAAGTTGGCCAGCCGCCGACATGTCCGACGCCTATAGGGTCGTCCCCACGACACCGGGAATAGATTGGCCCGCCACCGTCATGTCCGGCGACTATCGGATCGTCCCCACGACTACGGGCCAAAGTTGGCCAGCCGCCGACATGTCCGACGACTATAGGGTCGTCCCCACGACCCCGGGACTAGGTTGGCTCGACGCCGACTTGTCGACGACTATAGGGTCGTCCCCACAACCACGGGCCAAAGTTGGCCAGCCGCCGACATGTCCGACGACTATAGAGTCGTCCCCACGACCCCGGGACTAGATTGGCCCGCCACCGTCAAGTCCGACGACTATAGGGTCGTCCCCACGACCATGGGCCAAAGTTGGCTCGCCGCCGACTAGTCCGACGACAATAGGTTCGTCCCTACGACCACGGTCTAAATCTGGCCAGCCGCCGACATGCCCCACGACTATAGGGTCGTCCCCACGACCCCGGGCCAAAGTTGGACAGCCGCCGAATTTTCGACGACTATAGGGTCGTCCCCACGACTACGGGCCAAAGTTGGCCAGCCGCCGACATGTCCGACGCCTATAGGGTCGTCCCCACGACACCGGGAATAGATTGGCCCGCCACCGTCATGTCCGGCGACTATCGGATCGTCCCCACGACTACGGGCCAAAGTTGGCCAGCCGCCGAATTGTCGACGACTATAGGGTCGTCCCCACGACTACGGGCCAAAGTTGGCCAGCCGCCGACATGTCCGACGACTATAGGGTCGTCCCCACGACACCGGGAATAGATTGGCCCGCCACCGTCATGTCCGGCGACTATCGGATCGTCCCCACGACTACGGGCCAAAGTTGGCCAGCCGCCGACATGTCCGACGACTATAGGGTCGTCCCCACGACCCCCGGAATAGGTTGGCTCGCCGACGACTTGTCCGTCGACTATATGGTCGTTCCCACGACCACGGGCCAAAGTTTGCCAGGCGCCGACTTGCCCGACCACTATAGGGTTGTCCCCACGACCCTGGGACTAGGTTGGCTTGCCGCCGACATGTCCGACGACTATAGGGTCGTCCCCACGACCCCTGGACTAGGTTGGCTCGCCGCCGACATGTCCGACGACTATAGGGTCGTCCCCACGACCCCGGGACTAGATTGGCCCGCCACCGTCATGTCCGATGAGTATAGGGTCGTCCCCACGACCCCGGGACTAGATTGGCCCGCCAACGTCATGTCCGACGACTATAGGGTCGTCCCCACGACCCCGGGACTAGATTGGCCCGCCAACGTCATGTCCGACGACTATAGGGTCGTCCCCACGACCCCGGGACTAGATTGGCCCGCCACCGTCATGTCCGACGACTGTTGGGTCGTCCCCAGGACCACGGGCCAAAGCTGGCCAGCCGCCTGCTTGTCCGACGACTATAGGGTCGTCCCCACGACCCCGGGACATGATTGGCCCGCCACCGTCATGCCCGACGACTATAGGGTTGTCCCCACGACCAGGGGCCAAAGTTGGCCAGCCGCCGGCTTATCAGACGACTATAAGGTCGTCCCCACGATCCCGGGACAAGATTGGCCAGCCACCGTCATTTCCGACGACTATAGGGTCGTCCCCACGACAACGGGCCAAACATGGCCAGCCGCCGGCTTGTCCGACGACTATAGGGTCGTCCCCACGACCCCAGGACTAGATTGGCCCGCCACCGTCATTTCCGACGACTATAAGGTCGTCCCCTCGACCCCGGGACTAGATTGGCCCGCCACCGTCATGTCCGACGACTGTAGGATCGTCCCTACGACCACGGGCCACAGTTGGCCAGCCGCCGACATGTCCAACGACTATAGGGTCGTCCCCACGACCACGGGCCAAAGTTGGCCAGCCGCCGGCTTGTCCGACGTCTATAGGGTCGTCCCCACGACACCGGGACTAGGATGGCTCGCCGCAGACTTGTCCGACGACTATAGGGTCGTCCCTAATACCACGGGCCAAAGTTGGACATCCGCCGACTTGTCCGACGACTATAGGGTCGTCGCCACGACCACGGGCCAAAGTTGGCCAGCCGCCGGATTGTCCGACGACTATAGGGTCGTCCCCACGACCCCAGGACTAGATTGGCCCGCCACCGACTTGTCCGACGACTATAGGGTCGTCCCCACGACCCCGGGACTAGATTGGCCCGCCACCGTCATGTCCGACGACTATAGGGTCGTCCCCACGACCACGGGCCAAAGTTGGCCAGCCGCCGTCTTGTCCGACGACCACAGGGTCGTCCCCACGACTACGGGCCAAAGTTGGCCAGCCGCGGACATGTCCGACGATTATCGGGTCGTCCCCACAACCCCGGGACATGATTGGCCCGCCACCGTCATGTCCGACGACTGTTGGGTCGTCCCCAGGACCACGGGCCAAAGCTGGCCAGCCGCCTGCTTGTCCGACGACTATAGGGTCGTCCCCACGACCCCCGGAATAGGTTGGCTCGCCGACGACTGTCCGACGACTATAGGGTTGTCCCCACGATCCCGGGCCAAAGTTGGCCAGCCGCCGACTTGTCCGACGACTATGGGATCGTCCCCACGACCCCGGGACATGATTGGCCCGCCACCGTCATGCCCGACGACTATAGGGTCGTCCCCACGAGCACGGGCCAAAGTTGGCCAGCCGCCGACCTGTCCGACGAAAATAGGGTCGTCCCCACGACCCCGGGACTAGATTGGCCCGCCACCGTCATGTCCGACGACAATAGGGTCGTCCCCAAGACCACGGGCCAAAGTTGGCCAGCCGCCGGCATGTCCGACGAATATAGGGTCGTCCCCACGACCACGGGCCAAAGTTGGCCAGCCGCCTGCTTGTCCGACGACTATAGGGTCGTCCCCACGACCCCCGGAATAGGTTGGCTCGCCGACGACTTGTCCGACGACTATAGGGTCGTTCCCACGAGCACGGGCCAAAGTTGGCCCGCCACCGTCATGCCCGACGACTATAGGGTCGTTCCCACGAGCACGGGCCAAAGTTGGCCAGCCGCCGGCTTGTCCGACGACTATAGGGTCGTCCCCACGACCCCGGGCCAAAGTTGGCCAGCCGCCGACCTGTCCGACGAATATAGGGTCGTCCCCACGACCCCGGGACATGATTGGCCCGCCAC
The DNA here is from genome assembly GCA_963932275.1 of Andrena praecox. NCBI lineage: Eukaryota > Metazoa > Arthropoda > Insecta > Hymenoptera > Andrenidae > Andrena > Andrena praecox. The sequence continues at coordinate 52,214,149 of OZ010728.1, read as the reverse complement.
CGTCATGCCCGACGACTATAGGGTCGTTCCCACGAGCACGGGCCAAAGTTGGCCCGCCACCGTCATGCCCGACGACTATAGGGTCGTTCCCACGAGCACGGGCCAAAGTTGGCCAGCCGCCGGCTTGTCCGACGACTATAGGGTCGTCCCCACGACCCCGGGCCAAAGTTGGCCAGCCGCCGACCTGTCCGACGAATATAGGGTCGTCCCCACGACCCCGGGACTAGATTGGCCCGCCACCGTCATGTCCGACGACAATAGGGTCGTCCCCAAGACCACGGGCCAAAGTTGGCCAGCCGCCGGCATGTCCGACGAATATAGGGTCGTCCCCACGACCACGGGCCAAAGTTGGCCAGCCGCCGTCTTGTCCGACGACTATAGGGTCGTCCCCACGACCCCGGGACTAGATTGGCCCGCCACCGTCATGTCCGACGACTGTTGGGTCGTCCCCAGGACCACGGGCCAAAGCTGGCCAGCCGCCTGCTTGTCCGACGATTATAGGGTCGTCCCCACGACCCCCGGAATAGGTTGGCTCGCCGACGACTTGTCCGACGACTATAGGGTTGTCCCCACGATCCCGGGCCAAAGTTGGCCAGCCGCCGAATTGTCCGACGACTATAGGGTCGTCGCCACGACCACGGGCCAAAGTTGGCCAGCCGCCGGATTGTCCGACGACTATAGGGTCGTCCCCACGACCCCAGGACTAGATTGGCCCGCTACCGACTTGTCCGACGACTATAGGGTCGTCCCCACGACCCCGGGACTAGATTGGCCCGCCACCGTCATGCCCGACGACTATAGGGTCGTTCCCACGACCACGGGCCAAAGTTGGCCAGCCGCCGGCTTGTCCGACGACTATAGGGTCGTCCCCACGACCCCGGGACTAGATTGGCCCGCCACCGTCATGTCCGACGACTATAGGGTCGTCCCCACGACCCCGGGCCAAAGTTGGCCAGCCGCCGACCTGTCCGACGACTGTAGGGTCGTCGCCACGACCCCAGGACTAGGTTGGCCCGCCACCGTCATGTCCGACGACTATAGGGTCGTCGCCACGACCGCGGGCCAAAGTTGACCAGCCGCCGGCTTATCCGACGACTGTAAGGTCGTCCCCACGACCCCGGGACTAGATTGGCCAGGCACCGTCATTTCCGACGACTATAGGGTCGTCCCCACGACAACGGGCCAAACATGGCCAGCCGCCGGATTGTCGGACGAATATAGGGTCGTCCCCACGACCCCAGGACTAGATTGGCCCGCCGCCGTCTTGTCCGACGACCACAGGGTCGTCCCCACGACTACGGGCCAAAGTTGGCCAGCCGCCGACATGTCCGACGATTATCGGGTCGTCCCCACAACCCCGGGACTAGATTCGCCCGCCACCGTCATGTCCGACGACTATAGGGTCGTCCCCACGACCCCAGGACTAGGTTGGCCCGCCACCGTCATGTCCGACGACTATAGGGTCGTCGCCACGACCACGGGCCAAAGTTGGCCAGCCGCCGCTTGTCCGACGACTATAGGGTCGTCCCCACGACCCCAGGACTAGATTGGCCCGCCACCGTCATGTCCGACGACTATAGGGTCGTCGCCACGACCACGGGCCAAAGTTGGCCAGCCGCCGGCTTGTCCGACGTCTATAGGGTCGTCCCCACGACACCGGGACTAGGATGGCTCGCCGCAGACTTGTCCGACGACTATAGGGTCGTCCCTAATACCACGGGCCAAAGTTGGACATCCGCCGACTTGTCCGACGTCTATAGGGTCGTCCCCACGACACCGGGACTAGGTTGGCTCGCCGCAGACTTGTCCGACGACTATAGGGTCGTCCCTAAGACCACGGGCCAAAGTTGGCCATCCGCCGACTTGTCCGACGACTGTAGGGTCGTCGCCACGACCACGGGCCAAAGTTGGCCAGCCGCCGGATTGTCCGACGACTATAGGGTCGTCCCCACGACCCCAGGACTAGATTGGCCCGCTACCGACTTGTCCGACGACTATAGGGTCGTCCCCACGACCCCGGGACTAGATTGGCCCGCCACCGTCATGCCCGACGACTATAGGGTCGTTCCCACGACCACGGGCCAAAGTTGGCCAGCCGCCGGCTTGTCCGACGACTATAGGGTCGTCCCCACGACCCCGGGCCAAAGTTGGCCAGCCGCCGGCTTGTCCGACGACTATAGGGTCGTCCCCACGACCCCTGGACTAGGTTGGCCCGCCACCGACTTGTCCGACGACTATAGGGTCGTCCCCACGACCCCGGGACTAGATTGGCCCGCCACCGTCATGCCCGACGACTATAGGGTCGTTCCCACGACCACGGGCCAAAGTTGGCCAGCCGCCGGCTTGTCCGACGACTATAGGGTCGTTCCCACGACCCCGGGCCAAAGTTGGCCAGCCGCCGACATGTTCGACGACTATAGGGTCGTCCCCACGACCCCGGGACTAGATTGGCCCGCCACCGTCATGTCCGACGACTGTAGGGTCGTCCCCACGTTCCCGGGTCAAAATTGGCCAGCCGCCGACATGTCCGACGACTATAGAGTCGTCCCCACGACTCCGGGTCAATGTTGGGCCGCCACCGTCATGTCCGACGACTATAGGGTCGTCCCCACGACTACGGGCCAAAGTTGGCCAACCGCCGACACGTCCGACGACTATCGGGTCGTTTCCACGACCCCGGGACTAGATTGGCCCGCCACCGTCATGTCCGACGACTGTAGGGTCGTCGCCACGACCACGGGCCAAAGTTGGCCAGCCGCCGGCTTGTCCGACGACTGTAGGGTCGTCGCCACGACCCCAGGACTAGGTTGGCCCGCCACCGTCATGTCCGACGACTATAGGGTCGTCGCCACGACCGCGGGCCAAAGTTGGCCAGCCGCCGGCTTATCCGACGACTATAAGGTCGTCCCCACGACCCCGGGACTAGATTGGCCAGCCACCGTCATTTCCGACGACTATAGGGTCGTCCCCACGACAACGGGCCAAACATGGCCAGCCGCCGCCTTGTCCGACGACTATAGGGTCGTCCCCACGACCCCGGGACTAGATTGGCCCGCCACCGTCATGTCCGACGACTGTAGGGTCGTCCCTACGACCACGGGCCACAGTTGGCCAGCCGCCGACATGTCCAACGACTATAGGGTCGTCCCCACGACCACGGGCCAAAGTTGGCCAGCCATCGACTTGTCCGACGACTATAAGGTCGTCCCCACGACCCCAGGTCTACGTCGGCTCGCCGCCGACTTGTCCGACGACCACAGGATCGTCCCCACGACTACGGGCCAAAGTTGGCCAGCCGCCGACATGTCCGACGATTATCGGGTCGTCCCCACAACCCCGGGACTAGATTCGCCCGCCACCGTCATGTCCGACGACTATAGGGTCGTCGCCACGACCACGGGCCAAAGTTGGCCAGCCGCCGGCTTGTCCGACGTCTATAGGGTCGTCCCCACGACACCGGGACTAGGTTGGCTCGCCGCAGACTTGTCCGACGACTATAGGGTCGTCCCTAAGACCACGGGCCAAAGTTGGCCATCCGCCGACTTCTCCGACGACTATAGGGTCGTCGCCACGACCACGGGCCAAAGTTGGCCAGCCGCCGGATTGTCCGACGACTATAGGGTCGTCCCCACGACCCCAGGACTAGATTGGCCCGCCACCGACTTGTCCGACGACTATAGCGTCGTCCCCACGACCCCGGGCCAAAGTTGGCCAGCCGCCGACCTGTCCGACGACTATAGGGTCGTCCCCACGACCCCGGGACTAGATTGGCCCGCCACCGTCATGTCCGACGACTGTAGGGTCGTCCCCACGTTCCCGGGTCAAAATTGGCCAGCCGCCGACATGTCCGACGACTATAGAGTCGTCCCCACGACTCCGGGTCAATGTTGGGCCGCCACCGTCATGTCCGACGACTATAGGGTCGTCCCCACGACTACGGGCCAAAGTTGGCCAGCCGCCGACACGTCCGACGACTATCGGGTCGTTTCCACGACCCCGGGACTAGATTGGCCCGCCACCGTCATGTCCGACGACTGTAGGGTCGTCGCCACGACCACGGGCCAAAGTTGGCCAGCCGCCGGCTTGTCCGACGACTGTAGGGTCGTCGCCACGACCCCAGGACTAGGTTGGCCCGCCACCGTCATGTCCGACGACTATAGGGTCGTCGCCACGACCGCGGGCCAAAGTTGGCCAGCCGCCGGCTTATCCGACGACTATAAGGTCGTCCCCACGACCCCGGGACTAGATTGGCCAGCCACCGTCATTTCCGACGACTATAGGGTCGTCCCCACGACAACGGGCCAAACATGGCCAGCCGCCGCCTTGTCCGACGACTATAGGGTCGTCCCCACGACCCGGGGACTAGATTGGCCCGCCACCGTCATGTCCGACGACTGTAGGGTCGTCCCTACGACCACGGGCCACAGTTGGCCAGCCGCCGACATGTCCAACGACTATAGGGTCGTCCCCACGACCACGGGCCAAAGTTGGCCAGCCATCGACTTGTCCGACGACTATAAGGTCGTCCCCACGACCCCAGGTCTACGTCGGCTCGCCGCCGACTTGTCCGACGACCACAGGATCGTCCCCACGACTACGGGCCAAAGTTGGCCAGCCGCCGACATGTCCGACGATTATCGGGTCGTCCCCACAACCCCAGGACTAGATTGGCCCGCCACCGTCATGTCCGACGACTATAGGGTCGTTACCACGACCACGGGCGAAAGTTGGCCAGCCGCCGACATGTCCGACGACTATAGGGTCGTTCCCACGACCCCGGGACTAGATTGGCCCGCCACCGTCATGTCCGACGACCACAGGGTCGTCTCCACGACTACGGGCCAAAGTTGGCCAGCCGCCGACATGTCCGACGATTATCGGGTCGTCCCCACAACCCCGGGACTAGGTTGGCTCGCCGCCGACTTGTCCGACGACTATAGGGTCGTCCCCATGTTCCCGGGTCAAAATTGGCCAGCCGCCGATATGTCCGACGACTATAAGGTCGTCCCCACGACCCCGGGACTAGATTGGCCAGCCACCGTCATTTCGGACGACTATAGGGTCGTCCCCACGACAACGGGCCAAACATGGCCAGCCGCCGGCTTGTTCGACGACTATAGGGTCGTCCCCACGACTCCGGGACTAGATTGGCCCGCCACCGTCATGTCCGACGACTGTAGGGTCGTCCCTACGACCACGGGCCACAGTTGGCCAGCCGCCGACATGTCCAACGACTATAGGGTCGTCCCCACGACCACGGGCCAAAGTTGGCCAGCCATCGACTTGTCCGACGACTATAAGGTCGTCCCCACGACCCCAGGACTACGTCGGCTCGCCGCCGACTTGTCCGACGACTATAGGGTCGTCGCCACGACCACGGGCCAAAGTTGGCCAACCGCCGGCTTGTCCGACGACTATAGGGTCGTCCCCATGACCCCGGGCCAAAGTTGGCCAGCCGCCGGCTTGTCCGACGACTATAGGTTCGTCCCCACGACCCCAGGACTAGGTTGGCCCGCCACCGTCATGTCCGACGACTATAGGGTCGTCCCCACGACCACGGGCCAAGGTTGGCCAGCCGCCGACATGTCCGACGATTATCGGGTCGTCCCCACGACCACGGGCCAAGGTTGGCTCGCCGCCGACATGTCCGACGACTATAGGGTCGTCCCCACGACCCTCGGACTAGGTTGGCTCGCCGCCGACTTGTCTAACGACTATAGGGTCGTCCCCACGGCCCCGGGCCAAAGTTGGCCAGCCGCCGACATGTCCGACGACTATAGGGTCGTCCCCACGACCCCGGGACTAGGTTGGCTCGCCACCGACTTGTCCGACGACAATAGGGTCGTCCCCACAACAACGGGCCAAACATGACCAGCCGCCGACTTGTCCGGCGACTATAGGGTCGTCCCCACGACCACGGGCCAAGGTTGGCTCGCCGCCGACATGTCCGACGACTATAGGGTCGTCCCCACGACCCCTGGACTAGATTGGCCAGCCGCCGACATGTCCGACGACTATAGGGTCGTTCCCACGACCCCGGGACTAGATTGGCCAGCCGCCGTCATGTCCGACGACTATAGGGTCGTCCCCACGACCCCTGGACTAGATTGGCCAGCCGCCGACATGTCCGACGACTATAGGGTCGTTCCCACGACCCCAGGACTAGATTGGCCAGCCGCCGTCATGTCCGACGACTATAGGGTCGTCCCCACGACCCCGGGACTGGATTGGCCCGCCTCCGTCATGTTCGACGACTGTAGGGTCGTCCCCACGGCCCCGGGCCAAAGTTGGCCAGCCGCCGACATGTCCGACGACTATAGGGTCGTCCCCACGACCCCGGGACTAGGTTGGCTCGCCACCGACTTGTCCGACGACAATAGGGTCGTCCCCACGACCACGGGCCAAAGTTGGCCAGCCGCCGGCTTATCCGACGATTATAAGGTCGTCCCCACGACCCCGGGACTAGATTGGCCAGCCACCGTCATTTCCCACGACTATAGGGTCGTCCCCACAACAACGGGCCAAACATGACCAGCCGCCGACTTGTCCGGCGACTATAGGGTCGTCCCCACGACCACGGGCCAAGGTTGGCTCGCCGCCGACATGTCCGACGACTATAGGGTCGTCCCCACGACCCCTGGACTAGATTGGCCAGCCGCCGACATGTCCGACGACTATAGGGTCGTTCCCACGACCCCGGGACTAGATTGGCCAGCCGCCGTCATGTCCGACGACTATAGAGTCGTTCCCACGACCCCGGGACTAGATTGGCCAGCCGCCGTCATGTCCGACGACTATAGGGTCGTCCCCACGACCCCTGGACTAGATTGGCCAGCCGCCGACATGTCCGACGACTATAGGGTCGTTCCCACGACCACGGGCCAAAGTTGGCCAGCCGCCAGCTTGTCCGACGACTATAGGGTCGTCCCCACGACCCCAGGACTAGATTGGCCCGCCACCGTCATGTCCGGCGACTATAGGGTCGTCCCCACGTCCACGGGCCAAAGCTGGCCAGCCGCCGGCTTGTCCGACGACTATAGGGTCGTCCCCACGACCCCGGGGCAAATTTGGCCAGACGGTGACATGTCCTACGACTGTAGGGTCGTCCCCACGACCCCAGGACTAGATTGGCCCGCCACCGTCATGTCCGACGACTATAGGGTCGTCCCCACGACCCCTGGACTAGATTGGTCAGCCGCCGACATGTCCGACGACTATAGGGTCGTTCCCACGACCCCGGGACTAGATTGGCCAGCCGCCGTCATGTCCGACGACTATAGGGTCGTCCCCACGACCCCTGGACTAGATTGGCCAGCCGCCGACATGTCCGACGACTATAGGGTCGTCCCCACGACCCCGGGACTAGATTGGCCCGCCACCGTCATGTCCGACGACTGTAGGGTCGTCCCTACGACGACGGGCCGCAGTTGGCCAGCCGCCGACTTGTCCGACGACTATAGGGTTGTCCCCTCGACCCCGAGCCAAAGCTGGCCAGCCGCCGACATGTCCGACGACTATAGGGTCGTACCCACGACCCTGGGCCTAAGTTGGCCCGCCGCCGTCATTTCCGACGACTATAGAGTCGTTCCCACCGCCCTGGGTCAAACTTGGCCAGCCGCCGTTATGTCCGACGACTATAGATTCGTCCTTACGACCCCGGGCCAAAGATGTCCCCCCGCCGTCATGTCTGACGACTATAGGGTCGTCACTACGACCCCGGGACTAGATTGGCCCGCCATCGTCATGTCCGACGACTATAGGGTCGTCCCCACGACCACGGGCCAAAGTTGGCCAGCCGCCGACTTGTCCGACGACTATAGGGTCGTCCCTACGACCCCGGGACTAGGTTGGCTCGCCGACGCCTTGTCCGACGACAATAGGGTTGTCCCCACGACCCCGGGACTAGATTGGCCCGCCAACGTCATGTCTGACGACTATAGGGTCGTCCCCACGACCACGGGGCAAAGTTGGCCAGACGCCGACTCGTCCGACGACTATAGGGTCGTCCCCACGACCCTGGGGCTAGATTGGCTCGCCACCGTCAAGTCCGACGACTATGGGGTCGTCCCCACGACCACGGGCCAAAGTTGGCCAGCCGCCGATATGTCCGACGACTATAGCGTCGTCCCCACGACCCCAGGCCAAAGTTGGCAAGCCGCCGACTAGTTCGAGGACTATTGGGTCGTCCCCACGACCTTGGGACTAGATTGGCCCGCCACCGTCATGTCCGACGACAATAGGGTCGTCCCCACGACCACGGGCCAAAGTTGGCCAGCCGCCGGCATGTCCGACGAATATAGGGTCGTCCCCACGACCCCGTGGAACCTCTATGGAGGAACCAAAGAAGTCAGAAGGGAGCGCCGTTAGACCTGTGGGTTATAACATCACCCCGACTGTGAGACTCGAGAGGATCACCATACCTAATAAACCTGCGAGGGCGGTTCTTACTCGCCCCAGGTCCTGCTCCTCGTCGCGCATGCTGGAGGAGGAGCGTAAAAGGAAGTCGGCCTCCTTACTTGGTCTAGAGGGGGGTCCTCCGGATTCGGATAGAGGTGGCTCAGGTCATGTGTTCGCTAAACCGGCTGCCCCTTTGGCCACGTCCAAGAAGCCCCTGGGACCAGCGAAAAAGGTTATAGATGGTGGCTGGGCCAGAAAGTTACTTAAGGAGGTGACGGTGCTCCTGAGCAACCTTTCCAAGACATGCCAGGAACTGGCGGAGTCAGTGGAGACTGGCTCCCCAAAGTCTAGGGTTACGGAGGTAGCCCTGAGAATGGCTTAGGAGTGTAGTGAAGCCAAGACAGCGCTTGAGAAAGGCACCTTGCCGTACTCGAGCCATAAGGACCCTGGCGCACGTCAGGACGCTGGAAAGTCCGAACAAGGAGGTTCGCCCTCCCCCAGAGCCAGTTCCCAATGTAATACTGAGACTCAGACGGAGGAGAGGACCTTTAATTTTGTAGGGCCTGGCAGTGGTCCCCCTCCCCAGGATAAGGGCCCGAGGAAGGGTGCTGGAAAGAGGGGGCTTACATCCCCTCTGGACACTGGTAGGGCCCCTATGAAAAAAAGATTCGCGGAAGTGGTCAGTGGGAATCCTATTTTGATGGGATCTGGACCAATGAATGTGGTTACCCTCCCCTACCCCCACTCGGGGAAGATAATACTCCTGTTGGTTCCGTTATAGGGGCAGTAGGAACCTACGAGGTGGCGAGGGTGCATGGTGGCGGAGGGACCGCCGGACGTTCAGACCCGGGATTTCAATCCACTAAAGGCCAACGTAAGAGGGACAGGAGAGCCAAGAGATTAAAAGACCTAGAGCTCCAGCGTCAAGGCCCAATTTGGTCCCCCGGATCGCCCTGCTTTGGCATCCCATGGTCAGCCCCTGCTAAAGGGTCCTTTGCAGCCCGTGCACGGAGGTCAGAGTGTTATGCAAACACTCCCTCTCACCTTCCAGCCACCCTCAGCTGTGCGAATTACGCAACGTGAGCAGCCCCGAGACCCTGGGAAAGGGGGGACTCAAGCGGCTAAGAAGGCCAGACCGCCTAGGAGGCGGCCGGAGACCATTTTAATTAAGGTCCCCCAGGGAGCTACGTATATAGATACGTACAGATCCCTCCTCACAGCGGGCAGGGAGAACCTAACGTCTGTAAAGGGAGTAAAAATGACCAGGTTAGGCCATGTCTTTCTGGAAATCGACAAGAAGGGGTGCGCAGAGTCGGTGGTTACCACCATTAAAGGGAAAATTGGGACCCCTTTGGAAATGGTGGCCCTCCAAGACCGTGTGACCCTGGAGGTAAGGGACATTGACCCGGCTATTGAGGAGATAGATTTGAAGACCGACCTTGGTCTTGCCCTTAAGTATGAGGACCAATTGATCGATGTCAAGCGGCTAAGCATGGTCCCGGGCGGTCTTCAGAAGGCCATTGTGTCAGTCCCGTCCAAGGCAATTGGGGGAGCCGCGGACGGCCTCAAATTTAGATATGGCCTCAGCATGGCTAAGGTCAGGGTGCTCCCAAGAGTGGTCCGATGCTTCAGATGCCACCTTCTCGGCCACCTTGCCAAAAATTGTAGTCAGGTTGAGGTTGGCACGGAACTTTGTACAAGATGCGGTGCCAATGACCACCTGATAGCAAATTGCTCTAAGAAACCGAGATGTGCTATTTGCACGGCCAACGGTATCTCTGGGAACAAGGCAGCGCACGTCACTGCGTCCCTTGCGTGTCCTGCTAATAGATTAGACGCGAGGGCGGGGACTCGTAGTGGTATCACGACTGGGAACTCCCACAGGAATGTCAATTAAGGTTCTACAGTGCAACCTTAATCATTGTAGACTTGCGCAGACGATGCTAGAGCAAAACGCCGCGGTCCTCGGGGTTGACCTGGTTCTCATCTCTGAGCCGTATCGGCAGCTGCGCAAGTGGCATAATGACGCATCCGGAGTTGCGTCGTTGTGGGTCACTGGTTTTAACGGTCTACTTCCTGACCTTGCCCACCCGATTGAGTTGGAAGGGGTTGTAGCTGTGACTCTGCAGGACAGACTATTTATTAGCGCGTACTGCCCCCCGAGTCTCAGCCTGCAGGGATTTAAAATGTATATAGGTGTTTTAGAGGCTATTATATCGGAAGCGCGGGCAGCAGAGCACGGTGTTTTGTTCGGAGGAGATTTAAACGCCAGATCTCCAGCGTGGGGAGGGACCAAGGCGGACAGAAGGGGTCAGTGCTGCCTTGATCTCCTTAGTAGACAGGGACTGATCCCCTCTAAGGGGAAGGGTCAGCACACCTTCTTGAGAAATGGTAGGTCGTCCTACATTGACATTATGTCGGTCGATCAGGTCACGGCGAGGAGCATTACCACCAAAGTCTTAGGCCATTTTACGTTCTCCGATCATCGCTATGTCCTCCATACGGCGAAAAAGGGAGCGGGAATCTATAGCACTCCTCCGTTTCCACAGTTCTCTGTTAAGAACATGGTGCCGGAGGAAGTGGTGACCTGTCTTGACAGCCACCTGAAGAGGAGGGATACATATGGTGCCCCGGAATCCCTGACCGCGGAACGCGGGCTGAAGCCGGTGGCGGACGTGATCCAGGAAGCTCTGGAGGCAGTCACCAAGGCTCTGCTTTCCAGGAAGGCCCCCCCCCCCCGCGGTAACAAGAAGCCAAATTCGTGGTGGAACGCCGACATAGCAGCCGCAAGGAAAGTTATGTTTAAGGCAAGGAGGGCTGCACGAAGGGCAAAGAAAAAGTGCCGCCCCGAGGCGCTCGACTTGAAGGCAGCATATTTTAGTGCAAGGAGGTCAGTGTACATTCTGTCTTGGAAGGCGAAAGAGGCGGTCTGGAGCGGCCTATGCTCCACGGCTGAGCTTGATCCCTGGGCTAGGCCGTACCTGACGGTGATGGCCTCGGTTGGGGGCAGACCGAAGCCCACGGTAATGTCCCCTGTCCAGGTCACAGCCGTCATCAACCAGCTCTTCGTGATGTCCCTTCCTGGCCCCCTACAGGGGCAGGTGGCCCCTCTGGGGAGCTGGGTAACCAGGGGCACTCTAGAGTCTGCTACCGGGAGGATTACCGAGGGTTTGGTTGGGAGGGTCATGACTAAACTAAAATATAAATAAGCTGCGGGCCTTGACGCGGTTCCCTCGGAGGTGGTCTCTATAGCTATGAGGGCCAGGCCCGGCCTGATTGGTGAACTCACAAGGGACACTATCATCAGGGGTGTCATTCCCGCTAACTGGAAGATCGCCAGACTGGTCCTCCTTCCAAAGCCGGGTAAGGACCCGCTCCTCCCAGGGTCGTATAGGCCCATAAGTATTCTCCCAGCACTTAGTAAAGTCTGGGAATATGCTATTAAGGAGGTCATGGAGGGCCAATTAGGACGGGACCCTTTCCACCCGGCGCAGTATGGATTTAGGAGGGGAATGGGTACCACCGACGCCATACTGGAGGTATGCAGGATGGCTGAATCCTGTTCCAAGAACGACCGCTGTTGCGTCATGGTCACCTTAGACGTAAGGAATGCGTTTAATACGCTTAGGTGGGACACCATTCTGCGTGTCTTGGAGAAGAGGGGAGTTTCGTCCGCGGTTTGCACTTTGGTCCGGAGTTACCTCAAGGACAGGTTTGTAACTGTACATACCTCCAGAGCGGTTATCTCCGCCCAAATCTTCGCAGGGGTCCCCCAGGGGTCGGTCCTGGGGCCTTTCCTCTTCAACCTGGTGTTTGACGGCGTCCTTGAGGAGGTTGGGGACAACCCCAGGATCCGCCCTATTGCATACGCAGACGACCTTGCCGTTATTTTCGCTGGCAAAGATATATCCAAAATCAAGGCGGATATTACTAGCACCATGGCTAGGGTAGGAAAGTGGTTCGCCAGGATGGGCCTCTCGGTTGCCCACGACAAGACTGAGGTCATCGTTTTGACTGGTCTTAGGGGTAAGAAGATTCAGGACTTCCGTATTATGGGAGCGGATATTAAGTCCGTGGAATCCGTGAAATACCTGGGCGTCCACATAGATTGCCGCCGAAACTTTAGATCTCACCTACGTGAGGTGACTACTAAGGGCGAAAGGGTCATTGGGGCATTATCTTCTCTTCTGCCCAATGTCAGGGGTCCTTCCCGCCCGGTTAGGCGTTTATACTATGCGGTATGGGAGAGCATTGTTTTATATGCTGCCCCTATATGGGCCTCGGCTGTCGCCCTCGGGTCCAACGAGGCAAGAACTAGGAGGGCCCAAAAAACGGCTCTCGTTAGGACCACCACCTCCTATAGGACGGTGGCGTACATAGCCCTCTGCGTCCTGGCTGGTCGCCTCCCGATTAGTTTAAAGGCTATGATGTGGAGTGAGGTTTTTAAGGCGAGGGCAATCGATAAAGGGAACCCAGAGTTCGGCGGAAACCAGCAGGCGCAAAATAGGAGACTTCGGGAGCACAAGGCCGAATTCCTGGAAAGAGCCCTCACGGAATGGCAACGCATGTGGGATTATTTCGACCCGGATAACTGGACGCGCCGCATCGTTGGCTCTGTGAGGACGTTCACAGGGGATGCGGGCAAGAAATTTCAGACCGATTATTGGAGCTCGCAACTCCTTACGTCACATGGGGCTTTTGGCGCTTTCAGGTGTAGGATTCGGAAGGCTCTGACCCCGGTCTGCCTTGACTGTGATGCACCGGTGGACAATGCCGAACATGTCCTTTTCGACTGCCCCTCGTACAACGAGGAACGGAATAGCCTGGTGGCTGCTTTAGGGGAAACACCAAATACGTCCAATTTGATCCTGCTAGTCATGCACTCGGAGGAAAAATGGGGTTATTTCCAGGCCTTCGCCCAGAAGGTAATGAAGGATCGAGTGACAAAGGGAGAAAGAAAATAGGGAAAGACTTGCCCTGGTGGCCAGAGCCCAAGCCCTAATTGAGCCAGCGTCGAGGTCGAGAAGGAATAATATTGTTATATTTTCGGGAAGACATAGTAAGACTCAAAAGCAACACAAGTATATTGGAACATGAACAGAACGAACAGTGATACAATCAACGATATGTAACAGTAATACAAAGGCAAAGGGGACAAGTTATTCGGTAATACGTCTGCTTGCAATGGCGTCTGTATCAGGAATGACAGCTTGACAGGCGATCAACCCGATCGCCTTCTTCTCGCTGTCTTCTTGTCTTTGTCGCGAGCACCAGCGGGCCATGGAATTCCATCCATAGGGAAATGTGATGCTCGCAACACTGCTGTAACGAGTTACGCCGGTGGGACGACGATCTTACCCCCCACCACGCGCCCGACCGAGGTAGCGCGTACCGCGCTACGCCAACGGTCTTGCCCCCCACCACTCGTCCGCAATACCGAGAACTGGCGCGAGAGGGTTTCACAGCGAGAGACTCTCTCGCTGCCGAAAATGTGCGGACGAGGACATACAGGTCGGGGGCATAGGCCTATTTGGCAGAGACCGCCTAGAGCGTTAGTACGAAGTACGCCTCTCCCGGAGACCTCCTTTGCGATTCCACGTTCTTGTGCCGAAACACTCGTTCTTGCGAAAGACAAGCGCCCCGTGTTTCACACCAGTTCTTGTGCGTCCACAGACTGAGTCTCTGTGCATTTTTCGCCTCCACACCTCCACGGTTCCCAGAAGGACAGCGTGAGCCATCCTCTGGACGAAATACCGATAACCGCCATCGATCTCCCGAACAGAGTTACCTCTGTTCTCGAGAGCGTCCTTACAGTCGCCGACTCACCCGCGGGCTGTGCCCACTGGGTGACCGGACCCCCCCCCGACTCTCCGACCAGGGTCCATTGGCAGGGTTGGCCCGCCTGGACACCGAAGGGTCAAATCGTCTTTCCTCTCCACTCTCGCCGAATCGACCATCGATATACGCACCGGGATACGCGCCGCGACACGCGCCGCGATACGCATCGCCGACCAACACTCCGAAGTACGCGACGCGATCCGCGCCGATAGGCTAAGTCTAGGTTTAAGCCGTACATACTCTGTTTGCCAGCATAGACCTGGCCGGGATACCCTGTACTCTCGACGAAATAAATTATCGTACTCTACCTTACCTCTGCGTACTAAGTCATTCGATCGGCGGCCCTGGACCACCGTCCTGAGCTGGCGATACGGTTCCTCCACCGTCCCACCGGTAACCCCGCGGTTTAACGGTTACACTGCTTCCCCCTCTGAAGAAGCGATCGCGTCCCGATCGCTGTAGTTCCTGTCGTGTCTGCAGCCGTACCCTGGTGTGGAAGAGTGGTAAAGACGCTGCGTGGCCTCTTCCAACCGTCGCCTCGGCATTTGCCTTCACGCTCAGGGGAAAACCACCCAAAAACCCTGAGCAAGGCGTGGGTACCTGGATCCCGCGCCGCTGCCCTCCACTTGCATCTTCGCACTTGTGGACTTCTTTCTTGAGTGATTTCCCTCTTCTTCGACGGCGCATCTTCTTCTTGGGCCGAGACGCGACGCGTAGCTCAGTGGGTCGGGCCGCTTCTGGCAACCCTGGTCCTCTGGAATCGTATCGATGCCCTCGTTTTCTTCCATGTGTCCACGAAGACTTGACGAACACCAGCATTGGCGAACTCCAGCTTCACAGCCTCTGCTCCGGAGCATCCTACGGCGGCGCTACCGCACCGACGTTACATCCGTCGAACTCGTCCCCGGCAGCACCTCCCTCCAGAGGTTGGTCCCCGACGTCCTGTTTTTTTTGTCATCCTTCTGGTGTAATTCCCGCGACGTCCCAGCACCCAACGCGGCTCCATTTCCCGCGACGTCCCAGCATCCGGCGCGGCTCCCTCCCAGCGTTCGGTGTGAGTCCCGTGTCGTCCCAGCATACGACGCTTTTTTTTTTTTTTTTTTTTTAACTTTGGAGGAAATCCCCACGGATACCCCCTCCCTTATGTGGGACTCGAACCCACTAAAACCTCCATGGTGGTCTACCACGTGTGCGGAGTTGCGCGTCTGAGGGGAGGGACTTGATGCGAGTGCAAACTAGCGATTCGTTCGCTGCCCTCCCCCCCCCCCTGCGCTTTGAGAGCAACTCCGCACACAGCACCCCTTTCAAGGGGGGCCTTCCCTGGGGGAGTATTAACACCTCCCCCAGCTATGGTCTCCTAGCGCGGCGGCGCGACGGACCACGCGTCCGCGCCGCCTCTTCCGGGGTCGCTGCTACTAGGCCGGGTGGTGCCCCCCGGCACCCCCGCCCCACGACCCCGCGATCGAGCTGCTACCCGGCCGCGACGATGCTACGGTCGGGACCGGGCCGGGGCGTGGACGGCCCCACGGGCCGTCCCAGCCGCCGCATCCCAAGGGGCCTTTAAGGCGGTCGGGGCGTGATTCCCCGACGGCCACCTCGGGCGGGCGGTCGGCGACGTGTGCCTATAGGGCGGCCCGTCATCAGCCGCCCGTTTATGCCCCGGAGCTCGATCGCATTATCGGGAGCGGCGTGGCATCGCCGCTCCCCGGAGGGGGGGCTAGTTCATGGACCCCCCCCCCCGCTCTCCCATCCTGACATACAGCGGCCCGCCCTAAAGCTTGGCGGGCCGCTTTTCCCCTTCCCCAGGATATCCCCCGACTGCAGGCCCCCCTCTCTCACAGGGGGGGGGGGGGCATACGAGGGGTCTGTCGCCGCACCCGTTACGGAGTGCGGCCCCCTTCCCACTCCCTTTACGGGGGAGTGACGGCGCGACCCGGGGCCTTTTAACCGGGGGAGCGGGGCGACTTTCAGAACTAAGTCGCCGCACCGCCTCCCCCGGCCACGGGTCATCTCGCGCGCCGCCTCCGAGGGACCGCGCGGAGCCGAAGACCCGCCCTGATGCGGTCCCTCTCAGCCTCCTCATTCTCCAACATTATGACCTCGGAGAAGGAGGAGACGGCCGCCCAACAGTCCCGATCCTCTGCCATCCGACTCACGACAGTCGGAAGCGAGAGGTCGGGACTCAGCTGCCGCTGGAGGACCCGGCGGTCGTCAACATGCCTGGCAGCAGCCGCCACAGGCCCGCGGACCCAGAGGGAGAAAAGCCCTCCACCCACGGCCGCGGACGTCGGGGGAGTGACCCTCGGCGGCACCATCTCCTTCGTGCCGGCCCCAGCCATCGCCAGATCGCGGGGCGGCGGAGCCGGGAACGGCGGGGGCCCGGCCTTCTTCTTCTGCAAAGAAGGCGGTGGCGGCGCGGGAGGGGGAGCACCCCCCTTATTGCCCGACGGCACGCCCGTTGGTCCACCAGCAGACCTGCCGCCACCCGCCTGCCCCTTCGCTTTCCCCCTCTCCTTCCGAGGGGGGGGGGGCCGGCCCCAGCAGGGGTTCCCTTGCCGACCTTGGCCCACTCCAGGGCCAGTGGCGTCGGTTCGGCGGCCGGCTTCGACGTCGGCTCGCCACGCCCCAGGACCCTTCCCAGGGCCAAGAGGCGGGCATCGACCCGCCTCTCGAGTTCCCCCATCCGGCGCAACACGGCGTCCCACGGCTGCTCCAAGGCAGTGGCACCGGCGCGTAGGGATGGGGGGTCCGTGGTCGGGGCCGAAAGAGGGGGAGACGCCTTCCGCCTCCTCTTCTTCCCCCATTTGGTGGCAGGGTCGCTCGCTGTCGTCTCCCCCGGCAGGGGTTCGGACCTCGCGGCCGACGAGGGCCCGGGCACCGCCACCGATGACGATGGCGCGGCGCCGGCGTCCGTCCAGGGGGGCAGGTACGGCGGGAGGAGCACCGCGCGAGCGGGGAGCGGGACGGACGGATGGAAGGACAAGGCCTCCGACTCCGTCACGCCCACACCCCTGAGGGACGCCCGCATTTCCAGACGAGCGTATTTCCCGCGCAGGCACTCCAGTTCCCTCTCCCTGACGTGCAGGCATTCCCCCTGGGAGTGCGCCTGGTCCGTCAGCGCCCGCACCTGCGACGCCAGCTTGTGGGACTTAATCTCCCACATGCCCGGGCGGAACACCACCTCTCGCGCCGGCCTGTTGGGGTTCTCACCCCTCTCCGCCCTGCCGGTCAGCTCCGCTACAACGGACGCGCGCCGAATCGCGATTCGGACAGCGCGCTTGTCCGTCGACTTCATGTGTTTCGCCGCGCTGATAGTCGCGGCGACCGCGTCCAACTCTTGTTGAGCCTGCCCCGCCAGACCGCCCACCAACATCGTCTCCGCCCAGTCGCGGAGCGATGCGCGTGTCGGCAGGGCCTTCATACCTGGACCCAACCTTTTTGGGTCCGTCCACACGCCGGGCTTCCGCTCGCGCTTGCCCGGGACGAATGCGGGTCTCCCACACCCGTCCGTGCCCCCGTCGGAAGATGGCAGAGGGTCGTCCAGACAACCCCCGTTGATCCCACCGGAGCCGAGAGGACCCTCCCTCTCCGTGTTCGATGCGGGTCGGGGCCAGGCCTCAGCCTGACTCCCGCGCCAGACCCCTCCCGCGACAGCGCTGCCATCATCATGGCTGACGCCAGTCGGGGTGTCGACCTCAATCAACATCCCCGCGACGTCAGCGGGCGTCTCCAGGACGCCCTACTCCCAGGACCCGAGCCCCGCTGTGCCCGTCTCCTCCTCCCTCCCCTTCTCACCTCCGGCGGAAACCGCGGCCGACCCGCCACCCGTGAGGAGCGCGTCGCACCTCTCGAGAATGACGCGGGGCTCTCCCATCGCCGAACCGACGCGCGGCGTCAGCGCCCCCGACCGGACTGAGCTCGAGGGCGACCCACATCGCGGGGATGCCGCGATGGTCACGGCGCCCGGGTCCATCCGGCCCATCAACTCGGCCACCTGCTTCTGGAGTCCCAGCAGCCGCTGGAACTCCGCAGGCACCTTCACCACGCTCCTTACGTAGGGCACACCTCTGGTGGTGTGTGGTGCCCTGCGCGGAGCAGTCCCAACTCGTGGTAGCGAGACTTTCGTCGTCTCGCTCGGGACATCTTCCCACTCCTCCTCCGGATCATGCGAGGGGGAGTCTATCCTCAGCATGTCCATCCCAGTTTTTAGGCCCATGGCGCCTACTCCGGGGTGATCCTCGCAGGAAGTGGCTGGATTGCCACCCCTGCTGTCGTCACCCGAGTTCTCCTCGTCCCCAACCCCTCCCACCCCCAGGCCAGCCACCCGCGAAACCGCGATTGAAAGCTGGTCCTGTTTTGAGGCCGATGATCCGCACGAAGCGATCGAACTTCGGTCCTCAGACGTTTGAACCCGGTCGTCTTCCGATGGTGTATGAAGGGCACCGCCCTGTGAAAATGAGGACTCCATAAAAAAAAACCCACGAGAAGTCGCTTTGGGAGGTCATACAACGGTAGAGGCGACCTGCCGTTGCAAAGCCATTATACCCGGGCCCCTAAGGGCGCGGGCTACGAACTGGGGGCGGCATGTCCCAGTCGGATCATGGTTAGACGGAGCATACCCGCTCCGCCCACGTGCCCCTCCGGGAGGGAACACGCACCCCGTCACCACCATTGGGGCTCGGGGTTGGGGGTTTTATTATAGAGGTTTTTCCTTACCTTGCGATCCAGCCGGTTAAGGCAAGATCATCGGTCCGTGGTGGCTTCATATACCCTCGGGAGATACCTCTCCGAGGGGTCGTCGTTCCACCACCACGGGTTACGAAAATCCCGGAAGCGATACGCTTCCAGGCTTCCCCACTAAGGCGGGGGGGGGCACCGTAGCCCGGAAGGTCCGAAGCTACCGTCCTCCCCGATGGCGGGGAAAAACATCCCGCCAGGGAGGACACCCCTCGGGACAGGCCCGAGGGGAGCGCGAGTTGCCATGTCCGCGTCCGCGTCCGCGACTCGCAGAGGCCAAAGGTCCCCTTGAGTCCCCGGGAGCACCAACGTGGAGGTGCGGTACATGGACTTTCCGCGGTCGGGCCCCCAACTTCGTCCAAATTCTCCGCCCCGGGCTGGTCCTGGATCCTCGCCGCGCGGCCCGAAGGCCCGGGGGTACCACCAGAACCGGCAACCCGGTTGAGAGAACATGGAACCCATGGGGGTTCCCCAACGGCCATGTGCCAACAAGCCGACGGCCGAAGGGGGGCTGTTCCAGGGCATCCAGATCGTGCAATGATGGTCCGACTCCTCCCGTGAACGGCGCAATGCCGGGACACGGGCACGACCATCCGATCTGGATTCTTTGCTCCCTCCCCACGACCCTGGGCCAAACATGGCCAGCCGCCGTTATGTCCGACGACTATAGAGTCGTCCCTACGACCCCGGGCCAAAGATGTCCCGCTACCGTCATTTCCGACGACTATAGGGTCGTCCTCAGTAGTAGGACTATGAGAGTTCTAACCCAGGTCCTCCGAGGGGAGCGTGGGGAGGTGTGGGAAGTGTCGGCGCGCGGGGAGCGGGATGGGGGGAACTCTAGACGCGGGGCGGAGCGGGGAGTGGCGGCCTGGCTGCGTGCGCACAAGCTGTGGAGTGGGGGAAACCATAATTGTGGAGGGGATCAGTCTAGACCGAGTCGTCGCGGAGACCTCTCCTTATCATGCGATAACGCGCGTAATTTAAA
Source organism: Andrena praecox (assembly GCA_963932275.1). Taxonomy (NCBI): domain Eukaryota; kingdom Metazoa; phylum Arthropoda; class Insecta; order Hymenoptera; family Andrenidae; genus Andrena; species Andrena praecox. The sequence goes on along the minus strand of OZ010728.1, from coordinate 52,194,192 downwards.
TCCCCTGGGACAGCTGCATGATATGATACAATGCGAAGAACGCGCGAATGAAATATAGTAATTTTTTTATAGCATTGAATCTTAAAAATATGTGGCGAGGAGAGAAGGAGGTAGATGGGTATGTAAATGGAGAAATTATATGATTATGAAAATATATTTTATTTTTATTTTTATTACTATTCACGGGATAAACTCTTTGGTACAAAGAGATAATAATGCGGAGAGACGTAATACGTATAAGACAAATATCCAATCCGAAGAGAACAAAAGAGATTATATATCAATTTAAAAAGTAAAGAATGGCAAACATATAGAGTAATTATAGAATACTATCGAGAAGGTGAGGATGATGGTGATGATAGTGATGGTTGTTGAGGATTGCGGTTGTGGTGATGATGAGGACAATGCTTGTGGTGATGGTGGTGGTGTCGGAGGCAGCCACCGCACGTTAATCCAAGGTGGCGATTGAGGACGTGGTCGCCGAAGGGGCCCCAATCGCCGATACGGCATCCGCGGTCGCCGCCTCCGTGCAGCTTCCGCCGGTCCGATTACGGGCCCCTGCCGCCGCACGCGCAGATCTAGCGGCGCCTGGTCCGGAGGCGCACCACCATCCTCAATCATGCGGCGGCGCAACCATGCCCTAACGATCATCGGCATCGGTAGGTCCTGGAACACAAACGTTGATATAAAATTAGAGCATCAAATCGATGTGTTATGAAAAGTAGCACGTTTCAATTTTCTTACGAAAAGTAGTACGTTTCAATTTTCTTACGAAAAGTAGCACGTTTCAATTTTCTTACGAAAACTAGCACGTTTCAATTTTCTTACGAAAAGTAGCACGTTTGCCTTTATTCTCACGAAAACATTCACGTTTCGGTTTTCGCTGCGAAAACTAGCACGTTTGAGCGGTTTGCCGCAAAAATATCATGTTTCATCTTTCGCTGCGAAAACTAGCACGTTTTGAACGGTTTTGCCACGAAAAACTATCACGTTTCGGTTTTCGCTACGGAAACTAGCACGTTTGAGCGATTTGTCATGAAAAATAACATTTTTCGCTGCGAAAACTAGCACGTTAGAGCGATTTGTCACGAAAAGTAGCATGTTCGCGTTTACCCCACGTTCACAATTCCTCCCACCCTCCCCTACTTAAATTATGTAGATTAAAATTTTCATATGTGTTGTCGTTGGAGATTAGATGGAATTATTAAACAATATTTTCAACAGTTGAATTCGTTTAAACTGCCCACGCGCTGAAACGCAATAGTTTCTGAAACGTGCTATGTTTAACTGTTGCCTAGTGGAGGCGGTGTGGATCGCTGGGACTGGCCAGAGAAGAGATGCACTCCAAGGACTTGGTGACGTTGACGGCACGTTTATTAGCCGAACTGGGCGTCGTTGCAACAATATATATACAACACGCAGAGATATCACGAACAAAACACTACTCACAAAACACGCAGTCAACACGAGACACGAATATGTACAAACTATGTACAGGGCGCTGGGCGCGATGGCTCGAAGGGCCGTTTTACAGGGCTCAAAAACCGGTGGGTCGCTGGGCGACAAGAGATCTTCCAGACTGTGCGTGCGAGAGCGTGTTGCCTTTGTTCGAAGGTGTTCGAGGAACTAACGGCCCGATTCTCCGAAATCGAACGCTCGAGCCGTGCAAAAACGTGTGACGCGCGTAACCGTTCTCGACGAACGGTGCGTCACCGTGTTTACACGCTCTCGCACGCACATTTAAATCATCGCGAAGCGGCGCGTTTAACCGCGGCTGCAACATTCCGCCCGCCTCGGCTCGGTCGACCGAGCCGATCGTGACGGACGCCGGCGTCAGGCGTCCGCCCGCCGTGACACGCAATGACGCGACAAGGTGGACCGGAGTGGCGCGTTACATTGGTGGCGGTGGTATACAAGTGTTGTTCACGTCGTGGCCACGTCAGCATGCGCGGGGGACCTGGAAGGAGCACGACGCAAGTGATCGGACGCCGGGATTCGCCAGGGTGCCACCGAATGCACGGGTGGGTCGCGTCGCTCGGTGCACGAGGATTTGCCGGTACATCGCCTCGATGTCGGCCTTGAGGACGAAGCGAGGGAGGCGCCAGTCGAGCGAGCTCAGGAGGGCGATCGCGGGCAGGCCGAACTCGCCGACATCGAGCGGACGTCCGGCCCTCAGAAGGAGTCGGACGGGGTCGCGATCGTCGCGATCGTCCGCCCGCTGTGGGCACGTGCTCATGACAAACCGCTCGCAGCGTGTGTCGTCTGGATCGGGGGTCGGGGCCACGGTTGCTTCGTCGATCCTCCAGAAACTTCGGTGGTACCGCCCGGAGGTCGGTCTCCACGGTCACGGGCTGGGCCGTGACGTGGTGCACCGCACCGGCGGCGGGCGAACGACCGTTGGGACCGGTGGGACCGGAGACAATCCATCCGAAGATAGTCTGTTGCGCGATCAGGGCCGAAGGGGTGCCGCGACGAAGCCCGGGGAGCAGCAGGGCTCCGAAATAGTCGGCGCCGACGATCAGGTCAATCGGGCGACTGGCTGACGGATCTGGATCCGCGAACGTCAGACCGGCGAAATCCTTCCGCTGCGTGGTCGGAGTCCACTCGTGCACGTACGAGGACACCTTGGGCACAACATGGGCGGTGATAGTAATGGCTGCCGGTGGTGCTCCAGCAGGCGGCGTCAAGGTCAGCCTCACCTGCGACTGCGAGGCTCCCAGTGGGCCATCCAGAGCGCCGACAAGGTTGTTCACGTGCGGTTGCCGGGGGAGACCCAATATCTGGACCACTGACTCCGACACGAGAGACACCTGTGCTCCTTGGTCCAGCAGGGCGCGGATGGTCAGCACATCGCCGCCCGATGACCGAACGCCGACGATCGCGGTGGCTAGCACCACTGGCGCTCCATCCGTGCTCGCGGGCGACGCGATAGAATTTATCGCAGCCTCGCGGGGCTGCTCTCCGTTGGCCGACGGGCCCGCAGCGACCTCGTCGGCATCGTGAGTATCGGGTAATGGTTCGGCGGTGGACGGATGGAGCAGCGAGTGATGCCGCCGGCCGCAATGCGAGCACGTGGCTGCGACGGGGCAGGACGGGGCCATGTGGCCGGGCGCAAGGCAATTATAACACACGCGCTTGTCAGCCGCGAGGTCGCGGCGCTGGTCGAGGCGAAGGGCTTTAAACGCCGGGCACCGATACATTGCATGTCGCGCCCGGCACAAAGGGAGTTCGTCCCGTACGACGAAGGGTCTGGCGCAGGGTTGGTCATGCAGACCCGAGCGACGGACCCGCGCGACGATTTTCCGGCCTGGCTTCGATCGGGTTTGGCGGCTTCCTTCGCGAGTCGCGCGGCGTCAAGCGATTGAATTCGGGATTTCATAAATCTGTCGAGCTGCGCGTAAGAAGGGGGGTCGGTGCTGACGCCAAGCGAGAGCTCCCACTCCTCTATCAGCTCGGGATCGAGCTTCATCGTCGTCAGGGCGACGATGACATCATCCCAGTGTTCGGTGGGGCGACCGAGATTGGCGAGGAGGGAGAGCGCTCGGTTGGTGGGGCCACGCAACCGCTTCAGCTCCTCGGCCGACGCAGCCGCCATCGGCGGCAAGGTGATAAGGTCACGCAGGTGTGCCGAGACGATCGCCCGTTTGTTTTCGAACTCTTGGGTCAGGAGGGCCCACGCGGTGCCGAAATTGGCCTCCGTGATGGTAATGTGGGCGATCGTCTCGGCCGCCTGGCCCTCCACCGCCGATTGCAGATATTGCAGTCGCGTCGTGTCGCTGAGGGTCGCGTTGCCGATGACCAACGACGTGAACAAGTCGCGGAAACTCGGCCACTCCGTGTACTCACCAGAGAATTTGGGCAAGGCGATATGCGGCAGGCGCGCCAGGCCTTTGCTGGGTTCCCCGCTGGTCGGCTCCGACGTCCCTGATGTGGGCGGTGTCCGGAAGGACTTGATGACCTCCCGAAGAAAGTCCCGCGCTGCCCAATATTCGTCCTCAGCGCGGACGAACTCCTCCTGCGCGACGAAGGGGCACGCCGTCCTCTCGGCGTCGGGAAGCAGGAGCTCCAGCTCCAGGTTGAGGGCCTCGCACCGGGCCCACGTCTCGGTCAGCTTGGCCAGGCGGTCCTCGGCATTCTCCTCCGTGAATTTCGCCCTCCCCATCTTCTTAAAGTTGGCTAGAAGGCGAACGGATCCCTGGAGGAGCAGGCGAATCTCCTTCACCAGCGCCTGCCATCTTGGAGGTGATGTCGGAGTATCCTCGTGTTCTCCATCCCGGTTCGTTGGAGCCATCCTTCAAGGCGATCCGGCTCGAAGGACCAAAATGTTTAACTGTTGCCTAGTGGAGGCGGTGTGGATCGCTGGGACTGGCCAGAGAAGAGATGCACTCCAAGGACTTGGTGACGTTGACGGCACGTTTATTAGCCGAACTGGGCGTCGTTGCAACAATATATATACAACACGCAGAGATATCACGAACAAAACACTACTCACAAAACACGCAGTCAACACGAGACACGAATATGTACAAACTATGTACAGGGCGCTGGGCGCGATGGCTCGAAGGGCCGTTTTACAGGGCTCAAAAACCGGTGGGTCGCTGGGCGACAAGAGATCTTCCAGATTGTGCGTGCGAGAGCGTGTTGCCTTTGTTCGAAGGTGTTCGAGGAACTAACGGCCCGATTCTCCGAAATCGAACGCTCGAGCCGTGCAAAAACGTGTGACGCGCGTAACCGTTCTCGACGAACGGTGCGTCACCGTGTTTACACGCTCTCGCACGCACATTTAAATCATCGCGAAGCGGCGCGTTTAACCGCGGCTGCAACATGCTACTTTTCGTAACACATGTCGAAATGTATAAAGCACTGCAAAGTATTACATACCTGCAAAGTATTACATACCTGTGGTGTAGGAACCCGCGGCGGCGATGGTGGCGGCGATCGCCAATGGGGTGATGAGGAAGGCGACGGTGGTGGCGAGTTCTAGAGCATGCAAACATCGATATAATATTGATATGTTAAAAACGTAATAAACATCCAATTCGCGAATAACATTATGGTGTATTATGTACATACCTCATGATTATCCTGGCTTCTCGGCTCGCACTCTGGAGCAATTCGCTCCAGACCCATAATTGCTAACTGTCACTTAACCCTTTGAAACTTGAAAGACAACTGGTCTTGTCGCATCTCCAGGCACACGCATGTAGGCTCCTATCATGAAACCGAGAAGTGCGTAGCTTTGCAAAGTAGGGTACCATTGTTTTTTCATAACCATTTTCGCTGACCATTGCATTTCTTCTTCACACTCATCATTTAGCTGAACCGAGCCACTTCCCCTTCACCTTGAACTCATCATTCGACTAGACCATATCACATGAACCACTATTAAACGTTTATCGAACCACTTTGAACATCTATTGAACATCTATCATACCACTCTGAACATGTATCGAATGTCTATCACACCACTTTGAACATCCATTAAACGTTTATCGAACCACTTTGAACATCTATTGAACATCTATCATACCACTGTGAACATGTATCAAATGTTCATCACACCACTTTGAACATCCATCATATCACTCTGAACGTGTATTGAACGTGTATCAAACGTATATCATACCACTTTGAATGTGTATGGTTCCACCCGGAGCATGTATCGAATGTGTATTGAACCATTTCTTCATAATATCGTCTTAATCTAGCATTACATGTAGGAGGTTGGATGGGAGGAGGAAAAGAAAAACATTTTATACATTAAAAATTGATTATATTTATTTATGAATTTCCATCTGGTGTTTAGACCACCAGTTGTATATTTTAAATACATTTTGCAAAGCACAATGCTTTGCATGTCTACCACATCGCAGAGTATTAACTACATTTAGCTTATTTAGAGATTTGATATCGTCGTAGTCAATGTCTAGCGTCTCAATGATCACATCAGCTCTCGTATTTTCATCGAGGAAATCCGTAAGCCAGTCGCGTTTCTGCAACCCTTTAACGTATACGATATGGGAAGCATCATCTTCATCATCAATAGCATCAGCTACAGCCTTCGTAATTAGCTGTTTAGCCATACTGTATGGAACATCTCCATCATCCCACCGTAGTCCATGATGTTTTGCAACCAACCACCGAATGCATGATTTGTCGGATTTTGTAAGAAGATATTGCGGCATCGAACTCCCAAAAATATAGTGTGAGAGAATTGTTCCGTTTCGTAGGACAGCCACTTCCTTGACAACAAATCTTCCATCAACGATGAATCCTTGCAGGTCAACAAATGTTGGTACAACCATTATCGATACGATTTAGAGGTCCGCTCGCTTCCAAGACAGATGGGAGAATGCAGTCTTTCTTGTAAAGCATCTCGATTTTCATGATGAAATTTTTGTATGAATTTGACACAGGAGAGGGCGGACAAGTAGCGTGACAATTTAATTGATTTTGCGCACCACGTTTGTCAGCGGATTGTATTCAACCACCCGATCATGTAGAATCAGACAGTATGCTGTAGTATTTGCAGGTACATTCTCTTTACACTCGAATTCCATGCGCACGTCCACGGTACCATTCTTGATCGACTCATTTTGTCGCGAACAATCAATCACCACGAGAGGACCAAATTGTAAAAATTCAGCCATGGTGAATAATGCCTCATTGCAACTATGTCCATAATACAATTTACGGAAATGTGTATACATGTTAAACAAGATGGCATGTCTATTCTTGTCAAAGTCCAAGTTCATATCATCATATGGGTATATAAAATATGGGTCATGAAATTCTGAGTTGAGAAACAGTTTTACATTGGTCAATTTGCAGTGATCAAACCGAGTAACATCTTCGATCATCACATTCTTTCGAGCAGTCTGTAGAGCAAAGATAATATATCGTGGTTTCTCCAACTGTGTAGCCGCCTTCACAGCCCACGAATGCTTGGTCGTGCTCTGCAAGAGAGGATATTCATACAGATCCCAGGAGCGAAAACTAATGCTCAGGTTTTGCCCACTTTCCAAAGCATGTAGCAACGATAGCTTATTAATGTCGTTTAGCATCACATGGGGCATCCGCCATTGCACTTTAAGTAATTCAAGTTCTGGTTCCAACGTTGGTGATCCTATTAGAGAATTGTTATCATTGCGTGACCGTATTAAAATCAATTCGTGACGCGCATTAATAACCACACGTTTGTAGTCCTCACAAAATCCCAATAAATATTTGAGCGGGATGCAAAAATTGAAATGATTTTTCACTATTAGCTCATCATGTCGTTTCAAGCCCCATCCGGCATTCTCCATATTTTTGTCTTCATCGGATGTCAGCGATACATAGTTTTTAAGCGTGCTAGTTATTCCAACGTTTCTGTTGCGATCAATCTCCACACCATTCAGCTCATATCGAATCTCATCAAATATGAATGCCATGCAATTATTTCCCAACATCACCGCTGATGCAACGTTTGGCTTATTTATCACCAATTTCCCCTCCACGTACAGGAAACTTTCACATGGTAATGTGTATAAATCCTGCTGCTGTATAGGCATTCTTATCTCATCGCGGTGTCCAAACGTTGTGTTCACATATGAGTTATATGTATGAGTCCCAAGCTTGACAATGCGATCATCAAACGTCGGCTTCCCTCGAATGCTTAGAATGACAACCATTTTTCAACTTAAATGTGCACAATGAATCCCAATGATTTCAAAAATGCAATGTTTGCAGCACTGAACTTCTTCCTTTTAGCGTAATCAGAGCTATTGTTGCAAACAATTTCCTTTGGAAGAAACGTGTTTCTGGAGTCGTGCAACACAAACATCTCACCCGTTCACACCACATGTATTATCGTCGGCGTCGTACGTGCAGTCTGATGGTAATCTCTTCACCTCGAAAATCGAGCAACCGTCCGTCTTGATCCACAACGCGTATCGTTAGATCCGTAATGACCCGTGTGGTGATTGGAAGGTAAATGAACTGCGCGGGCGTTTCCGATATCTTATATCCTGGAGGGACTCTCGGAGAAAATTCATGTATCGTATGTATACGCCTTCCATTGTTGTACGCGCCAGTGGTCACGCTACATTCTACGCGGATAATGTTCACGTTCATGATATTAATTGGATCATCCGATTCGTGCCACCGCCCTGGTTCTAATACCCGATTCATCGAGAATCCCAGTAGCGATCCAATGTTATTGCGTTTCGTAAAATCTACGATGAACGAGCAGTACAGCTCGCTTTTCATGGTGTTGTTGTTGGGACGCAACACTATAGGATACACATCGTTGTCATCATCAGTGTCATCGAGATTTTTAGGATATCGCTCGAGTAATCGCTGCCTCAAATACTTGGCAATGGCGTCTAGTGCGTAGGAGCCGTGTGGAATCCTAATAGTTTCAGGAGTGGTGTCAACACTGCTGTTTTTGATGCCATAGTTTGAGGTGAAGTAGAAATTATCGTTGCTCCAGTCGATGTTCGGTATTGTATGATAAGTTTCAAAGGTTGTTAAACCAAGCTCGTAATCATCGTCGCTCAAATCTATGGGTGGAAAGTAGCTCACCGCGAGGGTGCTACTCTTGCCGGTTAGAGTGAATGTTAACGACATATTCCGAGCTGTACGACTCGACTAGTACTGAATCATAGCGGTGGGAAGTCAATCCTTAAATTTGCAGTCGATCGTTTGTAGAAAGTATAGACAGAGTTGCCCACAATTGCTCTGATTGTACTTCTGATAAGACGTTCGATTGTATTCGATTTTCACAGCATCTTTATCCAGATATTGTACCAATTCCTTAGGCGGTCGAAGATTCCCAAAACTGTCGAAATATATAGCTCGACCCATACGCCACCCAATGTGTCCCCGACCCCTCGACATTGTCCAAATTTACGATACCGCTCTCGTTTCGACGTACTCCTCCGGCTGGTAGTGCATTGCGCATAAAAACACCTCTAAAGAATGGAATACGCATACGTTTTGCCAACTCCTCCAATTGCGCATCAGTAGTTACGCCCACAGGCATTTTTATTTTCTTTTCGACGTTTCTTTTTTTTTCGTTTCGATATTCCCTGTCCGCGCTTGTACGGTGTAAGCTAAAGTCCACGACCTTCCATTGAGCGATTATGACGTTGCATTTCCTGCAGCTGATGTTGCGCCGCCTTATTATCGTTTACCGCCTTGGCGATTCCCGCCGCTCCTCCAGCTAATGATCTGAGAACACCTAGTAGCGGAAGAAGTGGTAATATACCACCCCGTTTTGCCACTGGAAGAATCCGCTTCTGCGATGCTCTCTTTGGAGTCCTTTTGCGAGTTTTTGTTTTCATCCGCATTCCGATTTTCGTCTTGGACTTCATAGCTGCTCAAACAGCTGTAGCAGCACCACTTTCACCTAGAGTTGAGTCTTGCGCAACGATGCGTTTTCGCGCTTTGTCAGCGAGTACGTTATCTGCCGCTGAGATTGTTACTGCGCGAATATGCAATATCGTGTTCGCGACACGCTGCATCCAACGGATTAATGCCTCGATCACCTCTTGCCAATCGTTTTGCTAGATGAGTTCCAGGGCCACAAAACTGATGTCCAGGGATATGTAATTCGATAGGTAACGCGTTTATCGCCCGATTTAACAAACCACAACCTTCCTTTACTCTCGTCGGTGGCATTCGCTACAGTTTTTAATCAATGGTGCTGGACCATCGATATGTGTTCGCTGCCAAGGACGATTATAATGTTCCAGACACCGACGGTACTGTTGAACCTCAGGATCAACTTTTATATGCTTGGGGAGTCTGTCCCACAAATGGTCAATGTGTCGATCAAACTCGCGGAGTAGAACAATCTTTGGTATGTATTTCAGCTGCTCCGAGGTTAAGTCTCGAATATTGCAATTATCTGACAGAACGAACAGCACTTCGAATACTGAGCTGTTTTGTCTCGATGCAGGCCTATAAATAGAACACATCACCGCTTCGATGTATCAAAATCAATTTCATGGTTCGCAGAGAGCATGCGATTCGTGCGACAACCTGCGGCGGTACGCGTGACAAATTTTGATGATAAATCGCAAATGATGTCTTCGAAAACAAGACGCAAACATGGTAGCATGCTACCGAACACTATACGCTGTGTCATTTGTGGTCCATCAAATTGTGGAAAGACCAACGTGCTGATGAGCTTGATGGAAAGTCCTCGCGGTGTGTGCTTCGAGAACGTGTATGTGTATTCCAAGTCATTGCAACAGCCGAAATATCAGTATTTGGAGAATTTATTAGCTCCGATAGATAAAATTGGCTACTTTACGTTTTCAAATAACAGTGATGTCATCCCGCCGAGCGAATCGCTTCCGAATTCCATTTTCATCTTTGATGACGTGGCATGTGACAAGCAAGATACGATACGAGAATACTTTGCAATGGGGCGCCACTCGAACGTTGACTGCTTCTATCTCTGTCAGACATATGCAAAGATTCCCAAACATCTTATACGCGACAATGTGAATCTATTGATTCTCTTTAAGCAGGATGGTACCAACATGAAACATGTGTACAACGATTGTTCGGGAATCTACCGTTGGCTTCGATAAAGATTTTGTCCGAGACCAAGATAAATTTACCGGTTCTTCGCTAGAAAAGGAACCCTCCTAAACGAAACTTGTTCGACTCCGAATCGCAGGAAGGGATTGCTACTGATAACGAACGCACTTTTAATTAAACGGTTTTAATTATCGGAGCACTCGAGAAACGAGGTTTACCGCGTCGTCGCTACCAGAACAATAGCTCGCTCGACAGAGATCGGCGGTAATTAGGGGGGCCAACCGTCCTCCCCCCGCGGCACCCGCGAGAACCGAGCTACTCGGTCCACCCGGGGTCCCGCGGGACGCGGGGGGCACGCGGTTGCCGATGCCTCAATTCCGCCTGGCGAGCACTGTTTATAGACAATATAAAATACTCTGTACAAATCATATAAGATAGGAAATATAGTGTAAAATAGTATAAGAATAATATAAGGATAGCATAAGTATAGCATAAGTATAGTATAAGTATAGTATAAGAATAGTATAAGTATAGTATAAGAATAAAGACGTGATATAACATAATTAATCGTACGGCGACGCGCGTCACAGACCCGAAATCCCCCCGCTACTATCCGTTTCCGAAACATGCCGCCCGCCTCGCCGGCAGACGCTCTGCGGCGAAATCACCAATCGATGCGCACTTCAATACGGGTAGTACAGTGGTGGGGCACGGACGACGACGAATGTTTTCAAGTCGGATGCGCCGCCCGCCGTAAACGAACGCGACCACGAACGAAAAGTAGAGATCGCGACCGGCTACTGCGACGCATCGTTCGATTCGGCGTGTGTGATCTGTGCCGGGAGTGGTATAATTTTAGTGAGTGGCCTCGTGCAAGTTTTCGTGGCGGTTTGAAGCGTTGCCACGCGTGCGAGACCGTCCGGCCCGGGGTGCATCTTGAGGACACGTGCGAGTGGCCACTTCGTCGGAGAGGACAACTCGTTCCGGATGAGGACGAGCGTTCCTTCCTTGAGGTTCTCGACGCGAGTTCTCCACTTCGGTCGTTGTTGCAGGAGGTGGAGATACTCTTGTTGCCACCTGCGCCAGAAATGATTACGAAGGTTATTAACGAGTCTCCAACGTTTCAGTCCCATGACGTCGAAATCGGCGTCAGAGGAGGTTTCGAGCGACGTAATGGGCTCCCCAACAAGGAAATGTCCCGGTGTGAGAGGCAGCAAATCTTTGGGATCCTCGGTGATCGGCATGAGGGGACGAGAATTGAGACAGGCCTCGACTTGACACAGGAGCGTACTCAACTCCTCGTAAGTTAATTTTTGATCTCCTATGGTCCGCTTAATGTGATATTTCGCCGATTTGACCGCTGCCTCCCAAAGGCCACCGAAGTGAGGCGCATAAGGCGGGATGAATCGCCATTCCGTGCCCTTCGCAGCAAGTTCCTGGGAGGCCGTGCGACGAAACTCCGAGGGGCCCTGAAACATACGTCGCAATTCCGCGTCTGCTCCGCGGAATGTGGTGGAATTATCGCTCCACAACTGAGCGCAACGTCCGCGTCGGGAAACAAAGCGTTGGAAGGCCGCTATAAAGGTAGTGGACGTTAAATCCGTCACCGCGTCCAAATGGACGGCCTTGGTACTGAGACAAACAAACACGACCATATATCCTTTGTAGGCCTTTTGTCCCCGACCCTTTGACGTGCGAACCTGGATGGGCCCAGCGTAATCGACGCCTGCGTGTTCGAACGGCTTCGATGGTTGGAGACGTACACCGGGAAGATTGCCCATCTGCTGTCGGCCTGTCGCGGCCTTGAAGCGGGTGCATCGAAGGCAGCTGCGGAGCAGTTTCTTCACGAGGGGGCGACCACGTGGGATCCAGAAGCGCTGAAGTACGACAGTCCGCGTGAGGTCCACACCGCCGTGAAGGGAGCACAGGTGAGCTGCCTCGATAATTAATGTGGCCACATGCGTGTGTCGTGAAATGATAATCGGGTGTCGTTGCGCGTACGGCACAGGGGCGTCCTGGATACGACCGCCGACTCTCATCACTCCATCGGAATCTATAAAAGGAGTGAGGTTTATTAGCGGGGACGTGGCGCGCAGCGGCTTACCTCGCGTAAGCGACTCGATCTCGAGCGGATATCCCTCGCGTTGACTCAGCCGAAAAATAGTAGTCTCGGCTCGACAGTGCTCGCTCGCACTGAGTGGGAGGCTCATCGTTCTCCCCGCGGGTTCTCGTGCGTTTCGAATGAATCGAAGAATATAAGCGGTCACCCTGACAAGTCGGGACCACTTTGAAAAGCGAGAAATGAAATCGTTCCGCGGCTCGACTTGGTGAACAGCGACTAGGGTTCCCGTTCGTTGATCCGGTATGATCCCGAGATCCAGCGAAGTGGGAGGGGACGGCCATTCCATCCTGGTGTCGCTCAGCCAGATTGGGCCGTTCCACCAGAGACTCGAGGCTCGCAACTCCGCCGAAGATATTCCTCTGGTTGCAAGGTCCGCCGGGTTGTCCGTCGTGCTGATGTGCCTCCAGGTCGCATCCGGCAGCAGCCGTTGAATTTCGGCTACCCTGTGGGCTACAAAAGGCTTCCATTTCGATGGATGTGCCCGAATCCACGCCAGGACCACAGACGCGTCGGTCCAGGAGTGGGTTTTTGCCCGTCCTAAGTTTAGGGAATTTTGTAGAGTGGACTGCAGCCGTGCCAGCAGGAGCGCCCCGCAGAGCTCTAGCCGTGGAATACTCTGCAGCTTCGTCGGTGCAACCTTCGTCCTGGCGGCAAGGAGGCTGAGTTTCGCGGACTGAGAGGGATGGATCACCCGAAGGTAAACCGCTGCCGAATACGCCCGTTCCGAGGCGTCGGAAAATCCATGCACCTCCACATCGATGCCCACGCCGGTAAGTCCGACCCAGCGAGGCACAACCGTGCCCGAGAGCGACTCTACTTCGTCCATGAATGCCGACCAACGTGCTGCCAAATCAGAGGGTAGCGGATCGTCCCAGTCGAGTCCTGCCAGCCATAAGTCCTGGAGAAGTATCCTTGCTTGGATCAGTACTGGCGCCATCCACCCCAAGGGATCAAACAGGCTGGCTACCACTGAGAGAGCGGACCTCTTCGTCCAGTGGTCGGGGTTCACGGGAGGCCTGCACCGTGGACCCTTCATCGTCAGCGAGTCCGTTCTGGTGTCCCACTGGAGACCCAGTGCGGCTTGAATATCGGACTCCTGAAATAAGGAAGTTTCGCGGGTAACATTAGCACCAAAGTTCGGAATGTTACTCGCCCAACGGTCCAACGGGAAGCCTCCGGACTGCAGGATTTTCTCCAGCTGTTGCTTCACTTCGCAGGTCTGCTGCAAGGTGTCTCCTCCAGCCAAAATGTCATCGACGTAGGAATGGTCCCTTATGACTTGCGAGCCCAGCGGAAAACGGTCCCTTTCGTCCTCGGCTAGCTGTCGTAGTACCCTCAAAGCGAGGTACGGGGCCGACGCGGTGCCGTAGGTAACGGAAGTGAGCCGATACTCACTGACTTCGGCGCTGGGTTCCGGTCTCCAAAGGATCCGTTGCCAATCCTGATCTTCGGCGCGGACCCCGATTTGGCGGAACATCTTCACGATGTCCGTGGAGAAAGCGAATCGGAATAGGCGCCATCGCGAGAGGACTATCCACAGCTCTGACTGCAGCTTCGGCCCCGGCAGCAGTTCATCGTTGAGCGAACGGCCGAATGCCGAGGGACAGGAGGCGTTGAACACCACCCGGATCTTCTTCTTATCACCGACGGACTTCCACACAGCATGATGAGGCAGGTAAAATCCTTGCGCATCATCTGCGAGTGGTGAGGTTGCTCGCTCCATGTGCCCTAGCCGAAGGTATTCTGCAAGAAAATCTTGGTACTGGGTTTTAAGCTCTGCGTCCTTTTGTTGTCGGCGTTCGGCACCGAGTAGAAGTCGGAGGGCCACCCTCCGCGAAGGACCTGCTGGCAGGGACGGGGAGGCACGAAAGGGTAAGCGGACGTGATACCTTCCACTTGCGTCTCTTCGGTACTCCCGCTTGAACGTCTCCTCGCACGACAGTTCATCTGGGCTCAGCGTAGGGGTCGTAGGCATCTCCTCAAGGTCCCAGAAACGTCGAAGCTGTTCCTGCAACTCGGTGTCGCAACGAACCTGGAGAACTCGTGTCGAATTCTGTGACGTACCGGAATTCCGGAGTTCGACCGCTCCGATTAGGACCCATCCCAAGGGAGTTGGAATGGCCGTTGGAGTACCAGGTGACCCTTCTCGACGCTCGCCGAAGAGCCTGGCACAGACGTCGGCACCCAAAAGAACGTCAACGCGGGATGGCGTCCTGAAGTCCGCGTCGGCTAAAGTGAGACCCTTAATGTGATCCCAGTCGTCGGCCGGAATGGGCCGCGAAGGGATGGGAGTGGTCAGCCTCTTTGACACCAGCGCGCCGAAGTCCACGGTGAATGCATCATCGCATTGAGACCGTAACCTGATCGTGACTTCCTGACGCGCAACCCCTACCGGAGTCTCCTGGTGACCGGTGAGCGTCAGATGGACTGGACGCCTCCTAAGTCGCAGAGCCTGAACCGCCCACTCGCTGACGAAGGACGATTCCGCAGCGGTGTCCATGAGGGCCCGTACCTGCAATGAACGACCTTCGGGCGATTCCAATGTCACCCGCGCGGTCGCTAGCAATACGATCTGTCGGGTGGTGGTGGACGCAACAAAAGTCGAAGAGACAGAGGCGGAGATGGTCGCACCATTGGCTGGCCGCTGAGAGCCATAAAGGTCATGAAGCGTCGTGTGATGAGCGCCACCGCACGCCCAGCAGCGGTTCGTCGACGGACAGTCCATTTGGTTATGTCCCGAATAAAGGCACGAAAGGCAACGTCCTTCCTTCTGTGCGTAAGTGAGGCGATCTGCGACACTCAGATCCTTATATTTATGACAGGACCCCAATGGGTGTTTACCTGAACACATCGGGCAGTTGCGAAACTTTTTTGTCCCCTTGTCTTTCGGTGACGGCTCCGAGAGATTGGTGGACATCGTGACCTTGGACTGCGATGATTGACCGCGGTGGTTCTCCTTTGGTTTTCCAGATGCGGCGTCTTTACGAGGAGGGTTGGCGGAGGCATTACTGGAAGCCGTTCGAGAATGTACCCGATTTTCGAGGAACGTCTCCAGCTCTGAGAAAAGCGGCGTTGCATATGGGTCTCGGAGCGAGTCTTCCCAATTCAGCCGCGTGGTCTGGTCTAAACGTTCGGACAGAAGAAATACCAGCCACTCGTCCCAAGCATCAACGGGTTTCCCGAGGGACTTGAAAGCATCCCGAGCTTGGCTGAAATCGTCGAGCAGTCGTTTCAACTCTCCCGGCTGACCCTTGACCGACGGAGAGCAAGTTACGAGGCGTCGCATATGGGCCTCTGACAGTCGACGTCGATTGCCGTAACGACGTTCCAGCGCGGTCCACGCGCCTTCATAATTGGAAGTGGTGATCGCCGTATTCTGAAGCATCTTCGCGGCCTCGCCCTTGAGACTCGACTTCAGGTATTGAAGTCTACGGACGTTTGAAATCCCTTTAATCTCGTCGACCATCGATTGAAATAAATCACGGAACCCTTCCCACTCCAGCATATCTCCGGAGAAAGTGGGCAGTGCGGCCCTCGGAAGCAAAACGTTCGGATCGCCATATGAAACGGCATCGCGACCAGCTTCCCGATCGCTGGAGGATCTTGTAGCCGGCTCAGAGCTTCGGATCATGTCGTCCAATTCTACGGACTGGGAGAGGTACGCGTCCTCGACCTGTGAGTAGAGGTCACTCTCCAGATAGTCCGAGCCCTCGGCCTCGGATCGACGGGCGATCGCTCTGTGCCCGTCCTGGAATTCTTTCCAGTAGTCTACCAATAACCCTTGCCGTTTCTTGAGAAAACCCCCGACCATCTTCTCTTTCCCAGCCTTGCGGGTATTGACCATAAAACGTTCAACACGTCCGGCCACCTCCTTTTGAGCGCGCAGTAGGTCTTCGAGAGTATCCATGCTGAAGGTGATCTCGATACGCGGAATCACTGTTTACACCTCTGAGAAACACGGTTTAGGATTTCGAAACTTTACGTTACACCTCGGTCGCGCACCTTGAGCGAAACGTTTTTGCACGGGCGTGTTTACCCGAACGAGACCGTTACCGATTCGAATTCGCAAACCGGATAGCGATACGCGAACGAAACGTAAAACGTTTATATCCCAAAAAAGTCACTCGAATGCACGGTTTGAAGATTGCTATTTTTATTCCAGCGCTGCAGTCGTGATCGAAGCACGTTCGCGTTTTCGAGGACGATTACTCGAGCGCCGAGGATTTCGAAGTCGCCAACGCGATACGTGAGGAACACCGACACCGACACACGAACAGAGCGCGGATTTTTACGGATGCGGAACTGAACACTCGTCACTCCGCGATAGAACGGCGCGATAAAGATTCGGAGAGAATATTGAGGAACCTTCAAGAGTAAAGCGAAGAGAGAAATCCGGCTCGAAGGACCACAGTTTTCTTGTTCGGGAATCTACCGTTGGCTTCGATAAAGATTTTGTCCGAGACCAAGATAAATTTACCGGTTCTTCGCTAGAAAAGGAACCCTCCTAAACGAAACTTGTTCGACTCCGAATCGCAGGAAGGGATTGCTACTGATAACGAACGCACTTTTAATTAAACGGTTTTAATTATCGGAGCACTCGAGAAACGAGGTTTACCGCGTCGTCGCTACCAGAACAATAGCTCGCTCGACAGAGATCGGCGGTAATTAGGGGGGCCAACCGTCCTCCCCCCGCGGCACCCGCGAGAACCGAGCTACTCGGTCCACCCGGGGTCCCGCGGGACGCGGGGGGCACGCGGTTGCCGATGCCTCAATTCCGCCTGGCGAGCACTGTTTATAGACAATATAAAATACTCTGTACAAATCATATAAGATAGGAAATATAGTGTAAAATAGTATAAGAATAATATAAGGATAGCATAAGTATAGCATAAGTATAGTATAAGTATAGTATAAGAATAGTATAAGTATAGTATAAGAATAAAGACGTGATATAACATAATTAATCGTACGGCGACGCGCGTCACAGACCCGAAATCCCCCCGCTACTATCCGTTTCCGAAACAACGATCATGTAAACACTGACATGTCTTACGAGGATTTCTGCACATTGTGTCGTAATTGTTGGCGATGGGAGTATGGTTTCGTGGTAATAGACAAGGATAGCCCGATGTCCAATGGACGTTATAGAAAGGGATTTAACGAGTTTGCAGTACTATGAGATTGTCAATTGTTGTCAACACGTCGGTGGGAACGCAACGTCTATGGTACAATGATCGATATCATGAGTCTGGAGATTAAGGATCGTGAGAGAATAGCGAAGGAAATTGCAAAAACCAGCGAAGCCATTCGCAAGAAACATCAGGCTTTGAAGGCAGGCAAGATGGAGGAAGATATCGCGTTGGAAAGATACTTTAAACCTGTTGTCGAACCCTTAAAACATATTGTGGAAAATACTGCGACGACAGAAGCTGACATATCACTACTGAAGAACATGAACATTGAATCGAATGAAACATTAACACCTAAAACAAAAATCCAGTCGAAAGAGAACACATCACGTAATGCAAAGAGGAAACCACACATGTCATCAGAAAATTCACTCGTAACCTCCACACCAGTTCAATCGAAGCGGAAACGGCAGAATGTTGCATTAGCCGATTCCTCGATTACTTCCACACCAATAAATACATTTCCCAGCGTTCAATCGCTTGCAGCCGATGATAACGCCGTTTACGAAATGTTTGCCGATGAGTCGTTTGCAACATCTATTAGACATCAACTCCAAACATTTGAGGGACAAGAAACGTTTCGCAACCATTTCGGTCCGCTGGGGCAAAAATATATGAGTACAATCCTAAGTGGTGATAGAGATTCAGCAATGGACTATGTGTATGGTGTATACTTTAGCAATAGTGGAACGATGCTTGGGGATAAGGTTTTCGATACAGACAAGGATGATAATATAATCATAGATGGTGTAAGATATGGAGGAACGTTAGGCCTTTATGAACTGATTTTCAAGAGAATTCCCGACGATGCTATATACACCGATGCTGATAAACAAAAATACAAAAGTATACTGCTCGCGACGAATGCCCACAGACGTGGTCATAACGCTCAAAATCCCATATTGGGTAACAAGGGATATAAGTATAAACATGTAATTGCACCACTACTCCCCCGTTTATTAACCAGTAGAGTGGGGAAAGGCCTAAGGACACCGCGAGTCATGGTGGTAAATGATAACAAGATCGATTACATGCATTGGGACGATCCCAACGAGCTGGTGGATCGATTCCGTTTGCTGGAAGCATCACGCCAGGCGGGTAACAACTCACATGACAACGAGATTCTATCGATTATTGAGGAACTCCGCGAGGTAGGTCTCATTATAAATTAAACCACACACCGATGATGTGCACTGTATGCATCGAGCTGCCGATCAACAAATTTGGGGTATCGCTTGAGAAGAGTGGAGCTGCAAGAATGGACTATTACAAATGGAGTGGTTTCCTTCGAAATTATATGCGAGATAACGCTCTTTGTGTAGTCGGCGCCGACTTCGATGCAAAATCACGCAAGATACGACGCGTAGCTAAGCCGGTGGCTGACAGCGATGCTGTTAATAAACTATATGTGGAAAAGAACATTAAACTTTTGATAGAGCAGCAGGAAGAATTAGAGAGGAAGCTGATCGTGTTTCAGAGAGATATGCTGGCGTTGCAAAACAGTGTTCAGACATTGAATCCGCAGCAACAATGTGATGGAGAATCATGCGAGACGGTTGAACTTGTTTAGAATTTCCTCGGGGCGGTGGGGAGCACATAATGCATGTACATAATAATTATACCTCTGTGGTTGAACATGCTATCATCATCGAAATCTAAAAGTAAAGAAAACCATGGTTACAAGAAGCTACAACTTGTTGAGGAATTGCATGCTCCAGCTCGACGACATTTCCCACGGAGGCGCGTCATAGTGCATGGATATGATGATCTGTGGCAAGCTGACATTGTAGAAATGCGCCCATACTCACGATTCAACCAAGGTCACCACTATATACTCACCATCATCGATGTCTTGAGCAAGTATGCTTGGGCGGTGCCGCTCAAGACTAAAAGTGGCGCTGAGGTGACTAAAGCGTTTGCAAAGATATTTAGAGATCGATATCCGAAAAATTTGCAAACCGATCTGGGAAAAGAATTTTACAATGTCGATGTGCAGAAACTATTGACAAAGCATGGCATTAATCATTATTCGACGTATTCAGTGATGAAGGCCTCCGTCGTAGAACGATTCAATCGAACTTTGAAGAACAATATGTGGAAACTATTTACACTCAATGGAACCTATAGATGGATTGATATGCTACCACGTCTACTTGCAGAGTATAACGCACGAAAACATAGAACCATCAAAATGTGTCCTCGCGAGGTTACTCCTGCGATCGCCGATAAGCTGCTAGCCACCATATACAGCAACATAAAGATCGCTGCTCCACCGAGATTCAAGTTGGGCGAGTTTGTTCGCGTGAGCAAATTTAAAACCATCTTCGATAAAGGCTATACACCGAATTGGACAACGGAGGTGTTCAAGATAGACAAAGTACAGGCAACTAATCCTGCAACGTATCTACTCCTCGATTCTTGTGGAAAACCTGTTGCTGGAGGATTCTATGAACATGAGCTGCAGCGCGTCACCGATCCCGATGTGTACCTAGTGGAAAAAGTGTTGCGTAGGAAGGGGGATAAGGTATACGTTAAGTGGTTAGGGTTTGATAAATCACACAATTCATGGATAAATAAAAATAATGTATTGTAAAAATAAATATAATGATACATATACATGCATGAACAATTTATTTGATGAGTTAAGAAATGATACATATACATGTGTGAACAAGTAAAAAATAAATATAATGATACATGTGCGAACAATTTTTATTTGATGAGTTAATAAATGATACATTGTATACATATGTGAACAATTTTATTTGGTGAGTTAATGTAATATTTTATAGGGGTATTTTATAACGTCCCCAGGGCAGAGTGTCAGTCGAATCGGGTACGATATACCGCTTGTCGTCGTATGGGCTTAGAGCGATTTTGGATTCCGAAATGGTGTTGTTCAAGAAATTCTGCATGTTAACGCCATCTCTTTGGCCCACCGGTAATTAGGCACCTGACGGCTGCGCGCTGACTCATGTGGAGCGTCGATCACGGCCCCCTCCATCGTCTTACAATCGATGGAAGGGGGACTGCTCTTGCTTCCAGGAGATCGAGCCGATTTCCTGAATCATCTTCGGTTCGCGACCACGCTTATAACAAGTACCTTTGCTACGCGCTTCTCTTGCTGGCGCTTCTACTTCACTCGATTACGACAGTGCTTCGTAGTCACTTTCGTGCTGCTTGGCTTTTACATTGCTTAAACGCCAAGATTCACTTCGCTTAATAATTATAGACTTGATTAGCTTAATATAATTGTAATTGCTTGGACATTGTGGAACTTAGTAAATAGTGTTTATTTTAGTGTTTGTACATAGTGGGCTGTTTAAATATAAAGACTCGTGCTGTTTGTAAATTATGTGCTTGCTCCTCCTGTTAAATACGCTTTATCCGCTTCTGGCACTGATCCTCTATTAACTTTAGTAACAGGTGTACACTTTGTGCAATTTCGACCGTATGCATGATTGCCTGCGAACCATTTCGATCTCCTTTTGCAAGCACTGCGCGTAGTCGTCGAAAGTTATCGTTCTGGCTATGACATTGGTCTTAACGCCTTTCGCCTTTTTCGTATCTTTTTTACCGTCTACGCGGAGTGCATACATTTTCGCTCTAAGACCTACGAATTCGGTCATTATCGCCCCATTATTTTCATCTTTCATCAGCCCTGGAACCTTCTTATTTACGCGTGGCATATTATATGCATTACCGATGGGATAATCGCTTGTATCAAATCTATCGATATTGTGTTTCATGACTTCGTAGATATCTTCGCATTGGATGTGATAAATAAAGCTGTCTGTGTCCGTGTATAGAATTTTACAATTTTGAGCATGTAGGGGAGACATGTACTCATGATGAAATTCATACAAACAAATTTTTGATATGTCCAGAATGCACATACCAACATATATCGGTTTGTTGAATTTCACCTCGAGTTTTCGCAATTCAACAGCTATTAAATTTTGCGAAAAAACACTTCTGCTGTGAAAATTCGGTTTCGCGAACATTGCCTCTGCACCATATCGCCCATCCCAATGTGTTAAAAGTTTTACATCCACATGATTTCGTACATTTTCCATAGTTTTACCGAATACCGCGTTGTTTATCAATTTGTACAAATTTTTTTCAAAATCGTTTGTCGCGCTTGTTCTAAACCGTGTATTGAGTTCGATGTAATCGGGGAGCCAGGGGGATTGAGCGAATTGGAGCACACGGTGTATCTTTGTAATACGAAGACCATGGCGTGTACACTGTTGCAAGTTGCGATAATGGATGACATAACGATGTTTATCGTATACCGTCGCGAGTAACTTGTTCTGTCTGCTGCCTGGTGGTTTGGCACGCGTCGGGCAGAACGGCAGATCAGCATGAGCATCATGCAGACGTTGCGGATATTCCAGATCTACCTCGAGAATGTATCCCGTGGGTGAATCGATAGCGATTGAAGACACATCAAAATTTGTAACATCTTCGACCCATTGAAATTTGCCATATGGTAGGGGTTGACACATTGCCCATCCATACAAATTGTTTACATCAAAGTACATCAAGTACGATGACTGTTCCAATGCGTCGTAAGATGGCATGTACTTGTTATTGGCTTCTGCATATCTTCCGGAACATTGACTTAAACCACCCCGTATTCCACGTTCGATAAACATAACCATATCGACGTCGGTGAACAATTCAAATGTAATTTTGGTATGTTTTAGCATAGCATCCCAGGTGAAACCGGGCAATGTATAATAATGTGCTGACTCTAATCCATAACTCTTGATACAACTTTCGCGAAAATTTTCAAAAATATCTGCCAATAACAAGACATCTGTTTTCAAATACAAGTCGCTGTATTCACCCAAGGTTCTAATGTCGAAACGCTGCCAGACAGTCTCGGCATGCGCGTAATCGCTCTCGGATACAGTCTCACCCGTTAGCGAACTGTAGAATGACTCGCGCGGTGGTAAGCATGGATCCTGCAGCTTGTTCACACAATCAAGGTATTCATATGTGTTAGAAAGCTTATCAGCGGATCGGGCAAGGAATTACAGGAGCTTCTTAAAGCACGACGAGGAGGCTTTATCTCTTTGAGGCACGAGGACTTTAACGAAACGTTCACGATTATATTGAGTCTATGTACAATGTCACAATAAATTACACACTATTTACAATAACTAAACTATTATTTAGCAGAAGCGTTTGACGCAAGCAGGCGCGACAAACCCGAAAGCACTATAGCACGTTACAGAGTGAATTAGTAACGTAGCGAAGCAGCTAGTGCAAGCAAAGCGTATCGTAAGATAAAGCGTGTATAGCGTAGCGAAGTCGCGAACGAACGTAACGATCCAGCAAAACGCCGTCGGTTTCCTGGAAGGAAGAAGTCTCCCCCTTCCATCGATCGCGAATCGAGGGAAGGGATCGTGATCGCTGCTCCACATGAGTCAGCGGGCTGAGCCGTTAATCGCCTAATTATTGACGGTTCTGTAAGATGGCGCAAGAATGCCTCTTTTCTTGAACATTTATTCCCCGGCATTCATCGCCCGATGAATAGTGTGAAGATTGCTGGCGATCGATGCGTTGGTCGATAGGGCGTGGTCCGAGCGCGTAGCAGCAGCGCCGCTGGACCCATGTGGAGGCGTCAGGCAACGCAGGTGAAAGTGTCGAGTGATCTAGGGCGGAGTCCTGTCAGCTACTGGCGTTGTTGCATCAGTGCCCTGTGTGAATAGAAGAAAACTAATTTACAAATCAGTCGCACGAATTCGGAGCAAGAAGTTTTGATCGTTGCGACGCGAGTTAACCCATCAGGACCAGGGTGCAGTGTTGTGGCTTGGGCAAGCGGCCACCGTGCCGGTGAAGTCAACTCTGACTTGATGAGGCACAAGTCTCCGACTCGGGGCTGCGGGTGCTGTCGGGTCCATTTCTTGCGTGCCTGAAGAGACTGTAAGTATTCGGCCTCAGCTGCCGGTAAGGGAGTGTCCCAATCTAAATTGATAAGCCACAGTGCTTGCATGAATACTTTAGCGTTAACTGTTATAGGGGACACCAAACCTAGTGGATAAAATATTTTAGCGATTTTTGATAGAACCGTTCGCAGCGTCCCTTCGGAGTCCGGTTGGATTGGCTGCACTCGGACCCTGAAGCTGTCATCGGCTGGGCTCCAGTGGACGCCCAGCGCTTGGTGGGTTTCGCCAGCCTGCCACTTGCATTCCGGGAGAACGTCGCCGGTGGAGATCTGCTCCATCAGTGCTGGTTGGCTGAAGCTGCCCGCCGGGCCGCGTTGATGCAAGTCGTCTTGTAGTTCAAGTGCCGCCTGCACGGAGTCGGCACCGGTCACAACGTCATCCACGTACACGTCAGTTTCCAGGATGGCCGCCGCTCTTGGATGTCGTGCTCGTTCATCGTCGGCCAATTGTTTCAGCGTCTGAGTAGCCAGGTACGGTGCATAGGCTAGGCCGTACGTCCCCATGTTGAGGTTGTAAGTTTCAAAGTCCGTGTCTTCGGTTTCTCTCCACA
This sequence comes from Andrena praecox, assembly GCA_963932275.1. Taxonomy (NCBI): domain Eukaryota; kingdom Metazoa; phylum Arthropoda; class Insecta; order Hymenoptera; family Andrenidae; genus Andrena; species Andrena praecox. The sequence goes on along the minus strand of OZ010728.1, from coordinate 52,169,841 downwards.
GAACCAGTTGAAAGTGGCGATCATGCCAACGCAGCACGAGTTGTTGCAGAGGGCCGTTGACTACCACTCGCAGTCTAGTGGTGGTACTGCTTTCCTTTAGCTCTCCGTGATGTGGTAGATAGAAGGTTGGCCCTGTAATCTCCATCATGTAGCGACCGGCCGGTAACCGCTGGTGAGTGGTCCGATAGTGTCCCTCGCAGCTCTCTTCGTCAGCGGTATAGGCCGGTGTCACCACGACTTCCTCCTGTTCCCAGAACCGGCGTACCAATGGCACGAGCTCCTCCGTCGCAGTGCAGTTGAGTGTCGTGAGCGCATAGCTGTCGGCGTCATCGTTTCTCGGCTCCGTCGTAGCTGGCCCAGACACAATCCAGCCCAGTGTCGTGTTCTGGGCCATGGGTTCACCGATGTCACCTTTGATAAGGCCGTTCCGCAGTATAAGCGCATAGGCATCGGCTCCCAGTAAAAGATCAATTGGCCCGTCTCCGTCATAGCTGGGATCCGCCAGTGGAAGTCCTTGGAGATGAGTCCATGTTGAAACTTGGTTGCCGAGACGTGGTTGGTAAGCAGTAATTCGCGGCAGTACCAAAGCATCTATTACATGCCGCTCCGTTGCGTTGGTGTGTGCGGTGAATTGTAGTCGCACCTTTCCTCGGACCCGCTCAGGTTGCTGTTTCCCGACGCCGAGGAGGCGTATGTTGGCTGTTCTCAGCGGTAGGCGTAGCTGCTGAGCCAATGTGGTGGTGATCAGGGAAACCTCGCTACCCTGGTCGACGAGGGCTCGCACCATTCGTGACTCTCCGTCAGGTTGCAACACTTTTACACGTGCGGTAGCCAGCAGCACGGCAGGTCGCGAGCTCGATGCACAGCTAGAGGCATTAGCAGTAACCTCTTCGACGGTGCTGTCGTTCGCGCCGTCCTCATGGATGGTAGTGTGGTGTTTCCCGTTGCACAGTTGACACCGTTTCTCCGAACCGCACTCATTCACCTGATGGCGTCCGAGGCAATTATAGCACAAATTAGCTGTCGTTAGTGCTTCACGACGTTCGTGCACGGTTTTGGATTGATAAACGTCACAGAAGAGAACGAAATGGTTGGCTCCACACAACCCGCACGGTGCTTGATAGCGGTTGGTCTTAGAGACCTGCAACACCGTCGCAGACTTCTGGCTCCCGGCAGCTTTAGACATGCCTTGGCCTTTAGTTTTGCCACCTTCCAACGCTCCAACGGTGATAATACGATTCTTAATGAACGCCTTGAGTTCCTGAAAAGTCGGAGGGGTGGTCTTGGGGCCGAGCTGAGTCTCCCACTCTCTTCGTGATTGCTGGTCCAGCTTCTCGACCAGCCAATAAACCAGCCAGTCTCCTGAGGCATCAAACGGGCGATCCATGGCAGCAAGGGCTTCGACGCAGTCACAAAAGGTAAAATAAAAGGTTTTCAGTTCCGTAGCCGACTCACGAGTGAGCGTCGGTAAGTCAAATATAGTGGCCATTTGCGCTTGTACTAGCAGCCTCTCATTTTCATAATGATCCTGTAATATATCCCAAGCGCGGGCGAACGTCGCAGCTCTCACTGGGAGATTCCTGAGGGCAAGGAGAGCGTCGCCCTGTAGGCATCCCCGCAGATAGTGGAGACGCTCAACGTCCGTAAGACTCCCGTCGCGGATGACGAGGGATCGGAAGAGATCCCGAAATTCTGGCCAAGAGTCGTAGTTCCCGTCAAAATCTGGCAGTGGTAGTCGCGGTAAGGAGGCTTTGGAATGCACCACTGTTGTCGTGGGAGTGTTCGTTATTCCTGGTTCGCCGCGATCAGTATTAAGTGACTGTAACTTGTCGACGAACATCGCTTCCTGGACAAGGAACAGCTCCTCTGTCACCTCGTAGAGTATCTCCTTAAAATAAGGTATCTCGCGATCTTTTGGAGCGACCAGCGCAAGCATTTGATCATGCTGCTGGTCGAATTTAGTCCAATTTTTCCGCAATCGGTCCAACCGCGTCTCGACGGCTCCCGGAGTGATATTAGCAGCACCTAGCTTCTTTAGATTTTCGAAGGCACGAGAGATTCGGTGCACCAGCTCGTTTTGGCTTTCCAGTAACGTATCCATTGTCCTCAGATATTCAGAAACGCGCAAGATTTAACCGTTAAGGTCGCACTGACTCGTTATGATATGCCTCACTGTTTTCAGATGGAGGTCACGCACGACGGTTGCCCGGCACTAGTTAACGGTCGCGAACTGTTTTCACAAGCGCCGATCCGGCTCGAAGGACCAAAAATGTTAGAAAGCTTATCAGCGGATCGGGCAAGGAATTACAGGAGCTTCTTAAAGCACGACGAGAAGGCTTTATCTCTTTGAGGCACGAGGACTTTAACGAAACGTTCACGATTATATTGAGTCTATGTACAATGTCACAATAAATTACACACTATTTACAATAACTAAACTATTATTTAGCAGAAGCGTTTGACGCAAGCAGGCGCGACAAACCCGAAAGCACTATAGCACGTTACAGAGTGAATTAGTAACGTAGCGAAGCAGCTAGTGCAAGCAAAGCGTATCGTAAGATAAAGCGTGTATAGCGTAGCGAAGTCGCGAACGAACGTAACGATCCAGCAAAACGCCGTCGGTTTCCTGGAAGGAAGAAGTCTCCCCCTTCCATCGATCGCGAATCGAGGGAAGGGATCGTGATCGCTGCTCCACATGAGTCAGCGGGCTGAGCCGTTAATCGCCTAATTATTGACGGTTCTGTAAGATGGCGCAAGAATGCCTCTTTTCTTGAACAATATGGAAAGACACCCTTTCGCGTCAATAAATTGAAATCCTCAATGGATAATGTTTCAAATTTGGATCGTAAAATTTTTAATTTATCTGCGCTAAGAAAAGATGCTAATTTGTAGAGACTGGTATTTAGAAATTTGTATGAATCGATGAATCGCAATTTAATACAATTTCGCGAGTCTGATTCTTCCACCGTTTCTTCCACATTTTTTGTGAATGAAATATATTTTTCTTTAGTTATAGGCAATACATCAACACTGCCTTCGAAAGCGGTAGCTATTTTCTCGATAATAAAATGTGAATCGTAGCCGGATAAATTATGAAAAACTATGGGGATGTAAAACACATTTTTATAATTTAAATTACACTCCGAATGTGCTGGGCCTCTAAACCATCCGGATAGATGGCAATGATCGCGAACTCGTATATCGTCAGCCTTGAATGGTTCTTCGCAAATGTGGCAATGTGTCGCATTGCGAAATGTCATCCACTGTTCGTGAGTTAAATCCAGCATTGGAGTATTATTGGCTAGAACGGGCTTGGCGAAATCAGCCAAATATTTTAGTTCTTCGACGAACCATGAAACACAATCCATGTCGCGGCGACATCGATATATCGATAGCGATGTATCATACGAGCAATTCATATAATATGCAATGCTATGCACTTTGTGGTGCTGATATTTATGCAATTTGTTGTCCTCCTCCTCACCCCCGCAACTGTTCTCCGTTTTCTCCAGGATACACTCAAGATCGGCATACACCACGAAGGGGAGCCGCTCCTTCCTGCTGTGGTTGTCGAAACTGAGCAAATTGTTGTCCTGGTTGGGCAGCAGAATGGCACAGTTGTTCATCTTACCACAGTCCACCACATGAGCCTCTAACTTCTCGATAGATCCGAAGTAATGCATGCACCTATAAATCAAATTTTTATTTAATTTTTCATGGGTGATATTTCAACATTTCATAAGTTTATATGTACTGATCGCAGATGAATTTCTTCCCATTGTGTCTGCTCAACTGTGCGCTCACCAGCCGGGATAAATCCTTGATGCATCAAAGTGTCCCACATCGCCATGCTCTTGATTAGGTGTGTAGAGCAGGTTAACATGTCGATCCCTCTTGTGGTTGGTGAGATGCAGCGGAAAGACTGCTGGCCCTTTGTTCATCTCCATATCGAAGCTGTACACGTTGATGGAGATTTCGTTCAACCCTTCAAACTTCCCTATTTGCTTCAGAGACATTGGAAATTCAATGCCCTGGAGATTTAGTATGGAAGCATAGTCGGGGTATGAACTTGCGCGATCAACGTGTCTTTCGGCGGGATATAGAGCGGCAACCACCGCCCACGCGAAACATGCATTGTCCGAGGATTGTATGCTAATCGTCGCTTTCTTTAGCGATAATTCCCGCGGCAACTTGCAGTGACACCCCGCGCGCAGTGGATTGTACTTGTTCACATTGACGGTCAGGTTGAGGATTCTCGCCAATGCCCATCCACTGTCGCGTTCCTGGAATTCTTCCAGCGATGCTAGGGTGGGTTCGACAACGTATCGTCGGTACCACTCCTGTAGACCGGATGTGTTGAAGAGTTCACAGTTTCGGGTGTTGATGCTTTTACTAGCATGTTTATCACCTGACACAAATTCACCGTTAAACATCGTGTTCACTTTGAGATTCTGATGTTTCTTCAAAGCGCCTGGCACATGTTCCAGCACAATGGTCTCCGCATCTTGGAGAAAGTTGCACGGCTCGATATAATTCGAATTTAACACGGCACCTGTTAATACACGGGTATCAAACGCAGTGTCAATTTCACGCCACAAAAGTCTGGTGCTCGAATGTCCTGCACCTTCATGCATGAAACGTCTGCGCAGCGAATATTTCAAACCTTCGAGATGTGCGATTCGCGCAACCAATGATTGTCGAGCGCCGATCGATAATCGAAGACGTTTCACTCGGCTGCATTCTTCCAACGATTCGATACACTCGTTACATCGTTCTTCCCACGTGAGGTATTGTTCCCGTGAAATCAATCGTGGAGATTGATCCAACAATTGACGTTCTACTTGCACAAATTCTTCCATGGTTGTAATGTCTTTTCCACACAACACGTTGCAACGATTTGAAATCTTGTGCAGCTTAAAGCATACTTTTATGGTCGGTGTCATGATTTGTCATCTCGGTCTATCTCTTTCAATGTAGCCTCTCCCTCGAATGTATTGCTCACAAAAACGTTGTACGCGTGAATCATAAAATTATGTTGCGTTGACAGAAACTGTTCGGTGTAGTTTCTGTCAACAGCGCATAATTCTTTCTATGATTCATGCATATCGTTCGATGCAATGTCTGGCAACGCAGCATAATTCGTTCAATGCTTTCATATATATTGTGCAAACTGCTACATCGCCCGATGCAATTTCAGTTGATACCACATATTTCTTTCTATGATTCATGCATATAACATTTCTACAAGAATTATATTGCATTCGCATCACAAAAATATATTGATGAGAAGGGGTATAAATGGTGGGGATGGTGCTATGCACCTCTATTAAAGCCAGCCCTGCATGCTATATTCCATCAATCACTCAACAGTCGCAACAACTTTTGACGGGACAGACTGTGCTCCAAAAATGTATAATATCAGTGCTGAAGGAAACACTGAAGGAAACGCTGGACGTGCGAATTATACTGCATCAATGATTGGTGAAAATAATATGGTTGCAAGCAAGGAGAATAACAGGTAAGGCTTAATTTTCATAACTTCTCGAAATTTTATGTTTATTCCTGATACGAGCGAGCAATTTCATAGCTTTGATTGTTCTCTTAGACTCCGCCAGACGTCGCGTATCATGGTCAGAAGATACGCATTAACATCCACGGCCTACAAATATTTGGAAATTGGGATCGGTGTACGACCCACAGCTCATGTTGAAATTGTTCTCGGTGACAATCGTGGGAATCATCTCATATTGCCGATTTCAACATGGGGCGCGCTAGTCGAGAAACGTACAGCTATCGAGCAGCGCATGCGGTCCATTGGTTCAATACCACTATGGATTGATGAGTTGATTGTAGAATTTTTCTTGATGTATGATTCTCCGATGGTAAAGATGACACTATACAATAAGTCGCTGTATTTCAGACCGGACACGATAACATTTTTATTTAATCTTGAGCTGTGTATGAACCATGTGTATTCGCGGTTGTATGAAACTGCACATCTTGTGCAGACGAAATTTTTAAATTTTGTTAGCGTGCTACAACAGAGCGATGTTGCATGTGAAACATTAAATATGCATCATGCTACTAAAATCATCCATGATAGTGAATATTTCGATAGTGAATGTCTTGTGACGTAGCGTCCCAGCGCGAGGAATCGAGCGCGCGGCGGTACGACCGGGAGTGAGCGAGAAGCCGAGCGCACGCGGGCGACCGCGACCGAACCCGACCGAACTCGCCCGAAGCGTGCCGGTCCCGCGACGCGTCAGCGCGATGACGCTCACTCCCCACTGCGCCGCTAGATCGCGTCGGTTTCTCGCTGCTGGGAATTTCCGCGAATCGGGACATATGCCGCGATGATTCCGAGGCAAAGGAGTTCCAGTGGGGAGACGGACCCCCACCACCAGACTTGCCTGGATGTTGCCCGGTGCAAACCTCGGTGAAACGACTCCGTATATCCGCCGATCACCAGATCGCCTCCTATCCCAGTTCCTACCACCTGTCCCGGTAAAGAGACGCAGGAAGTTGCCCGGTCTCTTTCCCGCTCCTAAGTGTTGAACAGAGGCGCCCGGATGCTGCCCGGTCTCTGCCGACGCTTGTCCCGTTAAAGAGACGCAGGACGTTGCCCGGTCTCTCTCCCGCTCCTCGTGTTGAACAGAGACGCCCGGATGCTGCCCGGTCTCTGCCGACACTTGTCCCGTTAAAGAGACGCAGGACGTTGCCCGGTCTCTCTCCCTCTCCTCGTGTGGAACAGAGACGCCCGGATGCTGCCCGGTCTCTGCCGACACTTGTCCCGTTAAAGAGACGCAGGACGTTGCCCGGTCTCTCTCCCGCTCCTCGTGTTGAACAGAGACGCCCGGATGCTGCCCGGTCTCTGCCGACACTTGTCCCGTTAAAGAGACGCAGGACGTTGCCCGGTCTCTCTCCCGCTCCTCGTGTCGAACAGAGACGCCCGGATGCTGCCCGGTCTCTACCGACACTTGTCCCGTTAAAGAGACGCAAGACGTTGCCCGGTCTCTCTCCCGCTCCTCGTGTTGAACAGAGACGCCCGGATGCTGCCCGGTCTCTGCCGACACTTGTCCCGTTAAAGAGACGCAGGACGTTGCCCGGTCTCTCTCCCTCTCCTCGTGTGGAACAGAGACGCCCGGATGCTGCCCGGTCTCTGCCGACACTTGTCCCGTTAAAGAGACGCAGGACGTTGCCCGGTCTCTCTCCCGCTCCTCGTGTTGAACAGAGACGCCCGGATGCTGCCCGGTCTCTGCCGACACTTGTCCCGTTAAAGAGACGCAGGACGTTGCCCGGTCTCTCTCCCGCTCCTCGTGTCGAACAGAGACGCCCGGATGCTGCCCGGTCTCTACCGACACTTGTCCCGTTAAAGAGACGCAAGACGTTGCCCGGTCTCTCTCCCGCTCCTCGTGTTGAACAGAGACGCCCGGATGCTGCCCGGTCTCTGCCAACGCTTGTCCCGTTAAAGAGACGCAGGAAGCTGCCCGGTCTCTCTCGCTCCCTTACCGTCCCGATACGGAGACACCAGGCGCGGAGCGACCGAATTGTTCCGTTAAGCGAACGCGCACAACGTAGACCGAACGACGCCGTACCGCGAACCGCGCCGCCGCGCAAAGACGGCTTGACCGCGATTAACGCAAAGTACCCCGCGTCTAAGTTATATGTATATAGTGTACCTAATTGTTGATAGTGAATAAATCTAATTTAACCTACCACGGAAGGACTCAATTAAACCCTGGCAAAGCCGACTGAGACCGTCCTTCCGACCGGAGTGACAACCGTCACAGTCTCATAGATTGTGAACTGTTAGCATGCACCATAAATGAAATTGTAGATGTTGCTCGCAGTAAAAAATATTAAATTATATTTTATTTATGATGCTCTTGTTCGGCCCTTTTTGGAATATGCGTCAGTGATATGGTCACCGCACCAGGTTTACCTTCTGGGTGCACTTGAGAGAGTTCAACATAGGTTTCTGCGTTTTGCTTCGTTTCGCCTCGGGCAACCAATGCACAGACTGGACCACGTTTATTGGCCGATACTACATAAGTTTAATTTCTTGACTATGCAGCAGCGCCTACAGTTAGCGGACCTCGTTTTCTTATTCAAACTTCTCAACGGGCAAATTAACTGTCCCCAATTACTGGAAACAATTTCCTTTTGCATATTGCCTAGGCCGTTGCGTGGGTGCCCGCTGTTTCAGGTTGTTTAAACTAATGCCTGGTGGAGGCGGTGTGGATCGCTGGGACTGGCCAGAGAAGAGATGCACTCCAAAGAATTGGTGACGGCATGTTACAGCCGCGGTTAAACGCGCCGCTTCGTGATGATTTAAATGTGCGTGCGAGAGCGTGTAAACACGGTGACGCACCGTTCGTCAAGAACGGTTACGCGCGTCACACGTTTTTGCACGGCTCGAGCGTTCGATTTCGGAGAATCGGGCAGTTAGTTCCTCGAACACCTTCGAACAAAGGCAACACGCTCTCGCACGCACAATCTGGAAGATCTCTTGTCGCCCAGCGACCCACCGGTTTTTGAGCCCTGTAAAACGGCCCTTCGAGCCATCGCGCCCAGCGCCCTGTACATAGTTTGTACATATTCGTGTCTCGTGTTGACTGCGTGTTTTGTGAGTAGTGTTTTGTTCGTGATATCTCTGCGTGTTGTATATATATTGTTGCAACGACGCCCAGTTCGGCTAATAAACGTGCCGTCAACGTCACCAAGTCCTTGGAGTGCATCTCTTCTCTGGCCAGTCCCAGCGATCCACACCGCCTCCACTAGGCAACAGTTAAACATTTTGGTCCTTCGAGCCGGATCGCTTTGAAAGATGGCTCCAACGAACCGGGATGGAGACGAGGAGGCTACCCCGACATCACCTCCAAGATGGCAGTCGTTGGTGAAGGAGATTCGTCTCCTCCTCCAAGGATCCGTTCGCCTCCTCGCCAACTTCAAGAAGATGGGGAGGGCGAAATTCACGGAGGAGAATGCTGAAGACCGCCTGGCTAAGCTGACCGAGACGTGGGCCCGGTGCGAGGCCCTCAACCTAGAGCTGGAGCTCCTGCTTCCTGACGCCGAGAGGGCGGCGTGCCCCTTCGTCGCGCAGGAGGAGTTCGTCCGGGCGGAGGACGAGTACTGGGCAGCGCGGGACTTTCTGCGGGAGGTCATCCGCTCATTCAAGACGCTGCCACCTTCGGGAACGTCGGAGCCGACCAGCGGGGAGTCCAGCAAGGGCCTGGCGCGCCTTCCGCACATCGCGTTACCGAAGTTCACCGGTGAGTACACGGAGTGGCCGAGTTTCCGCGATTTGTTCACGTCGTTGGTCATCGGCAACGCGACCCTCAGCGACACGACGCGACTGCAATATCTGCAATCGGTGGTGGAGGGCCAGGCGGCCGAGACGATCGCCCACGTTACCATCACGGAGGCCAATTTCGGCACCGCGTGGGCCCTCCTAACCCAAGAGTTCGAAAACAAACGGGCGATCGTCTCGGCACACCTGCGTGACCTTATCACCTTGCCGCCGATGGCGGCTGCGTCGGCCGAGGAGTTGAAGCGGTTGCGTGGCCCCACCAACCGAGCGCTCTCCCTCCTCGCCAACCTAGGTCGCCCCACCGAGCATTGGGATGACATCATCGTCGCTCTGACGACGATGAAGCTCGATCCCGAGCTGATAGAGGAGTGGGAGCTCTCTCTTGGCGTCAGCACCGACCCCCCCTCTTACGCGGAGCTAGATCGGTTCATGAAGGCGCGAATTCAGTCGCTGGATGCCGCGCGACTCGCGAAACAAGCCGCCGCGCCCGATAAGACCAAAGCGGCGAAATCATCGCTCGGGTCCGTCGCTCGGGTATGCGCCACGATCCCTGCGCCAGACCCTTCGTCTTCCGGGTCGAAGGCCCAGTGCCCTGTGTGTCGGGCGCGACACGCGTTATATCGATGCACCGCATTTAAGGCTCTCCGTCTCGAACAACGACGCGAACTCGCGGCAGACAAGCGCGTCTGCTTTAATTGCCTCGCGCCCGGCCACATGGCCCCGTCCTGCTCCGTCACAGCGTCGTGTTCGCGATGTGGCCGGCGGCATCACTCGCTGCTCCATCCAACGAATCCCGATGCGGCACGCGCGGCCGACGTGGCCACGGGCCCGTCGGGTAGCAACCCGGCCCCCGCAGCCGCGATCAATTCTATTGCATCGCCCACGAATACCGATGGAGCGCCAGTGCTGCTGGCCACCGCGCTTGTCGGCGTTCGGTCATCGGGCGGCGACGTGCTGACTATTCGGGCCCTGCTGGACCAGGGAGCACAGGTGTCCCTTGTGTCGGAGTCCGTGGTCCAGACGCTGCGGCTCCCACGGCAGGCCAACGCCATCAACTTCATCGGCGCTCTGGACGGCAAATTGGGTACCTCGCAGGCGACGGTGAGGATGACCTTGACGCCGCTCACTGGTGCCCCCCCGGCTGCCATCACCATCACCGCCTATGTCGTGCCGAGGGTTTCGTCCTACGCTCCCGAGTGGACCCCGACCACGCAGCGAAAGGACTTCGCCGGCTTGGACTTCGCTGATCCAGATTCGTCGACCCGCCGCCCGATTGACCTGATCGTCGGCGCCGATTATTTCGGAGCACTGCTCCTCCCCGGGTTGCGTCGCGGATCCCCCTCGGCCCTGATTGCCCAACAGACGGTCTTTGGCTGGATCGTCTCCGGTCCGACCGGTCGTTCGCCTGCCGTCGGTGCGCTGCATCATGTGACGGCCCAGCCCGTCGCTGCGGAGGACGATATTCACGCGTTGTTGCGGAAATTTTGGGAGGTTGAAGAGGTCACGAGGCCAACGACCCTCGCCCCAGACGACGCGCGCTGCGAGCAGCACTTCGCGAGTACGCATTCACGGCGGGCGGACGGTCGGTACATCGTGCGACTCCCCCTGAAGGCCGGACATCCGCTCGATGTCGGCGATTCGCTGCCGCGCGCGACAGCGCTCTTGCGTTCGCTCGATCGGCGCCTCGCGAGGGACGCGACGCTGGAGAAGTCGTATCGCGAATTTCTTGCCGAGTACGAGGTGCTCGGGCATATGGAGGAGGTCGCCGTTCCTCACAGGGCCGACGCGTCCCCACGGCTGCTATATTTGCCTCATCACGCCGTCGTGAAGCGAACCCCCGGCGCGGACGCCAAGCTACGCGTCGTTTTCAACGCGTCGAGCCCGACGTCGAACGGGACCTCCCTCAACGATCACATGCTGGTCGGCCCAAAACTGCAGCGCGACATTATGGCCGTGCTTCTCCAGTGGCGCCTCCCTCGTTTCGCCCTCAAGGCCGACATCGAGAAGATGTACCGGCAGATCCTCGTGGACCCGAGCGACGCGAACCTACAGTGCATCCTGTGGCACCGTCACCCCGATAGCGAGCCCGCCACGTTTCGGCTCCGGACCGTTACTTACGGCACCGCCTCCGCGCCCTATCTAGCCATGCGTGTGCTGCAGCAGCTGGCCACCGACGAAGGAGGGCGATATCCCCGAGGGCGACAGATTCTCAAGACCCAATTCTACGTCGATGACGTTTTATTCGGGGCGGACGAGATCTCGTCGGCCCTCGCGGATCGCGACGAACTCTGCACTTTGCTCGCGCGGGGAGGGTTCGTGTTACGGAAGTGGGCGGCCAATCACCGGTCTCTGCTACCGGACTGCGCGACTTCGGCCACATCCGAGTCGCCGGTCCCCTGTGCCCCGGAGGGCTCGGATTTACATTCGGTTCTGGGGATTCATTGGATTCCCCAGGCGGACGCGTTCCGCTACTTGATTGGCCCCCCATCCGTCCCCGCGACGACAAAACGCACGATCCTGTCGGTGGCTGCGCGGCTGTACGACCCGCTCGGGTGGATATCGCCCGCGGTGGTGGTCGCAAAAATCTTATTGCAGGACCTGTGGGTGCGAGGCTCGGACTGGGACGCTCCGCTTCCGTTGGAGGTCTTGCAGGGATGGCAGGACCACGTCTCGTCGCTTCCCCTCCTGGAGTCGTTGCGCATCCCGCGCTGGTGCGGACACGACGCCTCCATCGCAGTCTGCGAGTTGCACGGCTTCGCCGACGCGTCCTCCAGGGCCTACGGCGCGGTCGTGTATTCCAGGATCGTTCGCCGACACGGGGAAGCAGCACTCGTCACTCTCATTGCTGCCAAGACGAAGGTTGCGCCGGTCCAAACGATGAGCATTCCACGCCTTGAGCTGAGCGCCGCCGTCCTCCTCGCGCGTCTCCTTCGGCGAATAACTGCGGAAGCCCCCTGGCCTCTCGCGACGACGCACGCCTGGACAGATTCTCGCGTGGTGCTGGCGTGGCTCCAGCGTCACCCCTCCCACTGGAACGTATTCGTTGCGAACCGCGTGTCGGAAATCCAGTCCTCGCTGCCGGCAGCCGCATGGCGTCACGTTCCGACGCAGGACAATCCGGCCGATTGCGCCTCGCGAGGCATGCACCCGCGCGAGCTGATACACCACGAGCTCTGGTGGAAGGGGCCGGCGTGGCTTCCGCTTGCATCATCGGCTTGGCCAGCGTGGTCGGGTTCGGAGGACTCGCGACCGGTCGAGGAGGAGGTGCGACGGACGGTGACCCATGTCACCACGTCGCCCCCTCCCTGCCCGTTGGCCCCGCTGCCGGCCAGCGTTTCTTCGTGGCCGCGACTCCTCCGAATTACGGCTCGCGTTTTCGCCTTCGCGCGGCTGTGCCGTCGCGAGACCGTGGGGGGTGGGGGGCCGCGACTGTCGGAGGTGCAACGTGCGCGTATATGGTGGCTCCGATGGCTCCAGAGCACGGCTTTCGCGGACGACATCACCGCGATTCGGAACGGGAACCCAGTCCGGAGGGCCAGTCCGCTCCGTCAGCTGGCCCCGTACGTGGACGAGGACGGTCTGATTCGCGTGGGGGGAAGGCTACGACAGGCCCCTCTCCCTTACGACGCTCGTCACCCGGTGGTCCTCCCGGCGCACCACGTCTCGGACCTAATTGTGAGTCACGCGCACCTCAGGGCGCTGCATGGTGGGCCCCAGCTCACCCTCAGCGTCCTGAGGAATAATTATTGGGTGGTACGCGCGAGGGAGAGGGTTCGCGCGATTGTGCATCGGTGCACAGTCTGCGCCCGGTTCCGGGCCGCCGCCGGGACGCAAATAATGGCCGACCTGCCCGCCGCGCGAGTCTCGCCGTCCCGTCCGTTCGAGAATACCGGTGTCGATTACGCGGGACCCATTATGGCGCGACCAGCGAAGGGTCGCGGATACAAAGCTCACAAGGCCTACATCGCCCTGTTCGTGTGCATGTCGACGCGGGCCGTGCATCTGGAGCTGGTGTCGGACTACACCACCGCGACCTTCCTCGCCGCGTTTCAGCGGTTCGTCTCCCGCCGCGGTCGTCCCCAACGCGTATACAGCGATAACGGCACAAACTTCAGGGGCGCCGCGATACGCGGCGCGGTGGGCTCGCCGGGCCTCGCCGCATTCTCCGACACCGAAAACATCGCGTGGAGTTTTATCCCCCCGGCCGCGCCGCATTTCGGGGGTTTGTGGGAAGCAGGGGTGAAAAGCGCAAAACACCACCTGCACAGAGTCGTACGCGATCACACCCTATCCTACGAGGAGCTGACGACGGTGCTTTGCATGGTCGAGGCGTGCCTCAACTCGCGCCCTCTCGTCCCCGCGCCGGGCAACGACGATGACCTCGCGCTCACCCCAGCTCACTTTGTGACCGGCGCGCCTCCGTTGGCGCTGCCCCCAGTAGCGTCGGCGACCGGTCCTGCATCACTTCGGGCTCGATGGGAGCTCGTCCAGCGGATGCGTGACCACTTTTGGAGGCGATGGCACGCGGACTACCTCCATTCGCTGCAGCCCCGACGTAAGTGGACCAGCCCAGAGAGGAGTCTCTGTGTCGGCGACGTTGTCGTTCTCAAGGGCGACGACTCCCCGCCGGCGCACTGGCGACTCGGCCGTGTTTCGCGGGTCCACCCTGGTCCGGACGGTCGCGTTCGAGTGGTGACGGTGCGCACCGCGCAGGGCGAATCCCTGCGGCCGATCACCCGCGTCGTGTTACTTCCGTGTGCCCCCGCTCCTGCTGACGGAGACCACGACGTGAACAATGTCTGTACCACCTCGCAATAATTGTAACGCGCCACTCCGGTCCACCTTGTCGCGTCATTGTATGTCACGGCGGGCGGACGCCCAGCGTCGGCGTCCGCCAAGGTCGGCCCGGGACCCCGGGCCGAGGCGGGCGGAATGTTACAGCCGCGGTTAAACGCGCCGCTTCGTGATGATTTAAATGTGCGTGCGAGAGCGTGTAAACACGGTGACGCACCGTTCGTCAAGAACGGTTACGCGCGTCACACGTTTTTGCACGGCTCGAGCGTTCGATTTCGGAGAATCGGGCAGTTAGTTCCTCGAACACCTTCGAACAAAGGCAACACGCTCTCGCACGCACAATCTGGAAGATCTCTTGTCGCCCAGCGACCCACCGGTTTTTGAGCCCTGTAAAACGGCCCTTCGAGCCATCGCGCCCAGCGCCCTGTACATAGTTTGTACATATTCGTGTCTCGTGTTGACTGCGTGTTTTGTGAGTAGTGTTTTGTTCGTGATATCTCTGCGTGTTGTATATATATTGTTGCAACGACGCCCAGTTCGGCTAATAAACGTGCCGTCAACGTCACCAAGTCCATGGAGTGCATCTCTTCTCTGGCCAGTCCCAGCGATCCACACCGCCTCCACTAGGCAACAGTTAAACACGGCACGTTTCTTGGCCGAAGTGGGCGTCGTACAATGGACACGAACACTCCACACAGAATTCGAACAGAACACACACGACTTAACAAGATACGACGAAAACACTCAAAGGAAACTATGTACAAAACTATGTACACTGGGCGCAGGGCGCGAATGGCTCGAAGGGCCGTTTTCCGGAGATTCAAAACCGTGGGTCGCAGGGCGACGAAGGATGGTATAATTCGTGCGTGCGAGAGCGTGTTGTTGTCGTCAGAGGTGTTCTTCGAACTAACTGCCGGATTCTTGGAAGCGCGCAACGCTCGAATCCGGGCAAAAACGTGTGACGTAGGTAACCGTCTTACCGGACGGTTTGTCACCGTGTTTACACGCTCTCGCACGCACAT
Organism: Andrena praecox; assembly: GCA_963932275.1. Taxonomy (NCBI): domain Eukaryota; kingdom Metazoa; phylum Arthropoda; class Insecta; order Hymenoptera; family Andrenidae; genus Andrena; species Andrena praecox. The sequence continues at coordinate 52,154,715 of OZ010728.1, read as the reverse complement.
TTAAATCCGCGCAACAGCTGAGCGGTGAATCTCGGCTGCAACATTCCGCCCGCCGTGACACGCAATGACGCGACAAGGTGGACCGGAGTGGCGCGGTACATTTATTACGAGGTGGTACAGGCATTGTTTACGTCGTGGTCTCCGTCAGCAGGAGCGGGGGCACACGGAAGGAGCACGACGCGAGTGGTCGGACGCCGGGATTCGCAGGGGTGCCACCGAATGCACGGGAGGGTCGCGTCGCTCGGTGCACGAGGATTTGCCGGTACATCGCCTCGATGTCGGCTTTGAGGACGAAGCGAGGGAGGCGCCAGTCGAGCGAGCTCAGGAGGGCGATCGCGGGCAGGCCGAACTCGCCGACATCGAGCGAGTGTCCGGCCCTCAGAAGGAGTCGGACGTTGTCGCGATCGTCCGCCCGCCGCGGGCGCGTGCTCATGAAAGACCGCTCGCAGCGTGTGTCGTCTGGGACGAGGGTCGTCGGCACGGTTGCTTCTTTGACCTTCCAGAAAGTTCGATGGTAACGCACCGAGGTCGGTCTCCGCGGTCACGGGCTGGGCCGTGATGTGGTGCACCGCATCGGCGGCGGGGGAACGACCGTTGGGATCGGTGGGACCGGAGATAATCCATCCGAAAATGGTCTGTTGCGCTATCAGGGCCGAGGGGGTGCCGCGACGAAGCCCGGGGAGCAGCAGGGCTCCGAAATAGTCGGCGCCGACGATCAGGTCAATCGGGCGACTGGCCGACGGATCTGGATCCGCGAACTTCAGACCGGCGAAATCCTTCCGCTGCGTGGTCGGAGTCCACTCGTGCACGTACGAGGACACCTTGGGCACAACATGGGCGGTGATGGTAATGGCTGCCGGGGGTGCTCCAGCAGGCGGCGTCAAGGTCAGCCTCACCTGCGACTGCGAGGCTCCCAGTTGGCCATCCAGAGCGCCGACAAGGTTGGTCACGTGCGGTTGCCGGGGGAGACCCAACGTCTGGACCACTGACTCCGACACGAGTGACACTTGTGCTCCTTGGTCCAGCAGGGCGCGGATGGTCAGCAAATCGCCGTCCGATGACCGAACGCCGACGATCGCGGTGGCGAGCACCACTGGCGCTCCATCCGTACTCGCGGGCGACGCGATCGAATTTATCGCAGCCTCGCGGGGCTGCTCTCCGTTTGCCGACGGGCCCGCAGTGACCTCGTCGGCATCGTGGGCATCGGGTACTGTTTCGGCGTTCGACGGATGGAGCAGCGAGTGATGCCGCCGGCCACAATACGAGCACGTGGCTGCGACGGGGCAGGACGGGGCCATGTGGCCGGGCGCAAGACAATTGTAGCATACGCGCTTGTCAGCCGCGAGTTCGCGGCGCTGGTCGAGGCGGAGGGCTTTAAACGCCGGGCACCGATACATAGCATGTCGCGCCCGGCACACAGGGCATTGGGAATTCGTCCCGTACGCCGAAGGGTCTGGCGCAGGGTTGGTGATGCATACCCGAGCCACGGAGCCGCGCGATGATTTCGCCGCTTTGGTATTATCGGGCGCGGCGGCTTGTTTCGCGAGTCGCGCGGCATCCAGCGAATGAATTCGTGTCTTCATAAACCGATCTAGTTCCGCGTAAGAGGGGGGGTCGGTGCTGACTCCAAGCGAGAGCTCCCACTCCTCTATCAGCTCGGGATCGAGCTTCATCGTCGTCAGAGCGACGATGATGTCATCCCAATGCTCGGTGGGGCGCCCTAGGTTGGCGAGGAGGGAGAGCGCTCGGTTGGTGGGGCCGCGCAACCGCTTCAACTCTTCGGCCGACGCAGCCGCCATCGGCGGTAGAGTGAGAAGGTCACGCAGGTGTGCCGAGACGATCGCACGTTTGTTTTCGTACTCTTGGGTCATGAGGGCCCACGCGGTACCGAAATTGACCTCCGTGATGGTAATATGGGGGATCGTCTCGGCCGCCTGACCCTCCACCGCCGACTGCAGATATTGCAGTCGCGTCGTGTCGCTGAGGGTCGCGTTGCCGATGACCAACGACGTGAACAAATCGCGGAAACTCGGCCACTCCGTGTACTCACCGGTGAACTTCGGCAACGCGATGTGCGGAAGGCGCGCCAGGCCTTTGCTGGATTCCCCGCTGGTCGGCTCCGACGTTCCCGAAGTTGGCGGCGTCTTGAATGACCGGATGACATCCCGCAGAAAGTCCCGCGCTGCCCAATACTCGTCCTCAGCCCGGACGAACTCCTCCAGCGCGACGAAGGGGCACGCCGTCCTCTCGGCGTCAGGAAGCAGGAGCTCCAGCTTCAGGTTGAGGGCCTCGCACCGGGCCCACGTCTCGGTCAGCTTGGCCAGGCAGTCCTCGGCATTCTCCTCCGTGAACTTCGCCCTCCCCATCTTCTTAAAGTTGGCGAGAAGGCGGACGGATCCCTGGAGGAGCAGGCGAATCTCCTTCACCAACGCCTGCCATCTTGCAGGTGATGTCGGGGTAGCCTCATCGTCTCCATCCCGGTTCGTTGGAGCCATCCTTCAAGGCAGCTCCGGCTCGAAGGACCAAAATGTTTAAACCGATGCCTGGTGGAGGCGGTGTGGATCACCGCTGGTGTGGCCAGGGAAGGGAATGCACTCCAACCACGAAATTTGACGGTTGATAGGACGGCACTTTTATTGGCCGAAGTGGGCGTCGTTTACAAGCAACACGAGCACTCCACAGACAGATAACACGAACAAACACGCAACGGAAACTATGTACAAAGTTATGTACAATGGGCGCTGGGCGCGAATGGCTCGAAGGGCCGTTTTAAATCGTCTTTAAACTGTTGCGTCGCGGGGCGGCAAAGAACGATGTTTTGGTGCGCGCGAGAGCGTGTGTGTCTTAGACGGGTGTTCTGACGACTAACTGCCGGATTCTTGGAAGCGCGCAACGCTCGAATCCGGGCAAAAACGTGTGACGTAGGTAACCGTCTTACCGGACGGTTTGTCACCGTGTTTACACGCTCTCGCACGCACATTTAAATCCGCACAACAGCTGAGCCGTGAATCTCGGCTGCAACACAGGTTAAGTTTTACAAGACTAATCTACACCTGAGGGATCCTATGTCCAGAATCTGTCTCCGAGGGAATGATGTATCAGATCGAATAAGCTTCTTTGGCACCTCTGTAGAGGCATTCAAACATTCTATGTTAACCTCTTTTCGCACGCCATTATAATCGTTAAGTGAATTTGTACTTGGTATGCACTTTCGTCTTTTTTTTCGAGTTGATATGTATTATCGCGTTTGTACACTAAGGTGTTGTTCTTCCTACTATATATATAGGGCTTAGTCCCGTTAAATAAATAAATACATAAATAAATAAATAAATAAATTATTTTAAAATAAATTACTTAAAAAAAAAGACATATTATTTCTCCATTCTTTCGTTCACACCTTCTTCTTTACCCATCATCCTCTTTCTTTCCTTCTAAGATTCCATGTTTCCACCACCACCTCGCTAACACCTAATTTCTTTATATGTTTTTTCTATTGCTACCTCCCTATCGTTTCTCCTAATTTCTTTAAGTTTTTTATATATTTTCTATTTTCTTTTATATTCACCATTTGTAACAATATATTTTCTTAAACATATTATTTCACCATTTACTTACCCATCTACCTCCTTCTCCTCGCCACATATTTTTAAGATTCGATGCTATAAAATTATTATATTTCATTCGCGCGTTCTTCGCATCGTATCATGCAACTGTCCCAGGAGATATAAATTACGCGCGTTATCGCATGATAAAGAGAGGTCTCCGCGACGACTCGGTCTGGACTGATCCCCTCCACAAAAATGTTAAATTATATTTTATTTATATTCTTTTAATTTTAAAATAAATTACTTAAAAAATATTATTTCTCCATTCTTTCGTTCGCGCCTTCTTCTTTACCCATCCTCTTTCTTTCCTTCTAAGATTCCATGTTTGCACCGCCACCTCGCTAACACCTAATTTCTTTTATATTTTCTATTGCTGCCTCCCTATCGCTTTTCCTAATTTATTTAAGTTTTTATTATATATTTTCTATTTTCTATTATATTCACCATTTGTAACAATATTTTTTTCTTAAACACATTATTTCTCCCTTTACTTACCCATCTACCTCCTTCTCTCCTCGCCACATATTTTTAAGATTCAATGCTATAAAAAAATTAGTATATTTCATTCGCGCGTTCTTCGCATTGTATCATATCATGCAGCTGTCCCAGGGGATTCAAATTACGCGCGTTATCGCATGATAAGGAGAGGTCTCCGCGACGACTCGGTCTGGACTGATCCCCTCCACAATTATGGTTTCCCCCACTCCACAGCTTGTGCGCACGCAGCCAGGCCGCCAATCCCCGCTCCGCCCCGCGTCTAGAGTTCCCCCCACCCCGCTCCCCCGCGCGCCGACACTTCCAACACCTCCCCACGCTCCCCTCGGAGGACCAGGGTTAGAACTCTCATAGTCCTACTACTGTCCTCAAGACCCTGGTCCCAAGTTGGCCCGCCGCCGACATGTCCGACGACTATAGAGCCGTCCCCACGACCCCGGGACTAGGTTGGCTCGCCGCAGACTTGTCCGACGACTATAGGGTCGTCACCACGGCCCCGGGCCAAAGTTGGCCAGCCGCCGAATTGTCCGACGACTATAGGATCGTCCCCACGACCCAGGACTAGGTTGGCACGCCGCCGACATGTTCGATGACAATAGGGTCGTCCCCACGACTATTGGATCGTCCCCACTACGCTGGGTCTACGTTGGCCCGCCGCCGACATGTCCGACGACTATAGGGTCGTCCTCACGACCCCGGGCCAAAGTTGGCCAGCCGCCGTCATGTCCGACGACTATAGGGTCGTCCCCACGACCCCGGGACGAAGTTGGCCAGCCACCGACATGTTCGATGACTACAGGGTCGTCCCCACGAACCCGGACTAAAGTTGGCCAGCCGCCGTTATGTCCGACGACTATAGAGTCGTCCCCACGACCCCGGGCCAAGGTTGGCCCGCCGCCGTCATGTCCGACGACTATAGGGTCGTCCCCACGACCCTGGGCCAAACATGGCCAGCCGCCATTATGTCCGACGACTATAGAGTCGTCCCCACGACCCTGGGCCAATGTTGGCCCGCCGCCGTCATGTCCGACGACTGTAGGGTCGTTCCCACGACCCTGGGCCAAAGTTGGCCCGCCGCCGTCATGTCCGACGACTGTAGGGTCGTTCCCACGACCCTGGGCCAAACTTGGCCAGCCGCCGTTATGTCCGACGACTATAGGGTCGTTCCCACGACCCTGGGCCAAACATGGCCAGCCGCCGTTATGTCCGACGACTATAGAGTCGTCCCTACGACCCCGGGCCAAAGATGTCCCAACAACGTCATTTCCGACGACTATAGGGTCGTCCCCAAGACCCTGGTCCCAAGTTGGCCCGCCGCCGACATGTCCGACGACTATAGGGTCGTCCCCACGACCCCGGGACAAAGTTGGCCAGCCGCCGGCATGTTCGATGACTATAGGGTCGTCCGCACGAACCCGGACCAAAGTTGGCCAGCCGCCGTTATGTCCGACGACTATAGAGTCGTCCCTACGATCCCGGGCCAAAGATGTCCCGCCGCCGTCATGTCCGACGACTATCGAGTCGTCCCCACGACCCCGGGACCAGTTTGGCCCGCCGCCGACATGTTCGATGACAATAGGGTCGTCCTCACGACTACAAACGTCGTCCAGTCCATCGCTGGTGGTGAGCCGTATACAGCGACCCTGAGTTACACCGTTAAGGACAGCAGTGGTAACCCTTGCACTTTAACGTGGTCGCGATGATCGATTCGGGCTCTCCTATTAGCTTGATTAAGGATGACTTTGTTCCGTATTACGCGCGCCAACCTGTCCCGTCGAATATGACTCCGGATTATGGCATAAATGGGTCGAAATTGAATGTATTAAGCTTGTTCGAGAATGATTGTAGCGTTAATGAGATACCGGTGAGTCTGAGGTTTCATGTTGTGTCGGCCGAGACAATGGTCTTTGCTGCGATACTAGGTAGGGACTTTATGTCTTATCTCGGTATTAACGTGTTGTGCCCTGCGTGATGGCTCGCAAGGCTGGTACGGGATCTGGCGTAATCGTGAGTTCGGGAGCGATTAAAGGATGAGAATCCACCGGGTGAACTGCACCAAACGTGTTTAAACTCAAAGACTAAGTCTTTATTCAGAAACAACTTAAACTAGACTGAGGTGTACAAGTAGGTTTTAGCCGTGTTGCCCGGTCGAGGGTCGGATCTCAAGTCTGCCGATTTGCGGCGGCAAATCGGTTTTTATTTCGCTTATTGGGCGTGGTGCCGTCGCTTCGCGTTGCCGTATATGGTCATAGCGAAGCGCTCGCATTTTTGCTGATTTCGTAGATTCGTGCTCGCCTCGCAACTGATTTAGCTTAGAAACGTCTCGAAACGTTCTAGAGTAATATAATATGTATAATGTATCATAGTGTGTGTAATACGCGTGCTTGGGCGTTGCCTGGGCACAACATCCCTCCCCCCTTGAGGAGGAAAAGCCATAGCTTTTCTGGCGGCCGATGATAAACTATCTTAGGGAAATCCCAAAACTCGTAGAGGTTGGATTGATTATCATCGACTTACATATGGTTTTTTCTTAACTAGATTATAGTGGTAATAATTTGTTTATAATGATTATAATATTTCAAAGGGAATTGGTGGAAGGCGTTTCTTCCTTACTAACTATTTTGATTATTGCTTCGGGTTTTTGTGTGGTTTTGTCGCGACTCGTGTTGTCTATGGTACAGTGTCGTGGTGTTCTTGCTTTGCAGCGTAGAATGCATTTGTAAAGTGTGAAGATACATAGTGTAATAGTTATAAGTCCTGTCGCAGAGGATAGTGTAAAGAAGCTATAGTGATACTCGGTTGGTATAATCTCGGGTTTTTCTAACTCGTTTTGTAAGTCTTCTAATTTTTTGCTAACTTTATTTAATTCTTCCGGATGTTTGATTATTCTTTTAAGTTCGAAATTGGTATGTCGATACGAATTTACAGTGGTCTGTGGAAGCGTAATTACGTCTAGTGACAAATTGTAACCAGGTAAGTAATTCCATGTTTTTTCCATCCCATATTGCTTTCCAGTTTCTATTGTGAATTCGGCGGTCGTGATTGTACATTTATTTCTTATCGTTATGATACCAGAGTCCTTAATGCTATACATGTATGTGCCTTTGTCGTCGCAGGTTGCTGCTAGTTGTATTGGTTTCGGCGCGATATAAATCCACGTGCCCGGTTGTTGCAATTCTATCAGGATCGTGTGATTCAGTGTCATTATCCGTACTTTACAATTGTTTGGTTTTTGCGTTAATTTTGTGTACAACTGTACTTCGCAAGGTCCGTATGGTATCGCTTTGAACATCGGGTGATTAGATGTACAGAGGTATAGATCGTTTATAGTTTTACATTCGGCTAAGTCTTGTTTACTTAGTTGTATATAATCTTGCACCGAGGTGTCAAGTACCACGTATGGGTCGAGGGGTTCTATATACGCGTAGAACGATTCGTTTACCTTCGCGGGCACCGGGTGTATCTTACTTAATTTAAATTCCTTTGCGCTCAACAATGGGATGTCTAGTACTACAGTGATTGATTTGGTATCCGAAAATGCGGAGAGTGTTAGGATCTCGTATAGGACACGCATGTTTTCTAATTTTGACTAAATATATTTTGCTTTTTCCTTTTAATAATTGTTGTGTACCGTTACTCTCCTTTACTACTGCGACCGTTTCCCTATTCCTGTCCTATTCTATAAAATGTTTAAGCCGGTTTGCGTGTACGCGGCGCGTTTTTCGTCCTTTACTTATAGTGTAATTATTATTGTCGTGCGTATCTTGTATCAAGTATGGGCCTATCCACGCGGGGGTTAATTTTTTCGATCGTCCGCGTCTTACTGTCTCGTCGTGCAGTAGCACTTGATCTCCAATTTTGAAAGACTTGTCCGCGGTTTTCCTGTCGTAATACGTCTTAGACTTTTCTTTATGGATTCCTATAGTCTCTCGGGCCATGTTATTAGTAGACCGTAGTCTTTCGCGTAATTCTTCAGCGTATTTGTCGTAGGTATATGTTAATTGCGGTGCCTGGTTTAGTGAGGTCGGCAGGGTAGCTTGTTTCCCAAAAACGAGTTCGTAGGGTGTGTATTTAGTAGACGTGTGCGGGGTGGTATTGTACGTGAACATCGCGTACGGTAGCCACTCGTCCCAATCAGTCTGGTCTTCCGCGATAAAATTCTTTAAGTATTCGGCTAGTGTACGATGGCTTTCTAGAGCTCCGTTTGACTGCGGGTGGTAGGCTGTGGTTTGAATTTTCTCGATTTTGAGCAATTTGCAGACGTTTTTGAATACCTGGCTTAGGAAATTGGTTCCTTGATCGGTCAATACCCGTTGCGGTATACCGTATTCGCAGATTATCTTAGTGACGAATTCCTTTGCTACAGTGTTTGCTTCTTGATTCTCGAGGGGTATGGCTTTACTGAATTTGGTTAGTAGGTCTTGAAAGGTGAGCACGTATTTGTTTCGTCTGCTTGTCTCGGGTAAGGGTCCTACTATGTCTAGTGCACATTTCTCGAATGGTTCCGTGGGAGTGTCTGTAATTACCATGGGAGCTTTGGTTATTCTTGATAACTTGTTTTTCTGACATTTTTCACATCTGGAGATGTATTTTTCTACGTCTTGCCTCATTCCTGGCCATGAATGATTTAATCTTATACGTTCTAGGGTCCGCTTTACCCCTAAGTGTCCTCCTAAGGGTGTGTCATGGAATTCGCGCAGTAGTCGGTTTTTATCGTCCTCCGTATATATTCTATTGCTCGTTTTTTCTTCTGACCGAGGCTCCTCTTCTTCGCTGGCGCCTTCACTGGCGTCGGCTACTATTTCACTGCTGATCTTTTGTTTCGCTCCCCGCGTTATCGCGAACATTCTGCTGAGGGCGTCCGCGTTCTTATTCGTTTTTCCCGTCTTATACTCTATGCTATAATCGTATTCTGCTAATTTCAACTTCCATCTCATTAATCTAGAACCGGGGTCCTTTACGTTAAAAAGCCAAGTAAGTGGCTTGTGGTCCGTCACGATTTTGAATTTGGTGCCGTATACGTATGGTCTGAAATGTTGCGTCGCCCATACGATAGCTAGCAGTTCTTTTTCGATTGTGCTGTAATTCTCTTCCGCCTTGTTTAATACCCTGCTCGCGTATGCTATCGGCAAGTCTTGTCCTATTTTTCCTTGCGATAGTACCGCTCCTATTGCTTTTCCGGAAGCGTCCGTTGTTAGAACAAACGGTTTCGAAAAATCTGGATATTGTAATATCGGTGCTGTCGTTAGTTTTTCTTTTAGAATCTCGAGGGCTTCTTGCTCCTGTGCGGTCCATCTGAATGTTTGGTCTTTCTTCAATAGTTGTGTTAGTGGTTTCGCGATTTGTGAGAAATGGTCTATAAATCTCCTGTAATATCCAGCTAAGCCTAGGAAGGATTGTACGTCTTTGACTCCTTTGGGTATTGGGAAGTTTCGGACGGCATCTAGTTTTGACGGGTCTGGTTTGATGCCGTTTTCGGTTATTATGTGTCCTAAGTATATTGTTTCCTTGCGTAGAAACTCACACTTGTTGGGTTGAAGTTTTAGGCCACTTTCGCGTATACGTTCGAATACTAATTCTAGACGATCCTGGTGTTCTTTCAACGAGCGTCCGTAGACGACTATATCATCCAAATACACGAAACATTTTATTCCCTGTAGGCCCGATAGTACGGTATTCATTAATCTTTGGAACGTCGCGGGAGCGTTTTTAAGCCCAAACGGCATTCTATTATATTCAAAATGGCCGTATGGCGTCGAGAACGCGGTTTTTTCGCAGTCTTCCTTTTTCATGGCTATTTGATGGAATCCTGACGCCAAATCTAAGGTTGAAAAGTATTTCGCTCCGCCTAATTGGTCTAGAATATCTGTTATGTTGGGTAAGGGGTATGAATCACCTATTGTCGCGTCGTTTACCTTCCTAAAATCTACCACTACTCTTAGTCTGCGTTTACCTGTAGCGTCTGGTTTTTTCGGGACTACTAGCAAGGGAGCGTTCCATTGGCTGGCGCTTGGTCTAATTATTCCTTCCTTTACCATTTCTTGAACTTGTCTATCCACTTCATCCGTATGCGCTTGAGGCAATCTATACGGCTTCACATATATAGGTTTGGTACCTTGGGTTAGGGTAATTGAATGTTCCGCTTTTGTGGAGTATCCGAGTTTGTCTCCCTCTAATCCGAATATTTCGTTGTATTTTTCGCAAAGTCCAAGTAAGCTTGTTTCTTCTTCGCCATTTAGGTGTTCGGTCCTGAGGCTTTCGCGCAAGATTTGCATTCTATTTTTTCCGTGTACGGCGTGTACCATATATGTCGGCGCGTCGCGCTCCTTGTCGCAGGTCGCGCCCGTCGGGTCAATGTCATCACTCGTCAGTGGTTCTAACGTCACAGTCGGCGTACTGATAAGGACTTCATCCGCTGTGGTGTTCATTACGCTTATTACGCATTTTCCGTCCTTGCCTATCGTTAATGAGTTCCCTATGAGTATTCCTGGCTTGATCTGCTGTCCTTCTACTATTCCTTCTCCTATACTTGTCGTTCTGGCAAAGAGAATTGATTCTGATCGCGGTTTTAGTGTTACGTTTCCTCTTCCGGAGTAAGGGAACCGTATTCCGTACAATTCTATTCCTTGGTTTGCTCGGATGCATACGTCGTGCTTGGTCATAAAATCTTGTCCCAGGATTCCGTCTGCTTCTAACGGAAAGTCGTCTTTCACTAACTGACAAGGATGCGTTACCAGTTTATTTCCAACCCTTATGTTTAATTGTATTAGACATAGCGTCTTGATTTCCATTGGAGCTATTCCTCGCAGGGACACTACTTCGTCTTGGGCGTGCACATCGCCCGACACCTTTCCTATCTTTATTAACGTAATATCGGCACCGGTATCGACCAGCAAATTAGCTTTTCCTTTTACTAGCTCTGGCGCCTTGATTTCAATGGTGTTCTCTGTCTTGGAAGTCACTACCAGGTTCGCTCGGTATGAATCTACTCTGGCTCCTGCGTTAGTTTGTCTATCGTCGGTTGTTCCGTGGCCCGCGTTCGGGTAATCTCGATTTCCGCTAGGCGATTCTCGGCTCGGGTTTCTGCTAAAATTCTGTCTAAAATCGTCGCGTCTATTATTCGTATTTGTATAGCGCGGTCTATATTCTCGTTCATTTGCTCTTTCTCTGGCCCTACATTCCCTGATTTGGTGTCCCGGTTTTTTACAATAGTGGCAGACTACTGTAACGCGTTGAACTTCCCTTTTTATGTGCGTCTGTTGCGTCGGATAGTTTATTCGCGGCATGCTTAATCGCGTATAACAATTCCTCGCTAAATGTCCTAATTTATTACAGCGTTCGCAGCGCGGTACGTTTGACCCTTCCCTTCTCTTGGGTTGATCATCGAACTTTCTAAAATTTTTTGAGGTGTTTAGACCCATCGCTTGTTCCTCCTCTATTGCTGAGGCTATAGCTGCATTTAACGTTGTGTAGTTTCGAGACCTTATGATCGTTCTCAGTTTTATATTCAACCCGAGGGTGAAAACATCTAGAGCGCGTTCTTGCACTGATTCTGTTAACGCGTTATTTACTTCGTTGCTGTTTCCTGGCTTTACCGATAGCTCGGATAACTCTCCTGCTAATTCTTCTACTCTACACGCGAATAGTTTTACGCTCTCGCCATCTCGCTGGTGACAGGCGTGAAACTCCGCTCCAACTGCTCCTATTGACCTTTTATCCACGAATAAGGATGTTAAGATGTCCTTCAATTTATCGAAACTCTCTATTTCCTTGTATTCTAGTACCTTGGCTGCCTTGCCTTTTATTTTCGTCCCTATCACCGTTTTCAAGAACCGCGGTAACTCCGTTGCGGGGACAAACTCTGCGGCGCTCGCATAGGACTTCAAAAATTCTGCAAGCTCGTCTGACGATTTCCCTACGAATTTATCGACTAGTGACAACGCGGTAGACAATTTTTTTACGTCCGGTAGTCCGGGGGGGTTAGCTCCGTCAAGCAACGACATTTCTTGTCCTTCCGAATTTACTCTGTCCAACAAACTAAAGTCCGCTAGCAAAATCGGGTAGTCTCTATTCGGTGTCACAAAATTTTCCGGAGATGATTCTACGCTTGAATCGTCGTTCTGCCTAACGCTTAGTTTTAACGGCGGCGGTCGAAGTGTTTGGCGGGACGGTCTTGGATGGTCTATAGAAGGTAGAAGGTCTAGTTCTTCTCGTAAGAAGGTTAACTTTTCATTGAAAAACGATTCGAATGATCTCGACAAGCTCCTTTGACCCGGAAGCTTGAATTGATTCGCGCGTTCGTCTTCTATAGACATGCATGTACCGTCTCTGGATTTCTTTAGGACTCTGGTTTACAATATTTACGCTCGCGTTTTCTGTTTCGGACTCGGTATACGCTTCATTTACTCACAATGCTGCTCGCAAGCACATGTCGTCGGCTCGGTCGGACGTCCTCTCGTACGTGAACCAACGGCTGTGATAAGATGAAACTGGACCCAGCAAGGTCGATCCGTACAGCTGTTCGCTGCGTACCTCGACGGCTGCTTCCCTCGTACGGCTCTCCGTCCGTCCTTCAGGTGCGGCTCCTAAACGTTCCTCGGTCTCCAAGTCCTCTCGCGCGCCTCGGTCCTCGGATCCGTGGCGTCCTTGTAGATGGAATTGGTGTTTGGTAGATGGTTGATTCACCCGTTTACTCACGAGCTGATTTTTCTCGTTACTAGGTTCGTCGTCGTTCGGACTGCGTCGAACGTCTTCTCAAAGGCCGTTCCTCGGTCCTCTGTGCTACCTCGGTAGCGACGATAACCTGTTTCAGCCTATGCGACTGCGATGATCCAATAATCTTATCTGAGAGAGTTCAATCTCAGACGGTGTCGATTGATCGGTTGCGTCAAGGCTCGGTAAAACTTTTTCAATGCAGATCCCACCGCTGCCACCAATTTTGTTGTGCCCTGCGTGATGGCTCGCAAGGCTGGTACGGGATCTGGCGTAATCGTGAGTTCGGGAGCGATTAAAGGATGAGAATCCACCGGGTGAACTGCACCAAACGTGTTTAAACTCAAAGACTAAGTCTTTATTCAGAAACAACTTAAACTAGACTGAGGTGTACAAGTAGGTTTTAGCCGTGTTGCCCGGTCGAGGGTCGGATCTCAAGTCTGCCGATTTGCGGCGGCAAATCGGTTTTTATTTCGCTTATTGGGCGTGGTGCCGTCGCTTCGCGTTGCCGTATATGGTCATAGCGAAGCGCTCGCATTTTTGCTGATTTCGTAGATTCGTGCTCGCCTCGCAACTGATTTAGCTTAGAAACGTCTCGAAACGTTCTAGAGTAATATAATATGTATAATGTATCATAGTGTGTGTAATACGCGTGCTTGGGCGTTGCCTGGGCACAACAAACGTTTCGTTAAGCGGGGATGTCACCATTTCGCAAGGGATGGGTGGTGAGAAAGAACAGGTCGGTGGTGTCAATGAAATCTTACACATTGCTTGCGATATCGTTGGCGAAAGGGTGTCCCAGGACTTGAATATAGATCCGCAAGTTGGCCACGATGTAAGTGAAGATCTTAAAAATATTTTTGAAACCACTTATATTAACCACGCGATTGCTGATCTAGATCCGAGCGAAATCGAGATGGTAATTGTTTTGAAACACAACCAACCCATTAGCTTTCGTCCGCGACGACTGTCTTATTTTGATAAAGAAAGGTTGAAAGTCATTTTGGACAAATTGTTGAAGGATGGTGTCATTCGACCTAGTAATTCCCCGTACGCTAGCCCCATTGTTCTCGTCTTGAAGAAGAACGGAGAAGTGCGGTTATGCATAGATTACCGAAAGGTTAATGAGATTACAATTAGGGACAACTTCCCGACACCCCTGATCGATGACCATTTAGATCGGATGCGCGATAAGTGCTATTTTAGTTGCCTCGACTTGACAAATGGATTTTATCACGTGAAAATGGCCGAATCGTCCATAAAGTTCACATCTTTTGTGACCCCTCTTGGACAGTTTGAGTATCTGCGTATTCCATTCAGGTTGACTAACGCGCCACGGGTTTTCCAGCGGTTTGTAAATGGTATATTCGCCGAATTAATCCAGCAGGATAAAATTCTGTTATACCTGGATGACATCCTCGTGGCCACTCGGGACATCTCGAGATCTTGCGGAAAGTATTTAGTCTTGCGGCACGGAATAAATTATCGTTTCGCCTGGACAAATGTTCGTTTTTGTATAGAGAAATCACTTACTTGGGCTATGTGGTCAGCCAAGAAGGCATCCGACCTAGTCGGGAAAACACTGACGCTGTTTTGAACTAGCCAATTCCTCGTAACGCGAGGGATGTGCATCGCTTTGTCGGATTGGCGAGTTACTTCCGAAAATTCGTTAAGGACTTCTCCCGTATTGCGAAACCGTTGTATGACCTTATCAGGAAAAACGTTGAATTTCGGTTTGGAAGTGACGAACTAGGTACTTTCGAGGCGTTGAAACATTGTCTCGCGTCGCGGCCGATTTTGGCCTTGTACTCGCCCAAATTAGATACTGAATTACATTGTGACGCGAGCTCGAGTGGCTTTGGAGCCATCTTGTTGCAGAAGCAGCCGGATAAAGTCCTCAAACCCGTGTTTTTCTTCAGCAAACGAACTGGTGCCGCCGAGGCGAAGTATCACAGCTTCGAATTGGAATGTCTAGCAGCTGTTTATGCAATACAAGGGTTTCACGTATATCTGGCTGGAATTCCATTTAAGATCCTTACTGATTGCGATAGCTTTAGGCTCACGCTGAATAAACAAAATGTCAATCCGCGGATATCACGTTGGGCATTTTTTTTACAGCCCTACGATTATCAAATTGAGCGATATAATCGAATTATTTTACCGATGTTGAAAGGTTTCAATCTTTCAATTGACACAAATTCCCTACACTGGCATGATAAGCGTAGATCATATGCGGCTTTGGGACGAAAAGTCCTAAGTACGCCTGTATATACCTGTATATAGTGTATTATGTAAGAGTTGATGTATAATTTATAGCTAATGGTAACAAGAGTTTGTGTGTGTTTTATCTGTGTGTGTTGTGTGTAATCTTGTTACAGTTTTAGCATTTAAGTGCATGGGTGAGTTTTAGTTACTTTAATGGTGATCATTCATTTTTAAATTTAACGCAAGCTATGGTTTATTTCCGGCGATAATTCTCCAAATTCTCGTACGAAAATATTTATTCGGGCTTTTTAAACAGACTTATTCGTTATCAGCAACAGTGCTGGCCGTTATTGAGTTACGGATTTTTATCACAATAACGAACTACGATCACTTTTCGTTAATTTCCTGTTACATTACCTTTTCGTGGATATGTTATTAACACAAGGAATTTTACGTATTCCTTATCCTCCCACTTCAAATAATTATTATTTTCGAATCTTCTAAAAAAAATGTGTATTCATCTTTTTACGTTACACGTGATTTTCATCCATTTATCCTTTATTCATTATTCACTTTAAATGACAAACAAACCATGGCAAAAGGTTCGGCTTTTTGTTACGTCTTTTTCATTTGCCATTCTACGCAATTTCCTTCGATGCATGCCGTCTTGCTTGTTCGTAGTCGCTGCGCGGCCCGGCGCGCGGCCACGCTAGCGCGGGAGCTTCAGCGGAAGGCTCGCGCTCTGATTGGTCGGTGCTTTTTATTAATATCTCGTTAACGAAACCTCGGAGGGCATTTTCGCAAAGGAAAAAGTTGTTTGCAATCACCCCCCGAATCACCCCCTTTAAGGAACCGCAGCATTTTTGGGACACCCTGTAGACAAGGATGACAATATAATCATAGATGGTGTAAGATACGGAGGAACACCCGGTCTTTACGAACTGATTTTCAAGAGAATTCCCGGCGATACCACATACACCGATGCCGATAAACAAAAATACAAAAGTATACTGCTGGCGACGAATGCCCACAGACGCGATCATGTCGCTAGAAAGCCCATATTGAGCAACAAGGGATACAAGTACAAACATGTAATTGCACCGCTACTCTCTCGCGCATCAACCAATATAGCAGGGAAAGGTCTAACTGCACCGCGAGCCATGGTGGTAAACGATAATAAGATCGATTACGTGCACTGGGACGATCCCAACGAATTGGTGGACCGATTGCGTTTGCTGGAAGCGTCGCGTCAGGCGGGTAACACGATCCCGAAATTCTATCGATTATCGAGGAACTCCGCGAGGTGGGCCTCATTATAAATTAAACCGCGCGCCGATGATGTGCACTGTATGCATCGAGATGCCGATCAATAAATTTGGGGTATCACTCGAGAAGAGTGGAGCAGCTAGAATGGACTATTACAAATGGAGCGGTTTGCTTCGAAATTATATGCGTGATAACGCTCTTTGCGTGACCGGTGCCGACTTTGATGCAAAATCGCGCAAGATACGACGCGTAGCTCAACCGGTAGCAGACACCGATGCAGTCAATAAACTGTACGTGGAAAAGAGCATTAAACTTTTGAGAGAGCAGCAGGAAGAATTAGAGAGGAAGCTGGTTGTGTTTCACAAAGATATGCTGACGTTGCAAAACAGCGTTCAAAAGATATCGCAGGCGTTGAATTCTATCGCACAGCAGCAGCGCTGCGAAGAAGAATCATGCGAGACGGTTGAACTTATCCAGAATTTCCTCGGGCCGACGGGGAGCACATAATGCACGTACACGATAATTATCGCATCATTCGCGTCAAAGACACCTCGGTGATCAAACATGCAATCGTTATCGGAATCCAAGAGCAAAGAAGAAAACCGCGGTCGCAAGAAGCGACAACTCGTTGACGAATTGCATGCTCCAGCTCGAAGACATTTCCCGCGGAGACGCGTCATAGTGCATGGATACGACGATCTGTGGCAAGCTGACATTGTAGAAATGCGCCCATACTCGCGATTCAACCAGGGTCACCACTACATACTCACCGTCATCGATGTGTTGAGCAAGTATGCATGGGCGTTACCGCTGAAGACTAAAAGTGGCGCTGAGGTGACTAAAGCGTTTGCAAAGATATTTAGAGATAGATATCCTAAAAATTTACAAACCGATCAAGGAAAAGAATTTTACAACGCTGATGTGCAGAAACTCATGACAAAGCATGACATTAATCATTATTCGATGTATATATGTACTGAAGAGGTACAGCCATTCGAGTGTCAATTCGTGGTCATATGTGCTCTGTGTATACTCTTAATAAACGGTGGCAGCTTTTGTTCAATTGATTATATCTGTGGACCGGTGGGTGCAATTAGGTGTCTTGGACTGTGGGCCGCATTTCCTTGTACGTGGTCTGCCTATGTGATCGAGTAACTGACATTTAATACAATTTGTTGGAATAGTTAGCTTGCCTTCGTCGAAGCCGTTACAGGTGTTTCGGAGTTTTTGCAACGTTTCTTTTCTATTGACACAAGACGTCGCGTCACTGAGTTACGTCACACAAGGACTAACGACATCTGTCATCATTATATACAATCTGCTGATCGGTATTTATTATCGACATGCCGAACTGCAGAGGCTGCTCTAAATTCTTACCTAGATCTGGTTTGTGTACTAGCTGCGGCTTGAACAACAACATTGTCAACAATAGCGACGATACGCGTCGATCTACATTAATTAATATACCTCCCAGTCAGAATGATTTGGCAACTGGGCACCAAGAGACAGCCTCCAGCTTCTTGAATTTACCCACGGCTCTCAGCGACATACGTGACAAATTGAATAATTTTGATGAATTCAAACACAAAATTGAGCTGTGCTTAAACGAAGTGCAACACCTGCAATCAACTGTAGCCAATTTAACAGGCAATGTTGATACTCTACAGGCAAACCAGCGATCTATATCAACTCGCTGTGACAGACAGGAACAACGTCTTACATCAATTGAACGCATGCTTTCAGCACAGGATCCTTCATCTAACTTCAATAGGGGTCGTACAAACCCTGATATAATGAATCGTGATTTTGAATTGATAATAACAGGCATTCCGAACATTCCAAAGGAAAATCTATTGCATACAATATCTAGCGTTGCTAATGCGATTAATGTAGCACACTCCAACTCGGACGTGGCTTCTGCCATTAGAATCCGTAGTACGATAGATAGACCCAAACCCATTATCGTTCGCTTCACGTCAGTCTTCAAACGCGACTCTTGGCTTACACAAAAAAGGATTAAGAGGGTAATGTTAGCTTCGGATATAATGACATCTTGGCCTCCCAACCCCGTCTATATCAACGAACGATCTACAAAGGAAGAACGTCGGCTACTCAAAGAGGCATAAGATCTATCCAAACAATATGGATTCCGCTTCGTTTGGATGAAGCGCGGCAATATATTTATTAAACAAGACGAAGACGCCAGAGCGGTACGCTTCACTTCAGCGAGCTCCTTCAACAGCGCTGCTTCATTAATACAAAATACTGTGGAGCACGGCCCAAACACTTCAATACAACCGTCTTTGTCAGTACCCAGTGCGGGTATGATATGACATGCTAACGGAACCCAACAGACGATCCACACCTCTACCGCCAACCTGATGTCATTTGAATCTGGGCGTACATCTCTGGACCATCGAGGCTCGTGTACAGGCACCGAACTACATACTGTACAATCAATTTCTTGTTTTTCACGCTTTTCGCGTGCTAGCCCCTCTCTAGCGCAAAGTAAAACTTTTTTAATCGCTCACTTGAATGTACGTTCTCTTGTAAGACACTTCTCTGACGTAATTGATCTTCTTTCGACTAATAATTTCGATGTTTTTACAATAAGTGAAACGTGGATTACGTCAAATGACAACGCCAGTTCTTTTACAATTCCAGGATATTCACTTGTTCATGCTGCTCGTAGCTCTCAATAAGCTCAGAGAGGTGGTGGCGTTGGAATTTATGTTAAAGCAAATATTAATTTTACTCTTTTGTGTGACAGTATTCCATCACATTGTAATTGTGACTCTCTTATGTATGTAGCTGGTATATCTGCACGCTTATCCTGCGGACAGGTTGCAATATTTTCTATTTATCGATCGCCAAAATGTACTTTAGCTGCAGTAGATTCACTCGAAGTCTTTATTAGGGACATTTCTGTTCAAGCTGATGCTATTATCTGTGCTGGCGACCTCAACATTAATGTTATGAACGCAAATGATGCAGGTATACCAGTTCTCCAAAGATTCATGTCTTCTCTCGCGTTGAAGCAAATTATTGATGAACCTACTCGAATCACTGATACATCTGCGACCCTAATTAATGTCATTCTGGCTAGCGACGAGTTGAAGGTAAATACTTCTGGTACACTGGACTCTAACAATATTAGCGACCATCTTATTGTCTATGCGGCGTTTAATGTTTCCATGCCTCGAACTAAACACAAATATGTCTTGCGACGTGACTTACGTAATATACCAGAGGATGAATTTTGCCTTGCGGCTAAACAAATAGACTGGTCTACATTCTACGATGCCGCTGATGTGGACGATAAGCTGCAGATTTTTACATCGCATATTATGCTATTATTTAATAGATTTGCTCCTTTAAAGCGGTTGCGTATTTCTAAGCCACCTACTCCGTGGTTCACTAACAACGTAAGACATATGATGTGGCTCAGAAACAAAGCTCTACGTAAATTCAAAAAATCACGTACCTCTGGGAACTGGAATTACTATAAGGAATTAAGGAACACCACAACCAATGCTATACGGGACGAAAAGAGAGCATTTTTTAGTAAACTTTCTTCTAATCAACACTCCCTTTCCTCGAAATTCTTCTGGAAATATTTATGTCTTACTGGTGCCTATAACTGCTCCAGAAAGCAGCATCTGTCCCTTAACCCACTTCCTGACCCTGATTCCATTAATAATCACTTTATCGACTCTCTTCCTATTACTACCTTAGATCCTATTAATATTCAGAAATACACAACTCTTCCGTCTGGCACTACCTTTTCGTTTCAACCTATTCTACTATCTCAACTATACTCAGTGCTAAAGAAGATCAAATTAACTTCCTCAGGTCCGTATGACATTTCAGGCAACATGTTCCTATATTCCATCCCATTTTATTTAGATCCTTTCCTTCACATTCTCAACTTTTCCTTATCAACGGGTACATATCCGCGCCTTTGGAACCACTCCATTGTTATTCCAATCCCCAAGCAATCTGGTTCATCTACTCTCAATTCTCTGCGTCCTATTTCGTTAATTCCTTTCCTATCAAAAGTCTTTGAAAAACTTTGTTTTAATCAATTATTACAACACTTTAACCAAATTGAAGCTATTCCTAAATTTCAGTCGGGTTTCCGATCTGGCCACAGTTCTACGACAGCTCTGCTGCATATGTCCAACCTTGTCTTGCAGGCTATGGACAAGCGTAATATTGCTTGCATCGTTTCCCTTGATTTTTCAAAGGCTTTTGATACCCTTGATCATCGGCTCTTGGAAGCAATCTTATTTGGGTTTGGCATAAAAGATACAGCCTTATCCTGGTTGTCTTCCTACCTATCTAATCGTTCTCAAGAAGTCATTGTTTCCGAAACTTTACCTGTTTTTTCGTCATCTCGGTCCGTTCCCAGTGGAGTTCCTTAGGGTTCGGTCTTGGGTCCATTACTTTTTAGCATTTACGTAGCCAACTTGCCTAAATGCAGTAAATACTGTGCATTCTATGTCTACGCGGATGATTTATTAATCATCAAGATTTTTAAGCCGACGGACTGTGCTTCAGCTCAACGTGCGGTTGAATCAGATTTGTGCTCAATAGCAAGGTGGACTGATACACATGGTCTAAGCCTTAACCCGTCAAAAACATCCTTACTCCTAGTAGGGTCTAATCCCCTACTAGCGCAGGTAAACTCTTTTAAAATCCACTTCAATGGTAGCGTTATATATCCTCAAAACAAACTTAAAAATCTGGGACTTATTATGGATCCGAACTGGACTTTCGAGCTGCATGTTAATTCCAAAATTAGCGTTGCTTATTTTCGTCTACGCAAGCTATATGCTGTAGCGCGTGTCCTTTCTCGCAAGCAAAAACTTATTCTTACCTCTCTACTGATTATATCCTTATTTGACTACGCAGACATAGTGTATTATCCGTGCTTAACTAAACGTGTCTCTTCGCGTATTCAGCGGATTCAGAATGCTTGTATTCGATTTGCTTTTGGACTGCGAAAGTTTGATCATATAACGCCTGCATTTACAGAGACGGGTTGGCTTAATATGAAGCAGAGATACATGTTACATCTCTGCATATACAAACTAATGTCCACTGGTGTACCACCGTATCTGCGTGAATTACTCGTCACAAATCGCGACCATCGAACAGATGAATACATCTCTACTCGACACGAATCTGACCTTTCCGTTCCTTCCTGTCACTCTACTAAATTTTACGGCTCCTTTTCCTATTGTTCCGCTTTTTACTATAACTCCCTACCATCTGAGATTCGCTCTGCATCCTCTTTCGCATCCTTCAAGCATGCAGTGACACTTTTTCTTGCTAATCAACATTAACGATTAATTCTTAAGTTTTACTTTTGTCATTTTCCAATTACTCGCTTTTTATTATGTTATTTGGCTGTTTATATTTACTTCATGTACTCTATTGTGTTAGTTTTTAGTTTACAGTAGCTTTAACTGGTAAGGTTAATAACAGCTGACAGCTGTACCTCGCCTTTTGCACTCCACTACGGTCCTTATGTGCTACTCATTTGCTTGTGTTTTCTTTTATAAAGTGCAATTAAGAATTATTATTATTATTATTATTCGGTGATGAAGGCCTCCGTCGTACAACGTTTCAATCGAACTTTGAAGAACAATATGTGGAAACTGTTTACGCTGAATGGAACCTATAGATGGACCGATTCGCTACCGCGTCTGCTCGCAGAGTATAACGCACGAAAACATAGGACCATCGGAATGCGTCCTTGCGATGTTACCCTTGCGATCGCCGATAAGCTGCTAGCCACCGTATACAACAACATAAAAATCGCTGCTCCGGCGAGATTCAAATTGGGCGAGTTTGTGCGCGTGAGCAAATTTAAAACCATATTCGATAAAGGCTATACGCCGAATTGGACAACGGAGGTGTTCAAGATAGCCAAAGTACAGACAACTAATCCCGCGACGTATCTGCTGGTCGATTCCTGTGGAAAACCTGTTGCCGGAGGATTCTATGAACACGAGCTGCAACGCGTCACCGATCCTGATGTATATCTAGTGGAAAAAGTGTTGCGTAGGAAGGGGGATAAGGTGTACGTCAAGTGGTTGGGATTTGATAAATCACACAATTCATGGATAAATAAAAATAATGTATTGTAAAAATAATAATAATAATAATAATACATGGTTCAATAAATACAATGATACATATATGTAAATGTGTGAACAATTTTTTATTTTAACACATTAATTCTACCATTTATAATTTCTATACATGTATGAACAATTTTTATGCAATAATTTCGCTATTTATAATGATTTCTATACATTTGCGAACAATTTTATATTATGCAATAATTCCACTATTTATAATAATTTCTATACACGGGAATACAATTTCTATTGTACAATAAATACAATTTATATTTTACAATAAATACAATAGTTTCTATTTAACAACGGTATATTATAATGTCCCCAGGGCAGAGTGTCGGTCGAATCGCGTACGATATGCCGCTTGTCGTCGTATGGACTTAGAGCGATTTTAGACTCCGAAATGGTGTACACTTTGTGCAATTTAGACCGTATGCACGATTGTCTGCGAACCATTTCGATCTCCCTATGCAAACACTGCGCGTAGTTGTCGAAAGTTATCGTTCTGGCTATGACGTTGGTCTTGACACCTTTCGCCTTTTTCGTATCTTTTTTACCGTCTACGCGAAGCGCATACATTTTCGCTCTAAGGCCTACGAATTCAGTCATTATCACACCGTTATTTTCGTCCTTCATCAGCCCTGGAACCTTCTTATTTACGCGCGGCATATTATATGCATTGTCGATGGGATAATCGCTCGTGTCGAATCTATCGATATTGTGCTTCATGGACTCGTAGATATCTTCGCATTGGATGTGATAAATGAGGCTGTCTGTGTCCGTGTATAGAATTTTACAATTTTGAGCATGTAGGGGAGACATGTACTCATGATGAAATTCATACAAACAAATTTTTTATATGTCCAGAATGCACATACCAACATATATCGGTTTGTTGAATTTCACCTCGAGTTTTCGCCATTCAACAGCTATTAAATTTTCCAAAAAGACACTTCTGCTGTGGAAATTCGGTTTCGCGATCATTGCCTCCGCGCCATATCGTCCCTCCCAATGTGTCAAAAGTTTTACGTCCACGTGATTTCGTACATTTTCCATAGTTTTGCCGAATACCGCGTTGTTCATCAATTTGTATAAATTTTTCTCAAAATCGTTTGTCGCGCCTGTTCTGAACCGTGTATTTAGTTCGATGTAATCGCGGAGCCAGGGAGATTGAGCGAATTGCAGCACGCGGTGTATCTTTGTAATACGAAGACCGTGACGCGTACACTGCTGCAGGTTACGATAATGGATAACATAACGCTGCTTATCGTATAATGTCGCGAGTAACTTGTCCTGTCTGCTGCCAGGTGGTTTGGCACGCGTCGGACAGAATGGTAGATCTGCATGAGCGTCGTGCAGACGTTGCGGATATTCTAGATCTACCTCGAGAATGTATCCCGTGGGCGAATCGACAGCGGTCGAAGACACGTCAAAATTTGCAACATCTTCGACCCATTGAAATTTAGCGTATGGCAGGGGCTGGCACATTGCCCATCCATACAAATTGTTCACATCAAAGTACATCAAGTACGATGACTTTTCCGATGCGTCGTATGATGACATGTACTTGTTATTGGCATGTGCGTATCTTCCGGAACATTGACTTAAACCACCGCGTATACCGCGTTCGATAAACATGACCATATCAACGTCTGTGAGCAATTCGAATGTAATTTTGGTGTGTTTTAGCATGGCATCCCAGGTGAAACCAGGTAGAGTATAATAATGCGCTGAATCTAATCCGTAACTCTTGATACAACTTTCGCGAAAATTTTCAAAAATATCTGCCAATAACAATACATCTGTTTTCAAATACAAGTCGCTGTATTCGCCCAAGGTTCGTCTCAGCGTGCGCGTAATCGCTCTCGGATACAGTCTCACCCGTTAACGAACTGTAAAATAACTCGCGCGGTGGTAAGCACGGGTCCTGCAGCTTGTTCGCACAATCAAGGTATTCATATGGAAAGGCACCCTTTCGCGTTAATAAATTGAAATCTTCAATGGATAATGTTTCAAATTGGGATCGTAAAATTTTTAATTGATCTGCGCTAAGAAAAGATGCTAATTTGTCGAGACTGGTATTGAGAAATTTGTATGAATCGATGAATCGTAATTTAATATAATTTCGCGAATCTGATTCAGCCGGATCTTCGACATTTTTTGTGAAAGAAATATACTTTTCTTTAGTTATTGGTAATACATCAACGTGACCATTGAAAGCGGTAGCTATTTCCTCGATAATGAAATGTGAATCGTAGCCGGATAAATTATGAAAAACTATGGGGATATAAAACGCATTTCTATATTTTAAATTGCATTTCGAATGTGTGGGTCCTCTGAACCGCCCGGATATATGACAATGATCGCGAACTCGTACATTGTTACGTGCCGACCAATTTTAAAAATTTTTGAAACTCAATCTAAGACATTGACAATTGATCCAACCACCTAGGAGTGTTACGGGATATCCCTCGAACAATTGTGAATGATCTATTAACCAGAGCTTTTTATAGTAATAATTTAATCCGATTCAAAGCCTGTCACGCCACGGCATATTCTCATGGAAGATTATTGTCAGCGATCTTCCAACGCTGTCGACGTTCTTAGAATGCGTGGTGATAAGCCTTTCGAGGCATTGTAGTAGACCACTTTATATTTTTCTTCCCTGTTAAATTTTGTCACACCATCATTGACACCTAATCCTACCATTGAGTGTTGTGGGAGTTTCCCTCGATCAATTGTCAATGATTTATAAACCGTATTATAATCATAATTTTATACGAGCCGTTACGCCACTGCGTTCTTCCATGCGAAAATCTTCCAACACCGTCAACGTTCTTAGAACGCCGGGCGCGATAACAACTTGGATGCTGGGAACGTTCCGAGCGACGACGGTTGCGCCCGTGTGCATGAGGTTCAGAGTCAGCAATTTTGGCGCTCTTTGTGCAAAGGCCCGAGTGCTCGAGCCTACCCTGCAAACGCTCGGGGCAGTCGCCTGTTAAGTCGCGTTGTGCGCTGACGTTCTGCCCGAGGACATATTGCCGCATTGTTAATCGGTCTATAAGCCGGAGTTCCGCTGTGTCTTAGTGAACGTGGAAGGACTTAGCTCTCGTAGAGACTGTTTGTTGAAACTTCATTCATTTTAATCGTTTACATTTTATTAAATCGCTTATGTTCTCACGTTTAAAAATTAAATACAAAACACTGTGAACTGTTTCGACATTGGTGTGGTGTGCGACGCTCCTGCGCTTCATCATACTGTACGCGGGACCCTCCAGGTCGCAAAGAGAGAGAAGGACAGAGTGAGAGAGAGAGAGAGAGAGAGAGACCGACCGTGAATACCGCTTTTAAAATTTTAATAAGCTTTGCGCCGAATTGGTAAGTCCTCTGAATTATATTATTGTACGGGATAAACCAATGATCCAACCTCTTTAGAGTGTTGTGGGTTTTCCCTCAATCATTGTTATATTCCCCTTTTGAGGGCGTGTACTGCGTTTTTGTTAAACCCTGTTTTCCTTGTAAAATTATATTGCGATATTTTCCTAAATCGTTCGTATGGAAAGACTAGAACACTACGTAATTATTGATCCAACTCACATAGTGAGTTGCGGGGATTCCCCTCGATCAATGGTCGTTCCGTAAGACACTTGCGCTAAATTACTCTATTTCAAAACCATGTAAATTCCCGTTTTTGTACCACCTTTTAAACATTTCCTAATTTTTCATTTATTTTTGTAATACATGGTAATATTTACTTAAATATCGGCTCATTTTATTCGAACCTGTCTACGAAAATACCACATCCCTAACGGGTCAACCTGTATTGGTTGCAGCAAATACGAATCCCAAAACAATCCTGAATTTTTAAGTAACCATCTGATTATGTCAAAATTATTGAAATCTATGTAAATTTCGTTAAGCGTTACGTGGAAATAATTAGACGAATCCGCTCGGTCATAATTGAAATCAACGCCCTCACGTAACAGCTAAACTGGTGACAGCGGTGGGATACTTTTGCTTTGTCAACCCCGTCCGTTGTGGTATTTTCTGAGACGTTCGAGAGAAAAGCAATGTATGTAAATTGGTATATGTGATTCAATCGGTACGCCTTGCATTTGTTGTGTTTGCTTGAAAGTTTTAGGAAAATTTCGTGATATCGCCTTCTAACTTATTTTCAGCTTATATATATGTAAGGAAAGTAGATGGCACTTCCCTAAAGCTATGTGAATCATTACCGACGACGATCGGTAAGCAAAACATCGAGAGGCACAACAAAGATAAGAAGGTGATGAGGAGAAACACGTGGCAGAAAGGAGTGTGTACAAAGTTAAACAAAGAAAGTGTAATTATAAGAGATTGTAATTGTAAGAAAGGAACAACAGCGAATAATAAACATTGAATGTTGTTTCTTTGATTTACAGGTAGGATTTGTAATTAGTTTATAAGTTTTTAAAAAAATAATAAAAAGCCTTTGATTTACAGAGAAACAATTCTGTTTAATTATTCATAATCATTCCATAAAAGGAGGGGAATTAATGGAATAATAGAACATTATATATATATTCTGCTTATTTATATATTGGTGTATATCTGTTCAAGAAATTCTGCATGCCATCTCCTTGATCCACCGCTAATTAGGCAATGGCAACGACACTCTGACTCATGTGGAGCGTCGATCACGGCCCCTTCCATCGTCTTACAATCGATGGAAGGGGGGACTGCTCTTGCTTCCAGGAGATCGAGCCGATTTCCTGGATCTTCACTCTGGTCGCGACTACGCTACGCTTCAATTGTACATTGTTTACTTTACGCACTTTTGCTAATCGCGCATTTGCTTCGCGAAGTTACTCGTGTGCTCGGTAACTGGCTCTCGTGCTTACTTAACTAAAGCGCTTGCTTCTTTGCCAAAGCTTCGCTAGAATGAAGCACTGCTAAACACATAGACATTTGCTGTAAATAGTGTAGCTTTAATTGGGACTTGTACATATATATTTAAATTATAACGCTCGTGGTGTTTCACACAGACTCTGTGCCGTTCAGCTTTGTTCAGTGTCCTTATTCCGTTCCTAGCACTGATCCCTTATTAACTTTAGTAACAATATCCTTTGAACTAATTAAAAATTTAGCAAAATGGCTAGTCCCAATGAAACCGCCAGTGGGTCTGCAAACGCGTCATCCGCGAATTTATCAGAAACGAACGCGATGATGACGTCTATGGCGGAATGCTTTGCTTTACAGCACGGGACGTTGAATATTCCTTTCTTTAACAGGAAAAATATACCTTTGAAAGATTTCTTACAAGATGTGCAAAACGGTGCCGTTTTCGTACCGCCAGCGTCGGAAGGACCATTCGTTAAAGCAGTCCTAGGAAAATTACAAGGAACTGCACGCGATAGTACTTTTGGAAAAACCTTTAATACTGTAAATAATATAATAATATATAATATATAATAAGTTTATATATTTCAACGGGATAAACCCTTTGTTATAAGAAATACAAATCACAGTCACACAGCCCTAGAACAAATAATTAGGAAGTACAAAAGAAATATAATTAAAAGAACGAAAGCAAAGAAGTAAGCGCAAAAGAAACCATTAATGAATAGTGACAAAGCCAGATATAAAAGAATAAAAGTTGTTAAAGAAATTTTGCATGTTAACGCCATCTCCTTGGCCCACCGGTAATTAGGCACTTGGCGTCTGCGCGCTGACTCATGTGGAGCGTCGATCACGGCCCCTTCCATCGACTTACAATCGATGGAAGGGGGACTGCTCTCGCTTCCAGGATATAGATCGCGATTTCCTGGATAGCGCTCTGTTCGCGACTTCGCTACACTTCACACGTTCCTTTTGCATACTTACGCACCTTACTAATCGCGCCTTTGCTTCGCGACGTTACACCGTGCTTGTAACTATCTTCGTGCTTACGTACTAACGCGTTTGCTTCCTTTGCCAAAGCTACGCTAAATTAAGTAGTGCTTAAATCATAAACCTTTCGGTTAAATCGTGTATTTAATTGTGACTCTGTACATATGTATATTGAATTATTTATTTATTTATTTATTTATTTATTAAACGGGTTAGCCCCAATATTCAACAGAAGGAAAAACAGTAATGTACAGAACGCGATACACATAGATACGCGAAGACTAGTAGAAATAGAAATATGCCTGATAGCAATAACAAATTACATTTATGGCAACGACGTGCGAAATGAGGAAGTTACAATCCGTTTAAAATTGTCAACAGAGGCTCCGAAGAAGTTTATAGTGTCGGCTACCTCATTACCACGCATACAAATTCTAGAAATAGGGTCACTCGTGAGGATGTTCGTTCTGTAGGCTTTGACATAAAATAACGGAGTATGCCGCAACGGCCTGCACGCAACGTAAAAATTAATTAACCCCAGAAGTTGGGGGCAGATAACTTGACCATTGAGAATCCTAAACAGGAAGGTCAAATCGGCTAACTGAAGGCGCTGATGCAGCGTCAAGAAATTGAACTTATGCAGCAACGGCTGGTAATCGTGATTGAATCTATGCATAGGTTGCCCAAGGCGGAAAGACGCAAACCGCAGGAATCTGTGCTGGACTCTTTCTAACGCAACTAGTAAGTAGGCTTGGTGAGGAGTCCATATCACAGAAGCGTACTCCAAAAAGGGCCTTACCAAGGCGTTAAACAACAATTTAAATGTTCGCAAGTTCTTAAACCCATGCGAGTGCCTCATTATAAAACCCAATTGCTTGGATGCTGCATTAGCGACTCTATATACATGTAATTTAAAGGAAAAAATAGAGTTGTACGTCACCCCGAGGTCACAGACACTCTCAACGCCGGACAAGAGCTTCATATCCAGAGAATACGCATACCTTATGCTACTAAAAGATCGGAAGATCCTCATAACCACGCATTTAGATAAATTCAAGGAGAGTCTATTAACACTGCACCAATCCGTTAATCGATCGAGGTCACATTGCAAACTCCATGCATCATCAAAGGAATTAATACGAGCAAATAATTTCAGATCATCAGCGAAGAGCAGTGGTGTAGCAAATTGAAAGGTATCCGGGAGGTCGTTAATAAATATACAAAAAAACACGGGACCCAAATGTGACCCTTGAGGAACCCCTGAAGATGCAAAAATAGGTTGAGAGCGGCAACCACGAACCTTAATTACTTGGGACCGATCAGTCAAGTAGCTACTAAGCCATAGTAACAGCCTTCCATGGAATCCAAAAGCCCCCAATTTGTTCAACAAAATACTATGGTCAACCGTGTCAAATGCCTTCCTAAAATCCGTGTACACAACATCGACTTGCTGACGCAAGTCCAAAGCCGAGGACACGAAGTTCGAAAAGACCGCAAGATTGGTCACTGTAAACCTACCCGGAAAGAAGCCATGTTGGGCCTCGGACAAGCTACCCCTTATCAACCCCGAAATTTTGCCTGTGACAATCTTTTCAAAAATCTTAGGAAAACAACTAAGAAGCGAAATAGGCCTATAGTTCTTAACCTCGCTCTTGTCCCCCGATTTGAAAATGGGAGCCACCACGCTAGACTTCCAGAGCGCCGGAAAGGACCCAGAATTAAGGGACAAATTGAATATAATCCAAAGAGCTCTGGACAGCCCAAAAATACACGACTTAACGAGAATAGGAGGCACACCATCATCGCCTGCAGACTTATTCGGGTCAAGAGCCATAATGGCATCATACACCTCGGCAAGATCAATATTAAGATTCTCTAAATGCACTAAGGAAGTACCATCGCGGTCAGAGCTGAGGGATACATTAGACGGTGGAATGAATACTGAATTAAAATGCCCAGCAAAAAGGTTCGCGATTGCTTCGTCCGAATCAGAGCTCTCCTCCCCAAGATGCATACGAGCCGGCAATAGAGAGTCGCCCCTTTTGGAGTTCACATGCCCCCAGAACGCCTTAAGATTATGTGCAATATTGCCTTCCAGCCTGGCAATGTAGGAAGCGTAGTTCTGTTTGGCCAGCACCTTACAACGAGTACGGAGATAAGAAAAATTTAAAAAGTCGCACTGCAGGTTAGAGCGCTTCCAAGTGCGATGAGCCCGCTTCTTATTACTAACGGCTATCCGAAGTTCCCGCGAAAACCAACTAGGGAAGGACGTCTTAAATATGTAACATTTAGGTACATACAAATCGATAACGCAATACAAATGAGAGTAAAGTACTCGAACGGCCTCATCCGCAGACAAGTTACCCAGGTCGCCATCCCAATTGACGCAGTTTAAGGCACGTACCATAGAATCGTAGTCGGCTCTAAAAAAGTCTTGCTTGACTGCGGCTCGCGAAAAAGGTACCTTAGTAATGGATCCAACAGAAAAGGATAAGGCTGGGTGGTACGAGTCCTCTGGCAGGATAGTATCATCAGGGGAAGAAATATCAAGCAACGGAAAGTTGGAGAATATTAAATCCAGCATATTGCCGTTGATGTTACGTACATTATTATATTGCAAACAGCTATGAAAGTTAAAGCATTCGGGCATCGCCGACACGGATATATTAACATCCGAAGAGCCAGAATGCATAATTGGGACTATCGTTGAGGCGGAGTCGCATAGCCAGGAAACAAGCGGCAGATTAAAGTCCCCTAAAATGCACACGTTGATATCGACAGCATGATCAAGCACCTCGTCAATACTGTTACAAAGTCCAGAATACGTCGAGGACGGTGACCCGGGAGGAATATAAACAGAACCGAAAACGTATGACGAGTCACCTATGGTAACTCTGACGAAAATCTGTTCAATATTGCCGGCAGTCGGAAAGATCTCAGTAGCACTCAAACCTCTTTTAACCGCAATTAGGACTCCGCCGCCACGGGAGTGACTGCTCGTATCAGGGCTCCTATCCTTACGAAAAACGCAGTAATTATCCAAGCCCAATTCGGAGGACGCAATATCTTTTGTGAGCCAAGTTTCGACAAACACCAAAATATCAAAATCCACATGGTACGAAGCAATAGATTCACCTAAAATGAACAGTTTCGTTCTCAACCCTCTTACATTTTGATAATAGACCAGAGGGGCTACACTCGGTTTTTTGGGGCAGAACTCGCTCCCCTCTGCACAATCGTAGGAGTTCCGTGCATAAACCTGATGGTCAAAGACGGGTCGTTCGAGGCCCGAAGACGTTCTTGAAGGGCACGGAGGTGCTGTCGCTGACGCTCAGTATAGTCCAACGAAACCCTGGCGACACCCTTATAATTATTCTTGAGACGGATAATGGTACGGGCCGGTATATCCGGCGGCAGCGAGACAATAATCGGACGGGCCTTGTCCGTACTCCTCTTGCCAATCCTCCTGATCCTCATGCTGTCATAGCAGTTGGGAGCCACCGCGTTCAAAATCTCCATGACCTTGACGCGGTCAGCGTTGACGGTTGGTGCGTTGGAATCCAACCCCGCAGATGAGATGGACTCTTCCACATTAAAAATTACCAAGTTGTTCTCCCTGCTCTTCCTATCCTGGAATTCCACCACAGCCGCCTCGATCACTTCAGAGCTATCCAACGCTGCGCCCGTGCTCAGATCGTTGACTCTGGCCTCGATGGCATCCATTCGTTCCGAAAGCGCTCCGATAGATGCACTGAGCTTATTGCATTCTGATTTAAACTCCCTCATCAAATCACCTCGACAGCTCATAAGCTCTTCCCTCTGCTCTCTTCGAAGCCGTTCACTAAACAACGCTAGCTGCCGATTTAGAAGGTCCTCCATCGAGCTGAGTAATGCATCGTTGGAGACACTAGGGGCTAAGGTCATAGGCGCTGGAGCCACCGCACCTGAGCTTTCCGCGCAATCCAGAAGCATTCCCATTTTCCACGGATGACCGGTACGACCAAGGCAACCCGGGTGGGAAAGCACGCCACAGCTGGCACAGGACAGTGGATTAACGACTGCCGACCTGCATCCTTTGCACAATTTCTTAGGCGGCGGAGACATCACACAAGATACCGGAAACAATGACAGGAAAGAAGGAGACCCTGATCCACCGAGAATTTGAACTAAAAACGTATCGCTCGGCGAAATATGACAGTTGAGTCCACAAACGAAATCCACTCAAGAGACAACAACACCAGGCGAGCTAGATATAAACACGTCTGTACTGTGTAACAGCTGACTAATTATAAACGTTCGTGGTGTTTAACAAACTCTGTTCGGCTCAGCTTCGTTCAGTGCCCTTTTACCCAGTCCTAGCACTGATCCCTTATTAACTTGAATAACAAAAGTAATAATATTATACCAGAAGCAAACATAATATTGAAAGTTAGGGGGAGAGGGACATACGAACTGCGATCAGAGCAGAGTGATTGAAGGAATTATAGGAATTATTAAAGAAGTCAACAGAGTTACAATAGCGATTCGCAGTTATTAAAAGTCGATTTAGGCTATTAAAATAGCCGTAGAGAGCTATGTGACTCCGGAAGGAAGAGATTTTGATTTCTAAGGCACCGTACAGGTGCATAAAAACTAAGTTTTTGGAGGATTTGAGGGCAAGAGATACAATAATTAATAACTTTATATAGAAATAGGAGGTCAGCAACGAGACGGCGTTGATCAAGGCTCATTAATCCAAGGCGCAACAGCATAGAGTCATAATTATGGCAAAATATTGACATAGGTGATTCCGTGCGGTAAGATGCCAGTCTAAGAAACCTGTGCTGCACAGCTTCGATTAATACAGAGTGGCATTTATAATAAGGAGCCCAAATAACGGATCCATATTCGAGAATAGGACGAACCAAGGAGTTATAGAGAGTGCGGAGTGTGGTGATATTAGAAAATAACTTAGAGGTGCGGTAAATAAAACCTAATGTTTTATACGCGGAGTTAACAATATGTTGATAATGATAATGAAGCGTTAAAGTGCTAGAAAAGTAAATACCAAGGTCACGAATGATTTCAACAGATTGCAGAGATGAGGTTTGAATAGAGTAAGGGTAGATAACTTTGCTAGATTTACGGCTGAAACGTATAACATGACACTTCGATAAGTTAAAACCAAGTTTATTACGCGAGCACCATAAGGAAAGTCTATCTAGATCAGACTGTATTAAAAGAGCATCAGACACACTCGCAACTTGTCTATAAATCTCTAGATCGTCTGCAAAAAGTAAAAACTTACAATGTAAAAAGGCTTCAGATATATCATTAATGTATAAGGCAAATAAAAGCGGACCCAAGTGAGAACCCTGAGGAACACCAGAAAGAACAGCAATCTCCTTAGAAAGAAAATTATTATACTTAACTATCTGAGTTCTGTTAGTCAAATAGCTGGAGAGCCAGGCAAAAAATGCACCATGAAGGCCGAGGGAGTGAAGTTTAGAAAGGAGGGTCGGATGGTCAACCGTATCAAAGGCTTTACGTACGTCGGTATAGATGGCATCAACCTGTTGACCACTTTCTAAGCAATTAGACAGGAAATGATTATAAGTAAGAAGATTAGTAATAGTAGAACGACCAGACATAAAGCCAAATTGCTCGTCAATAATTACGTTCTTGCAAATGAAGGAGAGCTTATTTGAAACAATGCTTTCAAATATTTTAGGCATGATATTCTGCAAACTAATAGGCCTGTAGGAACTAGCTAGTGAATTATCACCACCCTTAAATATAGGGGAGACTAAGCAAGTCTTCCACAAGGAAGGAAAAATTCCGGAACTCAAAGATTTTTTGAATATAATAAAGAGGATGCGAGCCATAATAAATTTGCAAGACTTAAAAAAGATCGCGGGGATGCCATCAATACCAGGACCCTTATTAACATCAAGGAGTTGTATCTGAGAGAGTACCTCACTAATTGTGATTTCCATGTTAGAAACATCAATGGTATTGTGGAAGGAGAAGGAAGGCGGCGATTCAGGACTACAGGCATAGACAGAGCCAAAGTAATCCGCAAATGTATCGGCAATCGAATGATCCGAGTAGGACACCTGGTCATTAAAGGAAAGGTGAGAAGGGCGAGAGGAGTCTTTCTTAAGATTACGAACAAATTTCCAAAAAGTTCTGGGCTGGTTAAGAAGTGTATTTTCAGATTTGGAAGCGAACGAGTGCCAGCAGTTACGAGAGATGGTTTTGCATTGGGACCTGAGATTAGAAAAAACTAGATAATCGGAAAAGGAGTTAGAAAGTTTAAAGTCACGATGAGCGATTTTTTTTTGCCTAATAAGTGAAACAAGTTTGCGGGAAAACCAGATAGGGTAGGAAGAAATTACTGAAGACGAGGAAGGTACGAATGATTCAATAGCCTGGTTAAGATGAAAATAAAGGATATCCGCAGATTCATCAACGGATAAGGGAAAGAGAAGAACATCCCAATCAATAGAAGCAAAATAATCATTGATGCCGACATAATCAGCCGAATTAAAGCTTCTGCGATGAATCACCTTGGGAGGAGAGGAAGAATTAACAGATAGAGTAAGACAAAAAAGATGGAGGGATGGTGAGGATCCCGGTTTGGAAATGACGAAAGAACAAGATCAAGGAGCTTACCATTATTGTTAGCCACGTAGTTCACTTGCGAAAAATTTAAAAAGCTAATACATTCACGGATTATGCCCAAAGGAGAAGGTAGGATGTTACTGTGGTCGAGAGATGCTGTACAAGAGGGAGTGATCTGGCTAGAAAAGTCAGGGAGATTGTAATCACCAGCGATAATAAAATCAGCAGTGGGAAAACGGTGGGATAGGACTTCTATAGTTTGAGAGTGAAGCTGATATAGTATGTGTAAGGAGTGAGGAGGAATATAAACAGAACCGATAATAACAGTGCGTGAGCCAAACCGCAGCTCAACGAAAAGTTGCTCTATTGAATTGTGGGATCAGGAACCCCCATACCATAAGAGGCGGATACGGAAGAACGAGGATGGGAAGTTGGCGGTAGCCGAGGTGGTTAAGGCGGCTGGCCAGTGCGCAAACCTAGAGATCGCGGGTTCGAGTCCCGTTGAGGCGACTTCTTTTTTTCCGTGATCCTACAGAATTAACGGATAATTCAATTACCACCTCTAAGAAGATTGCTAGTATCTGTGTTTCTGTCACAGCGGAGAATATTATAAGAGGAGAAGCCTAATTCACCATTAGAGATACCACTATGTAGCCATGTTTCAGACAGAATAAATACATCGTATGCATTTGAGAGAGTAGAAAGAGAACAACGTAATTCAGTTAGTTTAGAACGAAGACCGCGCACATTTTGATAAAAAAACAAAGGGTGAAATTTTAGTTTTTTAAGTAAGACGAAGGAGACGCATTACCAATTCTGGGCACTCCATTAATATATCTAATAGTCTTATCTATAACTCCCGAGTCCAGCAGATTTTGAAGTTCCTTCCTT
Source organism: Andrena praecox (assembly GCA_963932275.1). Taxonomy (NCBI): domain Eukaryota; kingdom Metazoa; phylum Arthropoda; class Insecta; order Hymenoptera; family Andrenidae; genus Andrena; species Andrena praecox. The sequence goes on along the minus strand of OZ010728.1, from coordinate 52,118,921 downwards.
AAGTGGTTTAGGTGAAATTGCTGACGAGGGGTGGAATCCTGGAAAATCTTGAGAGAGCCTTTGTAGCGGTTTTTATTTCGCAGAATAGCAAGTACCTTAGACCTGCTAGACATGGATACGCGGATCAGCCGGGGGCGATTATCAGTTTTCTTCCCAATCCTGGTAGTTTTAATGTTTGAGTAGTCGCCAGGTTGAATGGAATTGAAAACGGCCATGACTTGATCCATGTCGGATGAAGATACAGATTCTTCCAAATTAGAGACCATGATATTGGATGAACGAGCCTCCCGATTTGCAATTTCGGGAAAGATGTCCTCTTCGTCATGTAACTTGGAGCCAGAGAATGCAAGAAAATTCTTCTCCAAATCAGTGACCCTCGATCCAAGAGAGGAGACGTCACTAGTGATCTGCGCGATATCTGCCTTGAATAGGTCGATGATTTCCAGTCGAAATGAATTAAATTGAGATTGGATCATCTCTTGAATTTTTGACAAGAGAGAAACCTCGTTGAATCCGCAAGAGCATACTGGCGAGCCAGAAATAGATCGGTCAGAAGGCTGTTGTGAAATAGTCAGCTGAGACCCCGAACAGATGTCATGACATTCAATCAATTTACATTCAATCAATTTCCCAGGTGCCCAAGGATGTCCGGTTCTGGACAAACACTTAGGTCCAGGGTGCGATATGGTATCACAGGAGGAGCACTCAATTGGTGTTCGAGAAATAATACTTATTGCGCCATCTCCCGAGACCGAGTTAACTTAAGCGTGGTGACGCATTGTGCTATCCCCCCCTTGTCCATGTGGATCAATCGATCATGCGCTCCCTTCCATCGATCGGCGATCGATGGAAGGGGGAGAGACCGTAGATTCGAGGAAATCGCACAAGAATTTCTCGATCTACTAGTCGACGAGCCGTCCACAAGGTAACACGCTAAAAACCGCTTTCACTTGCTAACGCTTGCACCGCTTCGCTTAAATTCGCTTCGCTTTACTGGATTTGGGCCGAAGCCACGTGCTTTGTTCATCCGCTTGCTTCGCGTTGTAAAGGGCATCGGGCCGAGCCCACGTGCATCGTGCTGCTTATTCTAGAAACCCTACCGCGTAGGAGAACTGCTACAATTACCTCAAAATAAGAACTTTTATCCATAGAATTGCGCGAAAGACTCTTTATTGTAAATAGTTGTGTATAGTGTAAATTAAGACTAGACTTAATATTAAACTTAGTGACTAAAGTTAAGTGCTCTTAAGTTAAACAGCCCTTTCGCGAGTTCCCGATTCCTAAGACGCGCGCTTTCCGTTATTTTGCTGAACAATTGGATTAGCCACTGTTGTTTTACAGCCCTTGCAAACTTGCCGTTTCGTCATATTAACGAACGACGAAGATTTGAAACTCTCGGAAATACCCAAAACAAACAGAGCACCGACAAGTACGACCGGCTCGCGTGACTGCTCGATGACTAATGAATTAATTAAACATTTGAAAGTTAGATTCGCTCCCGGGAAAAATTATCCTTATTACCATCATGAAATTGAAAGCATTCGTATGCATAGAAACGAAACTGTGAATGATTTCCACGATCGCCTTAATATCTTGGTTAGCGGGGCCCGTCTCGCGCTAGAGGACTCGTACGGCGCGGACGCAGATAAGATGTTGCGCCCGATTAAAGAATGCGCTTTAGAAGCATATATTCGGGGCTTGCCTGACGAGATTGCCAGGGCCGTAGACGCGCGCGATCCAAAAACTCTAGAAGACGCGTTAAAACATGCGACGCGAGTCGAGACGCGAATGAGGTCTGGAGTAATACCGACTGGAGATCCAAACAGACTGTTTCTTTCAAGACAGGATGATTCTCGTTTAAATCCCCGTTCAGATTTCCCTGTTCAAAGTAATTCACGTCAAAGCTTATTCACTTATCGCGATTCGCGAAATCAAAATTTTGGTGACTCTCGTTCGCGAAGCCCGAGTCCAAACGCGACTGGAAATTCAGATTATTCAAAATTTCCAACAAGTATTCTTAAATCACCGCGAAGTAACACGGAATCGAGTAGATATCCAGAACATGGGTACCCTGCTTATTCCCCGTACCCCTACATGCCTTACCACAGGATCCGCGTTTTCCGTCAAATTCGCCGTACGCACAAACTCCGACGGCTCTACAATTGGCACGGAGTACGAGTCCAATTTCCCAGGCGACGCAAGTCGCACCCCAAAATTCAAAATTTCAACCTAGTTATCCACATTCGAATTCCTATTCGCGGAATTCCGTGGGATTTCGCGAGTCCAGGCCGTACTCGCCGGATCAAAATCGATCGTACTCGCCGAATCAAAATCGATCGTACTCGCCGAATCAAAATCGATCGTACTCGTCGAATCAAAATTCGTCAGAAGCACGTAATAATTCGGATTTAAACTCCCGCGTAACTCCTCGAACAGACGCGACGACGAGTTACCAAAATCCCGAGCGTCGCCCGTCGAACAACCAAAACTCAGCGTCGTCCGACGGTAAGATTTCTGGAAAAGGATCATCAGTATTAAATTTGGGTTGTAACGACGAATCGCCTGTTGTAAAATCGACCGCGGAACAATTACGATATAAATCTGCAACATTTTTGATTGATACGGGTTCGGACATAAATGTAATAAAATTAAACGCATCGCACGAGGATGTAACCGTCGACGTACGCGATTCCGTCGAAATGAGAGGAATTACAGCCGAAAAAGCGGAAACGATTGGAACCACAATAATAGCAATGTTGGGTCAACCAGTCTTATTTCATGTAGTTAGACCAAATTTTCCGATATATAGTGACGGTATTTTAGGAAAAGCTTATTTGAGACAAGAAAAAGCCGAAATTTCTTTTGCACATAATACTATAGTTACACAAGACTTTCGTTTCCGGTCGCGAGAGTGGCAGAAGTGTGCGTTTGGTGGTGAAAGTTGTGTGAAAGAAGTGTGAGTGGAGGGAGATACGAGAGGATAGGGAGTGAGTGGAGAAGGTAGGGGGGAGGTGAGGAAGAGGGGAGACTAAAGGGAAAAGGGCAGGAATAGTGGGTGGCGAAGTGTGAGGCAGGACAAGGGAGTGGTTTGGAGGTTAGGTAGGAGGATAGGTTGCAGATGGCGGGAAGAGGTAGGTAGAGGCGTAGGTAGAGGAATCTGGCGGACAGGTTGTGACCGTATTCGGTTTGTGCGACGGTCGCCGGTGGGACGGAGAAGGAGTTTATTGCCGACTCAGTCGGTAAGGCCGGGTTCGTCAAATGAGTGGAGGCGTGTTAAACAATAACAATGTTTATTTAGCTGTAATTGTGTTTACATTGTCTTCCGCGTGACGGTTGCGGGGGCGGAGACTCGACTCGGTAAATCGCGACGGCGTGGTTCTCGCGGCGGCGGCGCTGGCGACGAGCTGGGGGATCAAGGATTTGCAGTTTTGTGGAACGTTCTACTCGGAAGGGCCTTAGCAGGCACGATCGTACGAGAGTCGTATAGTGGCGTTCCCGTGTGCAATAGGGCTCTGGCTGATAGCGGCGCGGAGACACCTTACAGGCGAGGTAAAGCACAAGATTTCTCTCGGCCTATTTAGGAAAAGAGGCTGGTTAGCGGCACAGCGTGACGATAGGCCAACGCGTGCACACCTCACGGAATCCAAAAATATGAGCTTCTTGACGGACGGTACGGCGGTGTTACGGCTAATCCGGGCGGAACAAGAGCTGTCAGTTTCGCTTGCCGCGGTCCTTATATTGCGAGCCCGCACATCTTCGCTCGCGAGACAGCTCGCGGTCGTGCGGCCGCCTAGCGGCCGCGGCGCGCACTCGGCTTATTGGCGCGGCGCCGTACGCCTGCGCGGCGCGTGACGTGACTTCGTCACACCCCCTTCTTACTTCGGGGACGGAAAGCGCGTAGCGCCGGAGATCGGTATATTGGGTCTGCTGACCCCCCTTAAAACTAGCGCTTACAAACTTAAAGCTACGGGTTGCAACCCCAGGAACCAGGAACTTAAATCTACCCACCACCCTTAAAACTAACTTAAACTAGGTTCGCGGGACTTCCGCGGGGGCCGTCGGCCGACGGCTTCGGGTTTCAATTCCGATGCTGCCGTTTCGGTACCGACGGCCCATTACGACAGCGGTCGCGGTTGTTACCGCGTACACCCGCCGTGGGTGCATGGCGGCCGGGTGAAAAATCACCACGCCGGGGCGGTCGGCGTCCCATGACCACGGTCGGGTGCGAGTGGTGTTAGGGGCGGGGATCCGGTGGAGGCCTGGTGGGGCCGCTGGGGGGCCTTCGCGGCCGGGCGGTACCAGCGGCCCTGCTACGGGTGTTGTCGCTGGGGGGCCTCTTAGGCCTAGCTGTACCAGCGACAGTGCTGCTGGTAAATCCACCGGTGTTGGTGCGACCGCTGGGGGGCCCTGTAGGCCAAGCTGTACCAGCGGTGACGATTCCCGGCCGATCGGTGGTGGCGTTGCCGCTGGGGGGCCTTGTAGGCCGGGCTGAGCCAGCGGCTGTACGGCTGGACGTCGGGCTGGCTCCTTCCTTTTGCGGGCCGGTAGCTTCGGTGTCCGTAGTGCGGCGGGGGCCGACGGTCGTCCGGCCCGGACGTTTGGCGCGGGTGGCGTTATCGCACCCTGCCGGAGGTCCAGTGGTCGCGGGGCCTCGTGGGCGATCCGTCGTCGGCGGGTCATAGCGCCGGCGGCCGTTCCCATGTCTGCGGGATGCCCTACTGGTCGGGGTGCGGGCTCCAAGACCGCGACCTCCTGCGGCGGCCCCCGTAGGGGCGCCCGCAGTCGCGGCGGCGGGCCGCGGTTCTGAGGTGGCTGCTGGACCACTCGGACTCGGCCTGGCCAGGGCCGGTCTTCCAGCACCCGGGCGCGTCTCGGATGGCGTTCGGGCGGTCCAACCAACTCGGTTCCGAGTTGCACGGCTGTATTCTGCCCGGAGTTCTCCGCTTGGGCGATCCTGGTGCGAGGCATGCTGATTGCCAATTGTTTACTTTGGCTGACTTCCTCGGCTTTTATAGCTGCCGACGTGGCGCTATTGGTGCCGGTTCCTGGTACTTGCTGCTCGTATGGTTTTAGATCGCTGATGTGTGCGCGCACTGTCTTGCCGCGCGCACCTTTCAGCACCACGACGTTTGGTCCCGTGAATTTGGCAACGGTGTACGGGCCGGCGAATTTCGGAGCTAGCTTTGCATTGAACTGTTTTGCGGCTGCGCTGAGGTGGTGCTCGCGTTTCATCACCTGGTCGCCGATCGCGGGGCGCCACTCTCGGCGCCGCAAGTCGTAATAATGCTTCTGGTTTTGGTGTGCTTTCGCCAGATTCCACCGCGCTAGTTCAATGCTCTCTTTAATGCCTGCGAGCCGTTGTTGCCAACCCCGGGCGTCTTCTCGCGCCGGTTCCTCCCTTGGGTCTCCGGTGGCCAAGCGTGGGTCGCCGGGAGCCGTGAGCTCTCGGCCAAAGTTTAACGCGGCCGGCGTGCTCCCTGTGGCCTCGTGTCGCGCCGTATTGTAGGCAAACGCGATCTCCGGGAGCCAATTATCCCACGTCGTATGATCCCCGTCGGTAAACTGGGCGATCATTGTTTTGACGACCCGGTTCGCCCTTTCCACGGGATTGCATTGCGGAGTGTACGGTGGTGTCTTACGGTGATCAATGCCATATTCCCGTAGCAGGCCGGTAAATTCGCGGCTTTCGAACTGTTTGCCGTTGTCGGTGATGGCCCGGCGTGGGCACCCGAAGCGCATGACCACTCGTTCACGAAATGCTTTGGTGACGGCCGGAGCGGTGGCTTGTCGAAGAGGCTGCAGCTCGATCCACTTTGTGAATTTATCTTGCATTACCACGACCACTGTATGGCCTTTCTTCGACCGTGGGAGTGGCCCGACCAAATCGGCCGATACCACGTCCCATGGGTAGGCGGCTGGCGTGGTATGCATAAGTCCGGCTGGCGCTTGCTGCGATACTTTGTACTCTTGACATTTCGTACATTGCCGTACGTATCGGGCCGTATCGCGGAACATTCCTGGCCAGTAGTATTTTCGGGCCAAACGGGCAGTAGTCTTGTTAATGCCTAAATGGCCGGCCGTGGGGGCGTCATGATTGGCCCGTAGTATTTCATCGCGTCGTGCTTGCGGTATACATTGCTTCCACTCATCCTCAGGGTGTCCGCCGGTTGTGTCTGGAAAGTGGCGGTATAGTTCGTCGCCACGAATCTGGTATTCCGGGTGGAGGAGCGGTGTCTCCTTGACGGCTCGTTTCTTGGCTTCATACCATTCTTTGGGCCCCTCGGTGTCTACAGGGGCGATCTCGCCTTGGCGGGAGAGGGCGTCCGCGACGATGTTGTTCTCGCCCTTCCGGTATTCGATTTTGAAATCGTACTGCTGGAGCTCCAGGCTCCAGCGTGCCAATCGTCCCGAGGGGCTATCGATGGATTGGAGCCACTTTAGTGCTTGGTGGTCGGTGAGGACGGTGAAGGCGTATCCTTCCAGGTACGGGCGCATCTTTCTGATGCCCCAGACCACGGCCAAGCATTCTTTCTCCGTGGTCGAGTAGTTTCTTTCTGCCGCATTGAGCGTGCGGCTTGCATAGGCCACTACCCGTTCTTCGCCTTCGTGGTCCTGTGTTAGAACGGCGCCGAGGCCGCTTTGGCTGGCATCGGTCTGGAGTACAAATGGCCGGTCGAAATCGGGACAGGTCAGTACCTGTGCGGTGGCCAACTGGTGGCGGAGCGTTTCAAACGCGGCTTGGGCTTCTTCGGTCCAGGCCCAACGGTTGCGTTTCTGGAGAAGCTGGTTCAACGGTGCGGCGGTATCGGAGAACTGCGGGATGTATCTCCTGTACCAGGAGACCATCCCCAGGAAGCGCCTTAATTCGCGCAGGTTCTGCGGCGGAGGCGTATTGCGGATTGCCTCAACCTTGTCGGGGTCGGTTTTGACTCCGCGGTCCGATACGACGTGTCCGAGGTATTGGAGCTCTGTCTGGCAGAAACGGCATTTTTCCTCGTTTAGACGGAGTCCTGCTTGCTGTAGTCGGCGCAGTACCTCTCGGAGGTTCTCCAAGTGCTCTTCAAACGTTCGGCCCAGGACAATAATGTCGTCCAAGTATGCAAAGGCCCTTGGCTCTAGGCTGGGTCCAATGATACTATCGAGGAGCCTTTGGAACGTAGCGGGGGCTGAGTGGAGGCCGAACGGCATGACGCGGAACTGGTACAATCCGCGTCCTGGAACGGTAAAGGCCGTGATCGGGCGGCTCTCCTCGGCCAATGGCACTTGCCAGTATCCATTCGCGAGGTCTAGCGTCGAGATATAGCGCGCCTCGCGCAGTTTATCCAGGGTAGCCTGTACCTGTGGCAGCGGGTAGGCGTCCTTTTCGGAAACGGTATTGACTCGGCGGAAGTCGATGCAGAAGCGCTTCTTCTTCTTGCTGCCTTTCTTGGCGACCATTACTACGGGGGAGCTCCACGGGCTGCTGGAAGGCTCGATTACCCCGTCGGCTAGCATTTGGTCTACCGCCTCGTCAATTAATGCCTGCGTGGCCGGGTTTCTGGGCGAATAGCGCTGTTTGATCGGTTCGGTATTCGCCCGTAGTCGTATACGGTGCTCGGCAAGGCGAGTTGTCCCTCGCAACTCTCGGAGTGGCGGTAACTCTTCGTCTAAGAGGTGTTGCAGCGCGGCTTCCTGTGCCGGCGTGCATCGGCGAATGCCGGGGGCTTCCACTACCGCGGTTTCGTCGTGGCGAGTCCATCTGTGCTCGCCGATTTGTATTCCCAGGCCCAGTTTAGTGAGGACGTCTATGCCTAGTAAGGCGGCATGTGACAATCCGGGCAGAACAGCGTACGTGTGTTCAACTCCTTGCCCGTTGACGTGGGCAGGGAGCGTCATTTCGCCTTGCAATGGTACCTCGGCGCCATCGGCGACGCTGGCCGTGAACGTGGCGGGTCCGATGGCGTAGCCTTGTCGTTGGCAGGCGGTGGCGACATCTGGCCGTATAAACGATCTGGTGGCTCCGGTGTCGACCAATGCCCACCAGCGCACTTTACCGACTTGGAAGGCGAGGTACAATCGGGAGTCGTTATCTAATTGGTTGACTGAGGCCTTGGCGTCGGGGCGTCTGCGCGGTTGCCTCGTTGGCCGCGCCCTGCCTCGTTTCCCGAGATCGGATTGCAATCGCACTCTCTCGTTGTGCGTCCGGCGGTGCCGCAGTACGAGCAGAATAATTTGCTTGCTCGTCGGCACTCCTGTCGGCGATGACCGCGCTGGCCGCATCTCCAACAGCAGGTGTCCCGATCATAATCGGATTGTACCTCTGCGAGGCTGTGGGTTCGGGGCTGGACCGGACGTTTCTCTGGTCGTCGCTCCGACTTGGAGGCTTCTTTCTCCTCGGCCGTGACTTTATCTTGGTCTGCGGCTAATTTCATCAAGTCGGGCAGTGTTTTGAAATCGGTCCGTTTAATGACCCACCTGTACTCCGGCCGGAGGTTTCGATAGGCTCGGTGGACCTGCTGCTCCAGCGTATATTTGCCATACTGTTGCATTAACGGGAGCAGGTCTAGTATAAAGTCGGTTGCCGTCTCTTGCGGCCGTTGGACGCGCCTGGTAATCGTTTCCTCGAGCTCGTCTTCATCTTCGGCAGCGAGGAAGAAGGCTCGGAAGTCGGTGACAAAATCGTCCCACGACTGCCATTCCGTGCGGCGGAGGCGATACCAGCCGAGTGCTCTCCCTTTCAAAATCTCGGAGAGGCACTGTACAATTTGGGTGGGGGTGACCATGTAGCTGTGTTGGAGGTCACCCAGCCGTTGTAAGAATTCGGCCGCTCCTGGGCCACCGTCGTATCGGGTCCCCCACCTTCGGATTCGTTCCATGGGCGTAGCCTCCGGGGCAATCATGCTGATGCCAGGGCTGTGCGTCAGCAGACTGTGCCCGGTGCCGGTTGCCGTTTCTGGCATGCTGGTGCTTTCGCTGGTTTCACCAGTGGGTTTGGGCGGTGCCATATTATTCGCTCGGCAGTGCGCAGTGACTCTTTGCCTTAGCTCGTCAAGCGTGCCAGTGGCGTCGAGTCCGTAGTCTTCCGCAGCTTTTACTAGGTCTGTTTTTCTTAGTTCGTAGACCCAGCTCACGCCTTGACTCATTCGACCTTCTCCTTTTCACGGTCCCTGTTCGGGCGCCAATTTGTGACCGTCTTCGGTTTGTGCGACGGTCGCCGGTGGGACGGAGAAGGAGTTTATTGCCGACTCAGTCGGTAAGGCCGGGTTCGTCAAATGAGTGGAGGCGTGTTAAACAATAACAATGTTTATTTAGCTGTAATTGTGTTTACATTGTCTTCCGCGTGACGGTTGCGGGGGCGGAGACTCGACTCGGTAAATCGCGACGGCGTGGTTCTCGCGGCGGCGGCGCTGGCGACGAGCTGGGGGATCAAGGATTTGGAGTTTTGTGGAACGTTCTACTCGGAAGGGCCTTAGCAGGCACGATCGTACGAGAGTCGTATAGTGGCGTTCCCGTGTGCAATAGGGCTCTGGCTGATAGCGGCGCGGAGACACCTTACAGGCGAGGTAAAGCACAAGATTTCTCTCGGCCTATTTAGGAAAAGAGGCTGGTTAGCGGCACAGCGTGACGATAGGCCAACGCGTGCACACCTCACGGAATCCAAAAATATGAGCTTCTTGACGGACGGTACGGCGGTGTTACGGCTAATCCGGGCGGAACAAGAGCTGTCAGTTTCGCTTGCCGCGGTCCTTATATTGCGAGCCCGCACATCTTCGCTCGCGAGACAGCTCGCGGTCGTGCGGCCGCCTAGCGGCCGCGGCGCGCACTCGGCTTATTGGCGCGGCGCCGTACGCCTGCGCGGCGCGTGACGTGACTTCGTCACAAGGTGAGGAAGTAAGAAGAGCGAAACAGAAGGCGGGAAATTTGAACGGGGCAAAAGGGAAAAGGAGATAAGATAGTCGTAGGAAGATAAAGGTAAGAGTCGAGAAGACGGCGAAAAGTGTGGACTCGAGAGGAGGAAGGTAAATGGCGGATGTTAAGGGAAACGAGGGGAGGGGGGATGGAACAGAAAAGGAAAAAGGAAAGCTGATAAGTGAGGGAAGGCAAAGGAATGATAGTGGGAGTAGCGTGGGCAGCTATGCGGGTAGTGTGGATAGCTGCGGGGGAAAAAGAGGAAGGAGAGGGAGGAGGAAGAAGGGTCGGGGGAGGAAAAGAGGAGAGAAGGGTTCAAAAGGAGTGGGAAGACTATGAGATCGCCGGAGGGAGGGGTGAAAGGGGGGGGGGGAGCGAAGAAAGAGAGGAGCTAGGGAATGTGGTGGGAATGTTGAAGGAGTTGATGAAGGAGATGAGGGAGGAGAAAAAGGAAATGAGAAAGGAGTTGAGGGAGGTGAAGGAAGAGATGAGAAAGGAAAGGGAGGAGAGAATAAAGGAGATGGAGGAATGGAGAGAGGAAAGGAGGAAATGGGAGGAGGGAAGGAGGGAGGAGAGGAGGAGGGAGGAAAAGATAGAAGAAAGGTTAGAGAGGATGGTGAGGGAGAGGGAGGGGGGAAAGAAGGTACAGGTGGGATACATGAAGATGTGGGTGAACGGAAAGATGAGAAGATGGGATGAATTGAGTGAAGGATGGGTGGAGGAACAGGGAAACGAAAGATAAGGGAAAGGGGGAGGGAGGGGAGAGTAAGGTGGAGGAAGGGGAAGGAAGGCGGAGTGTGTACAGGATTGCGTTCTGGAATGTGGCGGGGTTGAGAAACAAAGACGAGAAATTTTGGAAAGGCTTGGAGGAGTGGGACGTTATAGTGATGAGTGAGACGTGGTTGGAGGAGGGGGGGGGGGTGGGGAAATATAGAAAGGAGGATGCCCAGGGGGTATGTCTGGTTTAGGCAGTGGGCAAGGAGGGAGAAGAAGAAGGGTAGGGCAATAGGAGGAATGTTGATGGGGGTGAGGAAAGGGTTGGAAATGGGAGCGGAGGAGGAAGGAGGAAGGGAAGGGATCATGACGAAAAAGGTGAGGATGGGGGGGGAGTGGTGGAGGATAGTGGGGGTGTATGTGAATGGAGACCTTCAAAGGAAGTTGGGAGACATAGGGGAGTGGATGGAAGAAAGGGAGTGGGGAGTGAGGGGGTTAATAGGAGGGGATTTTAACGCTAGGACAGGGGAAGAAGGAGGGCGGGTATTAGGAGGGGAAGATGCTGAGGGAGGGGGAGGGGGGAGTAGGAGATCGAATGATAAGGAGGTAAATGGTGTATCCTAAACGGGGGTGCGGAAGGGGATGAGCAGGTGGAGTGGACTTTTACCAGAGGGAGATCTAGTACGGTGATAGATTATGTGATTGGGAATGAAGAGACGTGGGAGATGGTGGAAAGAGTAGAAGTGGGAGAGAGAGTTGACTCGGACCATCAACCGTTGGTGGTCTGGGTGAGGTGAGAGGACGAGGGTGGTGTAGCAAGGAAGAAAGGTGGTAGGAAAAGGGGAGAGGGAAGAGGGAATTGGACAGAGGAGGGGAGAAAGGAATTTATGAAGAGTTTTGGGAGGAGGGGGAGGGGGGTTGGGGAGTGGAGCTGGGGGAGAGGAAAATTTATACGCTAGCGTACGCGAACGATGTGGCGGTACTGGCAGAGGATGTAGAGGGGATGAAGGGGATGATGGGGAAACTTGAAAAGTACGTAGAGGGGAAAGGGCTGCAAGTAAATGTGGGGAAAACGAAGGTGATGATGTGTAGAAGGGGGGGGGGCAGGTGGAGTAAGGTGGTGTGGAGGTGGAAGGGAAAGGAGTTGGAGGAGGTAAGGAGTTTTAGGTATTTAGGGTGTGACGAAGTCACGTCACGCACCGTACGAATGCCCGGCCCCGAAAACAAAGGCCTTAGTTCGCGCCGCGACCGCTTGGCGGCCGCGGCCCCGCGAGGTCTCTCGCGAGTGAAGATTCGCGGCCTGCGAATATAAGGACCGCGGCGAGCGAGATTGACAGCTCTTGTCCCGCACGTATTAGCCGTTTCACACTGCCGTACCGTACGTTCAAGACGCTCTACATTTTTGGACATCCGTGAGGTGTGTCAGCAGCGGTCTATCGCCCTGCTGTGCCATTACCAGCCTCGTTACGATATAGGCCGAGAGAAATCTTGCGCCCTACCCACGTCGAAGAAGTATCTCTGCGCCCATTAGGCCGGAGACCTACTGCACTTCGAACCTCCGCTATACGACTCTCGAAAGGACGCGCCTGCTAAGGCCGTCCCGAGTAGGACGCTCTCTACACCGCATCCCAGTTCCTACGACACGCCGAAAACTCGCCGCCGTCGCGAAACGACGCGCCGTACCGCCGTAGCTCTTCCGTCGCACTCGGAATCAATGTACAAAGACAAATTTACTGCATACATTAGTGAATAAACCCATCTATTTATTCTAAACCACAGCATTGCTCATTCGCCGAACCCTGCCTTACCGACTGAGTCGGCAACCTATCCCTTCTCCGTCCCACCGGTAATCGTTCCGCAACCAATGGTTGCATGATACACGATAATTATACACGGAAATGGAGGACAGGAGGAACACGTGAAGGAAAGGGTAAGAAAGGGGGCTGCGGTGATGGGGCAGGTGTGGGGGATAGGGAAAAGGAAATTTGGGAAGGATTGGGGGAGAAGGCTTTGGCTTTTTGACAAGCTGGTGTGGGCGGTTATTAGTTATGGGGTAGAGGTGTGGGGATGGAAAGTTAGGGAAAAGGTGGAAGGGCTACAGGAGAGGTACTTGAAGTGGGTGTTGGGGGTGGACCGGAATACCCCAGGGTATATAGTAAGGGAAGAATTGCAGAGGGGGATGATGAAAGGAGGGGCGGGAATGAGGGCATGGGGATACGAGAGGAAGCTAGAGGAGGGGAAGGGGGGGGGAGTTGGCAAGAGAGTGCTGGGAGGAAATGAAGAGGAGGATGAGGAGAGGAAGGGTTTTGCAAGGGTGGGAGGAGGAAAGGGAGCAGTACTATAAGGACAGGGGGTGGACGGTGGATGAGGTGGAGAGGGTGAGGGATAAGGGGGATAAGGGGGGAGGAGTTGGTGCAGAGGGAGAGAAGGTTACAAGAAGAGGAGAGGTGGAGGAGGATAAGAGAGGCGAAGTATAATAAGTGGTACGGGAGGGTGAAAGGGATGGGGGTACCGGGGTATCTAAAGAAAGGGTGGGGGAGGGTAGGTGGAAGAGGGGGCGAGATTTAGGCTAGGGAATGAGATGAAGGGGGGGAGATATTGGGAGGAAGAGGAGAAAAGGAGGTGTAGGATGTGTGGGCAGGAGGAGAAGTCGTGGGAACACGTGTGGGAGGTATGTACAGGATGGGGGATTGAGAGGGGATGGCAGGAGGTGGTGACGGAGGTGTTAGGGGGTGAGGGGGAGGGGGAGGGGTGGATGAAGAAATTAGAGGAGAGAAGAGCGGTGTGTGGGGGGGGGTCGATGGTGAGAGTGGAGGAATGGGAGTGTGAGGGGAAGCGAGCGGAAGCGGAGGTCCGGGAGACGGGGGAGAGAGAGCGAGCGAGAGAGCGAGAATGTAGGGAATTAGATTAAGATAAGATAAGATTAGTTAAGATTAGGATAAGTTAGTTTTTAAGTTAATGATAAGGTAGATATAAGGAAAAGATGTAAAGGAGCGGGATTATGGGAGATTGTAACCCCTAGGGGAACAATAAAAACATTACTACTATAGTTACACAAAGTCAACCAATTCGACCGATCCATTTTATTGGCGAGGCTCCTCCAGAGGAAGCACCTCCGAAAAATAGTACGCCGCGTGTTTATGATATTAGTAGTCGTACCCGACAAGCAATCGCCATAGACACCATCGACTGTGATTTGAAAGAAGGATATCTTCCATTAGTTAAAACGATAGATGGAATTTATATTGGGGAAGCAGTCGTAAAAATTACAAACAACGTGTGCCATGTTCTCGCAATTAATACCTTGGACAAGGACATTCAAATAGAAATACCGCCTCAAGAAATTTTACCGTTCAAATATCATAATTTTCCTGAAGAACGCGAATACTTCGATTCTGACTCTGAACAGCAGGAGTCACCGGTATCACTGGACCGCGTAACCAAAATTTTATCAAAATTACATTTAGATCATTTCAATGATGAAGAAAAAGATCACGTAATGAAATTAATCGAGGAATTTCCTGAACGATTTCGTCTACCAGGTGACAAATTAGAATCCACACCTTTGGTACAACATCGAATACCTACAACAGATGATTTGCCCATTAACACTAGGCAATATTGGTTTCCACGAGTTCGTCAAAAAGAAATAGCTCGTCAAATTTCTAGTAAATTAGCAGAAGAAATTATTGGACTTTCAAATTCTCCATACAATTCACCGCTCTGGATAGTACCAAAGAAACCCGATTCGGAGGGAAATTTAAGGTGGAGATTGGTAATTGATTGTCGGAACCTTAATGAAAAAACAATAGGTGATGCATACCCCTTGCCTAACATCACGGATATTCTAGATCATTTAGGCGAGGCGAGATAATTTTCCACCTTTGATCTTGCCACTGGATTCCAACAAATCGAAATGGATCCACGAGACCGTGCTAAAACAGCTTTCACTACGCCTAATGGTCATTACGAATATATTCGTATGCCCGAAGGGCTCAAGAATGCTCCCGCGACGTTTCAAAGGCTGATGGATCAGGTATTGCGCGGACTACAGGGTGTGGAAGTATTTGTCTACCTCGATGACATTGTTGTTTATGCGAAAAATTTGGAAGACCATGAAAAAAAAGTTCGACGTCTATTTACGCGATTAAATGATGCAAAATTAACCCTTCAGCCAGATAAATGCGAATTTCTGAGAACTGAAGTCACATATCTAGGCCATATTATTAGTCGTTCTGGATTAAGACCAGATTCAAAGAAAATATCTGCGGTAAAACATTTTCCCCGTCCTAAAAATCAAAAGAATATACGACAATTTCTTGGACTCGCCGGTTATTATCGCCGGTTCATCAAGGACTTTGCAGCCAAAGCCAAGCCTCTTACAGAATTATTACAAAAGAACGCTAAATTTGTATGGGGGAGTGAACATAAAAATAGTTTCAAAATCCTACGTAAAGCGCTGTGCAAGAGCCCCATACTGCAATATCCCGATTTCAATAAGCCATTCACACTAACTACTGACGCATCTGATTACGCAATAGGCGCCGTACTTAGTCAAAATGTGGACGGACACGATTTGCCGGTAGCTTACCTTTCGAGAAATTTAACGAAGCCGGAACAAAATTATTTTACCACAGAAAAGGAATGTCTAGCAGTTCTTTTTGCAATATTAAATTTTCGACCATACCTTTACGGTAGAAAATTTACTTTGGTTAGTGATCACGAACCTCTAAAATGGATAGACTCGATAAAAGATCCGGGACAACGATTAGTACGTTGGAGATTAAAATTGCATGATTACGAGTATGAATTTGTACATAAACCTGGACGTTTAAATTCCAATGCAGATGCTCTGTCTCGAAATCCGGTTACAGAAATTAATAGTAGCTCCGATTCTAGTTTAAAGGACACATCTGATAGCGATTCAGAATGTAATATTAGGATTTCCAAAATTTTGCCTATTAAGAAACCTCCCGCTGATAGAAGGTTATCAACACCAAGCACTTCTAGATCCGTACCTGTAAAATCAAAATCTGTAGCTAACCCAATTGTCAAGAAAACTAAACGTACATTTCCATTAGATAAAAGTGCCATTGCAACAAGAACAAGTTCTACAGTTCCAACAGTCCTACCTAAACCTCCCATTAATTACGCGGAATTACCTACCACTGAATCCTCACAAAATTCCGAAGAAGAACCGCCTACTGAGGTGGTCAATCCACCGGTATTCCGAGGTCGAAAAAGTGTGTTACCTAGCCTCAAATCACCAATATTGGTCCAAGAGTTTCAACGCACCTTTTCTAAAGAAGAACTATCCGAGGTTTTGGACACTACTGAGGATGAAGCTGCCGCGGCTGCAACACCTGCCGAAGGCATAACAATAGAGGTTGCACCTCCATCCAATGATAGTGACGATAACGAGACCTGCCTCGACACTACTCAACCCATTAGGCTACAGGAACTTCAGGAATCTTTTAACCGTTTTGACCAATCGCTGCAGGAGCATAGCGACATTCTTCAAAAATCATCCGATGAACCAGAACCAGATACAGAAAATTCATTCCGGGAAGAATTGGATAAACGCGCAGAAGACTTGTGGGTTCAATATAAAACGCGAGGACAGGAGAGTGCTAGAGCGACAGCTACTGAAGTAGGACCTTCGAAATCTGAAATAGGGAGACATCTTTTGGAATCCATACAGGAAGAAGAAGAACTAAACACTGCCTCAGGATTTGATAATACATTAATTCACCGTCCACCGCGCCGATCCATGATACCAACTCCGTTACCGTCCAACAGACCACTTGCATTATCTACACCTTATTCACAATCCACTTATTCAAAACCAGGAACAAAACTTTCCGATCCGCTTTCTACCCCCAAACGTCCATTGGCTTCTGAATCAATGGACTTCAACAAAATTGGCCAATATCGACCAGGAATTCAAATAACAGAAAGTATACTCCCCGACATAGTAACTTCACCGACTTTCTCCCGAAGCGCACGCGGAGGGAATATTAATTTTACTCGAAACAGTTTAACGAACATTCGCGAAAATTACGTTCATTTTATTTCTTCTGATGTGGAATTGGTAACCCCAATAAGTAAATTACTCGCGGATATAGGGGCCATAAGCATAGAAAATCTGCGGAATACAAAGCCAAAGGAAGGTCAAGTACTCGTTACGCCGCGAGGTAAATACAAAATTTTTAGTGTAGTAATTAAAGAAAAGCATTATGATGATACTTCCATCGCAAAATTAGGTAATGCTTTGAAAAATTTAAGAAATACACATTTACAATCAGACATAAAAACCTTTAGAATTTCGAAATCCGGCGAATTTACTGATACACTTCCGCAGGGTACACTAGCTGGTATCTTATTAAATGTTTTTGCGGATAGTGATATCAAAGTAACTCTGTGTACCGGAAACATACAGGTACC
The DNA here is from genome assembly GCA_963932275.1 of Andrena praecox. NCBI lineage: Eukaryota > Metazoa > Arthropoda > Insecta > Hymenoptera > Andrenidae > Andrena > Andrena praecox. The sequence goes on along the minus strand of OZ010728.1, from coordinate 52,101,875 downwards.
GCCCGAAGAACTCCGTTCGAAAATTATTTCGGAATTGCATGAAAGCTTAATAGGAGGGCATAAGGGCGTAACAAAAACATATCAAAGAATTCGCGAAAGATTTTATTGGCCATCGATGCGTAACGACATTCAAAATTTCATTAGAACATGCAATAGTTGTCAGGAAAACAAACTTGTTAGGACAAAAACTCGTGAACCGATGCTCATAACCGATACACCATTAAAACCATTCGATAAAATATCATTAGATACTGTGGGACCTCTTCCATTGACTCCTAGCGGGAATCGGCACATTTTGACTATGCAAGATAATCTTACCAAATACTGCATCGCAGTTCCTGTACCGGATATAAAAGCAGAAACTGTAGCTCATGCGCTGGTCACGCATCTGGTTTTGCAATATGCGGCTCCACGCGCAATTTTAACTGATCAAGGTACTAGTAGTAATCTTTTATTTGATCCCCTAAGGGTTACAATTCCTCACAAACTTTCTCCTTCGCCATTCACACAATTTTTCCTTAAAACTACCTTATCCTACTTAATCTAACTTAACCTAACTTAACCTAAATCTTAAACTCTACATCTCCCCTCCCGCTCGCTCGCTCGCTCTCTCTCTCTCCTCGGTCCCCTGGACCTCCGCTTCCACTCGCTTCCCCTCTCACTCCCATTCCTCCACTCACACCTCCGAACCCCACCCACACCCCGCTCTTCTTTCTTCCAACTTCTTCATCCACTCTTCCCCCACCCCCTCATCCCCTAACACCTCCGTCACCACCTCTTGCCATCCCCTCTCAATTCCCCACCCTGTACAGACCTCCCATACGTGTTCCCACGTCTCCTCCTCCTGCCCACACATTCTACACCTCCTTCTCTCCTCCTCCTCCCAGTGTCTCCCCTCCTTCATCTCATTCCCTAACCTAAACCGTGCTACCCTCTTCCACCTATCCTCCCCCCACCCTTTCTTCATATACCCCGGCACCCCCACCCCTTTCACCCTCCCGTACCACTTGTTGTACCGCGTCTCTTTAATCCTCCTCCACCTCTCCTCTTCTTGCAACCTTCTCTCCCTCTCCACCAACTCCTCCCCCCTTATCCCCCCCTATCCCTCTCCCTCTCCACCTCCTCCACCGTCCACCCCCTGTCCTTATAATACTGCTCCCTTTCCTCCTCCCACCCTTGCAGAACCTTTCCTCTCCTCATCCTCCTTTTCATTTCCTCCCAACATTCCCTTGCCAACTCCCCCCCTTCCCCTCCTCTAACTTCCTCTCATATCCCCACGCCCTCATCCCCGCCCCTCCCTTCATCATCCCCCTCTGCAACTCTTCCCTTACCATATAACCTGGTGTACTCCGTTCCACCCCCAACACCCACTTCAGGTACCTCTCCTGCAGTCCTTCCACCCTTTCCCTTCCTTTCCATCCCCACACCTCCTCCCCATAACTAACCACCCCCCACACCAACTTATCGAATAACCAAATCCTTCTTCCCCAGTCCTTCCCAAACTTCCTTTTCCCAATCCCCCACACCTGTCCCATCACCGCAGCCCCCTTTCTTACCCTCTCCTTCACGTGTTCCTCCTGTCCTCCATTTCCCATCAATGTGTATGCTAAATATTTAAAACTCCTTACCTCCTCCAACTCCTTTCCCTTCCACCTCCATACCACTTTGCTCCATCTGCCCCCCCCCCCCTTCTACACCTCATCACCTTTGTCTTCCCCACATTAACTTGTAACCCCTTCCCCTCCACGTACTTCTCCAGTTTGCCCATCATCCCCTTCATCCCTTCCACATCCTCCGCTAGTACCGCCACGTCGTCCGCGAACGCCAGAGTATATACCTTTCTATCCCCCAGCTTCACCCCCCCCCAACCTCCCCTCCCCAGCACTTCGTCCATGTCCGCGGTCAGAAGAGTGAACATAATTGGGCTTAGCGGGCACCCCTGCCTTACCCCCCTTGCCGTCCAAAACCTCTCCCCCTCCTCCTCCCCCACTCTGACTCTTCCTATCGTTTCCCTCAGGACCTCCTCACACCTCACCACCAGCTCTTCCCTTACCCCCCTATCCCTCATAGCCTTGGCTAATACCTCTCTGTCCACCGAGTCAAACGCGGCCTTCATATCGACAAACAATACCACCAACCTTCTCTCCTTCCTCCCTACTTGCCTGTTTATCAGGTAATTTAGTGCGTATATGTTGTCGATACATCCTACCCCCCTCCTAAACCCCGTTTGACTCGGCGGCAGCAGCTTCTTCTCCTCTACCTCGACCCTCAGCCTCTCTGCCAGCACCGCAGCGTAGATCTTATACGCCGTCTGTGTTAATGTGATACCCCTATAATCTTCTACCCTTTCTCCGGCCCCTTTCTTCATCACCGGTACCACCACCCCTTCCTTCAAATCCTCTGGCCACCCTTCTCCCCTCCATACCCTGTTGCAGATTACCCACAGCCACTTTTCCACCTCCTCCCCCCCGCACTTCCACACCTCATTCTGTATTCCATCCCCTCCCCCCGCCTTCCCGTCCTTTAGACTCTTCACCACCCTTCTTATTTCCTCCCTTCCTATCTCCCTCTCTCCGTCCCTCTCCCTCACCCTCCCTTCACCTTTCGTCACCCTCCATTCCACCCCTCCCAACAGTCCCCTGAAATACTCGTCCCATTTCTCCATTGCTATCTTTTCATTTACCCTCTTTCTCCTTCCCCTCTCTCTATTCACTACCTTCCACACCTGTCCTTCTGTCCTTACCCCCTCCAGCTCCCTTTCCCAGCGCTCCATCTCCTTCTTCCTCTTTTCCTCACACATCCTTCCATATAACCTCTTCCTCTCTCTATAACCCTTCCCATCTCCTCCCTCCCTTCTCCACTTTCTCAACTCCCTCCTCACCTTACTCTTCTCTTCCCTACACTCCTCATCCCACCAGCCTCCCTTCCTTTTCCTCTCCCTCCCCCTTTCCGACTTCCCCACCGCTACCTTTATCCTTTCTCTCAACTCTCTCCACTCCTCCTCCAGTCCCCAATCAACCTCCTCCCTCTTCCCAAAACTCTTCATAAACTCCTTTCTCCCTTCCTCTGTCCAGTTTCCTCTTCCTCCTCCCTTCTTCCCATCACCTTTCTTCCTCTCCACACCGCCCTCGTCCTCTCCCCTTACCCAGACCACCAACGGCTGATGGTCCGATTCTACTCTCTCTCCCACTTCTACCCTTTCCACCTTCTCCCAAGTGTCTTCATTCCCAATCACATAATCAATCACCGTATTAGCTCTCCCTCCTGTAAATGTCCACTCCCCCTGCTCATCCCCCTCCACACCCCCGTTTAAAATACTCCACCCCCTTTCTTCCAAGTATTCGCACAACCTCGTCCCATCACCATTTACCTCCTTATCTTTCGACCTCCTACTCCCCCGTCCCCCTCCCTCAACCTCCTCCCATCCCAATACCCGCCCCCTTCTTCCCCTGTCCTAGCGTTAAAATCCCCCCCTATTAACCCCCTCACTCCCCATTCCCTCTCTTCCATCCACTCCCCTACGTCCTCCAACTTCCTTTGCATGTCTCCATTCACATACACCCCCACTATCCTCCACCACTCCCCCCCCCATCCTTACCTTTTTCGTCAAGATCCCTTCCCTTCCTCCTTCCTCCTCCACTCCCACTTCCAATCCCTTCCTTACCCCCATTAATATCCCTCCGATTGCTCTACCCTTCCTCTTCTCCCTCCGCGCCCACTGTCTACTCCACGTATACCCCCTGGGCAGCCTCCTTTCTATATTTCCCCACCCCCCCCCCTCCTCCATCCACGTCTCACTCATCACTACCACGTCCCGCTCCTTCAAACCTATCCAAAAGTCCTCGTCTTTGCTCCTCAGCCCAGCCACGTTCCAGAATGCAACCTTGTATATACCCCGCCCCCCCTCGCTCCCCCTCACTCCCCTCTCCCTCCCCCCTTTCCCTTATCTTTCGTTTCCCTGCTCTTCCACCCAGCTTTCTCTCAGCTCATCCCATCTTCTCATCTTTCCGTTCACCCACATCTTCATGTATCCCACCTGTACCTTCTTTCCCCCCTCCCTCTCCCTCTCCGCCTCTCTTTCCACCTTCCATCTTGCCTTTCTTTCCTCCTCCGTCAGATCATCATCTATCCTCTCCTTCCTTCCCCTCAGTTTTTTCCTCGCCTCCATCACCTTTATTTTCTCCTCCCTTCCCGTCAGCTTCACCAAAACCAGACCGCTACCTTCCTTCCCCCTTCTCGCTACCCTTCTCACCTCCCTTATCCCCCCCTCCTCCAATCCCATCGTGGCCCACAACTTCTTCACCTCCTTCTCCTCCTCTATCCCCTCTACCCCCAGCCCCCTTACCATAACATTATTCCTTCTCTCCTCCCTCTCCTTCTTGTCCTGTTTTAACTCCATCCTTCTTACTCTTACCAAACAATCCTCCACTTCTCCCCCCTCCCCCCTCCCCATACTACCCCTCCCAACCTTTTCTCTTTCCCATTTCTCTATCTTCCCTATCATTTCCTCCACCCTCCCATCCCTCTCTGCCATCCTCTCCAACCTTTCTTCTATCTTTTCCCTCCTCCTCTTCTCTTCCCTCCTTCCCTCCTCCCATTTCCTCCTTTCCTCTCTCCATTCCTCCATCTCCTTTTTTCTTTCCTCCCTTTCCTTCCTCATCTCCTCCTTCACCTCCCTCAACTCCTTCCTCATTTCCTCTTTCTCCTCCCTTATCTCCTTCATCAACTCCTTCAATATCCCCACCACATTCCCTATGTCCTCTCTTTCTTCTCTCCCCCCCCTTTCTCCCCTCCCTCCGGCGATCTCGCAGTCTTCCCACTCCTTTTGAACCCTTCTCTCCTCTTTTCCTCTCCCGACCCTTCATCCTCCTCCCTCTCCTTTCTCTTTTTTCCCCCGCAGCTATCTATACTCCCTGCATAGCTGCCCACGCTACTCCCACTATCATTCCTTTGCCTTCCCTCACTCATCAACTTTCCTTTTTCCTTTCCTGCTCCCCCCTCCCCTCTTTTCCCTTATCATCCGCCATTACCCGTCCTCCTCTCAAGCCCAAACTTTTCGCCGTCTTCTCGACTCTTACCCTTAACTTCCTACGTCTATCCTTTTTCCTTTTACCCCGTTCAAAACTTCCGCCTTCTGTTCCTCTCTTCCTACTTCCTCACCTGTCCGCTAGATACCTCCACCTACTCCTCTGCCTACCTCTTCCCGCCAAACTGAAACCTATCCTCCTACCTAACCTCCAAACCGCTCCCTTGTCCTGCTTCACACTTCGCCACCCACTATTCCTGCCCTTTTCCCTTTATTCTCCCCTCTTCCTCACCTCTCCCCTAACCTTCTCCACTCACTCCCTATCCTCTCGTATCTCCCTCCACTCACACTTCTTTCACACAATCCGCACCACCAAAGACACACTTCTGCCACTCTCGCGACCGGAAACGGAAGTCCCTGATCAAGGTACTAGTTTCATTAATAAAGTATTAAAAGAATTGGCAAAAGTTTTCAAAATCAATCATGTAACTACTTCCGGTTACCGTCCGCAAACAAATGGTGCTTTAGAACGTAGCCATATAGTCTTAACTGAATATATAAAACACTATCTAAATGATTTTGATGATTGGGATAAAATAGTACCATTTGCAATATTTTCTTATAACACGTCTGTTCACGAGGCAACAAATTTCACCCCACATGAATTAGTATTTGGCGAAATAGCACGCTGTCCTAGTGCATTTCCTACAGATGAGTCTTTATTAACGTATAACGGCTATCTCCGAGTGTTTGGGATTGGCCGCGGCGATGCGGCCAACCGGGCACGTTCGCGTTGACGCGAGGAGCGCGACATTTGAACGCGCTCTCGTTCTCGATGCCGCGGCTGGACGATCGCGGTGATGCCTGGTCGGGCCATCTCGGCGCTGACACCTAGACTAATCAGCTATTGTCTCTCCCGCCTAATTGGCATTGTCTCGCGGCACAGACGTGGGCCGTGCTGATTGGCTAGGTGTCGGTGCCCGAATCGGTGGCCCGGCCCGTGCCGTTGCTGCGATCGCTCGCTCGCCTGTGAGTCGCGTGTCGATAAACACGTCCGTGTCGACTTCTACGCCTTCCGCAGAAAGAGCTATCGGTGCTCCGATAAAATCGAAATCGAGTTCCGCTCGGCCCTTTTTACTTCGCGTACTTGCGCCGTTGTTTCTTAGTTAAAATAAGTGTGTGTGAACTTAGTATTTAGTAGAAAACTGTTCGCTAGTGATAAACGTGCTCGTTTATTGTTAAGTCATTTCCTTACATTAGAAATACGAATAACGTATAAGTGCTTGGCTCACGCGTGAGTAAAACTTGCTCGCGCGTTAAGCAAGAACGGAGGTGCTCCACGTTCTTGTCCAAACACCGAGATTTGTTAACGCGATTAACAGAAATGCAGACTTTGGCTGCACAGAATTTGATATCGGCTAAACATAAGTCAAAATTATACTACGGTGAAAAAGCGCGACCATTCCAGGGTAAAATTGGCGACATGGCACGCGTTTTAGTAGAAGTCAGGATAGGAAAATTTGGCAGTCGATATCACGGTCCTTACAAAATTGTTGGAATTTTAGAAAAGAATAATATTATATTACAAAAGAAATCTGGCGAACGATTTGTAAAGCATGCTGATAAACTATTACTACACCACCAAAATGATTAGGCCTCAATTTCCGATCTAATCGTAGAATAGAGTTAAATTAAATTAAGAAAATTGGTAACTCTTCTTTCTGTGATGACCTGGATCACACTAACCTCCGCAAACCATCGGAGAACACATGAAACATCAAGAGTTCATTCGTTCTGGGAATTCTGCTATACTGCTTACGGGGTAGCGTCAAGAGAGTGCGGTTCCCAATGCCTTGTAGGAAGAGGAAGCCTGAGACTCCACTGGAGGACGCGGAAGCGCCAAAGAAGATAGCGCGTGATCGCCCACCAGATCAACCCGCCGCTTCGTCATTGCCATGTCAAAGAGCAATCGTGGATTAATCTGCACCAAATTAATAATTTAGAGACGATAATTGGTCCAACCATTACGGGTTATGGGGAAACCCTTGATCAATAATCGTATTAATCTTCTGGTGTCTATGCATTTGGAATTTTTGTCAGTCTTGTTGTTTGATAGATATGTCGAGCCCAGGGATCATCAACCATGGGAATTTGCGACGGATCTTTGTGTATCGCCTAGTACGGTTTACAAAACGCAAGGATTTGTTGAGAATCTTCCGCCCTCACGGAGCCGAATACGCGGTCTTAAGGGTCCAGCCCAGCGGGAACGTGGCCTTCGTGACATTCACCACTCCGCGGCAGCCAAGGTAGCGAACGACGCAACAATTCAACCGATCACCCTGCACAAGAGAAAGCTCCGGATCATGGTCGCCGACGCATGGCATGGCTTCAACCTGCCGTCTTCGAGTCGGCCATCTATTTCCGTTCCTGAGTGGGACAACCCATTTCCAGGGTACGAGCCGGTTCGCTCAGCGCTCCTGCCAGTGGAGGTGATTGCGCGGATAGCGGCGTTCTTGCCTTTTGCCGATCGCGCCCACATGTGTAACCGTTAAGCCGCGGGGTTACCGGTGGGACGGTGGAGGAACCGTATCGCCAGCTCAGGACGGTGGTCCAGGGCCGCCGATCGAATGACTGAATACGTAGAGGTAAGGTAGAGTACGATAATTTATTTCGTCGAGAGTACAGGGTATCCCGGCCAGGTCTATGCTGGCAAACAGAGTATGTACGGCTTAAACCTAGACTTAGCCTATCGGCGCGGATCGCGTCGCGTACTTCGGAGCGTTGGTCGGCGATGCGTATCGCGGCGCGTATCTCGGTGCGTATATCGGTGGTCGATTCGGCGAGAGTGGAGAGGAAAGACGATTTGACCCTTCGGTGTCCAGGCGGGCCAACCCTGCCAATGGACCCTGGTCGGAGAGTCGGGGGGGTCCGGTCACCCAGTGGGCACAGCCCGCGGGTGAGTCGGCGACTGTCAGGACGCTCTCGAGAACAGAGATAACTCTGTTCGGGAGATCGATGGCGGTTATCGGTATTTCGTCCAGAGGATGGCTCACGCTGTCCTTCTGGGAACCGTGGAGGTGTGGAGGCGAAAAATGCACAGAGACTCAGTCTGTGGACGCACGAGAACTGGTGTGAAACACGGGCGCTTGGCTTTCGCAAGAACGAGTGTTACTGCACAAGAACGTGGAATCGCACAGGAGGTCTCCGGGAGAGGCGTACTTCGTACTAACGCTCTAGGCGGTCTCTCCCAAATAGGCCTATGCCCCCGACCTGTATGTCCTCGTCCGCACATTTTCGGCAGCGAGAGAGTCTCTCGCTGTGAAACCCTCTCGCGCCAGTTCTCGGTATTGCGGACGAGTGGTGGGGGGCAAGACCGTTGGCGTAGCGCGGTACGCGCTGCCTCGGTCGGGCGCGTGGTGGGGGGTAAGATCGTCGTCCCACCGGCGTAACTCGTTACACATGGAACAGGTGTCAAGGACTTGGAGGGCCGGAGTACACGATTCCTTCCGGAAAATACTAAAACTCGACCTCGGCGATTGGCGATGGCCCGGAATGCAGGAATGGAGGCGAATAAGAACTGACGCCTTCTATTGGGTAACAGCGCGGTGCGCCCCTTTCTTAAAATCCGTAATTCTAGATGATGAGTTGGCCGCCGAAGATCTGCGACCTCAGCTGTTGGCCCTGATCGCCAAGAACTGCCTTGCACTGAAAGAGCTGGATGTAACGGCCGTTAACGCCCGACCATCGGCTGGGTGGATGGTACCTTCGTCGGCGAACCTCGAAGCGCTCGGCAGTCTGAGCCACTGCACCGAACTACAGATGAGCCTACTGTACCCGGACGTCGGTGCCCAGTTCCTTAAAGACATGCCTTCGCTCAGGAAGTTGACCTGTAGGGACAATCAGGAAATAACAGACGAGGACGTTTGCGGTCTCGTCAGAAACAGCGCCACCATAGAAATAATGGATCTGGAGGGCTGCGTACATATAGGACGCCCTTTTATAGAATGCGTATACTCCGCCCTACGTGGCGATCCTCACAACCACCGAATCGAAATTCGTGTCGGCGGAACGAGCGCGATGTCCCGCAGGCGTGACAGGCAGCTACTCCACGTTTTCTTAAATTATACACGGCACTCCAAATGTACTTACGCCTAATCATCATCGGGGACGATGATTCCAAGGGGGGAGGGGTGTTACGTGCCGACCAATTTTAAAAATTTTGGAAACTCAATCTAAGACATTGACAATTGTTCCAACCACCTAGGTGTGTTACGGGATATCCCTCGAACAATTGTCAATGTTCTATTAACCAGAGCTTTTTATAGTAATAATTTAATCCGATTCAAAGCCTGTCACGCCACGGCATATTCTCATGGAAGATTATTGTCAGCGATCTTCCAACGCTGTCGACGTTCTTAGAATGCGTGGTGATAAGCCTTTCGAGGCATTGTAGTAGACCACTTTATATTTTTCTTCCCTGTTAAATTTTGTCACACCATCATTGACACCTGATCCTACCATTGAGTGTTGTGGGAGTTTCCCTCGATCAATTGTCAATGATTTATAAACCGTATTATAATCATAATTTTATACGAGCCGTTACGCCACTGCGTTCTTCCATGCGAAAATCTTCCAACACCGTCAACGTTCTTAGAACGCCGGGCGCGATAACAACTTGGATGCTGGGAACGTTCCGAGCGACGACGGTTGGGCCCGTGTGCATGAGGTGCAGAGTCAGCAATTTTGGCGCTCTTTGTGCAAAGGCCCGAGTGCTCGGGCCTACCCTGCAAACGCTCGGGGCAGTCGCCTGTTAAGTCGCGTTGTGCGCTGACGTTCTGCCCGAGGACATATTGCCGCATTGTTAATCGGTCTATAAGCCGGAGTTCCACTGTGCCCTAGTGAACGTGGAAGGATTTAGCCCTCGTAGAGACTGTATATAATTACATACCATCTTATTCAATTTTTACTATTTTGGCAGTCGCCTGTTAAGTCGCGTAGTGCGCTGACGTTCCGCCCGAGAGCATATTGCCGCATTGTTAATCGGTCTATAAGCCGGAGTTCCGCTGTGTCTTAGTGAACGTGGAAGGACTTAGCTCTCGTAGAGACTGTTTGTTGAAACTTCATTCATTTTAATCGTTTACATTTTATTAAATCGCTTATATTCCCACTTTTAAAAATTAAATACAAAACACTGTGAACTGTTTCGACATTGGTGTGGTGTGCGACGCTCCTGCGCTTCATCATCCTGTACGCGAGTAGTATGGTAAAGCGGGTTCCAACCCAGGTCCCCTGAGGGGGGGTGCGGGGCGGGGGGAAGTGAGGGCGCGCGGGGGAGTGCGGTGGAGGGAAACATGGGCGCGGGGGGTAGCGGGGGAAGTGGGGAGTGAAAGACCGATTGCGCGCGCACGAGCCGCGGAGTGGGGGAAGCCGGTATCGTGGAGGGGATCAGTCCGAGCCGAACCGCCGCGGAGACCTCTCCACATCGGACCCACCCCCGAAAATTAATCATCGGGTCATCCCCTCCCTCTAAAAAAATTTCTGGGGCCGGGTCTTGTATGAAAAAAATCTTTTTTCAGACTCGATCCAGCCCCAAAAATTTTTTTCCCCCAAATATATTTTCCAAACCATTATAAAGTTTAATACTTTATTCTTAAAATTATGAGGAAAGGGGAACGATTGAAATATGATTATGTGGCGTCAGCCGAAAATTAATCATCGGGTCATCCCCTCCCTCTAAAAAAATTTCTGGGGCCGGGTCTTGTATGAAAAAAATCTTTTTTCAGACTCGATCCAGCCCCAGAAATTTTTTTCCCCCCAAATATTTTTCCAAACCATTATAAAGTTTAATACTTTATTCTTAAAATTATGAGGAAAGGGGAACGATTGAAATATGATTATGTGGCGTCAGCAGAAATGTTGAACCTAAAAATTATGAGGAAAGGGAGGCGGAAGACGAGTAAATAAAATGGATAAATAATATATGGTTAAGAAATTTTATTTAAAATTAAAAGAATATAATTTGACATTTTTCCTACAAGCATCAGCTAGAATATCATTGATGGCGCATGCTAACAGTTCGCAATCTATATGATAATCCTCACAATAATGTTCACTATCATGTATTATTTTAGCAGCATGACGCGCGTCAAACGTTTCGCAGACAACATCGCTTTGCTGTAGCACGTTAACAAAAGTTTTAAATTTCGTCTGCACATCTTTTACATTTTGATACAACCGCGAATATACACAGCTTACACATGGCTCAAGATTTAATAAAAATGTTACTGTATCCGGTTTGAAATACAACGGCTTATCATGTAGCATCATCCTCACAATTGGAGAATTATAGATCTTACAAAAATCTATCGTTAATTTATCCATATGCATCGAAGGTGATCCAGGTAATCGTGAATGTTCTTCAATGGCTGTACGATTGCTGCATAGCGCATGCCATGTACACCATGGTAACGTGAGATACATCCCACGATTGTCACCGAGAACAATTTCTACATCGATCGTAGGTCCTACGCTGATTCCAATTTCCAAATATTTGCTGCCCATGAATGTTAATGCGTATCTTCTGACCATGATACGCGATGTTCGGTGCGAGCTAAGAGAACAATCAAAGATATGAAATTGTTTACACAAACAAAAAATTTAAGAATATGTAAAAATTAAGCCTTACCAAACAACTGTATCCTCCCCACATTGAGCTACACCATCATCCTGCATGATCGGAACGTAATAATTCATACGTCTGGCGTTTCCTTCAACACTAGTACTGCAAATTTTTTTTTCAGAGTAGTATTTGTTCCGTCGAAAGTCACTGAGGCTACTGAGCGATCGATGGAATAGCGTCAGGGAGCCGTCTTAAATAGCGGTGTGATTGCTTCCCCCACCACCGCATTTCATTTTAAAACTTCCAACTTTTCCATAATGTTTTTCAATCTTAACGATGCAGCATATCACACAATCGCATGTAATTTGAGTCTCACCCTCAAGGATATAAGTCTTGGCACGTGTTGAATGTAATATAATACTTTTGAAAGCGTCGAATCTTAGAATTATGTGTCAGCAGAAACTGCGTCGTATGATTTTGCGCACTAATTCGTCATAAGCGTGAATCATAGAAAGAATTATGCTGCATCAACAGAAACTGCAGAGAACCATGTTGGGACGGATCGCCATTTTTTTTTACATGCAATGCATTCGAGGGAGAGGATACACCGAAAGAGTTAGACAGAGATATCGAATTGCGGTACCTAGTTATAAAAGCGCGCTCCAAACTACACAAAGCCTCAAATCGTTGCAACGTGTTGCGCGGAAAAGATATCACATTTACATTCCATTTACGATCATGGAAAAATTCGCGCAAGTAGAACATCAATTATTGGATCAATCCGAACGATTGATTTCGCGAGAAGAATACATCGCGTGGGAAGAACGGTGCAGCGAGTGTATCGAATCGTTGGAAGAACACAGCCGAGTGAAATGTCCGCGATTATCGATTGGGGTTCGACAATCATTGGTTGCTCGAATCGCGCGGCTCGAAGGACTAAAATATTCGCTGCGCGGACGTTTTGTGCGTGAAGGTGCCGGACATTCGAGCACAGGACTTTTGTGGCGCGAAATAGACACTGCGTTCGATAGCCGCGTATTAACTGGTGCCGTGCTAAATTCAAATTACATCGAGCCACGCAACTTCCTCCAAGATGCAGCGACCATTGTGTTGGAGCATGTGCAGGATGCTTTGAGGAAACATCGAAGCCTCAAAGTGAACACGATGTTTAACGGTGAATTTGTGGCGGGTGACAAGCATGCTTGTAAAAGCATCAATACCCGAAACTGTGAACTCTTCCGCACATCCGATCTGCAGGAGTGGTACCAACGATGCGTTATCGAACCCACCCTGGCATCGTTGGAAGAGTTCCAGGAACGCGACAGCGGATGGGCATTGACGAGAATCCTGAATCTGACAGTTAATGTTAACAAGTACAATCCGCTGCGTGCAGGGTGTCGCTACAAGTTACCACAGAAATTGTTGCTAAAAAATGCAACAATTAGTGTACAATCCACAGACAATGCGTGTTTCGCGTGGGCAGTGGTCGCCGCTCTCCATCCCGCTGAAAGACATACTGATCGCCAAAGTTCATACCCAGACTATGCTTCCGTGCTAAATCTCCAGGGTATTGAGTTTCCATTGTCCCTGAAGCAAATTGGGAAGTTTGAGCGACAGAACGAAATCTCCATCAACATGTACAGTTTCGAGGAGCGATTGGAGAAGGACACCGAGAGGATAACTGTTACAGTCTTTCCGCTGCGTCTCGCCAACCAAAAGAGGGATCGACACGTCAACCTGCTCTACACACCGAATCAAGAGCACGGTGATGTAGGACACTTTGTGCTAATCAAGAACTTGTCCCGGCTGGTGAGCGCACAACTGAGCAAGAACAAGGCAAAGAAATTCATCTGTGACCGGTACGTATATAAACTTGTGAAATGTTAAAATGTCTCGTGAAAAAAAAAATTTTTTTTATGGTTTTGCAGATGCTTGCACTACTTTGGATCCGTCGATAAGTTGGAGACCCATGCAGTGGACTGCGGGAAAATGAATGACTGTGCCATTCTGCTGCCCAGCGAAGGCAGCAATTTCCTCAGTTTCAAGAACCACTGCATGAAGGAGCGACATCCATTCGTGGTGTATGCAGATCTCGAGTGCATCATCGAGAAAACGGAGGACCGCCTGATGGGAGATGCGGATTCTAAATTACGCGCATACCAGCAACATAAAGTGCACAGCATTGCATATTATATGCATTGTTCGTACGATACATCGATATCGTTATATCGATGTCGCCGCGACGTGGATTGTATTTCATGGTTCGTCGACGAACTAAAAAATTTTGCAGATTTTGTCAAACCCATTCTAGCCAATAATGCTTCTATGGAAAAGTTGACGAAAGACCAGTGGATAACATTTCGCAATGCAACAAATTGTCATATTTGCGAAGAGCCATTCGAGGCAGATGATGTACGAGTTCGCGATCATTGCCATATATCCGGGCGGTTTAGAGGACCCGCACATTCGAAATGCAATTTAAAATATAGAAATGCGTTTTACATCCCCATAGTTTTTCATAATTTATCCGGCTATGATTCACATTTCATTATCATGGAAATAGCTACCGCTTTCAAAGGTCATGTTGATGTATTACCAATAACTAAAGAAAAGTATATTTCTTTCACAAAAAATGTCGAAGATCCGGCTGAATCAGACTCGCGAAATCATATTAAATTGCGATTCATCGATTCATACAAATTTCTCAATACCAGTCTCGACAAATTAGCATCTTTTCTTAACACAGATCAATTAAAAATTTTACGATCCCAATATGAAACATTATCCATTGAAGATTTCAATTTATTAACGCGAAAGGGTGTCTTTCCATATGAATACCTTGATTGCGCGAACAAGCTGCAGGACCCGTGCTCACCACCGCGCGAGTCATTCTACAGTTCGTTAACGGGTGAGACTGTATCCGAAAGCGATTATGCACACGCTGAGACTGTGTGGCAACGTTTCAGGATTAGAAACTTGGGCGAATACAGTGACATGTATTTGAAAACAGATGTCTTGTTATTGGCAGATATTTTTGAAAATTTTCGCGAAAGTTGTATCAAGAGTTACGGATTAGATTCAGCGCATTATTATACATTACCTGGTTTCACATGGGATGCTATGTTAAAACATACCAAAATTACATTTGAATTGCTCACCGACGTCGATATGGTCATGTTTATCGAACGTGGTATACGTGGGGGTTTAAGTCAATGTTCTGGAAGATACGCACATGCCAATAACAAGTACATGCCATCTTACGACACATCGGAACAGTCATCGTACTTGATGTACTTTGACGTGAATAATTTGTATGGATGGGCAATGTGTCAGCCCCTGCCATACGCTAAATTTCAATGGGTCGAAGATGTTGCAAATTTTGATGTGTCTTCAATCGCTGTCGATTCGCCCACGGGATACATTCTCGAGGTAGATCTGGAATATCCGCAACGTCTGCACGATGCTCATGCAGATCTACCATTCTGTCCGACGCGTGCCAAACCACCTGGCAGCAGACAGGACAAGTTACTTGCGACATTATACGATAAGCAGCGTTGCGTTATCCATTATCGCAACCTGCAGCAGTGTACGCGTCACGGTCTTCGTTTTACAAAGATACACCGCGTGCTGCAATTCGCTCAATCTCCCTGGCTCCGCGATTACATCGAACTAAATACACGGTTCAGAACAGGCGCGACAAACGATTTTGAGAAAAATTTATACAAATTGATGAACAATGCGGTATTTGGTAAAACTATGGAAAACGTGCGAAACCATGTAGACGTAAAACTTTTAACACATTGGGATGGACGATTCGGTGCGGAGGCAATGATTGCGAAACCAAATTTTCACAGCCGAAGCGTATTTTCGGAAAATTTAATAGCTGTTGAATTGCGCAAAATCGAGGTGAAATTCAACAAACCGATATACGTGGGTATGTGCATTCTGGACATATCGAAAATTTGTTTGTATGAATTTCACCATGATTACATGTCTCCACTGCTCGCTCAAAATTGTAAAATTCTGTATACCGACACTGACAGCCTCATTTATCACATTCAATGCGAAGATATCTACGAGACCATGAAACGCAATATCGATAGATTCGACACATCCGATTATCCCGTCGACAATACATATAATATGCCGCGTCTAAATAAGAAGGTTCCAGGGTTGATGAAGGACGAAAATAATGGAGCGATAATGACCGAATTCGTAGGTCTTAGAGCGAAAATGTATGCACTTCGCGTAGACGGTAAAAAAGATACGGAAAAGGCGAAAGGCGTCAAGACCAACGTCATAGCCAGGACGATAACTTTCGACAACTACGCGCAGTGTTTGCAAAAGGAGATCGAAATGGTTCGCAGGCAATCATGCATACGGTCTAAATTGCACAAAGTGTACACCATTTCCGAATCCAAAATCGCTCTAAGTCCATACGACGACAAGCGGTATATCGTCCCGATTCGACCGACACTCTGCCCTGGGGACATTACAAAATTCCATTGTAAAAATATCGATGTAAAATAGAAAATTATTGTATTTATTGTATAATATAACATGCTTCACACATGTATGGAAATTATTATAAATAGTGGAATTATTGCATATGTATCATTGTATATATATAAACTGGATTATAAATGGTTGAAATAATGTGTAAAAAAATAAAAATTGTCTGCTCATTTACATATGTATATGTATATGTATATCATTGTATTTATTGAACCATGTATTATTATTTTACAATACATTATTTTTATTTATCCATGAATTGTGTGATTTATCAAACCCCAGCCACTTGACGTATACCTTATCCCCCTTCCTACGCAACACTTTTTCCACTAAATATACATCAGGATCGGCGACGCGTTGCAGCTCATGTTCATAGAATCCTCCGGCAACTGGTTTTCCACAGGAATCGACGAGCAGATACGTCGCAGGATTAGTTGTCTGTACTTTGGCTATCTTGAACACCTCCGTTGTCCAATTCGGCGTATAGCCTTTATCGAAGATGGTTTTAAATTTGCTCACGCGCACAAACTCGCCCAATTTGAATCTTGCTGGAGCAGCGATCTTTATGTTGCTGTATATGGTGGCTAGCAGCTTATCGGCGAACGCAGGAGTAACATCGCGAGGACGCATTGTGATGGTTCTATGTTTTCGTGCGTTATAATCTGCAAGTAGACGCGGTAGCGAATCGGTCCATTTATAGGTTCCATTGTGCGTAAACATTTTCCACATATTGTTCTTCAAAGTTCGATTGAAACGTTCTACGACGGAGGCCTTCATCACCGAATACGTCGAATAATGATTAATGTCGTGTTTTGTCAAGAGTTTCTGCACATCGGTGTTGTAAAATTCTTTTCCTTGATCGGTTTGCAAATTTTTCGGATATCGATCTCTAAATATCTTTGCAAACGCTTTAGTCACCTCAGCGCCACTTTTAGTCTTGAGCGGTATTGCCCATGCATACTTGCCCAGCACATCGATGACTGTGAGTATGTAGTGGTGACCTTGGTTGAATCGCGAGTACGGACGCATTTCTACAACGTCAGCTTGCCACAGATCATCGTATCCTTGCACTATGACGCGTCTCCGCGGGAAATGTCTTCGAGCTGGAGCATGCAATTCCTCAACAAGTTGTTGCTTCTTGTGGCTGTGGTTTTCTTCTTTACTCATGGATTTCGATAATGACAACATGTTTGATCGCAGAGGTGTCTTTGACACGAATGATGCGATTATTATCGTGTACATGCATTATGTGCTTCCCGTTGGTCCGAGGAAATTCTGAACAAGTTCGACCGTCTCGCATGATTCTCCTTCGCAGCGCTGCTGTGGAATAGAATTCGACGCCAGTGATATCTTTTGAACACTGTTTTGCAACGTCAGCATATCTTTCTGAAACATGATCAGCTTCCTCTCTAATTCTTCCAGCTGCTCTCTCAAAAGTTTAATGCTCTTTTCCACGTATAGTTTATTGACGGCATCGGTGTCGACCGCCGGCTGAGCTACGCGTCGTATCTTGCGTGATTTTGCATCAAAGTCAGCACCAACCACGCAAAGAGCGTTATCTCGCATGTAATTTCGAAGCACACCATTCCATTTGTAATAGTCCATTCTAGCTGCTCCACTCTTCCCGAGCGATACCCCAAATTTGTTGATTGGCATCTCGACGTATACAGTGCAAATCATCGGCGTGCGGTTTAATTTATAATGAGGCCTACCTCGCGGAGTTCCTCGATAATCGATAGAATTTCGGGATCATGAGAGTTGTTACCCGCCTGACGCGACGCTTCCAACAAACGCAATCCGTCCACCAGTTCGTTGGGATCGTTCCAGTGCACGTAATCTATCTTATTACCGTTTACCACCATGGCTCGCGGTGTCGCTAGACCTTTCCCTGCCCTACTAGTCGATACACGGGGGAGTAGCGGTGCAATTACATGTTTGTACTTGTATCCCTTGTTGCTCAATATGGGCTTTTTAGCGATATGATCGCGTCTGTGGGCATTCGTCGCCAGCAGTATACTTTTGTATTTATGTTTATCGGCATCGGTGTATGTGGTATCGTCGGGAATTCTCTTGAAAATCAGTTCGTAAAGACCGGGTGTTCCTCCATATCTTACACCATCTATGATTATACAGGGTGTCCCAAAAATGTCGGACTTCCTTGAAAGGGGTTACTCAGGGGGTGATTTGAAACAACTTTTTCCTTAGCGAAAATATTGTCCGAAGCTTCGTTAAGGAGATATTAACCAAAAACCCCGACCAATCAGAGCGCGCGCCTTCCGCTTGAGTTCCCGCGGTAGCGTTGGCTACGAGGTAGGCGACCGCGCTTGTGCTACGAACGTACGAACAAGCAAGTCGGCATGCATCGAAGGAAACCGCGTTACACATTTTTTTTTTAAAGCAGAATCTTAAATAAGAATAATTTGAAGTGAGAGGACAAGAAGTACGTATATTTCGTTTTTAAATAAGGCATAAACGAAAAGCTAACGTAACAGAAAATGTACGACAAGTGATCGTAATTCGTTATTGAGGTAAAAATCCGTAGTTTAAGAACGGCCAACACAACTAAATTTAAAAAATAATATTAGGTGTATGAATAAATTCTTTCCGACTGGAATTTCTATCGCGGTGGTATTCAGAAGCTGCCAGAAAAATGGCAAAAGGTAATGAACAATAATGGAAATTATTGCGATGATCGAGTTGTTTTCATATTTTTTAAATCGAACTGTTATTGTACCCTAAAATCGGAAAGAATTTATTTTCACACCTAATAATCACCAATAAATTAAAGAAAACTCACCCTTTCGGACATTCCTTTCCTTGCTTTCCTTCCCTTTTCGGAAACCTGGCCACTGTACCGATCCTGGTCATCGGCGTCCAGTGCTCAGCTGATCGCTGGGTCAATGTACCGAATATTCACTTCACTGCACGGCTACTAACACTGATCACTGAACCGATCCTGGTCATCGATGGACGAGCCCAGTGCACAGCTGGTTTCAGGTACACGACACCATCCAAGGTTAATGTGCCGAATATTCACTTTACTGCACGGCTACTAACACTGATCACTGAATTTATTTTTCACGGAACGTGTTGTTCCTACGTTATAAAAATTGGTGGCCGCGAAAGGGGCCGATTACTGTTAATTACTGGGACGAGATTATTACTATTACCCGGCGAAAAGAAAACTCGTGGCAGACTGTCTCGGGCTGTGCAGTCCGTACTCGCGGGCGACGCGATAGAATTTATCGCAGCCTCGCGGGGCTGCTCTCCGTTTGCCGAAGGGCCCGCAGCGACCTCGTCGGCATCGTGAGTATCGGGTAATGTTTCGGCGTTTGACGGATGGAGCAGCGAGTGATGCCGCCGGCCGCAATGCGAGCACGTGGCCGCGACGGGGCAGGACGGGGCCATGTGGCCGGGCGCAAAGCAATTATAGCAGACGCGCTTGTCAGTCGCGAGTTCGCGGCGCTGGTCGAGGCGAAGGGCTTTAAACGCCGGGCACCGTTACATTGCATGTCGCGCCCGGCACACAGGGCATTGGGAATTCGTCCCGTACGACGAATGGTCTGGCGCAGGGTTGGTCGTGCAGACCCGAGCGACGGACACGCGCGACGATTTCCCGGCCTGGCCTCGATCGGGTTTGGCGGCTTCCTTCGCGAGTTGCGCGGCGTCAAGCGATTGAATTCGGGATTTCATAAATCTGTCGAGCTGCGCGTAAGAAGGGGGGTCGGTGCTGACGCCAAGCGAGAGCTCCCACTCCTCTATCAGCTCGGGATCGAGCTTCATCGTCGTCAAATCGACGATGACATCATCCCAGTGTTCGGTGGGGCGTCCTAGGTTGGCGAGGAGAGAGAGCGCTCGTTTGTTTTCGAATTCCTGGGTCAACAGGGACCACGCGGTGCCGAAATTGGCCTCGGTAATGGTGATGTGAGCGATCGTCTCGGCCGCCTGTCCCTCCACCGCCGACTGCAGATACTGCAGCCGTGTCGCATTGCTGAGGGTCGCGTTCCCGATGACCAGCGACGTAAACAAATCGCGAAAACTCGGCCACTCCGTGTACGCACCTGAGAATTTCGGCAACGCGATGTGCGGAAGGCGCGCCAGGCCTTTGCTGGAGTCCCCGCTGGTCGGCTCCGACGTTCCCGAAGTTGGCGGCGTCTGGAAGGACCGGATGACCTCCCGCAGGAAGTCCCGCGCTGCCCAATACTCGTCCTCAGCCCGGACGAACTCCTCCTGCGCGACGAACGGGCACGCCGTCCTCTCGGCGTCCGGCAGCAGGAGCTCCAGCTCCAGATTGAGAGCCTCGCACCGGGCCCACGTCTCGGTCAGCTTGGCCAGGCGGTCCTCGGCATTCTCCTCCGTGAACTTCGCCCTCCCCATCTTCTTAAAGTTGGCGAGAAGGCGGACGGATCCCTGGAGGAGCAGGCGAATCTCCTTCATCAACGCCTGCCATCTTGCAGGTGATGTCGGGGTAGCCTCATCGTCTCCATCCCGGTTCGTTGGAGTCATCTTTCAAAGCGATCCGGCTCGAAGGACCAAAATGTTTAAACTGTTGCCTAGTGGAGGCGGTGTGGATCGCTGGGACTGGCCAGAGAAGAGATGCACTCCAAATTGGTGACGTTGACGGCACGTTTATTAGCCGAACTGGGCGTCGTTGCAACAATATATATACAACACGCAGAGATATCACGAACAAAACACTACTCACAAAACACGCAGTCAACACGAGACACGAATATGTACAAACTATGTACAGGGCGCTGGGCGCGATGGCTCGAAGGGCCGTTTTACAGTGGTGGGTCGCTGGGCGACAAGAGATTTTCACGATTGTGCGTGCGAGAGCGTGTTGCCTTTGTTCGAAGGTGTTCGAGGAACTAACGGTCGGATTCCGGGAAGCCAACGTTCGTACCGTGCAAAAACGGGTGACGCGCGTAACCGTCTTGACGAACGGTGCGTCACCGTGTTGACACGCTCTCGCACGCACATTTAAATTCGCGCACCAGCTGAGCGCTGGAGTTCGGCCGCAACACCCCCTGAGTAACCCCTTTCAAGGAAGTCCGACATTTTTGGGACACCCTGTATTGTCATCCTTGTCTATATCGAAAGCATCGTTCCGCTATTGCCGAAGTATACACCATACACATAGTCCATTGACATATCCTTATCACTACTTAGGATTGCGCTCATATATTTTTGCCCCAGCGGACCGAAATGGTTGTGAAACGTTTCTTGTCCCTCGGATGTTTGGAGTTGTTGTCTAACAGATGTTGTCAACGACTCATTGGGACTAGTTTCGAAAACATCATCACCAATGGTTGAGAGCGATTGTACAAGAGGAAATGTATTTATTGGTGTAGAAGAAACCGAGGAATCGTTTGACGTGACATTCTGTCGTTTCCGCTTCGATTGAACTGGTGTGGAGGTTACGAGTGAATATTCCGATGACGTGTGTGGTTTCCTCTTTATCTTGCGCGATGTGTTCCCTTTCAGATGAGTTTTTGTTTTAGGCGTTAATGTTTCATTCTCTTCGATGTTTGTGCTCATCAGCGACGATTTGTCAACTTCTACCGCTGCCGCTGCGGTATTTTCCATAATATGTTTTAAGGGTTCGACAACAGGTTTAAAGTATCTCTCCAACGCCATATCTTCCTCCATCTTGCCAGTCTTCAAAGCCAGATATTTCTTGCGAATGGATTCGCTGGTTTTTGCAATTTCCTTCACTATTCTCTCGCGATCCTTAATCTCCAGACTATCGATATCAATCATCGTTGTATCGCAGATGTTGCTTTCCCACCGACGTGTCGACGACAATTGACAATCTCATGGTATTGCAAACTCGTTAATCCCTTTCTATAACGTCCATTGGACATCGTGCTATCCTTGTCTATTACCATGAAACCATACTCACGTTGCCAACAATTACGACACAATGCGCAGAAATCCTTGTAGGACATATCAGTGTTTACGTGATCGTTGTACACATGTTTCAAGTTGGTACCATCCTGCTTAAACAGAATCAATAGATTCGCATTGTCGCGTGATGTTTGGGAATCTGTGCATATGTCTGACAGAGATAGAAGCAGTCAACGTTCGAGTGGCGTCCCATTGCAAAGTATTCCCTTATCGTATCTTGCTTGTCACATGCCACGTCATCAAAGATAAAAATAGAATTCGGAAGCGATTCGCTCGGTGGGATGACGTCACTGTTATTCGAAAACGTAAAGTAACCAATTTCATCTATCGGAGTCAATAAATTCTCCAAATACTGATATTTCGGCTGCTGCAACGACTTGGAATACACATACACGTTCTCGAAGCGAACGCCGTGAGGATATAAAAGCCGATCCTGAGGTTCAGCAGCATCGTCGGTGTCTGGAGCATTATAATCGCCCTTGGCAGCGAACGCATATCGACGGCCCGGTACCATTGATTAAAAACTGTAGCGAATGTCGCCAACGAGAGTAAAGAAAGGTCGTGGTTTGTTAAATCGGGTGATAAACGCGCTACCTATCGAATTACATATCCCAGGATACCAGTTTTGCGGTCCAGGAACTCATCTGGCAAAACGATTGGCTAGAGGGGATCAAGGTATCAATCCGTTGGACGCAGCGTGTCGCGAACACGATATTGCATATTCGCGTAGCAACGACCTCGGTGAAAGGCACGCGGCAAATAAGGTACTCGCTGACAAAGCGCGAAAACGCATCGTTGCGCGAGACTCGACTCTGGGTGAAAGAGGTGCTGCTACGGCTGTTTGGGCAGCTATGAAGGCCAAGACGAAAATCGGAATGGGAATGAAAACAAAAACTCGCAAAAGGACTCCAAAGAAAGCATCACAAAAGCGGATTCTTCCTGTAGCAAAACGAGGTGGTATATTACCACTTCTCCCGCTGCTAGGTGTTCTCGGATCGTTAGCTGGTGGAGCGGCGGGGATCGCCAAAGCGGTAAACGATAATAAGGCGGCGCAACATCAGCTGCAGGAAATGCAACACCATAATCGCTCCATGGAAGGTCGTGGACTTTATCTCACACCGTACAAGCGTGGACAGGGAATATCAAAACGAAAAAAAAAACGCCGAAAAGAAAATAAAAATGCCTGTCGGTGTAACTACCGATGCGCAATTGGAGGAGTTGGCAAAACGTATGCCTATTCCATTCTTTAGGAGTGTTTTCATGCGCAATGCACTACCTGTCGGAGGAGTACGTCGAAACGAGAGCGGTATCGTAAATTTGGACAATGTCGAGGGGTCGGGGACTCATTGGGTGGCATATGCGAAGAGAGGGTGTCGAGCTATATATTTCGACAGCTTTGGGAATCTTCGACCGCCTAGGGAATTGGTTCAATATCTGGATAAAGATGCTGTGAAAATCGAATACAATCGAACGTCGTATCAGAAGTACAATCAGAGCAATTGTGGACAACTCTGTCTACGCTTTCTACAAACGATCGGTCGCAAATTTAAGGATTGACTTCCCACCGCTATGATTCAGTACTAGTCGAGTCGTACAGCTCGGAATATGTCGTTAACATTCACTCTAACCGGCAAGAGTAGCACCCTCGCGGTGAGCTACTTTCCACCCATTGATTTGAGCGACAATGATTACGAACTTGGTTTATCAACCTTTGAAACTTATCATACAATACCGAACATCGATTGGAGCAACGATAAATTCTACTTCACCTCAAACTATGGCATCAAAAACAGCAGTGTGACACCACTCCTGAAACTATTAGGATTCCACACGGCTCCTACGAACTAGGCGCCATTGCCAAGTATTTGAGGCAGCGATTACTCGAGCGGTATTCTAAAAATCTCGATGACTCTGATGATGACAACGATGTGTATCCTATAGTGTTGCGTCCCAACAACAACACCATGAAAAGCGAGCTGTACTGCTCGTTCATCGTAGATTTTACGAAGCGCAATAACATTGGATCGCTACTGGGATTCTCGACGAATCGGGTATTAGAACCAGGGCGGTGGGACGAATCGGACGATCCAATTAATATCATGAACGTGAACATTATTCGCATAGAATGTAGCGTGACCGCTGGTGCGTACAACAATGGGAAGCGCGTACATACGATACATGAATTTTCTCCGAGAGTTCCACCAGGATATGAGATAGCGGAAACGCCCGCACAGATCATTTACCTTCCGATCACCGCACGAGTCATTACGGATCTAACGATACGCGTTGTGGATCAAGACGGACGGTTGCTCGATTTTCGAAGTGAAGAGATTACCATCAGACTGCACGTACGACGGCGTCAACGATAATACATGTGGTGCGAATGAAAGAAATGCTTGTGTTGAACGACTTCAGAAACAAGTTTCTTCCAAGTGAAATTGTTTGCAACAACAACAACAACAACAACAACACTTGCAACAGCTCTGATTACGCTAAAAAGAAAAGACTCAGTGCTGCGAACATTACATTTTTGAAATCATTGGGATTTATTGTACGCATATAAGTTGAAAAAATGGCTGACATTCTAAGCATTGGAGGGAAGCCGACGTTTGATGATCGCATCGTCAAGCTCGAGACTCACACGTACAACCCATACGTCAACACAACGTTTGGATATAGTGATGAGATAAGAATACCTATACAGCAGCAGGATTTATATACATTACCGTGTGAAAGTTTCCTCTACGTGGAGGGGAAATTGGTGATAAATAAGCCAAACGAAGCATCAACGACGACGTTGGGAAATAATTGCATGGCGTTCTTATTTGATGAGATTCGATACGAGCTGAATGGCGTGGAGATTGACCGCAATAGAAACGTTGGAATAACTAGCACGCTTAAAAACTATGTATCGCTGACATCTGACGAAGACAAAAATATGGAGAATGCCGGATGGGGATTGAAACGACACGATGGACTAATAGTGAAAAATCATTTCAATTTTTGCATCCCACTCAAATATTTGTTGGGATTTTGCGAGGACTACAAACGCATGATTATTAATGCACGTCACGAATTGATTTTAATACGATCGCGCAACGATAACAATTCTCTAATAGGCTCGCTGATGTTGGAACCAGAAATTGAATTACTTAAAGTGCAATGGCGAATGCCTCATGTGACGCTGAACGATGTTAATAAGCTATCGTTGCTGCATGCTTTGGAAAGTGGACAAAACCTGAGCATCAGTTTTCGCTCGTGGGATCTGTACGAGTATCCTCTCTTACAGAGCACAACCAAGCATTCGTGGGCCGTGAAGGCAGCTGCACAGCTGGAGAAGCCGCGATACGTTATCTTTGCTCTACAGATTGCTCGAAAGAATGTGATGACTGAAGATGTTACTAAGTTTAACAATTGCAAATTGACCAATGTAAAACTTTTTCTCAACTCGGATTTTTATCCATATGATGACTTGAACTTGGACTTTGACAAGAATAAGCATGCCATCTTGTTTCACATGTATACACATTTCCGTAAATCGTATTATGGACATAGTTGCAACGAGGCATTATTCACTGTGGCTGAATTTTTACAATTTGGTCCTCTCGTGGTGATTGATTGCTCGCGACAAAATGAGTCGATTAAAAATGGTACCGTGGACGTGCGCATAGAATTTGAGTGTAAAGAGAATGTACCTGCAAATACTACGGCCTACTGTCTGATTCTGCATGATCGGGTGGTTGAATACAATCCGCTAACAAACGTGGTGCGCAAAATAAATTAAATTGTCATACTACTTGCCCGCCCTCTCCTGTATCAAATTCGTACAAAAATTTCATCGTAAAAATCGAGATGCTTTACGAGAAAGACTGCATTCTCTCATCTGTCTTGAAAGCGAGCAGACCTCTAAAATTGTATCGACAATGGTTGTACCAACATTTGTTGACCTGCAAGGGTTCATCGTCGATGGAAGATTTGTTGTCAAGGAAGTGGCTGTCCTACGAAAGGGAACAATTCTCTCGCACTATATTTTTGGGAGTTGGACGCCGCAATACCTTCTAACAAAATCCGACAAATCAAGCATCCGATGGTTGGTTGCAAAACATCATGGACTACGATGGGACGATGGAGGCGTTCCGTACAGTATGGCTAAACAGCTAATTTCGAAAGCTGTAGCTGATGCAATCGATGAAGAAGATGATGCATCCCATATCGTATACGTTAAAGGGTTGCAGAAACGCGACTGGCTTGTGGATTTCCTCGATGAAAATACAAGACCGGACGTGATCATCGAGACGCTGGACATTGACTACGAGGATATTAAATCTCTAAATAAGCTAAATGTAGTTAATACTCTGCGATGTGGCAGACACGCGAAGCATTGTGCCATGCAAAATGTATTTAAAATATTCAACTGGTGGTCTAAACACCAAAGAGAAATTCATAAATAAAATATGATCAATTTTTAATGCATAAATGTTTTTTATTTTTTTCACCCTCCCCAACCTCCTATATGCGGTGTACGCTAGATTAAGACGATAGTTATAATTATGTAGAAGTAGTACGATTCACGTTCAGAGATGTACGATTTACGTTCAATACCCGTTCAAAGCCGTTCAATACCCGTTCGATTCACGTTCAATACCCGATCAAAGCCGTTCGATTCACGTTCAAAGCCGTTCAATACCCGTTCAAAGTCGTTCAATACCCGATTAAAGCCGTTCGATTCACGTGCAAAGCCGTTCAATACCCGTTCAAAGTCGTTCAATACCCGATCAAAGCCGTTCAATACCCGTTCAAAGCCGTTCGATACCCGTTCAATACCCGTTCAATACCCGTTCAAAGCCGTTCAATACCCGTTCGATTCACGTTCAAACCCGATCAAAGCCGTTCGATTCACATTCAAAGTCGTTCAATACCCGATCAAAGTCGTTCAATACCTGATCAAAGCCGTTCGATTCACGTTCAAAGCCGTTCAATACCCGTTCAAAGTCGTTCAATACCCGTTCAATACCCGTTCAATACCCGTTCAATACCCGTTCAATACCCGTTCAAAGCCGTTCAATACCTGTTCGATACCCGTTCAGAGTGGTACGATTCACGTTCGATTTACGTTCAGAGTGGTATGGTATAGTGAAATGATGTGTCAAAGAAGGGAAAGAAGATGCATGTGAATAAGGAGAGGATTTTCAGCGAAAATGATGACGAGTGTGTGGAAGAATGGGGTGGTCAGCGAAGATGAAGGTGGGGAACAATAACATCTTACTTTGCAAAGCTACGCATCTTTCAAGATATGGGTTTACATGCGAGAGCTTGGAGATGTAGCGAGACCAGTTGTCTTTCAAACGTGGAAGTGATAGCAGTAACTAAAAGTTTAATATGGGAGTATCACGAATCGCACCGGAGTGTGACCCCGAGGTATGTACAAAACAATATTTGTAACACTTGTCGCGTTTAATCTTTGAAATCAAGTGAGATCAAATCATACTGTTATATCAATATTAAATCACGGGTTTCTATGTCTAGCGTTCGCCGCCACCATCACCCGCCTGGTCCTCCGATTAGGGAGATGCACCATCGCCGCCATCTCCGTCGCAATCTCCGTCGCAATCTCCGCCGCCGCAGCTGTCACCGCAGCCGTTACCGCCGTTACCGCCGTTACCGCCGCTACCGCCGCTGCCGTCGTTGCCATCGTTACCACCGTTGCCTCCATTGCCTCCATTGCCAGCGCATGTGGTATGCAATACAGTACATTGTTTTTGTATGCTTCATGTTTAATATGTTTAATGTATTAGTGTTATATCAACGTTTGTGTTTGTGATCTAGAACATGCCGCTGCGCGTTGCATTGGAGGAGGCGCTTGATTTGAGGGTGCGGCGGGGGCCTGTGTATGGGGCCCTGCGGCAACGTGATCGAAATGATGGACCTCGGTGGGCTCCATATTGGATTCCACGGTCGCGGTCCCCATCACCACCAGCACCCTAATCGTTGTAGTTTTTTAATTTTTACATTTTTTTCTATTTTTTATTTTATTTTTAATTTTTTATATTTTCTTTTTCTTTTTCTTTTTCTTTTTCTTTTTCTTTTTCTTTTTCTTTTTCTTTTTCTTTTTCTTTTTCTTTTTCTTTTTCTTTTTCTTTTTCTTTTTCTTTTTCTTTTTCTTTTTCTTTTTCTTTTTCTTTATCTTTTTCTTTTTCTTTTTCTTTTTCTTTTTCTTTTTCTTTTTCTTTTTCTTTTTCTTTTTCTTTTTCTTTTTCTTTTTCTTTTTCTTTTATTTTATTTTATATTCTTTTATTTTTTTCTTCTTTTATATTTTATATTCTTTTATTTATATTCTTTATTATTATATTCTATTTTTAATTTATATATTTTTATATATTGTATTGTATTTTATTTTATATTTTTATATTTGTATTTTTATATTTGTATTTTATTTTCATTTTTATATTTATATTTTTTCTTTTATATTTTAATTGTATTTTTAATATTTTTATTTTTTTATATTTGTATTTTATTTCATTTTTATATTTATATTTTTTCTTTTATATTTTATAATTATTCGCATTTTTTAATTTAATATTTTTTTCATTGTAACAATATATATTCTTAATCCAATATTATTTTCTACATTTTATTTATCCGTCTTCCTCCACACCACCTAATTTTAAGATTCTACGTTTCTTAATTATTATTTCTCTGCGTTGGGGGGAAGTATCTATTGGTTTGCAAAAAAATATTCCGGCGGCGGATCTGGTTTATAAAAATATTTGGGGGAAAAACAATTTCTGGGGTCATCCGCTTCCTCGGTTAGGTATGAAAATATTTTCGGGGGTCATTCCCCTCTAAAAACAAATTTTTGGGGGTGGGTCCGATGTGGGGAGGTCTCCGCGGCGGTTCGGCTCGGACTGATCCCCTCCACGATTGCGGCTTCCCCCACTCCGCGGCTCGTGCGCGCGCAATCGGTCTTTCACTCCCCACTTCCCCCGCTACCCCCCGCGCCCATGTTTCCCTCCACCGCACTCCCCCGCGCCCGCACCCCCCCTCAGGGGACCTGGGTTGGAACCCGCTTTACCATACTACTTACGCGGGACCCTCCAGGTCGCAAAGAGGGAGAAGGACAGAGTGAGAGAGAGAGAGAGAGAGAGACCGACCGTGAATACCGCTTTTAAAATTTTAATAAGCTTTGCGCCAATTCGGTAAGTCCTCTGAATTATATTATTGTACGGGATAAACCAATGATCCAACCTCTTTAGAGTGTTGTGGGTTTTCCCTCAATCGTTGTTATATTCCCCTTTTGAGGGCGTGTACTGCGTTTTTGTTAAACCCTGTTTTCCTTGTAAAATTATATTGCGATATTTTCCTAAATCGTTCGTATGGAAAGACTATAACACTACGTAATTATTGATCCAACTCACATAGTGATTGGGGGGATTCCCCTCGATCAATGGTCGTTCCGTAAGACACTTGCGCTAAATTACTCTATTTCAAAACCATGTAAAATCCCGTTTTTGTACCACCTTTTAAACATTTCCTAATTTTTCATTTATTTTTGTAATACATGGTAATATTTACTTAAATATCGGCTCATTTTATTCGAACCTGTCTACGAAAATACCACATCCCCAACGGGTCAACCTGTATTGGTTGCAGCAAATACGAATCCCAAAACAATCCTGAATTTTTAAGTAACCATCTGATTATGTCAAAATTATTGAAATCTATCTAAATTTCGTTAAGCGTTACGTGGAAATAATTAGACGAATCCGCTCGGTCATAATTAAAATCAACGCCCGCACGTAACAACATCATCAGCCTCGAATGGCTCTTCGCAAATATGACAATGTGATGCATTGCGAAATGTTATCCACTGGTCTTTCGTCAACTTTTCCATAGAAGTATTATTGGCCAGAATGGGTTTGGTAAAATCTGCAAAATTTTTTAGTTCATCGACGAACCATGAAATACAATCCGCGTCGCGGCGACATCGATACATCGATAGTGATGTATCGTACGAACAATGCATATAATATGCAATGCTGTGCATTTTGTGGTGCTGGTACGCGTGTAATTTATTATCACCCATCCTGCGATCATCCGTTTTCTCGATGATGCACTCGAGATCTGCATAAACCACGAAGGGGAGCCGCTCCTTCATGCAGTGGTTCTTGAAACTGAGAAAATTGTCACCTTCGCTGGGCAGCAAAATGGCACAATAGGGCCCTTTACACGGACCTTCCGGCGCGCGTTCCGGCGCGCGTTCCGGCGCGCGTTCCAGCGCGTCACACGCCGCGCGGCACGCAAAAGTACGTGAACCCAGGAGCGACGCTCCTTCGTGCACGCCAGAAGGTTATACTCGCCACTACTTAGAGACAGCGAGTTCGGCCTCATATTTCTACGTCGACTCCATCCACATTTTTTTTCCATGATCCACCGCAGTGGTGTATTGTGTAGTTTCGATGTATATTATCGATCATTGAAACGATTGGCAAGACACGATCGCGATATAAGTTCGCGAAAAGTATACGAATTCCTCGATTTACCTGGCTAATAGAGGATATCATAAATGCTGTTACTGTAGGGCACACTGTAACATCTGTTTTTACGAAGCTCCATTTGGTTGAACTGTAGGTGCTACAAATTATGGAAATGGTTTATGACTCAGTTAGAACGACTGTAAAATTTTACAAGGGTACATTAAAAGATGCCCAAATGCTTCCCCGGCAATGCGACGGCAAATGAAATTGCAGTTAACACATTCACTGTTGTAACGATCATAATATTATTACTATTGACGGCAATAATTACCATGTTGTTTGCGATTCGAGCAGTAGTTACTTTCATCGCCGCTCTCATCTCACCGCAGCACCTCACGGGCAGCGGAACACGACGGCAGATCTACAATCGATGGCCGAATCAGATCTGGCCGTCCGCGCGATCACCCAATCAGAGCTCGCTTCCGCTTGGCGCGTCGAGAAGCTTCTGGAAGACGCCATGGCGGAAACGATCTTCGGGCCATTGTTCACTCTTGTTCACACAGTACTTGTAGTTAGACGCATTGCGTACGATTTCATTATTCTGTACAACCGTGAGGTTTCTCAGTCTCATCAAGCGTGCATCAAATAAGTGCTCAGTACACGGAATCTTTCTCACTTTCATTCACGCTCAACTAAGTATTCTCAGAGCTCATCGATAGTAAATCGTCGCGCGCGAAGCACGTGTTTGTGCGACGGCGTTCTCCGCTCACCGCGCGTGTTAATTCTGTCGAAAAACTAGAACTAAGCGTCTCAGCAACTCTCATTGCATAATTTAAATAAACGACGCATTGACTTTAAGTTGCTGTGCTTTGACTTGGCTTCGCCAACCATAACCTCTATCCCGGCGCGCGAGTTTACATCCATTCGCGAACACATGTCATTGCTTGTTTTAATATAAAAACTAATATTGATAGACAATAAATACATATAGGTATGCAAGTGATGTTATATCTAAGATAAATGATGAAGAGATGTAATATGCAAGATGTTTTGAAGAAGGGGGTGGTCTTCTGATTGCTCGTGATGCAGGTCAACTTTTTCACCCACGCTCTTGCGTGGCGCGCAAGAAAGCACCACGCTCCTGCCCGCGCGCCAGAAAGCACCACGCTCCTGCCCGCGTTCCAACCTCGACTCCAGAAGAGTTTACATAAGAGACAGAAAAGGTAGTTGGAAAAGGACAAAACGGCACTTGAAACCAGGCTCGTCGCGCGCCTCAGGATTTCTGACAGTGCGGAAATCCTGAGGCGCGCGACGAGCCTGGCAGCCGATCCTGGCAGCCAAGACTCCAGAGGCAACACCGTCGATAAGCCGTGCCTCGATGCGTTTCGAGGACTTCGATCCTCGAGACCAGGGGGGCCGTACAATGTTGCCTCCTAAAGGTCCGCGCACACACATCCGTTCCGTGTCCGCTCGGTGCCGACACTGTGGTCGTAAAAGGTATCGGTTGCTTGTTTTGGAATGGAGCAGCGCACACTTGTCAGTTCCGTATCCGACCAGTGAAATTCGATTGCCTCTCCGTGCACGTCTGTTCCGTGCCGTCAATGTCAGTGTTAAAAAATATCATTTACGTGCTTTTCAATGGAGCAGCGCACACTTGCCGTGTCAGGAATGTCAGTGTGGAACCCGTATCCGTACGGTGAAACTAAGATTCGAGTGCCAACGATATTTTGGCATTTGTACTGACGGTGTCCTGAAATCGGTTGAAAGGGACGACCTTTTTTTATGACCGTGGAAGGGTCTCCGGTCGAAGCTCTCGAACCACACGCTTCGGGGGTCCTAGACCCTAGAGTCATAAAGACAAGGACAGCAATAGGCCATTCTGTAATGAAAATAGAAATTTCTATAATTAATATTAGATTTTCATACAAGTACCACCAATGGATTGCTGGAATTTTTGCAATGAAAATGATACCAAACGTGATATAATTCTGATCATTTTTAATGATTGCAATAAAAGAGTTTTGGACTTGAATTTTGCGCGGTATAGGTATAGAGTATGATCGGATGCATGAATGCTGTGCAGTGATGCCAGAACGGTGGGTTTCGGCCCACGGCCGCTACCACCACTCCACGACCAAGCGTATCCCCCCTTTTAGCGTCCGTACCGCACCACACAAGCATACCCGTCCCTCCATCCGTGTGCCGTACGCGCTGCTTGGCCACCGCTCTCGGGCGAGAATTCGTTTTCCCGACATCGAAGCACTTGGCGCGCAAGCGAAAAATCAAGATTTCAAATCCCGGTACGGATATTAATTTTTTTTTTAATTATTCCGTAATTTCTCTTTCTATATTCTCAGCAGACTAAAGCCTTAAAAACTATTAATTTACTAAGCATTTTCGCAGCAGGCTAATGTACGATGTTGGTATTCTGCCTTTTGTATACATAAACAGAAATAATTCCTTGAAATGCTACTTACAAAATAAGCACCGTTCTAGGATGAACTCCTCAAAATTCACGTCACAATGAACAGTTACAGAATCGGTGATTTCCGTTTCAGGTAAGCGAGCCGCCCGCTCCGCTATTACGGTCGGCTTACCACTCGCACCCCAGATTACTGTAATGAGGTTTGAAAACAATATCGACTGGTCTCGTACCCGTCGCAATAATGTCATTTATACCTAAAGAAGAGTTTTATTAATCCACTCTTGGCCAACGACACTCTTTTCCTGTTAATCAGGTTTATACGTATCTGCTTCGTTGCTTGTTGATTATTTACGAAAATTGTGTCATTGCTCGACTTATCCTTATCCTCTCCTGATGGAAGAATTCCACCACCTTCTCGTGGTTTCCATCGAGCAATGACACAATTTTCGTAAATAATCAACAAGCAACTAAGCAGATACGTATAAACCTGATTAACAGGAAAAGAGTGTCGTTGGCCAAGAGTGGGTTAATAAAACTCTTCTGTAGGTATAAATGACATTATTGCGACGGGTACGAGACCAGTCGATATTGTTTTCAAACCTCATTACAGTAATCTGGGGTGCGAGTGGTAAGCCGACCGTAATAGCGGAGCGGGCGGCTCGCTTACCTGAAACGGAAATCACCGATTCTGTAACTGTTCATTGTGACGTGAATTTTGAGGAGTTCATCCTAGAACGGTGCTTATTTTGTAAGTAGCATTTCAAGGAATTATTTCTGTTTATGTATATAAAAGGCAGAAGACCAACATCGTACATTAGCCTGCTGCGAAAATGCTTTGTAAATTAACAGTTTTCAAGTTTTTATTCTATTGAGAATATAGAAAGAGAAGTTAGAAAATAATTAATGAAAAAATAGAATCTTCGCATTGAGGTTCAAACCTCGATGAAATGAATTCTACGCGGAGAGCGCCGGCCAGGCAGCGCGTACGGCACACTGACAGAAGGTAGGGTACGCTTGGAGTGGTGCGATACAAGCCAAAAGAGGATCGCACTTTAGCAGCAAATCAAGCTTCGAAAATGCTTAGTAAATTAATAGTTTTTAAGCCTTTAGTCTGCTGAGAATATAGAAAGAGAAATTAGGGAATAATTAAAAAAAAAAGTAATATCCGTACCGGGATTTGAAATCTTGATTTTTCGCTTGTGCGCCAAGCGCTTCGATGTCGGGAAAACGAATTCTCGCCCGAGAGCGGTGGCCAAGCAGCGCGTACGGCACACGGATGGAGGGACGGGTATGCTTGTGTGGTGTGGTACGGACGCTAAAAGAGGGGGTACGCTTGGTCGTGGAGTGGTGGTAGCGGTCGTGGGCCGAAACCCACCGTTCTGGCATCACTGATGCTGTGTGTTAGGGAATCGAAACTGGGTGTGAGTTTCAACAGGGCATGCAAACTGGAGGTTTCAACGTATTTGCGTAATATATATCCCCATAAAAAACTTCAAAAAAATTACACCAAACACGTGAAATAAAAAAAACACAAAAAATAGAAGATAATGGTAATTACAAAATAAAAAAAATGTGCAATCAAAATCAGCTGCAAGTACACAAAGGTGGTTTCAGTCAAATACTTTTAGGATGAAACAATCGTCATCGCTTTACATCAATTATTGGTGTCGCAGCTCGGCACTCCACTGTGCGACCTCGCAAATGTTCTCTTTACATATGCATATCACATATCTACCAATATTACTTTTTATATTAAAACAAGCAATAACATGATAATTATTTAATGCCCATTTCAGTGGTTTAAACCCATTTCAGTGGTTTAAATCGAATGTGTGAATGAATTTTATCCTCTTTTTTGGCGCAAATATCATTCAAATATCTTCAAAAAGAAACCCAAAAGGCGCCAACTTTTCAATCTGGCCCACTGTTGCGACGCGCGCGGCGCAGCGTCGCCTTGCGATCGCAAGCACGCATGATTAATTAAGAGTATCTGGAAAACACGTTTCTACATTTCGAATTTAGCCCTTGAGACCACAGGGGTTAACAAGTAACAATTATGACCAGCTAATAAACTGACCCTTGTGATGCCCCTCGGCCGAACGGCCTGACAAGGAGACTGAGCGACGTAAACCGAGAATGAGTGAAATAGCGCACCAGCGGGAGACCCTCGGTCAACGGCGAATTGAGTCATTCAATATTGAATATGAAAATTTCCATATTACTAATTACACCTTGATGAGAGTATTACCGATGGATTGGTGAGTTTATGTCGACGAAAATGTGTCCAAACACGAAGCAATTCGGTCTACTTTTTATTATGAAAACTCGATTAGAATTCCAGTTCCCCGGTTTAAGGGAAAAGCACGCTTCTGGTGATTAACTCACAATATTTCTCCTACAATTATCGAAGTAATTTGCCAATCCTCATAATATCATACTTTCACGCAATCAA
Organism: Andrena praecox; assembly: GCA_963932275.1. Taxonomy (NCBI): domain Eukaryota; kingdom Metazoa; phylum Arthropoda; class Insecta; order Hymenoptera; family Andrenidae; genus Andrena; species Andrena praecox. The sequence continues at coordinate 52,066,454 of OZ010728.1, read as the reverse complement.
TTCACCACATATGTAAGTAGTAAATCACGCAAATTATCTCCTGATTGAGGAAAACACTTTCGAGAAGCAACTCTGAAAACTTTTTTTGTTACAATCTGCCCCGGTCTCCCCTAGTTGTTTCAGAAAAACTGGCCAGGTTTTATTGGCCAGAACATTTCGCCAGGGTCGCGGTTTATGACCGTATTGTCCTGCGAGTCGGCGGTGGACAACGGTGCGTACGGGTACGAAGTCACCATGAATACCAAGCACTGACAGAGCAATATACCGATTAACGAAAAGTCGCGCTTTTGTTCGCAGCGAATAATCTCCAAATCCTTAAGGACGGTACGTTCTTAACTGCCTCTTGGAAATCTGGCAAGCAGATATTGTCTGCTTTTTATTATGTTTTCAACTTTTATTATACTTTGGGCCTTCAAAGGTATTTTTTATGTATTTTGCCCTTTCAGGTGTGTCCGTAATTATCCCAAACGAAGCGGGCTCTGGGAGGCAACAGTTCAGAGCGAGGCGAAACTTCATTTATCGTTTATGGTCGGGAATTCCGTATTTTCGAAACCGGCTTCGACAGATGTCTAAAGGGCAATCAAGAACGTACCTTCGCCATCATTAAGGATTTGTAGATTATTCGCTGCGAACAAAAGCGCGCCTTTTTGTTAATCCGTAGGGGAAACCGGGGCAGATTGTAACAAAAAAGTTTTCCTCAATCAGGAAATAATTTGCGTGATTTACCACTTACATATGTATGTGGTGAACTAATTGCGTGAAAGTACGTGACAAAATCTTGGACATTAGATATCTAGCTTCATCTTCAACAAATCTGAACTTTTGGGAACTTTTCGGAGTAACATTTCGGATGTTGCTGAAAGTGTTCAACTACTGATACATGGTCGACTACTGGTGCCTTTGCCCTACTCAAATATAAAGCATTCCATTTAAAAAAAAGGAGGGTCACCATCGTTTCAAGGATTATATTGCGAACACCACAATTTGAGTTACCGTATTATGTTGTGTATAAAAGACAGTAAAATTCTTTTCTTCAGTGCTTTCCAAATGCTTACCATATTCGAGAACACTGTATAAAATTGCAGATACATAGCCGCTTGGCCGCTGCGAGTACCGCACGGCTCAACCAGTCGAGCCAGTGTGATTTGACGCAGCGTCAACTATCGTCAATTTTTACAGGGTCAACTTTAAAATGTCCATATTTTTGAAAATTTGACCATCAAGGGGAAGGATAGAACTATATTCTGTTTTTTCAGATTTTTAAAATCGCGCCCGATGTTATAAAACTGCATTTGTTTAAAATAATTGTACAAAAATGGTTCAAAATTCTTTTTTTTTTTAAACTGAAATGTTTTTTTCTTAAAACTTCAATGTCTTCTCTATAAACACCGTAAAGCTCATCTCCATCTGTTTACTACTTCCATAGCTATAATTTACTGGGAAAAAGTTAGCATTTCCCTTCAAACAGCTGTAAAATTGACATTTTTCAAAATTTTGAAAAATTCTTTGTGGTACGTTTAAATATCACTAAAGACTACAACATATTCAAATTTCAGCAACATCCGAAATGTGTCCGATTTCGCGTGGAATGACCCTTTTGTTACAATGTGCCCCAGTCCGGGGAAAATTGTAACACAACTGTTTTACTTATTTAAATACAAATATGAACACAAATATAAACATTTCTAAAGAATGTATGAAAACACAGATCATTATTAAACATTTGATACACATAACTTAAACAATCATCGGGGGTGTACGGGTACCCGACTTTTCGGGCTCGGGGCAGGCCGGAAACTTTCGGGCGGGATCGGGTGGGGTCCCGATATTTTCATATTGCTCCAGATCCCGACAGTTTCGGGATCCCGAGACTCGATTCGGGCTACAAGCATAGCCGTCATGGCCCATGAGCTGGTAATTTGATTTCAGGTCGGCTCGGCAAAACTCGGACGCGATCGGACGATATCGTTACCAGTAATAGATCGAAATTATTACCTGAGAACATAGAAAAATTATGTTTCTTACACGTTAATTTGAAATAATAAAATATTCGCCTTTCTGTATATTGTTGTTACTATGAAACATCCAGGAAATATTCCTTTCTATATGCTTATAGTTGTTCGTACGTTTTCTATTTTAAATCCGAACCTATCCCGAAAAAGATAATACCCTATTGAAGTATATTTTATTATGATTTTAAAATATTGTCGATATAAAAATAGTCTTCTTCTCAAGTTCTGAACATGGTATTTATTTAAGTACGTATATGGACATATTCAGTATTCACAGACTATTAGGTAGCAATGAAAATACATATATATATATATATATATGTAAATAAATAATAAGATACAAATCATGATTCAACAGGAGACAGAAAGGTAAAAATTTATCACTCTGGTATTGATATAAATTGATATACATAATTCTTTCCGTCTCGGTCCTCTCGTAGTAGCTGGCTTTCGAGCCGAGCGCGTCCGAGTTTTGCCGAGCCGACCTGAAATCAAATTGCCCGCTCATGGCAGTCATGCTTGTAGCCCAAAACGAGTCTCGGGATCCGAAAACTTCGGGATCTCGAGCCATACGGAAGTAGCGGGATCCTGCCCGAAATTTTCCGACCCGTCCCGATGGCCGGGAACCCGATCCGCGGGACGATCCGCACACTCCTAACAAACATTTCTTATTCATCTGATCTTATCAAAATTATCTTCTTCCTCGCTTTCTTTACTTCTTCCTTTATACTTTTTTCCAGTTTTTGGAATTGTTCTGTTGTTCGTCTAGAGCATCTTTTTCCGATCTGTCAGCAAATAGCTTGCTTTATCACCATTTGGAGCGGAGTAAATATAGTAACATATTACAATTTACCCCGATGTCGAATTTTTGCGTTTTATCTCAGCAAACAAGAAACTAAACATCAAAAGTAGTAGGGTAAAGCGGGTTCCAACCCAGGTCCTCTGAGGGGGGTGCGGGGCGGGGGGAAGTGAAGGCGCGCGGGGGAGCGCGGTGGAGGGAAACATGGGCGCGGGGGGTAGCGGGGGAAGTGGGGAGTGAAAGACCGATTGCGCGCGCACGAGCTGCGGAGTGGGGGAAGCCGCAATCGTGGAGGGGATCAGTCCGAACCGAACCGCCGCGGAGACATCTCAAGACCGGACCCACCCTCGGAAATTTCTGGGGTCGGGTCATGTATGAAAAAAATCTTTTTTTCAGACTCGATCCGACCCCAAATATTTTTCTAAACCAAATCCACCACCGAAATATTTTTTTTACAAAACCAATATGTGACAGAAATTCCCCCCAACGCAGAGAAATAATTTCTAATCAACGTAGAATCTTAAAATTAGATGGTGAGGAGGAAGACGGGTAAATAAAATGGAGAAATAAAATGGAGAAATAATATACGTTTAAGAAATTTATTTTAAAATATATATAGGAAATATATTACATAGGAAACATATTATATAGGAAAAAACATTGAGATGTATATACTATTCAGACGTATGACACGCATCACGAACGATCAATTCCAATCCTAATGCTAATAGTTCACAATCTATCACAGAGTTCGGTTCGTAGCAGTCGCTTTCGATAATGATTTTCTCATAGTCCGCGATCGCTGTAGTAGCGGTATGGTCTCGCTACATCTCCAAGCTCTCGCATGTAAACCCATATCTTGAAAGATGCGTAGCTTTGCAAAGTAAGATGTTATTGTTCCCCACCTTCATCTTCGCTGACCACCCCATTCTTCCACGCACTCGTCATCATTTCACTGAAAATCCTCTCCTTATTCACACGCATCTTCTTTTCCTTCTCTGACACATCATTTCACTATACCATACCACTCTGAACGTAAATCGAACGTGAATCGTATCACTCTGAACGGGTATCGAACAGGTATTGAACGGGTATTGAATGGGTATTGAACGGGTATTGAACGGGTGTCGAACGGCTTTGAACGAGTATTGAACGGCTTTGATCGGGTATTGAACGACTTTGAACGGGTATCGAACGGCTTTGAACGTGAATCGAACGGGTATTGAACGGCTTTGAATGTGAATCGAACGGGTATTGAACGGCTTTGAACGGGTATTGAACGGGTATTGAACGGCTTTGATCGGGTATCGAACGGGTATTGAACGGCTTTGAACGGCTTTGAACATGAATCGAACGGGTATTGAACGGCTTTGAACGTGAATCGAATGGGTATTGAACGGCTTTGAACGGGTATTGAACGGCTTTGAACGTGAATCGAACGGGTATTGAACGGCTTTGAACGGGTATTGAACGGCTTTGAACGGGTATTGAACGCATTTAACGGGTATTGAACGGGTATTGAACGGCTTTGAACGTGAATCGAATGGGTATTGAACGGCTTTGAACGTGAATCGAACGGGTATTGAACGGCTTTGAACGTGTATTGAACGACTTTGAACGGGTATTGAACGTGAATCGAACGGGTATTGAACATAAATCATACATCTCTGAACGTGAATCGTACTACTTCTACATAATTATAACTATCGTCTTAATCTAGCGTACACCGCATATAGGAGGTTGGGGAGGGTGAAAAAATAAAAAACATTTATGCATTAAAAATTGATCATATTTTGTTTATGAATTTCTCTTTGGTGTTTAGACCACCAGTTGAATATTTTAAATACATTTTGCATGGCACAATGCTTCGCGTGTCTGCCACATCGCAGAGTATTAACTACATTTAGCTTATTTAGAGATTCAATATCCTCGTAGTCAATGTCCAGCGTCTCAATGATCATGTCCGGTCTTGTATTTTCATCGAGGAAATCCACAAGCCAGTCGCGTTTCTGCAACCCTTTAACGTATACGATATGAGATGCATCATCTTCTTCATCGATTGCATCAGCTACAGCTTTCGAAATTAGCTGTTTAGCCATACTGTATGGAACGCCTCCATCGTCCCATCGTAGTCCATGATGTTTTGCAACCAACCATCGGATGCTTGATTTGTCGGATTTTGTAAGAAGATATTGCGGCATCGAACTCCCAAAAATATAGTGCGAGAGAATTGTTCCTTTTCGTAGGACAGCCACTTCCTTGACAACAAATCTTCCATCGACGATGAATCCTTGCAGGTCAACAAATGTTGGTACAACCATTGTCGATACAATTTTAGAGGTCTGCTCGCTTTCAAGACAGATGAGAGAATGCAGTCTTTCTCGTAAAGCATCTCGATTTTTACGATGATATTTTTGCACGAATTTGATACAGGAGAGGGCAGGCAAGTAGTATGACAATTTAATTTATTTTGCGCACCACGTTTGTTAGCGGATTGTATTCAACCACCCGATCATGCAGAATCAGACAGTAGGCCGTAGTATTTGCAGGTACATTCTCTTTACACTCAAATTCTATGCGCACGTCCACGGTACCATTTTTAATCGACTCATTTTGTCGCGAACAATCAATCACCACGAGAGGACCAAATTGTAAAAATTCAGCCACTGTGAATAATGCCTCGTTGCAACTATGTCCATAATACGATTTACGGAATTGCGTATACATGTGAAACAAGGTGGCGTGCTTATTCTTGTCAAAGTCCAAGTTCAAGTCATCATATGGATAAAAATCCGAGTTGAGAAAAAGTTTTACATTGGTCAATTTGCAATTGTTAAACTTAGTAACATCTTCAGTCATCACATTCTTTCGAGCAGTCTGTAGAGCAAAGATAACGTATCGCGGCTTCTCCAGTTGTGCAGATGCCTTCACGGCCCACGAATGCTTGGTTGTGCTCTGTAAGAGAGGATACTCGTACAGATCCCATGAGCGAAAACTAATGCTCAGGTTTTGTCCACTTTCCAAAGCATGCAGCAACGATAGCTTATTAACATCGTTCAGCGTCACATGAGGCATTCGCCATTGCACTTTAAGTAGTTCAATTTCTGGTTCCAACATCGGCGATCCTATTAGAGAATTGCTATCGTTGCGCGATCGTATTAAAATCAATTCGTGACGCGCATTAATAATCATGCGTTTGTAGTCCTCACAAAATCCCAACAAATATTTTAGTGGGATGCAAAAATTGAAATGATTTTTCACTATTAGTCCATCGCGTCGTTTCAATCCCCATCCGGCATTCTCAATATTTTTGTCTTCGTCAGATGTTAGCGATACATAGTTTTTAAGCGTGCTAGTTATTCCAACGTTTCTGTTGCGGTCAATCTCCACGCCATTCAGCTCATACCGAATCTCATCAAATAAGAACGCCACGCAATTATTTCCCAACGTCGTTGTTGATGCATCGTTTGGTTTATTTATCACCAATTTCCCCTCCATGTAGAGGAAACTTTCACACGGTAATGTGTATAAATCCTGCTGTTGTATAGGTATTCTTATCTCATCGCTATATCCAAACGTTGTGTTGACGTATGGGTTGTACGTGTGAGTCTCGAGCTTGACGATGCGATCATCAAACGTCGGCTTCACTCCATTGCTTAGAATATCGGCCATTTTCTTTCAACTTATATGCACACAATAAACCCCAATGATTTCAAAAATGCAATGTTCGCAGCACTGAGCCTCTTCTTTTTAGCGTAATCAGAGCTATTGCAGTTGTTGTTGCTGTTGTTGTTGTTGTTGCAAACAATTTCACTTGGAAGAAACGGATTTCTGGAGTTGTTCAACACAAGCATTTCTTTCATTCGCACCACATGTATTATCGTTGACGCCGTCGTACGTGCAGTCTGATGGTAATCTCTTCACCTCGAAAATCGAGCAACCGTCCGTCTTGATCCACAACGCGTATCGTTAGATCCGTAATGACTCGTGCGGTGATCGGAAGGTAAATGATCTGTGCGGGCGTTTCCGATATCTTATATCCTGGTGGAACTCTCGGAGAAAATTCATGTATCGTATGTACGCGCTTCCCATTGTTGTACGCACCAGCGGTCACGCTACATTCTATGCGAATAATGTTCACGTTCATGATATTAATTGGATCGTCCGATTCGTGCCACCGCCATGGTTCTAATACCCGATTCGTCGAGAATCCCAGTAGCGATCCAATGTTATTGCGCTTCGTAAAATCTACAGCGAACGAGCAGTACAGCTCGCTTTTCATGGTGTTGTTGTTGGGACGCAACACTATAGGATACACATCGTTGTCATCATCAGAGTCATCGAGATTTTTAGGATACCGCTCGAGTAATCGCTGCCTCAAATACTTGGCAATGGCGTCTAGTTCGTAGGAGCCGTGTGGAATCCTAATAGTTTCAGGAGTGGTGTCAACACTGCTGTTTTTGATGCCATAGTTTGAGGTGAAGTAGAATTTATCGTTGCTCCAGTCGATGTTCGGTATTGTATGATAAGTTTCAAAGGTTGTTAAACCAAGTTCGTAATCATCGTTGCTCAAATCTATGGGTGGAAAGTAGCTCACCGCGAGGGTGCTACTCTTGCCGGTTAGAGTGAATGTTAACGACATATTCCGAGCTGTACGACTCGACTAGTACTGAATCATAGCGGTGGGAAGTCAATCCTTAAATTTGTGGCCGATCGTTTGTAGAAAGCGTAGACAGAGTTGTCCACAATTGCTCTGATTGTACTTCTGATACGACGTTCGATTGTATTCGATTTTCACAGCATCTTTATCCAGATATTGTACCAATTCTCTAGGCGGTCGAAGATTCCCGAAGCTGTCGAAATATATAGCTCGACACCCTCTCTTCGCATATGCCACCCAATGAGTTCCCGACCCCTCGACATTGTCCAAATTTACGATACCGCTCTCGTTTCGATGTACTCCTCCGGCTGGTAGTGCATTGCGCATAAAAACACCTCTAAAGAATGGAATACGCATACGTTTTGCCAACTCCTCCAATTGTGCATCGGTAGTTACACCGACAGGCATTTTTATTTCCTTTTCGGCGTTTTTTTTTTCGTTTCGATATTCCCTGTCCGCGCTTGTATGGCGCGAGATAAAGTCCACGACCTTCCATGGAGCGATTATGGCGTTGCATTTCCTGCAGCTGATGTTGCGCCGCCTTATTATCGTTTACCGCCTTGGCGATCCCCGCCGCTCCACCAGCTAACGATCCGAGGACACCTAGCAGCGGGAGAAGCGGTAATATACCACCCCGTTTTGCTACTGGAAGAATCCGTTTTTTCGGTGCTTTCTTTGGAGTCCTTTTGCATGTTTTTGTTTTCATCCCCATTCCGATTTTCGTCTTGGCCTTCATAGTCGCCCAAACAGCCGTAGCAGCACCTCTTTCACCCAGAGTCGAGTCTCGCGCAACGATGCGTTTTCGCGCTTTGTCAGCGAGTACCTTATCTGCCGCGTGCCTTTCGCCGAGGTCGTTGCTACGCGAATATGCAATATCGTGTTCGCGACACGCTGCGTCCAACGGATTGATGCCTAGATCACCTCTAGCCAATCGTTTTGCCAGATGAGTTCCTGGACCGCAAAACTGATATCCCGGGATATGTAATTCGATAGGTAGCGCGTTTATCGCCCGATTTAACAAACCACGACCTTTCTTTACTCTCGTCGACGACATTCGCTACAGTTCTTAATCAATGGTGCCGGACCGTCGATATGCGTTCGCTGCCAAGGGCGATTATAATGCTCCAGACACCGACGATGCTGCTGAACCTCAGGATCGGCTTTTATATGCTCGGGGAGCCTGTCCCACAACTGATCAATGTGTCTGCCAAACTCTCGCAGTAGAATAATCTTTGGTATATATTTCAACTGCTCAGAGGTTAGATCTCGAATATCGCAATTATCCGACAGGATCAGAAGCATTTTGAATACTGCGCTGTTTTGCTTCGGCGCGGACCTATAAATAGGGCGCGTCGCCGCTTCGACGTATCAAAATCATTTTTTCACAGTTCGCGGAGAGGATGCGATAGGTACGGCAACCTGTAACGATACGCGTGACAAATTTTGACGATAAATCGCGAGTGATGTGTCCGAAAACAATGCGCAGACACAGTAGCATGCTGCCAAACACTATCCGCTGCCTCATTTGCGGTCCATCAAATTGTGGAAAGACCAACGTGCTGGTGAGCTTGTTGGAAAGTCCTCACGGCGTCCGCTTCGAGAACGTGTACGTGTACTCCAAGTCGTTGCAACAGCCGAAATATCAGTATTTGGAGAATTTATTGACTCCGATAGATGAAATTGGCTACTTTACGTTTTCGAATAACAGTGACGTCATCCCCCCGAGCGAATCGCTTCCGAATTCCATTTTTATCTTTGATGACGTGGCATGCGACAAGCAAGATACGATAAGGGAATACTTTGCAATGGGGCGCCACTCGAACGTCGACTGCTTCTATCTCTGTCAGACGTATGCAAAAATTCCCAAGCATCTTATACGCGACAATGCCAATCTGCTGATTCTGTTTAAGCAGGATGGTACCAACTTGAAACATGTGTACAACGATCACGTAAACACCGACATGTCTTACGAGGATTTCTGCGCTTTGTGTCGTAATTGTTGGCAACGGGAGTATGGTTTCGCGGTAATAGACAAGGATAGCTCGATGTCCAATGGACGTTATAGAAAGGGATTTAACGAGTTTGCAATACCATGAGATTGTCAATTGTCGTCGACACGTCGGTGGGAAAGCAACATCTGCGATACAACGATGATTGATATCGATAGTCTGGAGATTAAGGATCGCGAGAGAATAGTGAAGGAAATTGCAAAAACCAGCGAATCCATTCGCAAGAAATATCTGGCTTTGAAGACTGGCAAGATGGAGGAAGATATCGCGTTGGAGAGATACTTTAAACCTGTTGTCGAACCCTTAAAACATATTATGGAAATTACCGCAACGGCAGAAGTTGACAAATCGTCGCTGATGAGCACAAACATCGAAGAGAATGAAACATTAACGCCTAAAACAAAAACTCATCCGAATAGGAACACACAATGCAGGGCAAAGAGGAAACCTCACACGTCATCGGAATATTCACTCGTAACCTCCACACCAGTTCAATCGAAGCGGAAACGACAGAATGTCACGTCAAACGATTCCTCGGTTTTTTCTACACCAATAAATACATTTCCTCTTGTACAATCGCTCTCAACCATTGGTGATGACGTTTTCGAAACTAGTCCCAATGAGTCGTTGGCAACATCTGTTAGACAACAACTCCAAACATCCGAGGGACAAGAAACGTTTCGCAACCATTTCGGTCCGCTGGGGCAAAAATACATGAGCGCAATCCTAAGTAGTGATAAGGATACGTCAATGGACTATGTGTATGGTGTATACTTCGGCAATAGCGGAACGATGCTTGGGGATAAGGCTTTCGATATAGACAAGGATGACAATATAATCATAGATGGTGTAAGATATGGAGGAACACCCGGTCTTTACGAACTGATTTTCAAGAGAATTCCCGACGATACCACATACACCGATGCCGATAAACAAAAATACAAAAGTATACTGCTGGCGACGAATGCCCACAGACGCGATCATATCGCTAAAAAGCCCATATTGAGCAACAAGGGATACAAGTACAAACATGTAATTGCACCGCTACTCCCTCGCGCATCAACCAATAAAGCAGGGAAAGGTCTAACTGCACCGCGAGCCATGGTGGTAAACGGTAATAAGATAGATTACGTGCACTGGGACGATCCCAACGAACTGGTGGACCGATTGCGTTTGCTGGAAGCGTCGCGTCAGGCGGGTAACAACTCTCATGATCCCGAAATTCTATCGATTATCGAGGAACTCCGCGAGGTAGGTCTCATTATAAATTAAACTGCGCACCGATGATTTGCACTGTATACGTCGAGATGCCGATCAACAAATTTGGGGTATCGCTCGAGAAGAGTGGAGCAGCTAGAATGGACTATTACAAATGGAACGGTGTGCTTCGAAATTACATGCGAGATAACGCTCTTTGCGTGGTTGGTGTTGACTTTGATGCAAAATCACGCAAAATACGACGCGTAGCTCAGCCGGTGGTCGACACCGATGCCGTCAATAAACTATACGTGGAAAAGAGCATTAAACTTTTGAGAGAGCAGCTGGAAGAATTAGAGAGAAAGCTGATCATGTTTCAGAGAGATATGCTGACGTTGCAAAACAGCGTTCAAAAGATATCACTGGCGTCGAATTCTATTCCACAGCAGCGCTGCGAAGGAGAATCATGCGAGACGGTCGAACTTGTTCAGAATTTCCTCGGACCAACGGGAAGCACATAATGCATGTACACGATAATTATCGCATCATTCGTGTCAAAGACACCTCTGCGATCAAACATGTTGTCATTATCGAAATCCATGAGTAAAGAAGAAAACCACAGCCACAGGAAGCAACAACTTGTTGAGGAATTGCATGCTCCAGCTCGAAGACATTTCGCACGGAGACGCGTCATAGTGCATGGATACGATGATCTGTGGCAAGCTGACGTTGTAGAAATGCGTCCGTACTCGCGATTCAACCAAGGTCACCACTACATACTCACAGTCATCGATGTGCTGAGCAAGTATGCATGGGCGTTACCGCTCAAGACTAAAAGTGGCGCTGAGGTGACTAAAGCGTTTGCAAAGATATTTAGAGATCGATATCCGAAAAATTTGCAAACCGATCAAGGAAAAGAATTTTACAACGCCGATGTGCAGAAACTCTTGACAAAACACGACATTAATCATTATTCGACATATTCGGTGATGAAGGCCTCCGTCGTGGAACGTTCCAATCGAACTTTGAAGAACAATATGTGGAAAATGTTTACGCTCAATGGAACCTATAAATGGACCGATGCGCTACCGCGTCTACTTGCAGAGTATAACGCACAAAAACATAGAACCATCAAAATGTGTCCTCGCGATGTTACTCCTGCGGTCGCCGATAAGCTGCTAGCTACCATATACAACAACATAAAGATCGCTGCTCCAGCAAGATTCAAATTGGGCGAGTTTGTGCGCGTGAGCAAATTTAAAACCATCTTCGATAAAGGCTATACGCCGAATTGGACAACGGAGGTGTTCAAGATAGACAAAGTACAGGCAACTAATCCTGCGACGTATCTGCTCGTCGATTCCTGTGGAAAACCAGTTGCCGGAGGATTCTATGAACACGAGCTGCAACGCGTCGCCGATCCTGATGTATATTTAGTGGAAAAAGTGTTGCGTAGGAAGGGGGATAAGGTATACGTCAAGTGGCTGGGGTTTGATAAATCACACAATTCATGGATAAATAACAATAATGTATTGTAAAATAATAATAATAATACATGAACAAATAAAAATAATGTGTGGATAAAATAATGTGTGGATAAAATAAATACATGTGTACAATTTATTTAACATTTGCTGCGAGTAATGTCGCTACCAATCATTCAGGACATATGCCAGCAGTTCGCAACTTTTTTACAATGATATTTTTACAAAGGAATTTTATAATGTCCCCAGGGCAGAGTGTCGGTCGAATCGGGTACGATATACCGCTTGTTGTCGTATGGACTTAGAGCGATTTTGGATTCGGAAATGGTGTACACTTTGTGCAATTTAGACCGTATGCATGATTGCCTGCGAACAATTTCGATCTCCTTTTGCAAACACTGCGCGTAGTCGTCGAAAGTTATCGTCCTGGCTATGACGTTGGTCTTGACGCCTTTCGCCTTTTTCGTATCTTTTTTACCGTCTACGCGAAGTGCATACATTTTCGCTCTAAGACCTACGAATTCAGTCATTATCGCTCCATTATTTTCGTCCTTCATCAACCCTGGAACCTTCTTATTTAGACGCAGCATATTATATGTATTGTCGACGAGATAATCGGATGTGTCGAATCTATCGATATCACGTTTCATGGTCTCGTAGATATCTTCGCATTGAATGTGATAAATGAGGCTGTCAGTGTCGGTATACAGAATTTTACAATTTTGAGCAAGCAGTGGAGACATGTAATCATGGTGAAATTCATACAAACAAATTTTCGATATGTCCAGAATGCACATACCCACGTATATCGGTTTGTTGAATTTCACCTCGATTTTGCGCAATTCAACAGCTATTAAATTTTCCGAAAATACGCTTCGGCTGTGAAAATTTGGTTTCGCAATCATTGCCTCCGCACCGAATCGTCCATCCCAATGTGTTAAAAGTTTTACGTCTACATGGTTTCGCACGTTTTCCATAGTTTTACCAAATACCGCATTGTTCATCAATTTGTATAAATTTTTCTCAAAATCGTTTGTCGCGCCTGTTCTGAACCGTGTATTTAGTTCGATGTAATCGCGGAGCCAGGGAGATTGAGCGAATTGCAGCACGCGGTGTATCTTTGTAATACGAAGACCGTGACGCGTACACTGCTGCAGGTTACGATAATGGATAACATAACGCTGCTTATCGTATAATGTCGCGAGTAACTTGTCCTGTCTGCTGCCAGGTGGTTTGGCACGCGTCGGACAGAATGGTAGATCTGCATGAGCGTCGTGCAGACGTTGCGGATATTCTAGATCTACCTCGAGAATGTATCCCGTGGGCGAATCGACAGCGGTCGAAGACACGTCAAAATTTGCAACATCTTCGACCCATTGAAATTTAGCGTATGGCAGGGGCTGGCACATTGCCCATCCATACAAATTGTTCACGTCAAAGTACATCAAGTACGATGACTGTTCCGATGCGTCGTAAGATGGCATGTACTTGTTATTGACATGTGCATATCTTCCAGAACATTGACTTAAACCCCCACGTATTCCGCGTTCGATAAACATGACCATATCGACGTCGGTGAGCAATTCGAATGTAATTTTAGTGTGTTTTAACATAGCATCCCATGTGAAACCAGGTAATGTATAATAATGCGCAGAATCTAATCCGTAACTCTTGATACAACTTTCGCGAAAATTTTCAAAAATATCTGCCAATAACAAGACATCTGTTTTCAAATACAAGTCGCTGTATTCGCCCAAGGTTCTAATCCCGAAACGTTGCCAAACAGTCTCAGCGTGCGCGTAATCGCTCTCGGATACAGTCTCACCCGTTAACGAACTGTAGAATGACTCGCGCGGTGGTAAGCACGGGTCCTGCAGCTTGTTCGCGCAATCAAGGTATTCATATGGAAAGACACCCTTTCGCGTTAATAAATTGAAATCTTCAATGGATAATGTTTCAAATTGGGATCGTAAAATTTTTAATTGATCTGTGTTAAGAAAAGAAGCTAATTTGTCGAGACTGGTATTGAGAAATTTGTATGAATCGATGAATCGCAATTTAACATGATTTCGTGAGTCTGATTCAGCCAGATCTTCAACATTTTTTGTGAAAGAAATATACTTTTCTTTAGTTATTGGTAATACATCAACGTGGCCTTTGAAAGCGGTAGCTATTTCCATGATAATGAAATGTGAATCATAGCCGGATAAATTATGAAAAACTATGGGGATGTAAAACGCATTTCTATATTTTAAATTGCATTTCGCATGTGCGGGTCCTCTAAACCGCCCGGATATATGACAATGATCGCGAACTCGTACATCATCTGCCTCGAATGGCTCTTCGCAAATATGACAATTTGTTGCATTGCGAAATGTTATCCACTGGTCTTTCGTCAACTGTTCCATAGAAGCATTATTGGCTAGAATGGGTTTGGCAAAATCTGCAAAATTTTTTAGTTCGTCGACGAACCATGAAATACAATCCACGCCGCGGCGACATCGATATATCGATAGCGATGTATCGTACGAACAATGCATATAATATGCAATGCTGTGCACTTTATGTTGCTGGTACGCGTGTAATTTAGAATCCGCATCACTCATCAGGCGATCCTCCGTTTTCTCGATGATGCACTCGAGATCTGCATACACCACGAATGGATGTCGCTCCTTCATACAGTGGTTCTTGAAACTGAGGAAATTGTTGCCTTCGCTGGGCAGCAGAATGGCACAGTCATTCATTTTCCCACAGTCCACTGAATGGGTCTCCAACTTATCGACGGATCCAAAGTAGTGCAAGCACCTGCAAAACCATAAAAAAATTTTATTTATTTTTTCACGAGACATTTCATTATTTCACAAGTTTATATACGTACCGGTCACAGATGAATTTCTTTGCCTTGTTCTTGCTCAGCTGTGCGCTCACCAGCCGGGACAAGTTCTTGATTAGCACAAAGTGTCCTACATCACCGTGCTCTTGATTCGGTGTGTAGAGCAGGTTGACGTGTCGATCCATCTTTTGGTTGGCGAGATGCAGCGGAAAGATTGTAACAGTTATCCTCTCGGTGCCCTTCTCCAATCGCTCCTCGAAACTGTACACGTTGATGGAGATTTCGTTCTGTCGCTCAAACTTCCCAATTTGCTTCAGGGACATTGGAAACTCAATACCCTGGAGATTTAGCACGGAAGCATAGTCTGGGTATGAACTTTGGCGATCAGTATGTCTTTCAGCGGGATGGAGAGCGGCGACCACTGCCCGCGCGAAACACGCATTGTCTGTGGATTGTACACTAATTGTTGCATTTGTTAGCAACAATTTCTGCGGTAACTTGTAGCAACACCCTGCACGCAGCGGATTGTACTTGTTAACATTAACTGTTAGATTCAGGATTCTCGTCAATGCCCATCCACTGTCGCGTTCCTGGAACTCTTCCAACGATGCCAGGGTGGGTTCGATAACGCATCGTTGGTACCACTCCTGCAGATCGGATGTGTGGAATAGTTCACAGTTTCGGGTATTGATGCTTTTACATGCATGCTTGTCACCCGCCACAAATTCGCCGTTAAACACCGTGTTCACTTTGAGATTTCGATGTTTCCTCAAAGCGCCCCGAACATGTTCCAACACAATGGTTGCCGCATCTTGGAGGAAATTGCGCGGCTCGATGTAATTCGAATTTAGCACGACACCAGTTAATACACGGCTATCGAACGCAGTGTCTATTTCGCGCCACAAAAGTCCTGTGCTTGAATGTCCGGCACCTTCACGCATGAAACGTCCGCGCAACGAATACTTTAGTCCTTCGAGCCGCGCGATTCGAGCAACCAACGATTGTCGAACCCCAATCGATAATCGAGGACGTTTCACTCGGCTGTGTTCTTCCAACGATTCTATACACTCGTTACACCGTTCTTCCCACGTGAGGTATTCTTCTCGCGAAATCAATCGTTCGGATTGATCCAACAATTGGCGTTCTACTTGCGCGAATTCTTCCATGATCGTAAATGGAATGTAAACGTGATATCTTTTCCGCGCAACACGTTGCAACGATTTGAGGCTTTGTGTAGTTTGGAGCGCATACTTATGCCCCTCCCCCAAATTTCCGCTGATACAGCATAATTCTTTCTATGATTCACGCTTATGACGAATTAGCGCGCAAAATCATACGACACAGTTTCTGCTGACACATAATTCTAAGATTCGACGCTTTCAAAAGTATTATATTACATTCAACACACGCCAAGACTTTTATCCTTGAGGGTGAGACTCAAATTACATATGATCGTGCGATATGCTGCATCGTTAAGATTGAAAAAACATTATGGAAAAGCTGGAAGTTTTAAAATAAAATGTTGTGGTGGGGGGAAGCAATTACATCAGTATTTAAGTCGGCTCTCTGACGCTATTCCATCAATCGCTCAGTAGCCTCAGTGACTTTCGGCATATACAAACACAGGCGGAGTCGAGAGGTCTTGCAGACTTCATTGCATCGCATACGTTCGTGTCCGCACAATTAGTAACCGCATCCGTTTAGTAGACTCCGCCATAGCACGTATTCAAAAAATGTATAACCAACGTTTCAATAACGCTTCCTACATGTGTGGAAACCATGACAATCACTGGAACGATACGGATTTTCTAAATCAACAACAGCCGCAGCAGCAGCACAAACAGAATATAAGGTATATATAGTACATAGTACTCCTCTACGTATTTTTTCGATTTATATGAAGCCAACTGAATCATCAACTTTGGGTTTGTGATTCTTACAGCAATGCATCCGCTGCATCTGCATTAGTATCGAAAAAACCGGCCATACGAATCATGGGGCGTGATTATCCATTGACCGCTACTGCCTACAAACGTCTCATAATCGGGATTTGCATCGGTCAGGATCCACACCGCATCGGCCAGGATTCGTGCCGCATCGAGATTGCCATAGCTGATAATAAATGTCACGAGGTTTGCTTCTCCATGTCTACGTGGAAGCTTCTACTGCAGCAAGAATCACAGATACTTCGACGTTTCCGCTTCGATGCCTCATTAGCGTACCAAGACCCTATCGCGATCGATCATTTGTGTATCGATTTCACACGAATACAGAGTGAACGAATTGCTAAAATCTCTGATAATAGTTCAGTTATATACATGTCTGAACCTACGATAATTCAAATGTTTAAATATGCTCGTTGTATCGACTACATGTTCTCATTTTTATCTGAAATTTTGTGCTCCGTAACCAGTAAGTACGTCTCCTTTGTCAACATTATACGTACCGCTACTACAGCGATCGCGGACTATGAGAAAATCATTATCATCATATAAATCATTCTGTCATCGACCGTTGACGAGTGCGCACGTGTTTTGTTTACGCTCTGAGGACTTTGAAATTATCGTTACCGTGTTGCCGGCCACATACGGATCCGAGCCATTTTTACGTAAATTTTTGTCTCGCGGGTGTTTAAATCTCTGGACCATGTCTGCCAAATGCAAAGGATGCAAGACCAACGTTGCAAACCCGACTAAATGCTCTGATTGTGGAGCTGCGTCCCACACTAGTGACACTTGTTTGGGTCGCTCCTGTCATCCATGGCATAGCGGCCGTCTGCTCAGCTGTAAGACACCTTGCTCACCATCTGTGGCCCCTAATTCGCCGTCTACGCACACTGGCTCGGTAGCTGCCTCGCCACTGACGCTCGAGGACATCAAAGGCCTCTTTCGGGACGAACTGGCTAACTTTCGTAAAGAAATGTGGGCGGACTTCAAAGCCGACATGGCTGATGTTCGAAGCTCCGTTGCCCTGCTGTCTGACCGTATGCAGCGCATTGAAGAACGCATGGAAGATTGCTGCTCGCCTTCAGCCAACTTGCCTGCTGATATCGGAGCAATTACCGATGTTGTGGTCACCGAATTAAGCGAAAGGGGGAAGAGGTCCTCCAACCTCATTGTTTATGGGCTTGAGGAGGATCCCAATGTACCTGTTCATCACTCTACCCAGAAGGATACCGAGAACATCCGTATTGTCCTCTCCCAGATTCACGCTTCCGACTACCAACACATCAGGACGCGAAGAATTGGGAGGCCCGCCGGTTCGTCGCCTAGGCCTCTCTGCGTGATGCTGCAATCGACGGACATCGCCAAGAGCGTCCTGAGGAACAAATCTTCTTACACCGGTCCGTTGAAAATCACGGACGATAAGACCCCGATGCAGCAGTCCAATTTAAAGAGGCTCAGACAACAACTCAGCGAACTCCACGCCAACGGGGATGCTGACAAGACCATACGATACGTAAACGGTGTTCCAACGATCGTCCCATCGTCATCATCAACCGCGCGTCGCTCAAAAAACTCGCACTAGGGCTCTCCATTTACTACCAAAATGTGAGAGGTCTTAGGACCAAAATGCGTGATTTGTCTCAAGCCTTGGCGTGCTGTAGCGTTCAGTACGATGTAATAATCTTAGTCGAGACGTGGCTGAATGATAATATTGTATCTGAGGAGCTTGGCTTATCCGATTATGTGATCTTCCGTTTTGATAGGAATCGGTGCACGAGCGTTTATTCAAGAGGAGGCGGAGTGTTGATAGCTGAAGAGGTCATTTCAGTGTTCCCATGTCATTGTGTCTTGCGATCGAGTCGAACAAGTTTACGTAAGGATCAATGCTTCGCCTCTCTCTCTCGTACTCGGAGCCGTGTATATTCCTCCCGCCGCAAGAGCATCGAGCTATTTTGATTTTTGCGCGAGCGTCGACGAGGTCACCAGGCAATTCCCAAACACTAACATCTTGCTATTCGGAGACTACAATCTTCCTCGGTATAATTGGTCGTGTCCTCCTCCTGGCAATGATGTTGTGCTATCGCGGTCAGCGCCCGTTGGCGACGCGTCAGCTCATGCTTTAATTAAGGAAACCTGCCTTTTCCATAACCTTCGGCAAATTAACGCCTGTCCCAACTACCGTGGGTGCCTTTTAGATTTAGTCTTTTGCAACTTTGGCGGTATACCACTGCTATGTCTCAGCGGCCCTCGATGCCGGTCTCCAGGTTGATACTGTATACACAGACTTCCGGAAGGCCTTTGATACGGTTGACCATGATATTTTACTTCAGAAATTATCTTCGATTGGTATTAGCGGGGCGTTCCTATCATGGGTTGGTAGCTATTTGGATGACCGGGTGCAAGTAGTTAAAGTGTTTGACCAACAATCAGCTCCTGTTAAAGTGAGCTCTGGCGTCCCTCAAGGATCGCACCTTGGTCCCCTTCTGTTCCTCATTTTTATCAATGACCTGAAGGATGTATTCCAGGACTGTAAATTTCTTATGTATGCCGATGATTTGAAGATATTTCGTACCATTCGCAGTGCACTCGACTCTAGTAAGATGCAGGATGACCTCGTTAGATTCGAGCAGTGGTGTACCGTCAATAAGATGCGGCTAAATACAGCTAAATGTGTGGTGTTGAGAACCCATAGAGCAAGGAGTGTCATTGTATCGCCATATAGTCTATGCGGTACCCCATTGAATGATGTGGACGAAGTCTGTGACCTTGGAGTTACGTTCACGACTAGGCTAGACTTTCGTAACCATTACCGGAATATCACTTGCAAAGCGATGAAAACCTTAGGATTTATAGCCCGTTTCGCAAAGCACTTCAGGCAATTGAAATCACTGAAGTTGTTGTATGTAGCACTGGTCAGACCCCAGTTAGAATATGCCTCGATAATTTGGAACCCAAAGCATAAGATATATGTCAGTTTAATCGAAAGGGTCCAGCATAAGTTCCTCCGGATGGCTATGAGAGCAATAGGTAGTCCTATGCTGTACAATGACCATGACTATGGTCCTGCCATGCTCAAAACAAGGCTCATCACTCTCAGTAACCGTCGTGTATGTACTGACCTATTGTTTCTGTATAGAATCATTCATGGACAGATAAACTGTAATGATCTCGTGGCATCAATACACTTTCAGGCCCCTGAACGTTTATTGCGTCTGAGACCCCTTTTTAAGCCGAAAGTTCCAGATTATTTTCATTATACAGCCGATCCCATAAACCGGACATTGATTTATTCACTGCATCACTTGATTCGTTTCGGAATCAGCTGCTTAATCGACTTTCCGCTTAACCTGTCAACTGCGTTGCGGCGTTTAGTGTTTATCGCGGCGTGTAGAATGTTTATTTCATTGTACTTATTCTGTAATACTATGTACTCTAAAGGGTTTTTTGCCCGTTAATAATAATAATAATAATAATAATAATAACTTTAGCGGTGTAACAATTGCATCTGCATCCGATCCTCTCTTACCAATCGACCTCTTCCATCCTGCTTTGCTCGCGAATCTCCAGCTCTGCGCGACTAAGGCCGCCTGCCGCCCGGCGACTAGGAGGTACAACTTTAGCAACGGGGACTATCCCCGAGTCATAGAGTTCCTCAATTCTGTGAATTGGGACAGCAGCCTGAATTGCTTGTCGACCGATCAGGCTGTCTCTTTCCTCTACGATCGCATTTTATACGCGATCGATTCCTTTATCCCATTAACGAGACGGCACTCCCCTAATTACCCGAGTTGGTTCTCCCCCGAGCTAATCCATCTAGTTAAGGCTAAAAAGGCTGCCCATCTCGCGTATAAGAGGAGCAACGACTGGCACGAGTACTTAGTTTTTTGTCACCTCAGATCCAAGTGCAAGTTCCTTTCCAGGTCGTGCTATCGGGGATACATAGAATCCACGGAGGCATCTATCCCGCTGAACATAAAAGCTTTTTGGAAATTTGTTCATTCCAAGCGTCGTACGCACGGTCTTCCTGGAGCTATGCACCTGGGTAGCGCGACCTCGTCGGACAATTCTGTCATTGCTGACATGTTTGCGAAGCACTTCGAATCAGTTTACTCCGCAGCTAGTCCTAGTCACACCACGTACGTTAACACGAATCCACCGCTTAACGAAACCGATATGCACATCAGCATAGGGGAAATATACTCCGAAATTGAAGATCTAAGCATCAACAAGGGACCGGGTGATGATGGTATTCCTCCTATATTCCTGAAGCAATGCAAATTTATTTTGTCTCGGCCACTCTGGATTATCTTTAACCGATCTCTGACTGATGGACACTTTCCCTCCGCCTGGAAATCCAGTATTGTTTCGCCGATTCATAAGTCCGGCGCTAGATCTGACATCAAGAACTACAGGCCTATCTCGATGCTCAATATCATGGGTAAAATTTTTGAGGCCATTGTGGCCAAGAAAATTAGTGCCTTGACCAGTTGCACCTTGTCCCTCGAGCAACATGGCTTTATGTCTGGCAGGTCTACCGTCACCAACCTCGCGGTTTTTTGCAACTTTGTCTCCAGGGCTTTGGACGGTTGGCGGCAAGTCGATGTGGTTTACACTGACTTCACGAAGGCCTTCGATAGAGTTGACCATTTTCTGCTCATCGACAAGCTCGCCTCCGTCGGTTTTGGAGGGCAACTTCTATGCTGGCTTTTCTCGTACATAACGGGGCGTTTCCAGCGTGTCAGAGTCGGTGATGTGTTGTCCAGAAAAGTTTTTGTATCGTCGGGGGTACCCCAGGGTTCCCATCTGGGTCCCATTTTATTTCTTTTGTTCATCGACGACATTCGCGAGGTGATCCGTAACAGCAAATTTTTTATGTCCGCCGATGATCTTAAGCTATTTAAATGCATCTCGTGCCTTTCTGACTCCTTGGATCTTCAATCGGACTTGGATAGACTCTCGGAGTGGTGTCTTTCCAACCGCATGGAGCTTAACATCAGTAAGTGCCATATTCTAAGATTGTCGCGTAGCAAAAGTCCGATGCTCTTTAGCTATACAATCGCAGGCTCCCAATTGTCAACCGTTGAGGTCTCGCGTGACCTTGGAGTCCTAATCGACTCTTCATTCTCCTTCGTGGACCACATTCAACATGTCGTTGCGGCCTCGAGCAGAGCTCTAGGTTTTATTACTAGGAATAGCTCCGATTTCGTCAGCCCTAGTACGATACGCTACTTATATAACAGCTTAGTGCTGCCGCATCTCGAGTACGCGTCAGTTATCTGGGCGCCGCGGTGGTCGAAGTACAGGAGTCAACTCGAAAGAGTTCAGCATCGTTTTCTACGCTATCTGGCGTTCAAAGCTGGCCAGCCCCTGGCGTGGTTCGACCATGACTATGTACCGATCATGAACAGATTCGGGGTATGGTCCCTTGAACACAGGAGGAGAATCTCAGACCTATCCTTTCTTTATAGGATCCTGAACGGTTTGATTGATAACCCTGATGTTATTGCGCTGATTAACTTCAACGTCCCCGCTCGCTGTACTAGGCAAACACCTCTGTTCAGGTCACCGGACTACTCCTCCTGGGTTGGTCATGCTGACCCCTTCCACAGGATCTGTGGTATCGCTAATCAACTCCACGAGGGCATCGATTTCTTTGCTGATACTCTTTCCGGCTTCAAAATTAGTATTCGCAGAGCCCTTATTGCGGAGGGCATTCCATAG
Source organism: Andrena praecox (assembly GCA_963932275.1). NCBI lineage: Eukaryota > Metazoa > Arthropoda > Insecta > Hymenoptera > Andrenidae > Andrena > Andrena praecox. The sequence goes on along the minus strand of OZ010728.1, from coordinate 52,043,793 downwards.
AGGTTCCCCATGCACCTACTCGTCACTCTACTTTTCTCTTTTGTTTTTGTTTTTATTGTAATCTATTGTTATTATCCCTTCTTATTGTGCTTAATGGGCTTGTCCCGTAAATAAAATTATTATTATTATTATTATTATTATCGAAAGCGACTGCTACGAACCGAACTCTGTGATAGATTGTGAACTATTAGCATTAGGATTGGAATTGATCGTTCGTGATGCGTGTCATACGTCTGAATAGTATATACATCTCAATGTTTTTTCCTATATAATATGTTTCCTATGTAATATATTTCCTATATATATTTTAAAATAAATTTCTTAAACGTATATTATTTCTCCATTTTATTTCTCCATTTTATTTACCCGTCTTCCTCCTCACCATCTAATTTTAAGATTCTACGTTGATTAGAAATTATTTCTCTGCGTTGGGGGGAATTTCTGTCACATATTGGTTTTGTAAAAAAAATATTTCGGTGGTGGATTTGGTTTAGAAAAATATTTGGGGTCGGATCGAGTCTGAAAAAAAGATTTTTTTCATACATGACCCGACCCCAGAAATTTTTAGAGGGAGGGGACGACCCTCTGTGGAAATTTCCGAGGGTGGGTCCGGTCTTGAGATGTCTCCGCGGCGGTTCGGTTCGGACTGATCCCCTCCACGATTGCGGCTTCCCCCACTCCGCAGCTCGTGCGCGCGCAATCGGTCTTTCACTCCCCACTTCCCCCGCTACCCCCCGCGCCCATGTTTCCCTCCACCGCGCTCCCCCGCGCGCCATCACTTCCCCCCCGCCCCGCACCCCCCCTCAGAGGACCTGGGTTGGAACCCGCTTTACCCTACTACTATCAAATCACTAAAATTTATAAATAATTACTGACGTGGCGAGCAGTTTTAATAGGCAAAAAATTAGTAGAAAATTAATCATTGCAAAATTTTATTGAGACAAGTTTAAATTAAAATTATTAAAATTAACTTGTCCCGGTCTAACCTAACCTACCATTTACAAGGAAAACGCTGCCGAGTAATAATGCGAACATCCTGTATTGTGAGAGAGCCATCTTTTGACAATTAGCGGAGTCAAATTTACCCCCCCCCCCCGTGAATAGTCAGAGTGTGCCCTCCCCTCCCCCCCCCTCCCAATATTCGTGACAGAGCCTTCGTGGAGGATCTATCACACCTACAAGGACAGTTTTCCCGCTGAATTTGACCGCGACATTTCGTGCAGTTTCACAGTGCAGTTTAGCTTGCTCCATAATGCCAAAATCGTAAGTTGAAGTGTGTAACATTGTATATACTTTAACATTCATCCACATTGCCTTCAGTAATATTCTCGCCTTTTTAGTAAGTTGGAAATTAATACCGAGCTGTTGATCGAATTGGTGCGCATACATCCTATCCTATACGATGCATCACAGGCCATATACATAGACTCCGATTTGAAGGCGAAGATTTGGAAATATATAGGAGATCAACTAAACGAAGAAGGTAAGCCACATAGATCTTATATTTTGCAAAAGAATAACATAAAACTGTACAAAATAATAAAACTATTTCAAACACACACGTACGCGCACTCCATTCACAAGTATTTGCAACAAATCACAATCAACCCGTTGCACTCAATCGCAACTCACATTCGCGTTTCATTCACGCCATACACAGTATGTCAGGTTCCTTCGGACTGGCGCTATTATTATTTTTCTAACTATTGGAAAAGCGATAAACGGTTCCATACGAAAGTTGTTCGATTTGATGAAGAAAACTTAATAGAAATTTAGGATTTGTGTTCTTATGTGCTTAAACGCAAATCCTAATATTCTATTAAGTTTCCTCCATCAAATCAAACAACTTTCGTATTGAACCGTTTTTCGGTTTTCCAATAGTTAGAAAAATAATAATAGCGCCTGTCCGAAGGAACCTGACATACTGTATTTATAACTACAAAAGTAATGATTAATTAAAAATATAATCAAACTAATAATTAAATTCTATCATTTTGCCATGAAACGGCTCCCACGCAATTAAAATAATCCTTGAAGCATTCCCGCACGCGAAATGCTTCCCTTGTGGAATTACCCCCCTGCGGGGGTAAGTTGTTGGAACGTGCATTTTCTGTATTGTCCTGCGACGTTGATGGGTCCACATTCACGGTATCGGTTTCAATCGTCCTAATAAAATTGTGTAAAATGCACGTTGACAGCACTATCATGTCCAAATGATCAGGGGTGGCGTGTATGCGTCGATTGTATATTCTAAACTTTTGCCCTAATATGCCGAACGCGTTTTCAACTAATCGCCTGGCACGGCACAGACGGTAATTAAATATACGTTTTTGTATAGTGTCCAATTGTTTCCCCGGATAGGGTCTCATCAAATATTTCTTCAAGGGAAACGCTTCGTCTCCCACGACGACAAATGGGGCTTTTTTATTCGTTCCAGGCAAGAATCTGTCAGGGGGTAAATTCATTGTTCCCCGTTCTAACCGCTTTCCCAAGTTGGAATGCCTGAATATTCCCCCATCGCTGTTTTTTCCAAACGACCCCACATCGACCGCAATAAAGTTCGTATTCGCATCGACAAGTGCTAACAGTACAATGCTTCCCATCTATTGCTCCGACACAGTTGGGGAAATTCCAAAGATTATCAAAATCTTCCGCAATACTTTTCCATTTATCTGCTGTTGGGGTAGGCATTGTCTCCTCAAGCAGTACCTCCACAATTGCTGTACACGTTTGGTGAATTATCGAACGCACCGTGCTTTGCCCGAGGCGATAACTGAATGATATCGTCTTCATTCCATCGCCGGTTGCTAGATACCTGAAATAAAAGAAATGAGATAATAATATAGAACAATACAAAAATTCTTATTTCATTAACATCTATTTGTTTGTTTTCAGCGTCAGTGTGCAAAGATAGGTGGAATAATATACGGGACAATTACCGCAAAACCCTAAGAAAGAATGAAGGAAGAAGCGGGCAGGTCGCCAAAAAAGTCACCCAATATAAATATTCCACCGAGATGTCATTTTTAAAAAAAATTTTCGCGGAACGAAACACCCGAGGAAATATTGGAAATACGGGCGAAAGTTCCACTGCGCACGCCACACGGGCGGTGGAAGAATCAGGCCAGGCATATAATCCAATGCCAATGGAAGCACCAGCACCAACTCCAGCACCAGCACCAGCACCAGCACCAGTACCAGTACCAGCACCAGCACCAGCACCAGTACCAGAAACGGAAAGAGATACAGAAAATGTAGACCGTGAGGAATGTAATCAACCTCCGTTGAGAAGGAAAAGAAGAAGCGCGGAGCAAACTCAGCCAACATAAACGGCCGCCACGCAAGTGTTGCGCTATTTAGTAGATAAGCAATTGGAGGAGTCTCATCCCGTGGACTCATTTTTACAGGGTCTTTCACATACGATAAAATCTCTCCCGCTACCTCAACAAAACCATTTAAAAACCGAAATGTTCAATCTAGTGCAACATTATGAGTTACAATATTTGGCGCAAACATACGGTACCGATTATTGTTCCACAGAAAATGGGCCGGGCGGTACTTTCAATGCGAATCCACGAATATTGCCAAACGATAGTGTCAGCCCGCCCTGCAAACAGCGCGTTCATTAATATCACTGAACCCCAATAATACAGGGTGTCCCAAAAATGTCGCGTTTCCTTGAAAGGGGTGACTCAGGGGGTGATTTGATACAACTTTTTCCTTAGCGAAAATATTGTCCGAAGCTTCGTTAAGGAGATATTAAGCAAAAACCCCGACCAATCAGAGCGCGCGCCTTCCGCCTGAGTTCCCGCGGTAGCGTTGGCTACGAGGTAGGCGACCGCGCTTGTGCTACGAACGTACGAACAAGCAAGTCGGCATGCATCGAAGGAAACCGCGTTACACATTTTTTTTTTAAAGCAGAATCTTAAATAAGAATAATTTGAAGTGAGAGGACAAGAAGTACGTAAATTTCGTTTTTAAATAAGGCATAAACGAAAAGCTAACGTAACAGAAAATGTACGACAAGTGATCGTAATTCGTTATTGAGGTAAAAATCCGTAGTTTAACAACGGCCAACACAACTAAATTTAAAAAATAATATTAGGTGTATGAATAAATTCTTTCCGACTGGAATTTCTATCGCGGTGGTATTCAGAAGCTGCCAGAAAAATGGCAAAAGGTAATGAACAATAATGGAAATTATTGCGATGATCGAGTTGTTTTCATATTTTTTAAATCGAACTGTTATTGTACCCTAAAATCGGAAAGAATTTATTTTCACACCTAATAATCACCAATAAATTAAAGAAAACTCACCCTTTCGGACATTCCTTTCCTTGCTTTCCTTCCCTTTCCGGAAACCTGTGTCACTGGGTCACTGTACCGATCCTGGTTATCGGTGGACGAAAAGATTTATGGTTGGGTAGCGCCCAGTGCTCAGCTGATCACACTGCGTCCGGGTTAATGTACCGAATATTCACTTCACTGCACGGTTACTAACACTGATCACTGAATTACTTTTCACGGAACATGTTGTTCCTACGTTATAAAAATTGGTGGCTGCGAAAGGGGCCGATTACTGTTAATTACTGGGACGAGATTACTACTATTACCCGGCGAAAAGAAAACTCGTGGCAGACTGTCTCGAGCTGTGCAGTCCGCTGCTGTGACGATTGGTCGAGTCACCTATTTGGGCACACTTTTAAAGACGGGGCACACGTATTTTGGTTATTGGCTGAAGTTGCCACATACATTGTCACACCGCGCGACGAAGAGATCGAACGAAACACGAGATCGAGTGGGATAGAGCGATTTGACCAAGCGTAGCCTACGCTTTTGTTTTGACGATCGTCGGTCGGATCCGTATCTGATCGCTGCACAGCAGCGGACTGCACAGCCCGAGACAGTCTGCCACGAGTTTTCTTTTCGCCGGGTAATAGTAGTAATCTCGTCCCGTAATTAACAGTAATCGGCCCCTTTCGCGGCCACCAATTTTTATAACGGAGGAACAACACGTTCCGTGAAAAATAAATTCAGTGATCAGTGTTAGTAGCCGTGCAGTGAAGTGAATATTCGGGTACATTGACCCTGCGATCAGCTGAGCACTGGACGCCGATGACCAGGATCGGTACAGTGGCCTAGTGACACAGGTTTCCGAAAAGGGAAGGAAAGCAAGGAAAGGAATGTCCGAAAGGGTGAGTTTTCTTTAATTTATTGGTGATTATTAGGTGGGAAAATAAATTCTTTCCGATTTTAGGGTACAATAACAGTTCGATTTAAAAAATATGAAAACAACTCGATCATCGCAATAATTTCCATTATTGTTCATTACCTTTTGCCATTTTTCTGGCAGCTTCTGAATACCACCGCGATAGAAATTCCAGTCGGAAAGAATTTATTCATACACCTAATATTATTTTTTAAATTTAGTTGTGTTGGCCGTTGTTAAACTACGGATTTTTACCTCAATAACGAATTACGATCACTTGTCGTACATTTTCTGTTACGTTAGCTTTTCGTTTATGCCTTATTTAAAAACGAAATTTACGTACTTCTTGTCCTCTCACTTCAAATTATTCATATTTAAGATTCTGCTTTAAAAAAAAAAAATGTGTAACGCGGTTTCCTTCGATGCATGCCGACTTGCTTGTTCGTACGTTCGTAGCACAAGCGCGGTCGCCTACCTCGTAGCCAACGCTACCGCGGGAACTCAGGCGGAAGGCGCGCGCTCTGATTGTGCGGGGTTTTTGGTTAATATCTCCTTAACGAAGCTTCGGACAATATTTTCGCTAAGGAAAAAGTTGTTTCAAATCACCCCCTGAGTCACCCCTTTCAAGGAACTCCGACATTTTTGGGACACCCTGCATAATAATAATTTTGTGTTTTTCTTTGTGTGTTGCAGTGAGTAACGTCGCCCACAAGTATTTCTTAAAAGTTTTATCTATTATTAATATTTAAAAAAAAACAATTTTTAAATAAATAAATATATTTTTATTCAAAAACTGTGTGTGTTTATTCATGTACATCAATGCATGCATACTTAAATTATAAAATTAGTATTTGCGTAAAACAACGTTCGTATGGGATGGATATTCTCGCTAGCGAAGTAAAGGAAGTAGTCGCGGTCGTTATGCTCATCATTGCCGTTGCACTCGTCGCCGTCGCCGTTATGCTCATCGCTATAGAAAACACAAATAATTCTTACATATTTGTTCTTTGCATACGACGCGTAAAGTAGATACAATGCGTGTATAGGACTTACATTAGGTGACGCGATGTATATAATTCCATATTTTCTGGACGTTCTCCAACGCGCAAACACCACCGTTGTTGTGAAATGCACATAAGTAGTAAGGCAAAGCCGATTCAAACAGGGTCTTCTGAGGGGAGCGCGGGGGCGGGGGAGAAGTGAGGGCGCGCGGGGGAGTGCGGTGGAGGGAACTATGAGCGCGGGGAGAGTGGGGAGTGTAAGACCGATTGCGCGCGCACGAGCCGCGGAGTGGGGGAAGCCGCAATCGTGGAGGGGATCAGTCCGGACCGAGCCGCCGCAGAGATTTCTCCAGACCTGACCCACCGGCAGAAATTTCCGCAGAGGGTCGTCCCCTCCCTCTAAAAATTTCTGGGGTTGGGTCTTGAATGAAAAAATCTTTTTTCAGACTCGATCCAACCCCAGAAATTGTTTCCCCAAATATTTTTTTAAATCAGATCTACCACCAGAATATTTTGTTCCAAACCAACATAGCAAACAAATATGTATCATACATTCTAAAGCTAACAATTTTTCAAACTCTAGCAAACAAATATGCATCATGCATTCATAGCACTGTGAAAATGGTATCATCTCGCGCGATAACGCGTGTAATTTGACTCTTCTGATGCAGTCGCGCGAGACGATACCATTTCTTCACAGTGCGAAGAATCCATGAGTGAAATATAACCCTTTTTATAAAATGTCGAATCTTAAAGTTATGCGAAGAGGAAAGAAGGAGGATGGATGATGAGTAAATAAATTTTTTTTTTCAAACAAATATGCAGCATTCTAAAGCGTTCCGATTTAGCATCGCAGCGTATCGCGCGATTACGCGTAATTTGACTCCTCTGGAGCAGTCGTGCAGGATGTTATTTTCGCGGTGCGAAGAACGTACGAATCATAGAAAGAATTATGCGGCGTCGGCAGAAATGTTTTTTTCCATACATATATATGATAGAAATTTTTCCCAAACGCAGAGAAATAATACTTTTTAGAAACGTTGGATCTTAAAATTAGGTGGCGAGAGAAGGAGGAAGGTGGGTAAATAAAATGTAGAGAAAAGAAGGAGGATGGGTGACGTGTAATTAAAATTGAGAAGTAATATGTTCAAGAAATTATATATATTGTTACATAATAAATAAAAGGAAAAAAATATATTGTTACAAAGAATAATTGTACAATTTAACATTTTGCTGCAAGAGACTTCAATAATATCATTCAAGACATACACACACCAGCAGTTCGCAATCAACAAGAGATTTGTTACAAAGAATAATTGTACAATTTTAACATTTTTGCTACAAGAGACATCGATAATATCATTCAAGATATACACACACCAGCAGTTCGCAATCAACAAGAGATTTACCATCGAAATATTCACTATCGCATATAGCTTTAGCAGCACAACATGAGTCTAAAGTTTCATCGACGACATCGCACCGCTGTAACACGCTCAGTTTGTAGAGAGATAGTGTCCCCTCAATAACAAATCTTATACGTGCGCGATGTATGAGTCTACAGTTTCATCGATGGCATCGCACCGCTGTAACACGCTCACAAAATTTGAAAACGTCGTATCGATTTGCTGCGAGCGACATCGATAATATCATTCAAGGCACACGCCAGCAGTTCGCAATCAACAAGAGATTTATCATCAAAATATTCACTATCGCTTATAGCTTTAGCAGCGCAGCATGAGTCTAAACTTTCATCGACGGTATCACACCGCTGTAACACGCTCACAAAATTTGAAAACTGCGTATCGACATAATGTATAGTTTCATAAAGCTGCATATATACATGATTGATACAGCGCTCGAGATTAAATAAACAGATTAATGTAGCAGGTTTGAAATATAGCGACTTATTATATCGCATCATCTTTACCATTTGCGAATTATACATTACACAAAATTCCACCGCCAAATCATTAATCCGTAGTGATGATCCGCTTGACCGCATGCGCTGCTCGATGTCGGTACGTTTTTCAATTAATCCTTTCCATGTTGGAATAGACAATACCAACTGATTCCCTCGATTGTCGCCGAGAACGATTTCTACTTGTGTTATAGGCCGCACACTGTTTCCGATTTCCAGGTACTTATATGCTGTAGATGTTAGCGCATATCTTCTAACCATGATGCGAGCTGTGTAATGGGAGCTAAAAAGAACAATAAAAGCTATGAAAATGATCACTACTATCGAGAAAACACAACTAAAAATCATGAGAGGATATGAAAAAATTATATCATACCTGTTAGATGTAGTCGTAATGTTTGAACATGCATTATCGTCTGCGATTATTGGAGTGTAATAATTCCCAACACTAGCGTTATACATTTTTTTTTTTAGCACTGGGTTTGTATATATCGAACGTCACTGGAGAGCTACTGAGCGATTAATGTAATACCGCACGAGGAGCTGGATTAAATAGAAGTGCCCCCCTCCATAGAATGCTGGGATGGGTCATTAGTTTTTTTGCATGCAATGCATTCGAGGGAGAACATCATAGCATATCACATGATTGCAATTTCAGTCCCATCCTCAAGATTAAAAGTTTCGACACATGTCGAATGTAATATAATACTTTGGAAGCGTCGAATCTTAGAATTATGCGATGTTGGTAGAAACTGTGTCGGATGATTTTTGCACACTAATTCGTCATACGTGTGTCACAGAAGGAGGATGGAAGACTTGACACGTATCGAATGTAATATAATACTTTTGGAAGCGTCGAATCTTAGAATTATGCGATGTTGGTAGAAACTGTGTCGGATGATTTTTTTTGTACACTAATTCATCATACGTGTGTCACATAGAATCTTCGTTTTTGCATGCAATGCATTCGAGGGAGAAACACAGAAAGAGTTCAACAGAGATGCCAAATCGCTGCACAAGCTATAAAAGCATGCTCTACTCTGCACAAAGCCTCAAATCGTTGCATCGCGTTGCATAGAAAAAAAGACATTACATTTACACTCCATCTATGATCATGGAAGAATTCATGCAAGTAGAACGCCAATTGTCAGATCAATCTGAACGATTGATTTCACGGGAAGAATACCTCACGTGGGAAGAACAATGCAACGAGTGTATCGAATCGTTGGAAGAACACAGCCGAGTAAAACGTCCTCGATTATCGATTGGTGTTCGGCAATCATTGGTTGCTTAAATCGCGCGACTCGAAGGACTGAAGCTATCGTTGCGTCGACGTTTCATACATGAAGGTGCTGGGCATTCGAGCACAGGACTTTCATGGCGTGAAATAGACACGGCATTCGAAAGCCGCATATTAACTGGTGTCGTGCTAAATTCCAACTACATCGAACCGCGCAACTTCCTCAAGGATGCGGAGACCATTGTGTTGGAACATGTACGAGATGCTTTGAGAAAACATCTGAACCTCAAAGTGAATACAATGTTCAACGGTGAATTTGTTGCGGGGGACAAGCATGCTTGTAAAAGCATCAATACCCGAAACTGTGAACTCTTCGGTACATCTGATCTACATGAGTGGTACCAGCGACGTGTCATCGAACCCACCCTGTCATCGCTGGAAGAGTTCCAGGAACGCGACAGTGGATGGGCATTGACGAGAATCCTCAATCTGACTGTCAATGTCAACAAGTATAATCCACTGCATGCGGGGTGTCATCACAAGTTGCCACGAGAATTATTGCTGAAGAAAGCGACGATTAGCATACAATCCTCAGACAACGCCTGTTTCGCGTGGGCAGTGGTTGCCGCACTACATCCTGTCGAAAGACATGTTGACCGCCCAAGTTCATACCCCAATTATGACACCATATTAAATCTCCATGGCATTGAGTTTCCAATGTCCATGAAACAGATTGGGAAGTTTGAACAGCTGAACAACATCTCGGTCAATGTGTACAGCTTCGAGGAGCGATTGGAGAAGAAGACCGAGAAGATAATTGTCGCAGTGTTTCCGCTGCATCTCACTAGCTGCAAGAGGGATCGACATGTCAATCTGCTCTACACACCAAATAAAGAGCATGGGGATGTAGGGCACTTTGTACTAATCAAGGACTTGTCCAGGCTGGTGAGCATGCAGCTGAGCAAGCATGGGAAAAAGAAATTCATCTGTGATCGGTATGTATATAAACTTGCGAAATGTTGAAATGTTGAAATGTCTCGCGAAAAAATTAAAGAAAAAATTTTGGTTTTTGCAGATGTCTGCATTACTTTGGATCCGCCGAGAAGTTGGAGATGCATTCGCTAGACTGTGGAAAAATGAATGATTGTGCAATTCTGCTGCCCAGCGAAGACAACAACTTGCTCAGTTTTAAGAACCACTGCATGAAGGAGCGGCTCCCTTTCGTGGTTTATGCAGATCTCGAATGCATAATCGAGAAAACGGGGGACAATCGAATGGGTGATGATAAATTACACACATATCAACACCATAAAGTGCATAGCATTGCATATTATATGCATTGTTCGTATGATACATCACTGTCGATATATCGATGTCGCCGCGATGTGAATTGTATTTCATGGTTCGTCGACGAATTAAAAAAATTTTCAAATTTTGCCAAGCCCATTCTAGCCAATAATGCTTCCATGGAAAAGTTGACGAAAGGCCAGTGGGCAACATTTCGCAATGCGTCACATTGTCATATTTGCGAAGAGCCATTTGAGGCTGGTGATAAACGAGTTCGCGATCATTGCCATTTATCCGGACGGTTTAGAGGACCTGCACATTCGGAGTGCAATTTAAAATATAAAAATGCGTTTTACATCCCCATAGTTTTTCATAATTTATCCGGCTATGATTCACATTTCATTATCGAAGAAATATCTACCCCTTTCAAAGGTCGTGTTGACGTATTGCCTATAACTAAGGGAAAGTATATTTCTTTCACAAAAAATGTCGAAGATCAGGTTGAATCAGACCCGCGAAATTGTATTAAATTGCGATTCATCGATTCGTACAAATTTCTCAATACCAGTCTCAACAAATTAGCATCTTTTCTTAGCACAAATAAATTAAAAATTTTACGATCCCAATTTGAAACATTGTCCATTGAAGATTTCAATTTATTAACGCGAAAGGGTGTCTTTCCATACGAATATCTTGATTGTGTGGACAAGCTGCAGGATCCATGCTTACCACCGCGCGAGTCATTCTACAGTTCGTTAACGGGTGAGACTGTATCCGAGAGCGATTACGCGCACGCTGAGACTGTTTGGCAACGTTTCGGGATTAAAACCTTGGACGAATACAGCGACTTGTATTTGAAAACAGATGTCTTGTTGTTGGCAGATATTTTTGAAAATTTTCGCGAAAGTTGTATCAAGAGTTATGGATTAGATTCAGCACATTATTATACATTACCTGGTTTCACATGGGATGCCATGCTAAAACATACCAAAATTACATTCGAATTGCTCACTGATGTTGATATGGTCATGTTTATCGAACGCGGTATACGTGGGGGTTTAAGTCAATGTTCTGGAAGATATGCACATGCCAATAACAAGTACATATCATCTTATGATGCATCGGAACCTACCATATGTATCACCATATATGTAACCTACAATTTGTATGGATGGGCAATGTGTCAGGCCCTACCATATGCCCAATTTCAATGGGTCGAAGATGTCGCAAATTTTGATGTGTCTTCAATCGCTATCGATTCGCCCACAGGATACATTCTCGAGGTAGATCTAGAATATCCGCAACGTCTGCATGATGCTCATGCTGATCTACCATTCTGCCCGACGCGTGCCAAACCGCCAGGCAGCAGACAGGAAAAGTTACTCGCGACATTATACGATAAGCAGCGTTACATTATCCATTATCGCAACCTGCAGCAGTGTACGCGTCACGGTCTTCGTATTACAAAGATACACCGCGTGCTTCAATTCGCGCAATCTCCCTGGCTCCGCGATTACATCGAACTAAATACACGGTTCAGAACAGGTGCGACAAACGATTTTGAAAAAAATTTATACAAATTGATGAACAACGCGGTATTTGGTAAAACTATGGAAAACGTGCGAAATCACGTAGATGTAAAACTTTTAACACAATGGGATGGACGATATGGCGCGGAGGCAATGATCGCTAAACCGAATTTCCACAGCAGAAGTGTATTTTCGGAAAATTTAATAGCTGTTGAATTGCGAAAAGTCGAGGTGAAATTCAACAAACCGATATATGTGGGTATGTGCATTCTGGACATATCAAAAATTTGTTTGTATGAATTTCATCATGAGTACATGTCTCCCCTGCACAGACAAAATTGTAAAATTCTATACACAGACACAGACAGCCTCATTTATCATATTCAGTGTGAAGATATCTATGAAACTATGAAATACAATATCGATAGATTTGACACATCCAATTATCCTATCAACAATCCATATAATATGCCGCGCTTAAATAAGAAGGTTCCAGGGTTGATGAAGGATGAAAATAATGGTGCGATAATGACTGAATTCGTAGGTCTTAGAGCGAAAATGTATGCACTTCGCGTAGACGGTAAAAAGATACAAAAAAGGCGAAAGGCGTCAAGACCAACGTCATAGCCAGAACGATAACTTTCGACGACTACGCGCAGTGTTTGCAAAGGGAGATCGAAATGGTTCGCAGACAATCATGCATACGGTCTAAATTGCACAAAGTGTACACCATTTCGGAATCCAAAATCGCTCTAAGTCCACACGACGACAAGCGGTATATCGTACCTGATTCGATCGACACTCTGCCCTGGGGACATTACAAAATTCCATTGTAAAAATATCGATGTAAAATAGAAAATTATTTTGTATTTATTGTATAATATAACATGTATGGAAATTATTATAAATAGTGGAATTATTGCATATGTATCATTGTATATTGTATGCACATTTACATATGTATATGTAAATCATTGTATTTATTGAACCATGTATTATTTTACAATACATTATTTTTCACTATCCATGAATTGTGTGATTTATCAAACCCCAACCACTTAACGTATACCTTATCCCCCTTCCTACGCAACACTTTTTCTACTAGATATACATCAGGATCGGTGACGCGTTGCAGCTCGTATTCATAGAATCCTCCAGCAACAGGTTTTCCACAGGAATCGATGAACAGATACGTCGCGGGATTAGTTGTCTGTACTTTCGCTATCTTGAACACCTCCGTTGTCCAATTCGGTGTATAGCCTTTATCGAATATGGTTTTGAATTTGCTCACACGCACAAACTCGCCCAATTTGAATCTCGCTGGAGCAGCAATCTTTATGTTGCTGTATACGGTGGCTAGCAGCTTATCGGCGATCGCAGGGGTAACATCGCGAGGACACATTTTGATGGTTCTATGTTTTCGTGCGTTATATTCTGAAAGTAGACGCGGTAGCGCATCGATCCATTTATAGGTTCCATTGAGCGTAAACAGTTTCCACATATTGTTCTTCAAAGTTCGATTGAAACGTTCTACGACGGAGGCCTTCATCACCGAATACGTCGAATAATGATTAATGTCATGCTTTGCCAAGAGTTTCTGCACATCGGTGTTGTAAAATTCTTTTCCTTGATCGGTTTGCAAATTTTTTGGATATCGATCTCTAAATATCTTTGCAAACGCTTTAGTCGCCTCTGCACCACTTTTAGTCTTGAGCGGCAATGCCCATGCATACTTGCGATGACGGTGAGTATGTAGTGGTGACCTTGGTTGAATCGCGAGTATGGGCGCATTTCTACAACATCAGCTTGCCACAGATCATCGTATCCATGCACTATGACACGCCTCCGTGGGAAATGTCTTCGAGCTGGAGCATGCAATTCCTCAACAAGCTGTCGCTTCTTGTGGCCACGGTTTTCTTCTTTACTCTTGGATTTTGATAATGGTTGCACGTTTGATCGCAGAGGTGTCTGATACGAATGGTTCGGTAATTATTGTGTATGTGCATTATGTGTCCTCCACCGTCTCGAGGTAATTCTGGACAAGTTCAATCGTCTCGCATGATTCTCCTTCGCAGCGCTGCTGTGGGATAGAATTCGACGCCTGTGTTGTCTTTTGAATGCTGTTTTGCAATGTCAGCATATCTCTCTGAAACACAACCAGCTTCCTCTCTAATTCTTCCTGCTGCTCTCTCAAAAGTTTAATGCTCTTTTCCATGTATAGTTTATTGACATCGCTGTCAGCTGTGGGCTGCGCTACATGCCGTATCTTGCATGATTTTGCATCAAAGTCAGCACCGATCATGCAAAGAGCGTTATCTCGCATATAATTTCGAAGCACACCGCTCCATTTGTAATAGTCCATTCTAGCTGCCCCACTCTTCTCGAGCGATACCCCAAATTTGTTGATCGGCATCTCGATGCATACAATGCACATTATTGGTGTGCAGCTTAATTTATAATGAGGCCTACCTCGCGGAGTTCCTCGATAATCGATAGAATTTCATTGTCGTGCGAGTTGTTACCCGCCTGACGCGATGCTTCCAGCAAACGGAATCGCTCCACCAACTTGTTGGGATCGTCCCAGTGCACATAATCGATCTTGTTATCGCTTACAACCATGACTCTCGGCGTCGTCAGACCTTTCCCTGTCCTACTAGTCGATACACGGGGGAGTAGCGGTGCAATTACATGTTTGTACTTATATCCTTTGTTGCCCAATATGGGATTTTGAGCGTTATGATCGCGTCTGTGAGCATTCGTCACCAGCAGTATGCTTTTGTATTTTTGTTTATCAGCATCGGTGTATGTTTGAGATTGTACTAGAACTTTTCTAAATAAACTGAGATGGATTTTCGTTAAGGATGAGAAATCGTTTATTTCCGTTCGAGAATGCCGGTTGGTAATTAGCGACTGACTCGAGAAGACAATAGACAGGTGAAGAGGTCGAGAGAGGATAGAGGTAGGACAGAGACGAACATCACAGTAATCAGAGAAGAGGGGGGATTCATGGTACAAAGATCGACACCGGGAGAGAAGAAGAGGCTAAGAGCCAACGAGACGGAGACAGAACGAAGACGAAAGAGAGGTCGTGTTTGCCGGCACTCGCACATGTACATTCTGAGACGGTGCTGGTCATTTTTACAATTTTGAACATTTCCGCCCGCCTTGCCATGCCCGTCATGGCAATTTTTTAATCCGCTGCGTTGTCGACCGGGAGCACGCACAGTTTCGTGACCGGACGACGTAACGTTGTTGTTGCGGTGCGAATCGTCGCGACGCGGACAAGTCCGTCTTTGCCCGGGTGCAGTTCGATGATGCGCGCGAGTGGCCATTTCGTCGGTGGATACCGCTCGTCCGCGATGAGCACGAGAGCTCCGATTTTGAGGGAATTAGCTTTAAACTGCCACTTAGAGATGCCTCGCATGCGTTGGAGGCATTCCGACGAACGAGTTGCCATCGAGTGAGCCGAGATGGAGTTTCATCGAGAAGCGATGGTTCAGGAAAAGCCGTGAGAGGTCCACCAACGAGAAAGTGTCCTGGAGTTAAAGCGTCAATGTCCTCAGGGTCATCCGACAGTGGACAGAGCGGTCTGGAATTGAGAACACCTTCAATTTCAGCGAGTAGAGTCGCGAACTCCTCGTAAGTGAGCATAACGTTTCCCATTACGCGACGCAAATGATATTTTGTTGATTTAACCGCCGCTTCCCACTTTCCGCCGAAGTGTGGGGCTCCGGGTGGCTGAAAGCGCCACTGAGTTCCGAGAAGAGCGAGATGATCGCGTACAGTCGTAAGGTCGTTCGAGGTCGCGGCAAACATGCGCTTGAGTTCGGCATCGGCGCCGATGAAATTTGTCCCGTGATCACTCGTGATAGTAGCGCTCGCGCCCCTACGACCGACGAACCGACGATAAGCCGCGAGAAAACCGGCTGTCGAATAGTCAGTTGCGAGTTCGAGGTGGACGGCCGATGTTGAGAAACATACGAACACTACGAGAAACGCTTTATACGTTTTAGCGGCTCTTCCCCGCCACGTTTTTACAACGAACGGTCCCGCATAATCGACGCCAATATTTTGAAATGGCCGCGACGGCGTGACGCGAGTTCGAGGAAGCTGACCCATGAGTTGCTGCGCGGTTCGAGCGCGTTGCCGCGCGCACCGCACGCAGCGAAGAATGTACGACTTGACAACACTGCGGCCTCGCAGGATCCAGTATTGTCGTCGGGTGGTCGCTAGAGTGTTTTGAACGCCACCGTGAAGTGTACGCCGATGGCCCTCGTCCACCACCAGTCGAGTGAAAGCTGCATCCGGTGGAAGAATGATAGGATGAGTGACGTCAGGATCCAGCATAGCATTTTTGAGTCGTCCTCCAACTCGTA
The DNA here is from genome assembly GCA_963932275.1 of Andrena praecox. NCBI lineage: Eukaryota > Metazoa > Arthropoda > Insecta > Hymenoptera > Andrenidae > Andrena > Andrena praecox. The sequence goes on along the minus strand of OZ010728.1, from coordinate 52,027,230 downwards.
AGATCCCGTTGTCGTCGAGGAACGGTGTGAGTGCCTTCAGCTTGCTTGACCGCGTGACCTCTCCGTAGCGCCGAAGTTGAGTGATATCCTCATCGAACGAGAGTGCTTGGGTGTGTTTCACCCACCAGTGTCGAGCTGAGGCCAATTCTTTAGTCGTCAGGATGAGGTCTACGGGCTTCCTGTTGCCTCGGAGTATGGAGATCGCTCGGAATATCCAAGCTGTAACACGAAGTAATCGATGAAGGTGAGAAAATCTATCGATTACCTCCCATGCGGTGCTCAGTTGTTCGAGCGCTAAGGGTTTCCTTGCGCTCGGCTTCGATACCGTGGAGAATTTCCGGAATTGCTGAAGCCCATTTACGTGCGCGGAATCCGCCCGCCATAAGAATCTGGTCGAGCTGCGCGATCTTTTGCATCGCATCCTCCTGAGTGTACGCGCCCGAGAGAATGTCGTCCACGTATATTTCGGAACGAAGAATGTCGGCGGCGAGCGGATACCGATCTCCGTCGTCGCTTGCGAGTTGACGGAGAACGCGAAGCGCGAGATACGGCGCTGAGGTAAGTCCATACGTTACGGTCTTTAGATGATACGGCGTTGGTGGATCGTCCGCGGTTGCGCTCCACACGATCCGTTGATAATCCCAATCGCTTGGATGGACCAGAATCTGACGATACATCTTTTCTAGATCGGCACAGAAGACGATGGGGTACCTCCGCCACCGAAGAAGCACGTCGACGAGATCGATTTGAAGTTTCGGACCTGGCAATAGATATTGGTTTAACGAAACTCCGAGATCAGTCTTTTTTTGACCCATTAAACACGACACGAAGACGTGTAGTCGTACTGGAGTCGCGCATGAGTCCGTGATGCGGCAGATAGTACGCGACTGCTGGCTCGCGGAGTGGATTTGAAACTGGACTCATGTGGCCCAGTGCTTGATAGTCTTCGAGGAACGTGAAATAAAGTTCTTTGAAGGTAGAGTCTGATCGAGCGCGGCGATGAACGTGGAGGAGTGCACGTTCCGCTGCCGCGCGAGAGTTTCCGAGCCGAGTAGGTCGCGATTTGAACGGAAGACGGACCATATACTTCCCTTGGTCATTTCGTGTGTGCGTTGAGATGAACTGCTGCTCGCACAGTTGTTCATCCTTCGTTAGTTTTGGAGTTGGGGGCCGCGGGACTTCCTCCAATTCCCAGAAGCGTTCGAGAAGAGTGTTGAGATTACCTTCCTCGCAGCTGGTCGTGAAGGCGTGGTAGCTCCGCTGAGTTGGTGGCGAGGCAACGGGTCCGGAAATGGTCCATCCGAACGCCGTTTCTTGTGCGATAGGAGATTGAGGAGGCCCTAATCGGAGGCCGTAGCGAAGAATATCTCCGTAATAATCGGAGCCGATGATGATGTCGATCCTTCCTGGCTTAGCGTAGTCCGGATCGGCTAAGGCGAGGCCGTGCAGGTGTTTCCAGTCGCACTCGGGAAGTGGAGCGACCGGAATTGTTCCCGTTAGTTGCGGAAGTATCAACGCGATGATAGGACACACGAAGCTTGGATCGACCCGCGACTGTATCGTGAGTTCGACGACTCCTTTTGTGGTTGGACTTCGTTGTCCTCCGATTCCAACCAGCGGAACCGCGGCGCGTTGTCGAGTCAAGCGTAGCGATTGGACGACCGATTCGCGAACAAACGACAGTTCGGATCCGGAGTCGAGCAAAACACGAGCGACGTACGGCTCCCGATGTTGTTCGATGATGTTGACAATGGCCGTCGCCAGCTGAGATCGTCGCGGAGCTGCGATGTTGTCGACAATTGGCTGGCTGTCGTCGGGCGACGCATGGAGCATCGATGCTGGTTGAGACTCGTCTGAATCGCTGGGTCCTCCCAACACGCTTGCCGTGGCAATCGTTGAAGGAGCGCCTCCTTTTGATTCCGATGCCCCGTGGATCGTTGAATGATGTTGTTTCCCGCACGTATAGCACCGTTTCGTTGTACGACACGCACTGACCCGATGATAACCGAGACAGTTATAACACAGCTGAGTTTTCTCGATGAACTCCCGACGTTCGTCCTCGGTTTTTCCCCGATATTCCGGACACGCCGATACATAGTGATTCTCACTGCACAAGGCGCACTTGAGATTAGAGGACACCGCTGCGTGCGATTTGATTGCGACGCGCTTGTTTGCGGGCTTCGCAATATCGGTTTGACGCTGTTTGTTCCTGCCAACGCGTGCCTCTTGTTCTTCGAGGGAGCTGATCTGACCGTTTATAAACTCAGCGAGTTCGGGAAAGCTCGCGGGCGTCGTGGTTCGACCTATGTGTTGAGTCCAGGCACGATGCGTTTCCTGATCGAACAACCGGAGGATCTGGTAATTAATGATCCAATCCCAATGTTCGATCGGCGCTTGTAATGATTTTAGCGCTCCGAGCGCTTGTTTAATATTCGCGTACAGTGACTTCAATTCCGTAGCGGACTCGCGCGTCATCGCTTTTTGAGTGAAGATCTTGTCAAGATACGCGGTGACTAACATGCGTTTGTTTTCATAACGGTCTACCAGCGTGTGCCACGCGGATTCGAAATGATCCCCGGTGACCGCTATGTTCGAAATTAACTGAGCGGCCTCTCCCGAAACATGCGTGCGTAAATAGTGGTGACGTTCCACATCGGTGAGAGTTTTGCTCTTTGCTTATTAAAGCTTTAAACATATCGCGGAAGGGAATCCATTCCTGGTACGCTCCCGAAAATCGCGGTAAATTGATTTTAGGCAGCGCTTGAGTGAGCTCCGACGACGGCGCAGCATCTGCGCGACTCGATGGGTTTTTACCTGTTATCTTTTCGAGCTCTTGGAGCAGGGTTGCCATTTGATCAATGTAAGCTTCTTCGCAAACAGCATAGAGATCATCTTCGAAATACGCGTGTTTCTTAGAAGATTCGGCCCGAGCACTCGCGAGTTTATCGTGATTGTGCTCGAACTTCGCCCAGTTTTTGTCGAGGGTCTTGATGCGTGTTTCGATCGCATATTGCGTCTTCTTTTCAGCACCGATTTTGCGCAAATTTTCGACTGTTCTCGCGATGAGTCCGTGCAAGTCGCGTTGATTCTCCACGCAGCCGTCGAAAGTCGCCATCCCGAGAGTCAGAGCGTTTTCACACGAGGCCTAATTGCGATAATGGCGTCACTTCCCGACACGCACGTGGGTTTGCGACACTTGCTAATTACGCGAATCACTTTTCACGCTAGCGAGGTTGAACTGAATTTAGCGAGATAATCCGGCTCGAAGGACCAAATGTTTGAGATTGTACTAGAACTTTTCTAAATAAACTGAGATGGATTTTCGTTAAGGATGAGAAATCGTTTATTTCCGTTCGAGAATGCCGGTTGGTAATTAGCGACTGACTCGAGAAGACAATAGACAGGTGAAGAGGTCGAGAGAGGATAGAGGTAGGACAGAGACGAACATCACAGTAATCAGAGAAGAGGGGGGATTCATGGTACAAAGATCGACACCGGGAGAGAAGAAGAGGCTAAGAGCCAACGAGACGGAGACAGAACGAAGACGAAAGAGAGGTCGTGTTTGCCGGCACTCGCACATGTACATTCTGAGACGGTGCTGGTCATTTTTACAATTTTGAACAGTGTATGTGGTATCGTCGGGAATTCTCTTGAAAATCAGTTCGTAAAGACCAGGTGTTCCTCCATATCTTACACCATCGATGATTATATTATCATCCTTGTCTATATCGAAAGCCTTATCCCCAAGCATCGTTCCACTACCGCCAAAGTATACGCCATACACATAGTCCATGGTTGTATCCCTATCACCACTTACGATTGCGCTCATGTATTTTTGCCCCAGCGGACCGAAATGGTTGCGAAACGTTTCTTGTCCCTCGGATGTTTGGAGTTGATGTCTAATAGATGTTGCAAACAACACATCGGGACTAGTTTCGAAAACGTCTTCATCATTGGTTGTGAGCGATTGTACATCGAGAAATGTATTTATTGGTTGTTACGTCCCTACTTCCTATTTGGGGGCGCGATTTTATCGAATTCAACGTATTTGACCGCTTTTGAGCTAATCCAGGGATTTACGCTCTGGGATAGTTGAGACAATATTTAGACGCAAATTAAATATATATATATATTAAACATGCTTACCTTTCACTGGTCAATGGGTATGAGTTTCCAATAGATGGGAGCGTCGGGGACCCCGTTGGTTTCTGCTACCGTATTGGGTTTTGGCAGGGCCCAATCGCTGGGTGCCACCACGTGCCCTTGCTCTTTTTTATTGGTGGGTCGAATCTCACGGATCCCTACAGAACTGGTCGCACCCAACAGAATTGAGCCTTCGGCCGCCTCTAATTAGTAACTTTAATAACACTTTTATTGTCACTTATTTTACACTTAACGAGTTTGACTTCAATAGTGAATCGATAATAAATTTATTAATTAATTAATTACTTGAATATTACTGAGTTCCACGGGTGATCAGTCCCTTTTTATAGGGTAGTCGATCACTCCTTCTCCAGGTTTGTCACATGACAGATTTTAGGTGGGATGATGAAATCCTCCAATCATCTGCCGTGGGATCCACCTGAAGAATTCATTCCAGCGCGCTATCCGAGAGTTTTGTTTGCTACAGAATTTGAGCTATTGCGCACCTATTTCGGTGTCTTTTGCTCGACTTAAGACGTATTTCTGCAGTCACACGAAACTCTCAGCAGCGTCGATAGTTAAATTCTTATTTTAATTCTTAGTTTTAAATTTTACGCTACTGGGTTTTCGATGTGCTCTGTGCGATTGGTTTCGTATAGCCCACATACTAAGGATTGAAGTTAATATTCATCGGTTCCGTATTGGAGCTCGATTTACGGGAAATAATGGGACGGCAAGTGGCTAACGATGATCAGGAGCGCAGATCCGTGAGGGTGTCGGCTGCATTGGCTGATAGGGGCCTCCGTCCCATTCTGGACGTCAGCTGGTGTTGGCTGGGCCTTCCTGGTGTGCGTGCAGCCGGCTGGCTGCCACCTCCCGTAATAGCTGCTCTCCTGCTCGCTATTGCCGTCCGTAGATTCACGGCTCGAGTTCTTCTTATCGCGAGTTCCGATTACAGTGCCTTATCGGCTATGTATTATGTTGATAATTGTTTGAGATAATTATAATATACTAAAGTACGAAATAGTAAATATAAACGATTTAAAGAGTTTAGTTATTAGTAGACATTGGTGTCGAAGGAATCGAGGAATCGTTTGATGCAACATTCTGCCGTTTCCGCTTCGATTGAACTGGTGTAGAGGTTACGAGTGATTTTTCCGATGACATGTGTGGTTTCCTCTTTGTCTTGCGTGATGTGTTCCCTTTCGGATGGATTTTTGTTTTAGGTGTTAATGTTTCATTCCCATCGACATATGTACTCATCAACGGTGACGTGTCAGCTTCTGTCGCTGTGGTATTTTCCACAATATGTTTTAGGGGTTCGACAATAGGTTTAAAGTATCTCTCCAACGCAATATCTTCCTCCATCTTGCCAGTCTTCAAAGCCTGATGCTTCTTGCGAATGGATTCGCTGGTTTTTGCAATTTCCTTCGCTATTCTCTCGCGATCCTTAATCTCCAGACTATCGATATCAATCATCGTTGTACCGCAGACGTTGCTTTCCCCACCGACGTGTTGACGACAATTGACAATCTCACGGTATCGCAAACTCGTTAAATCCCTTTCTATAACGTCCTTTGGACATCGCGCTATCCTTGTCTATTACCGCGAAACCATACTCCCGTTGCCAACAATTACGACACAACGCGCAGAAATCCTCGTAAGACATATCAGTGTTTACGTGGTCGTTGTACACATGTTTCAAGTTGGTACCATCCTGCTTAAACAGAATCAATAGGTTCGCATTGTCGCGTATAAGATGTTTTGGAATCTTTGCATACGTCTGACAGAGATAGAAACAGTCAACGTTCGAGTGGCGCCCCATTGCAAAGTATTCCCTTATCGTATCTTGCTTGTCACATGCCTCATCATCAAAGATAAAAATGGAACTCGAGCGATTCGCTCGGTGGGATGACATCACTGTTATTCGAAAACGTAAGGTAGCCAATTTCATCTATCGGAGTCAATAAATTCTCCAAATATTGATATTTTGGTTGTTGCAACGACTTGGAATACACGTACACGTTCTCGAAGCGGACGCCGTGTGGACTTTCCAACAAGCTCACCAGCACGTTGGTCTTTCCACAATTTGATGGACCACAAATGAGGCAGCGTATAGTGTTTGGTAGCATGCTACCATGTCTGTGCATTGTTTTCGAAGACATCATTTGCGATTTATCGTCAAAATTTGTCATGCGTATCGTTACAGGTTGTCGCACGAATCGCATCCTCTCCGCGAACCGCAAAAAATGATTTTGATACATCGAAGCGGTGACGCGACCTATTTATAGGTCTGCGCCGATGCAAAACAGCTCAGTATTCAAAATGCTTCTGGTCCTGTCGGATAATTTCGATATTCGAAACCTAACCTCTGAGCAGCTGAAATATATACCAAAGATTATTCTACTGCGAGAGTTTGGCAGACACATTCATCAGTTGTGGGACAGACTCCCCAAGCATATAAAAGCCGATTCTGAGGTTCAGCAGTATCGTCGGTGTTTGGAACATTATAATTGTCCTTGGCAGCGAACGCATATCGTCGGTCCAGCACCATTGATTAAAAACTGTGGCGAATGTCGTCGACGAGAATAAAGAAAGGTCGTGGTTTGTTAAATCGGGTGATAAACGCGCTACCTATCGAATTACATATCCCAGGATATCAGTTTTGCGGTCCATGAACTCATCTGGCAAAACGATTGGCTAGAGGTGATCAAGGTATCAATCCGTTGGACGCAGCGTGTCGCGAACACGATATTGCGTATTCGCGTAGCAACGACCTCGGCGAACGACACGCTGCAGATAACGTTCTCGCTGACAAAACGCGAAAACGCATCGTTGCGCGAGACTCGACACTGGATGAAAGAGGTGCTGCTACAGCTGTTTGGGCAGCTATGAAGGCTAAGACGAAAATTGGGATGGGAATGAAAACAAAAACTCGCAAAAGGACTCCAAAGAGAGCATTGAAAAAGCGGATTCTTCCGATTGCAAAACGTGGTGGTATATTACCACTTCTCCCACTGCTAGGTGTTCTCGGATCATTAGCTGGTGGAGCAGCGGGGATCGCCAAGGTGATAAACGATAATAAGGCGGCGCAACATCAGCTACAGGAAATGCAGCGTCATAATCGCTCCATGGAAGGTCGTGGACTTTATCTCACACCATACAAGCGCGGGCAGGGAATATCAAAACGAAAAAAAAAACGCCGAAAAGAAAATAAAAATGCCGGTGGGCGTAACTACCGATGTGCAATTGGAGGAGTTGGCAAAACGTATGCGTATTCCATTCTTTAGAGGTGTTTTTATGCGCAATGCACTACCTGCCGGAGGAGTACATCGAAACGAGAGCGGTATCATAAATTTGGACAATGTCGAGGGGTCAGGGACTCATTGGGTGGCATATGTGAAGAGAGGGTGCCGAGCTATATATTTCGACAGCTTTGGGAATCTTCGACCACCTAAGGAATTGGTGCAATATCTGGATAATGATGCTGTGAAAATCGAATACAATCGAACGTCTTATCAGAAGTACAATCAGAGCAATTGTGGACAACTCTGCCTACGCTTTCTACAAACGATCGGTCGCAAATTTAAGGATTGATTTCCCACCGCTATGATTCAGTACTAGCCGAGTCGTACAGCTCGGAATATGTCGTTAACATTCACTCTAACCGGCAAGAGTAGCACCCTCGCAGTGAGCTACTTTCCACCCATAGATTTGAGCGATGATGATTACGAGCTTGGTTTAACAACCTTTGAAACTTATCATACAATACCGAACATCGACTGGAGCAACGATAAATTCTACTTCACCTCGAACTATGGCATCAAAAACAACAGTGTTGATACCACTCCTGAAACTATTAGGATTCCACACGGCTCCTACGAACTAGACGCCATTGCCAAGTATTTGAGGCAGCGATTACTCGAGCGGTATCCTAAAAATCCCGATGACACTGATGATGACAACGATGTATATCCTATAGTGTTGCGTCCCAACAATAACACCATGAAAAGCGAGCTGTACTGCTCATTCACCGTAGATTTTACGAAGCGTAATAACATTGGATCGCTACTAGGATTCTCGATGAATCGGGTATTAGAACAAGGACGGTGGCAAGAAATGGATGATCCAATTAATATCATGAACGTGAACATTATTCGCATAGAATGTAGTGTGACCGCTGGCGCATACAACAATGGGAAGCGTGTACATACGATACATGAATTTTCTCCGAGAGTCCCTCCAGGATATAAGATATCGGAAACGCCTGCACAGATCATTTATCTTCCAATCACCGCACGGGTCATTACGGATCTAACGATACGCGTTGTGGATCAAGACGGTCGGTTGCTCGATTTTCGAGGTGAAGAGATTACCATCAGGCTGCACTTGCGACGGCGGCGATAATACGTGTGGTGTGAATGATTGAGATGCTTGTGCTGAACGACTCCAGAAACCCGTTTCTTCCAAGTGAAATTGTTTACAACTACAATAGCTCTGATTACGCTAAAAAGAAGAGACTCAGTGCTGTAAACATTGCATTTTTTAAATCATTGGGATTTATTGTACGCATATAAGTTGAAAAATGGCTGACATTCTAAGCATTGGAGGGAAGTCGACGTTTGATGATCGCATCGTCAAGCTCGAGACTCACACGTACAACCCATACGTCAACACAACGTTTGGACATAGTGATGAGATAAGAATACCTATACAGCAGCAGGATTTATACACATTGCCGTGTGAAAGTTTCCTCGACGTGGAGGGGAAATTGGTGATAAATAAGCCAAACGATGCATTAACAGTGATGTTGGGAAATAATTGTATGGCGTTCATATTTGATGAGATTCGATACGAGCTGAATGGCGTGGAGATTGACCGTAACAGAAACGTTGGAATAACTAGCACGCTTAAAAACTATGTATCGTTGACATCTGACGAAGACAAAAATATGGAGAATGCTGGATGGGGCTTGAAACGACACGATGAGCTAATAGTGAAAAATCATTTCAATTTTTGCATCCCGCTCAAATATTTGCTGGGATTTTGCGAGGATTACAAACGCATGATTATTAATGCACGTCACGAATTGATTTTAATACGATCGCGCAACGATAACAATTCTCTAATAGGATCATCAACGTTGGAACCGGAAATTGAATTACTTAAAGTGCAATGGCGGATGCCTCATGTGACGCTGAACGATGTTAATAAGCTATCGTTTCTACATGCTTTGGAAAGTGGACAAAACCTGAGCATTAGTTTTCGCTCATGGGATCTGTACGAGTATCCTCTCTTACAGAGCACAACCAAGCATTCGTGGGCTGTGAAGGCAGCTGCACAGTTGGAGAAGCCGCGATACGTTATCTTTGCTCTACAGACTGCTCGAAAGAATGTGATGATCGAAGATGCTACTCGGTTCGACCATTGTAAATTGACCAATGTAAAACTTTTTCTCAACTCGGAATTTTACCCATATGATGATCTGAACTTGGACTTTGACAAGAATAAGCACGCCATCTTGTTTAACATGTATACACATTTCCGTAAATCGTATTATGGACATAGTTGCAACGAGGCATTATTCACCGTGGCCCAATTTTTACAATTTGGTCCCCTCGTGGTGATTGATTGTTCGCGACAAAATGAGTCGATCAAGAATAGCACCGTGGATGTGCGCATAGAATTTGATTGTAAAGAGAATGTGCCTGCAAATACTACAGCCTACTGCCTGATTCTGCACGATCAGGTGGTTGAATACAATCCGCTGACAAACGTGGTGCGCAAAATCAATTAAAATTGTCATGCTACTTACACGCCCTCTCCTATGTCAAAATTCATACAAAAATTTCATCATGAAAATTGAGATGCTTTACAAGAAAGACTGCATTCTCCCGTCTGTTGTGGAAGCGAGTGGACCTCTAAATCGTATCGATAATGGTTGTACCAACATTTGTTGATCTGCAAGGATTCATCGTTGATGGAAGATTTGTTGTCAAGGAAGTGGCTATCCTACGAATGGGAACAATTCTCTCGCACTATATTTTTGGGAGTTCGATGCCTCAATATCTTCTTACAAAATCCGACAAATCAAGCATCCAATGGTTGGTTGCAAAACATCATGGGCTACGGTGGGATGATGGAGACGTTCCATACAGTATGGCTAAACAGCTAATTACGAAAGCTATAGCTGATGCTGTCGACGAAGAAGATGACGCATCCCATATCGTATACGTTAAAGGGCTGCAGAAATGCGGTTGGCTTGCGGATTTCCTCGATGAAAATACGAGAGCGAACGTGATCATTGAGACGTTGGACATTGACTACGAGGATATTAAATCTCTAAATAAGCTAAATGTAGTTAATACTCTGCGATGCTGTAGACATGTAAAGCATTGTGCTTTGCAAAATGTATTTAAAATATTCAACTGGTGGTCTAAACATCAGATGGAAATTCATAAATAAATATAATCAATTTTTAATGCATAAATGTTTTTTCTTCACCCTTTCCAAACCCAACCTCCTTAATATGATGTACGCTAGATTAAGATGGTAGTTGTAATTATTTAGAAGTGGTACGATACACGTTCAGAGTGGTATCATACACGTTCAATACATGTTCAGAGTGGTACCATACAAATTCGATACATGTTCAATACATGTTCAGAGTGGTATGATCTAGAATAATGTGTCCAAAGAAGAATTCGAAGAAGATGCGTGTAAATATTGAGAGGATTACCAACGAAGAAGAAACTGAAGGTGGAGAACAACAACATCTTACTTTGCAAAGCTATGCACTTCTCGATTTCATGATAGTGGGGGTTTTTGCATGCGTGAGCTTGGAAGAGTTTCTATACGCAAGAGCTTGAAGATGCTGCGAGCCTAGTTGTCATTCATATGTGGAAGTGCCACCATGGGATTCAAAAGAATTGCTCCCGAGTGGGACCCTGAACCGTGCCAACACAATCCAGAGGTATGTACATATCAATATTTTTAATATATTATCATATTTAACCGTTTAAATCGTGTGAGATTAAATCATACCAATATTATATCGCGGGTTTTCTGTGTTTTAGCAATTACCACCACAGTTATCATCATCGTCATCATCATCGCCGTCGTCATCGCTGTCGCGGTCGCCATCGCCATCGCTATCGAGAACACCATCGCCATCGCTTTCGCCGCCGCTGCCTTCAGTGGTATGTAATACAATGCATTGGTGTCCATGTGCATGCGTGCGTGTTGTGTGTGTGTGTGTGTGTGTGTGTGTGTGTGTGTGTGTGTGTGTATTTTGATGTATTATTCTTATACTGGTGTTTGTGTTCTAGGATAATCAATTATTGCTGGAGCGGCTGAGATTGCTGGCATGTATCATGTCGGGGAGGGTACCTCTGGAGGAGATTGTATCTCCGGTGGTACCTCCCCGGGAGCCGAACATGCGACGGCAATCTGGCATGGTTGTTAGCTCATCGATGGCGACTCGGCTGCAGCGCCCGTGGGTGCCATATATACGAATGGGACCCCTGCAGCTGAGGCGACTGCGACCCTCATCGCCACCCCCGACATCGTCGCCGCCGTCTCCACCCTGGATAGATGTGGGGCGGTTGCGACGATCACCATCTGTGGTGATGGGGCCCCCCTCACCATCATCATCGATGGCGACGGCGGTTGGATCATCATCATCGACATCACTTGACACGCCGCCCTAGTGGCCACCATCCACTCCGTCTACTCCGTACACATCAACGCCAACATCATCATCATCTGTAGAGCCCCCATCGCCAACATCTCCATCCCCTGAGTGGCCCCTCGGGCTGTTTACGCCACCGGTGTCACCACCATCTCCGCCTTCTCTGTGGCCCGAGGGTTTTTCACACCCCCGCCATCACCACCCGAATAGTATTTATCATTATCATTATCATCATCATCATCATCGTCATCATCATCATCATCATCATCATCATCATTATATATATTTTGTTCTATTTTTATTTTATTTTATGTTATGTAACAATATATATAATTTCTTAAACATACATTACTTCCCAATTTTATTTACTTGTCATCCATCCTCCTTCTTTCCTCTTCGCATAATTTTAAAGCAAACAAAGATGCATCATGCATTCTTAGCACTGTGAAAATGGTATCGTCTCGCGCGATAACGCGTGTAATTTACTCGTCACCCATCCTCCTTCTTTCCTCTTCAAGAAAAAAAACTGTGAAGAAATGGTATCGTCTCGCGCGACTGCGCTAGAAGAGTCAAATTACACGCGTTATCGCGTGAGATGATACCATTTCTTCACAGTGCTATGAATGCATGATGCATATTTGTTTGCTAGAGTTTGAAAAATTGGTAGCTTTAGAATGTATGATGCATATTTGTTTGCTCGGTTGGTTTGGAAATGGATATTCTGGCGGTAGATCTGATTTAGAACCAATATTTGGGGGAAAAAAAATTTCTGGGGCCGGATCGAGTCTGAAAAAAGATTTTTTTCATACAAGACCCGGCCCCAGAAATTTTTAGAGGGAGGGGGCAACCCTCTGCGGAAATATCTGCCCGTGGGTCAGGTCTGGAGAGATCTCCGCGGCGGCTCGGCCCGGACTGATCCCCTCCACGATTGCGGCTTCCCCCACTCCGCGGCTCGTGCGCGCGCAACCGGTCTTCCACTCCCCACTCTCCCCGCGCCTATAGTTCCCGCCACCGCACTTCCCCGCGCGCCCTCACTTCCCCCCCGCCCCCGCGCTCCCCTCAGAGGACCTGGGTTAGAATCGGCTTTGCCTTACTACTCACATAGATAGCACAGGACGTTTTAAAAACGTCCCTTTTAGGTCTGAACGTCCACGGCTTGATTTGTGAAAATGGACGTTCTTAAAACGTTTTCTGGACCTTTTCTGGACGTTTTATGGACGCTTTCTGAACGTTTTAAAAACGTACTTTACGGACGTTTTAGAAACGTCCGAAACAGGCGTTCAAAAGAGGCTGTGCGCCATCTGAGAAATGTCGTTAGATTAGGATACATTAGTTGAAGGAAACCAGGGATTGTAACCACTGTCTAACCCAACCATCCACGTAATATGGATAGATCGTACAGGTAAAGCCTAATTAAATCTACATACATATATACATAAGTATACATACCCATACAGCACACTTCGTTGCGGCAAAGTTGCAGGATGCTTGCAGTAACCTTGCGTCGTTGCATAGTTGCAGCGCAATGTCGATGTATGGTTGCTGCGACGTTGCCGTGCAACATTGCACGGAGCGGACATAGAATTGTTGCTGTATAGTTGCGGCATAGTTGCGTTGCAATCTTGCACTGCAAGTATGCCGCAAGTATGCCGCAACTACGCCGCAACTTTGCCGCAGCTTTTGCCGCAGCTTTGCCGCAACTTTGCCGCAACTTTGCCGCAACTTTTTCGCAACTTTGCCGCAACTTTTCCGCAACTTTTCCGCAACTTTTCCGCAACTTTTCCGCAACTTCGCCGCAACTTCGCCAAAATATAAAATACTAGCATGCCCCGTCCCGATTTCGCCCGAGGTATTAGCGTGACTGATTCGTGTTTATTAGAATTAATATCTTTCAAGGAAATTTAAATTTGCGCTTTGAAGTTCCGAGTCGTTAATCTTCCCGAAATGTCGAAAAATTCAGCATCGACGGCATGTAAAGGCTGTAAGTCAGTTGTGGTGAACCCTATTGTGTGCATATCATGTGGGACTGTTTCGCATCCTGGTGCAAGATGTTTGGCGAGATCTGGGCATCCTTGGGCGCATGGGAAGCTGATCGATTGCCGTGACGTTTCGCCTCTGGATCATCTTCTCCCGGCAGATAATCAGTCACAGGCATCTAATAATCAATGTGCACTGTTGGATAATGAGGGTCTGTTTGATAAATTTCAAGAGCTGCTTCAGTCTAACTTTGACTGTTTCCGGGCTGAAATTATTGAAGTCCTTCGATCTGATATTGAGAAGTTGACGTCGGACATCTCCTCGTTAACTTCGAGAGTCTCTGATCTCGAGAAAAATTCGTCGAGCAACCTTGCGTCCATCCAGTCTGCGGAGGAGGATATCATAGCTGAACTGGCAGATCGTGAGACTCGATCTTTTAATATCGTCTTGGCTGGTCTGGAGGAAACGGAACGTGCCACCTCCACCTCATCTTCCGGGTCCACACCCTCGGATACCGACCGCGTCAGGGAGATCCTTATTTCCATCCAGCCGCTTGCCTTCCCTGGCCTTAGGACTGCTAGGCTGGGTAAAAGGAGTGATAACCGTCCTCGTCTGGTGCGGGCTACCCTGAACTCGAAGTCTGATGTCCTGGCTATACTCCGGAATAAAACCAAGTACAAGGGTTCGGTTAGGATTTTTCAAGATTCGACTCCCAGGCAGCAACAGTATTTGTCTAACTTGAGGACTGAACTGAAATCATTAGTCGATGCGGGCGTGACAGATAAGACTATTCGTTACATTAATGGCACACCTAAAATTGTTAATGTTTCTCGTCCATCTAGTCAAAAAAACTAACTTGTAACCCTTTATTATATTACCAAAATGTCCGTGGTTTGCGTTCCAAATTATCCGAACTACGTTGTTCGCTGGCGTCTCTGGCCGTCCTTTATGATATAATTATTATGTCTGAGACATGGCTGCATAGCGGGATTTCTAATGCCGAGCTAGGGTTTTCTGGATATAATGTTTACCGTTTCGATAGAAATAGCGTTTCAAGCAGTTTCCTTAGAGGCGGCGGGGTCTTGATAGCGATTAAAAGTTCTTACGTTAGCCGTTTAATCGAATTAACGGTTAATTCGGTTGAGCAACTTTTTGTAGAGCTGCATCTCGGGTCTAGAACTATTATCGTTGGCACTGTTTACATTCCTCCCCACTCCTCTCACGCTCATTACCTGCTTCATTGCCAAACAATTGAAGGATTATCTTCCACCTTTCCCAGCGGGGAGTTCATACTCGCGGGCGATTACAATCTTCCAAACTTTTCTTATCCTGCACATTTATTGTACACGCCTTCTGCGAGCTCTCTCTCTGCCAAAAGCTGCACCTTACCTACTCCTTACGATGTTATCCGCGAATATATTAATTTTTTTAACTTCTATCAGCATAATTCGGTTCGAAATTCTAATGGTTCCCTTCTTGATCTCGTTTTCTCCTCGTTTCCAAATGTTCGTATCTCTCCCGCGCCTGATATTTTATTACCTGAAGACTCATACCATCCTGCCATCCTGTGTCATGTCCCGCTTTCCGTTATTACGTCTTCTCGTCCCAGATGCGTTAACAGAAGACACTTCAATTCTGCTAACTATCCCGAAATAATCAACTTTCTAAACTCAATTGACTGGGACAATCTCCTCTCCCCACTACCGATTGATACTGCTGTTAATACTCTGTACTCTCACCTTAATCATGTTATATCCTCCTTTGTTCCTTGCTCCTCGTCCATAACCTCTTCCTATCCTGTTTGGTTCTCCCGTAAGCTAGTAGCTATGGTTAAACGTAAGAAAATTGCTCACCGCCACTTTAAATTTACAAACTCGTTATCCGACTACCTCGTGTTTTCCAGCCTTAGATCTAAGTGCAAATATTTATCCCAACGCTGTTGGTCTGTTCATGTTGCTAAGGCTGAGGTTACGCTTCAATCACGACCACGAACTTTCTGGAATTTTGCCCGCAAACTTAAGAATGAATCATCTTTTCCTGCCTACATTTCCTACAATGACCATCTTGCCGATACTGATCAGTCCATTGCCGATACCTTTGCCGACTTTTTCGGGTCCACGTACTCATCTGACACCAATCTTTCTCCCACTGTTAACTATGATAGCTCAATTGACCTCTCTAGCCTCCACATTGATATCAGTGAAGTCTTTAATCTCATAAACTCTCTGGACTGTAACAAAGGCCCTGGATCTGACGACATTCCTCCATTTTTTTTTAAATCCTGCAATTTTATCATGTCTCGTATTCTCTGGATTCTTTTCAACAAGTCTTTAGATTCTGGCACATTTCCTTCTGCTTGGAAAACCTGTCTCGTCTGCCCTATATTTAAAGGTGGTAGCAAGACACTGGCTAATTCATACCGACCGATCAGCTTGCAGAATGTTATGCCTAAGCTCCTCGAGAACATTATTACTGCTAAACTCTCGTTCTACTGCAAAAATCTCATCATAGATCAGCAGCATGGTTTTGTATCTGGACGGTCTACCATCACTAATCTCCTTCCGTACCAACGATTCTTATCCGATTGCGTCGAGGAAGGGTTACAGGTTGATGCTGTGTACACCGACCTGCGTAAGGCTTTCGACTCTGTCAACCACCCCATACTTTTTTCTAAGCTTTTCGCACTTGGTGTGCATGGTAGTCTCCTGGATTGGTTGTCCAGTTACATAACTGATAGGACTCAGATCGTTAAAGTCAGGGATTGCCTCTCTAAGGGAATTGCTGTCCGCTCTGGTGTCCCTCAGGGATCTCATTTGGGACCACTTCTATTTATCTTGTTCATCAACGACATTTCTGATGTCTTTATGAGCAGTAAGTTTTCTCTCTATGCTGATGACCTTAAGATTTATCGTCCTGTAACGAGTGTTGAAGATGCGGTATTGTTACAGCTAGACTTGAAAAGGCTTACCTCGTGGTGCTCCAAAAATAAACTCTATTTTAATGTATCTAAGTGTCATATTATTCGTTTTAGCCGGAGTAATACTAAAATTATTTACCCTTACTCTCTTGACAATACAACATTATCGTCCGTCAACACCATACGGGATCTCGGTATTCTTTTTTCAGACGATTTGTCCTTCCACGCGTATTATCTGATCACTGCGAATTCGGCATTTAAAGCTCTCGGTTTCATTTACCGCTACTCTAAACACTTTTCTAATATTAATACTCTCTTGACACTTTATAAGTCTTTGGTCCGTTCGATCTTAGAGTATGGCTCTGTTATCTGGTCTCCATATTATAAAAAGCATATAGCGTTAATCGAGAGTGTACAACACAAGTTTCTTAGATTGGTTTCGCGCTATACTGATATGCCGATGTCTGTTTATTGCCACAACTACGAGCCCATTATGTCGCGACTCGGTTTATTGTCTCTTGAACGCCGTCGTATTTCAGCCGATCTGCTATTTATATATAGAGTAATAAATCATAGTATCGCCTCCCCTGACATCCTACATATGCTGAATTTTCATACTCCTTCGCGTCATCTCAGAAGCCATACTCTTTTAGCACTTGCACAGCATCGCACTCTGTACGGCCACTACAACTGTTTCAACCGTCTCTGTGTAACCGCGAACCGTTTTTGCGACACACTCGACTTTTTTAATTATTCTTCTTGCTCTTTTCAACGTAAGGTTAACTTAATGATTTTCCGAATGTAACGCTTGGCTTTCTCCTCAATCCGCTTTATTTAATGTATCATACTTTCTGTTTATGTTTTTTCTGTATTTTCTAACATACTTATGTTCCGTCACAACTTTGTAATAAAGGGTTTTTACCCGTTGATATATATAAAAAAAAAAAAAAAAAAAAAAAAAAATTAAGTATTTTGAAAGAAAGCTTAATTGCTTCTTAATATTTCGAAAAAGATAACATTCTTGGTATATATAATGATTTTCTGACATTCGGATGAATTGTTATTGCGCATCCTATTTTAACTTCTCGTAAGTTAACATACCTAGTCAATTCCTGGATCATAACTGAATGCAAACCTTCCGGTAACATTCACTCTAATGAGTCCAGGTTTTACATTCCGCGTTGCTCGGCGTGTTTAACTGCCGAATCCTGGTGTATCTTAATATATAAAGCAGAAAGTGTTTGTGTTTTTTTGTCGTCTAGAAACTCTGGAACGGTAAACTTAGGGATCGCGGAATGAGTCGCCCAACTCATTATACCTACCTAATACAGATGCACGTGGCTATTTAAAAAAAAAAAAAATAAATAAATAAAAAACGATTTTTTTTATAAAATCAAAATCTAAATTTCGGGTGAAGGCGAATAGCAAAGCTAGTATTTGCAAACGTCGAGCAGGCACGGTTGATCTTGACAAATTTGATCGCACTCGGGACATAAGTAATAACATCCACAGGGGGTACGAATTAATTTGCAACAGCTATTTGTAACCTGAAAACGCTCGAGAAGCGTCGCCTCCTAGTGGTAACATCGTGGTACTGCTACGGGCGAGGTATCGCGCGGGTCGAATATGCGCATGCGCGCGCGAAGTAGAATGTCGTAGGGCGATATTTTCAGTCGTTGCTTATTCTTAAGTAAATGCTTAACCCTTTCGCTGCGACGGGCGACTATAGTGGCTCTCCATACGGTGCCACTGAGGTACGACGGGCGACTATAGTGGCTCTCCATACGGTGCCACTGAGGTACTACGGGCGACTATAGTGGCTCCCCGTACGTGGCGTCGCGTACCTACCGTATAGTGATGTCGCGGCGCGCGGCATTGCCCCGTTCAGTGGGAATACCGCGGCGGAGAACCTGCCCGTAGCGAAAGGGTTAAGCATTCGGCATCCTTTATTAGCTACTAGGTTGGTAGAGGATGCCGCATGCTTAAGCAGTTACTTAAGAATAAGCAACGACTGAAAATACCGCCCCTATACACGGGTCACGTAGTCTGCGAACCAGCCGTACACATGACATGTTTACATATAAATTACATGTTAATAAGGCGTTTCTGAGACATGCTACATAGCCTATGTCCGCCCTAGAGTATGCAGGAATAACGTGTCAAAATTTGAGGAAGATTGGGTAAATATATGATTTCAGTTAGAAAATGTTTTGTGCCGCGGTTCGAACGGATTTGCCCCACTGTGCGGCGCCCGACGGACACGGACACCAGGCCCGGTCATAAACAGGGCCAGCGCGAGGGATGGTTGGCGCCTTCATGCAAGAAAATGTTTAGCGCCCCAAATTTCTTTGCCCCTGGTTTCTATTTAATATGTTTCGCCTTTACGGAGTACAAAAGAAACATTAAATTAACATTTTGTGTATGTGGGAGTTGTATTCCTTTATTATTAAGCGAGACCGTAAAATGTTTAGCCTGTTAAAAGAAACGCATTTCGAGTTTTGGGAGAAGGGAATTGACAGAAATATTACGACGAAAGTACGCGTCTCGTTGGTTGAAATTCTTTTTCCAACGAAAGGTCGTGTTTAATAGCTTCGGCGAAAAAAATACAAGACACGTACAATTCAGCGGAGGTCGTTAAGAAATAATCGTGGCAAGTCATTTAACTTTGCTAGGATCGGTTCGAAACGTTTTATTACTTTATTGGTAATAGCATAGGTATATCCGCATACATCCTAAGCCAGGGGCGAAAGACGATTAAAGGGTCCCACAGACTAACGCGATATATCGGGAACCGCAGCGGAACAGTTCTTGGTTGGCCTGGGGGAACCTTTAACCTGCAGTTAAATCCGCGCGGACAAGGTGACGCGGAAAGTAACAAGACAATTAGAGGACAACCCAATTATAAAAGCGAAAATGTGAGATTGGTGTGAGTCATGTACTAATGGAAATACCAAGCCCGTGCATAGGTTCAAATTAGGCACAAAATGTTGAAATTTTGTCTTTTGCGCTTCATCTTGATAAAACATCCATTTGAAAATGATCAAATTATTCTGGAAATTATAGTGTTCCCTGAATTTTTACCAACAGTGTATTTTACCTGAAACGGGGTGCGCCGCTGTCTTTAACAGCTTCCTAAGTTCCTACGACGTTCAATATGTAAATTACCAACAAGAGATAGGCTTATTTTATACAAAATTCTTCACCGAATGTGGTAGTATTTTTTCTGATTTTTAAAATCGTGACCTTCAGCCTAAATTCGTTAAATAAATCTTTCTTTATAATTGTCATTATTGTAAAAACGATTTTTTATCCTTAAACAAACTTATTCCTCATTTCACCACTCTTCATTTTTGTCTTATTTTCGCCTGTAGAATCACCCCCTAGAATATCCTTGATTATCAGTAAAGTAATACTCTGTATAGGTATGTATTAATACGTATGCCCAAAGTTTCATAACTTCTTTAATTTTCGATATCTTGCCTTGTGTAAGACAATTCGAAGCTGTGCGGAGAAGGCTGGTCGATGCATCGTGGGTCTGTTTAGTGTTTACGTTGGAACGGCTCCGGCTATGAGTGCAAGTTGCCGTTCGAATGTGCGGCCGGCGACGGTCCCACTAGTGCAAGAGAGAAACAGATGCATACTTCTCCCTTGCACTAGTGGGACCGTCGTCGGCCGTTGTCGCCGGCCGCGTATTAGAACGGCAGCCTTGCGACGACCCCAACGCAAGGACGCCTTCGCCGATCATAAAGTGTTTCAAGGGCCGAGGGGTGTGGAAAAACCAACTGGACCCAAGGCCGTCTTAATAAATTTGAGCGGCCTTGGCTAAAAAATTTTGATGCTCTAGCCCTCAAGGTTACAATTTCTTCGCAATCGGTGCAAGGTAGTACATCACAACCCCGTGTCTCCACCAAGGCAGATAGAAATTATTGTCTCCACAATTGAAGAGAAAAAAGCTTTTCAACAAATTTGATTCTTAAGCGCCGTTGGATCACGGGCGCCACTGGGCTATAGCCTATTTAGCCCATTGTTAAAGGCGGCCCTGACTGGGCCCGTGACTTCGGCACACGGACGGTCCCTGCAGAGTTTTCCAAACGAACGGACGTCTGGAGTAGAGATGCAAAAACGTAATTTCAAAATGTAATTGTGTAATTGATTACACATTTTTTGTAATCGTTAATTTAGGTAGTTGACAAAATTGTCGTCAACTACCTAAATTAACGATTATAGAAAGTAATGTGTAATCAATTACACAATTACACTTTAATCGTAATTTGTAATCAAATTACATTTTGCCCAACTCTGGCGTCGCCATCAAATTTCCCTAAGTTCCATTCAGCTTTGTAAATAATTATTATAAAAGGGGGGAGCCTTGTGGGATATACTACGGTATGACCCAACAACCGGAATGAACCGAAATTTTGAGGGGTTGGGCGGGAGGGTGAGAGAACCTCTAATATAAAATTTTAGCTGCAGGTAATTGTTAGTTTCTGAGATAATAATAAATAACTAACAAATACTCGCAGCTAAAATTTTATATTAGAAAGTGTGAAGGTGTCGGTTTAAAAAAGAACCGTTTCAATTTTTCGATCCCTCAGCGCGCCCCTGGGCCCGCTGACGCATCGGGTTTTCCCAGCCACGCCATCTTGTCCACTCTTTCGCCCTCTCTCGCTCGCTCATGGATTCTCTCACTCGCGCTCACTGCAGGCTCGAAATTTTACAACCCTCTCTGAGAGTGAATTCAACGACGCAGCGCTTGGCTTCGCTCCGCTCGACTCCGCTCGGCTCGGCTCGGCTCGGCTCGGCTCGGCTCGAGCGCCAAACAAAGTACTTCTTTGTCGCCTCGCTGACTCGCGCTCGGCAACCCTGGACCGGGCCAGTTCGAAGTAAACTCTCGAAAAACAAGCAGCTATCCTTTTCACAAGTTTTTTATATTTCTCATTATTTTGTTTTAATATATATTCCCTTTTTAATTCGTTTTATACTTATCGTGCGTTAGTGTTTTTTAAAAATATATATTCAATTTTTCTTATTCGTTTTATACTTATCGTGTGTTAGTGTTTTTTAAAATTATATATTCAATTTGTTTATTTTTTTATACTTATAGTGTGGTAGTGTATTTTTTAAAATTATATATAATTTTGTTCTTATTCTTTTCATAGGTATAGTGTGTTTAGTTTATTTTTTAAAACATATTTAAGTTATTTTATTCGTTTTATAGTTTGTGTGTACGCGTTACTTTTTTTTTTTTAAATTTCTCGTTTGTTTTCCGAAAGCGAGCTTCGAACACCGTTTAGAAAGTGTTAATTCATCACCGGTAAGTACGAGTAACATCACGATTAAGACAAAACTATCATACTGCAATATTTCATAAGTATTATTATATAATACAGTGACAATTTTTTAATAAATTCTCCTAATTATTTTTCAGTAAAAAATGTTGAAAAAGTCTTCGATCGTGGAATTCGCGGATGGTATACAAATCATACCATCGAACTGGATGGACGCTGATAGACAGCGAAGTATTTGGCCGAGCCATATAAAGAATTTGTATACCCTCTGTTTGCGATTTGAGCAATAGTTCCCATCACCACCGCTCTCATCTCACCGCAGCACCTCGCGGGCAGCGGAACACGACGGCAGATCGACGATCGATGGCCGAATCAGATCTGGCCGTCGGCGCGCTCATCCAATCGGACCAGCCGTCCGCGCGCTCACCCAATCAAAGCTCACTTCCGCTTGGCGCGTCTTCCAGAAGCTTCTGGAAGACACCAAGGCGGAAGCTAGCTTGGGGCATTGTTCCCTCTCGTTCGTAACGTTCACCGAATCACACGTATCAAGCACGTGATTATTGTCCTGTTCAAACGCGCAATCTCTCATTCTCTCAAAGCTCACCGCTCATGTAAAGCGTTCTTGGCTCACCACGCGTGTTAATCCGCTCAACAACTAATTTTGAATAAACGACGTGGCTAACGCTGAGTTGCTGTGTTTTGAATTCACTTCGCCACCCTAACCTAAAAGTCCGGCACGCGAACAACATCTATTCGCGAACATTTGGTCCTTCGAGCCGGATCTGAAGTGCATCAAAGTGCAGTGAAAGTGCGCAAGCTCACCCGCTCACCCGCTCACCACTCATCGCTCAGAGATGGAAGATAAATCGACCACCTCATCGGCGTCGTCCAGGCCAACGACGCCCACGCCGTCGGTGCTCACGCTCACCATCCCCGACGAGTCAACGGGGACTTCAGAAACGGCCGCTGCGGGTCGAACGAGGGCCACATCACCGTCACTCATTCCGGCGGAGCTCATCATAAAGGCAAAAACTCAGGTCGGTCGCTTTCAATCACTCGAGGATGTCCAAGCTCAAATACCCACTCTTGCTCACCTGACATCTCTCGACGAGGTGCGGCTGCTTGGCTCGCATGTGGAGGATCTGCACCAGGCCTTCATTAGGGAGCATGCCTACTTCGAGATCACCTGGCCGGTGAAATGTCTCGACCACTCATATTTCAAGTCAGAGCTGGTCAGCAAGGAGAGGCAGCTCCACCTCAAAATAAAGCTCAGGCTCAATCGTCTCCGTGAAGACGTGGAGGCGATCGCGCAATCTAAGGTCGCCGTCTCACCCGCTCAACCACAATCTCGAGCGTCGAAGCTGCCAGAGATTGCACTGCCGACCTTCTCAGGCAGCTACGTGGATTGGCCAGCGTACAGCGAACTTTTCACCTCGCTCATTATCCAGGATGCTCAGCTCATGGACATCGACAGGTTGCACTATCTGCGATCCAGTGTGACTGGCGAGCCAGCGAGGCACGTAAGCGCCTACCCTCTCACCGGCTCATCCTTTCAAGCTTGCTGGGAGTACCTCACCAAGCGTTTCGCTAACAAGCGTGTTCTCATCCAGGAGCAGCTGAACAAATTGTTCAGCCTGCCCCACATATCCACTCGCAGCTCAACAGCCCTGGATGACCTGAGATCGTCCATCACCGAGGCCAACAAAACGCTCAAGGCGCTGGGTGCCGCAGAGGACATGCACAATTGCCTTCTTGTGCATCTCGCAACCAACTGTCTCGACAAGCACACCCGAGAGGCGTGGGAAACCTCGGTGGGCTCTGCAAACGAGTATCCAAGGTATGAGCGACTAGAAGCCTTCATTGACAACAAGATTGTCGCGTTAGAGCAACTGGAGGCCTCTGCTCAAAAACCAGCTCAACAGAAAAAGGCTCAACCTCCCTCTGCTGCACCCAGTCGCCCATCTCAACGCTCAGCCACCTCTCACGCAGCGACACAGCCTCAGAAGCGCTCACCGTCTGTCATCTCAGCGAACAGTTACCCGTGCGATTGCTGCTACGGACCGCATTTCGTGGTGATGTGTCCGGAGTTCCGCGAAATGTCGGTGGAAGCAAGGCGCAAATTCATCACCAGATATGAGCTGTGTCGCAACTGTTGTGGAAGACACAATACAGAAGTGTGCAAATCGCCCCTCAAGTGTAAGACGTGTGGGGCTCGGCATCACACGATGCTGCACTTGAAGGGGACCCCAGCTCAACCATCTCAAACCTCCGCACCAGCTCAATCCTCATCTCAAGGCTCAGCTCAATGAGAAATTGGTGCAGTCGTCGCACCCCGCTCAAGCTCAACACATCAGTCTCAAAGCTCACGCTCAAAAGGTTTTCCACGTTACCCGCTAGCTGTTCGCACATCATTCTCAACCATGTCACTCCTGGCCACGGCCAACGCTCAGCTCATCACTCCAGTATCATTCTCTCCAGTTCGGCTTCTCATCGACTCAGGCTCCGAGCTCACCTTTGTTAAGGAGGAGGTCATCAGCCAGCTCAACATTCCACGTGTGCAATCATCCATTTCAATCACTGGCCTTGGAGGCGCCAGCTCTCTCCAAACTAGAGGAATCGCACTGCTCACACTGCGCTCGAATTACGATTCGACAACGTTACATGTTCAAGCTCATGTACTCAAGGCATTAACCTCCAATTTGCCATCCGTTGAAGCGCCTCGTCAGGAGTGGCCACATCTCGACGGCCTCAAGCTAGCTGATCCCGACTTTCTCACGCCACGGCCTATTGACATGGTTATCGGCGCAGACACATACGGACAGATTATCAAACCTAACCTCATCAAGGCAGACCCGTCAATGCCAATTGCCCAATTTTCAATGTTTGGGTGGCTCATTCTTGGACCAATCACCATTCACAATTCACAGATTGCAACATCTCATCACTCTGCTGTGGTACAGCATAGCAACAATGATCTCCAAGAAATGCTGACGAGGTTTTGGATTCAAGAAGAGCTTCCCGGTGATACCCCCACTCAGCTCACGCATGAAGAAGAGGAGTGCGAGGAGCACTTTCGAGCGACTCACTCGCGTGACTCAACAGGCAGATACATCGTCCGCATCCCGCTCAAGTTATCTCCAATGCTCCTGGGCAATTCATACAACACGGCTCACGCATGCTTGATGCGTACACGCAACAGACTCAAGAAGGATGCTGGACTTCGTGAACTCTATGAAGGGTTCATGAACGAGTACAAAGATCTCCAGCACATGGTAAGAGCACCATCAATCTCTCCTAATTCTCATTCCATTTTCTATTTGCCACACCATGGAGTGCTCAAGCCCGACAGCCAGTCAACAAAGCTCAGGGTCGTCTTCAATGGCTCAAGCCCCTCGGGCTCCGGACACTCAATCAACGATCTCATGTACACCGGCAAAAATCTCCTGCTCAATGTCACCGACGTGCTGCTGTGGATACGTCAGCACAAATTCATATTTGCCACGGACGTGACGAAGATGTATCGTCAAGTCCAGGTGCATGAAGCCGATCAGGACCTGCAAAGGGTGCTGTGGTTCGACGGCAATCAGAAGGAGGTGCCATACAAGCTCACCACCGTCACATACGGATTGAAGGCTGCTCCATTCATGGCTGTCAGGGCTCTACTTCAACTTGTGGAAGACGAAGGCCATCGCTTCCCACTGGCAGTGCCATCGCTCACTCAAGCCAGATACGTCGACGACATATTCGGCGGCGCCGACACAGGTGAGAAACTCATTGAAATCGCTCAACAGTTACAAGACCTGTGCAACGCGGGAGGCTTTCCACTCGCCAAATGGCATGCAACTCACCCTCCGTTGCTTGATTCAATTTCCCCTACTCAGAGAGCTCTCGGCTCAATACTTTCACTAGACGACTGCAAAACCAAAGTTCTCGGATTACATTGGAACGTGCTCAAGGATAGCTTTTCATTCTCAGCCAAACCGGCAACGAGCTCAAAATTCACCAAACGCCTCATTCTCTCAGAAGTAGCTCAGATATTTGATCCGCTCGGCTTTTTGTCACCAGTCATCATTCAAGCAAAGGTGCTTTTACAAGAATTATGGCTGCACAAGCTCAGCTGGGATGATCCACTGCCATCCCAGGTCACGTCAAAATGGCTCACCATCAGAGAAAATCTTCAATGCCTGGCCAGGCTCTCAGTTCCTAGGTGGTTCACCACCTACAGCTACTCAACAGTGGAATTACATGGTTTCTCTGATGCCTCTCAACTCGCCATGGCGGCGGTAGTTTACATTACCGTCCTTTCACCGTCCACAAATCACAAGGTGTCGACACTAGTGTGCTCCAAAACAAAGGTAGCACCCCTCAAAAAGCTCACCATCCCGAGGCTCGAGCTTACGGCATCATTGATGCTTGCAAAGCTCACAAAATATGTTCAAGCAACTCTCAAGCTCAATGTAGCTGCTACTCACCTGTGGACGGACTCTCAAGTGACACTTATATGGATCAAATCTCATGCATCACGCTGGAAGGACTATGTGAGGAATCGTGTCTCCCAGATTCAAGAGCTCACTCAACATGCACAATGGAGACACGTTCCAGGAACCTCAAATCCAGCGGACTGCGCCTCTCGAGGCGTGACTACATCTCAGCTTGAACAACACAAGCTGTGGTGGACGGGACCACCATGGCTCACTCAGCCCAGTGACTCATGGCCATCTCAACCAGAATTGAAGGACGACTCCAGTGCACAGGAGGCTCGTCCAGGAGTTTCAACTCTACTCAACGTTCAAAAGATCGAATATCACTGGGATCTCATTTACAGATATTCTTCTCTCAACAAACTCATTCGCATCACCTCAGTTTGTTTCAGAATTCTTGACAAGCTAAGGAGAGCTCCTATCTCATTACCAATCATCTCACACTCACCAGAGGACCTGGAGAGAGCTAGAATCTTCTGGATTAAGGCAACGCAAGCTCTCTACTTCAACCAGGAGCTCAAAACACTCAGTCTCAATTCCAAGTTGCCATCATCTCACGCCTTCAATCGACTCACGGCGTTTGTCGATGAGCAAGGAGTGATGCGAGTTGGACGCCGACTCAACAACGCTCACATGGATTACGGAAGTAAGCATCCTGTGATTCTACCTCGCAATTCACGCCTCTCTCATCTGATCATAGATAATGCTCACAAAACCACCCTTCATGGAGGGACCCAGCTCACGCTCTCTCACATCCGCCAACGGTATTGGATTCTCGGAGGCAGAGCTCCAGTCAAAACTCACGTTCTTCGCTGTGTGGTGTGTGCTCGGCAAAGGGGGATCCGTGCCCATCAGCTGATGGGCCAACTACCTCTTGCGCGAGTCACACCCTCACAGCCGTTCACCCGCACTGGACTGGACTACGCCGGACCAATTTCACTCAAAGCATGGAAGGGGCGAGGCTCCAAAACTCACAAAGGCTGGATTTGCGTTTTCACCTGTCTCACCACCTCAGCAGTTCATCTAGAGTTGGTGACTGACTACTCGACAGAAGGATTCATCGCGACGTACCGCAGATTCATCTCAAGGAGAGGAATACCTCAATCACTTCATTCTGACTGCGGCACCAACTTCATTGGTGCAGATGCCGCGCTCAAGAGGCTATTCACTCAAGGCACGAAGGAACATCACTCTGTGTCACAGCTCTTTGTCAATGACAACACCAAATGGCTCTTCAACCCCCCTGCCGCACCTCACATGGGTGGAAAGTGGGAGGCGGTCGTGAAATCGATCAAACATCACCTCAGGCGCACCGTAAGTGATACTGTACTCACCTACGAGGAATTTAGCACTCTTCTCACTCAGATTGAAGCGATGCTCAACTCACGACCGCTAGAGCCACTCAGCGACGACTCTGAAGATGTCTCGCCACTCACCCCTGCTCACTTCCTCATCGGACAGCCACTATCAACGCTGCCCGAACCATCAGCAGAACACTCAACAATCTCACCATCAGCGAGGTGGCAGCTCATTCAACAGAAGACGCAGCGATTCTGGACCCAATGGTCATCACAATATCTACAACGTCAACTCTCAATCTCAAAGTGGCTCCACCCGTCCAACGACATCAAAATCGGTTCCCTGGTGCTCATCACTGATGAGCGCGTTCCACCGAGCAAGTGGCCACTTGCTCGGGTTCTCACCACTCACCCAGGGAAGGACGGACTCACCAGGGTCGCAACGCTCAAGACCGCCACCACCGTTCTAAAAAGACCAATTGCAAAATTGGCACCATTGAATGTTTCAGGCTCATCATCAACATCTTCTGGAAGCTGTTGATGGCGGGAGAATGTTTGCGATTTGAGCAATAGTTCCCATCACCACCGCTCTCATCTCACCGCAGCACCTCGCGGGCAGCGGAACACGACGGCAGATCGACGATCGATGGCCGAATCAGATCTGGCCGTCGGCGCGCTCATCCAATCGGACCAGCCGTCCGCGCGCTCACCCAATCAAAGCTCACTTCCGCTTGGCGCGTCTTCCAGAAGCTTCTGGAAGACACCAAGGCGGAAGCTAGCTTGGGGCATTGTTCCCTCTCGTTCGTAACGTTCACCGAATCACACGTATCAAGCACGTGATTATTGTCCTGTTCAAACGCGCAATCTCTCATTCTCTCAAAGCTCACCGCTCATGTAAAGCGTTCTTGGCTCACCACGCGTGTTAATCCGCTCAACAACTAATTTTGAATAAACGACGTGGCTAACGCTGAGTTGCTGTGTTTTGAATTCACTTCGCCACCCTAACCTAAAAGTCCGGCACGCGAACAACATATATTCGCGAACACCCTCAATAGAACAATTATGAAAGGAATTGTTCCAGTGGACCACGATGAGTGGGAAAAATGCGACATCGTCAGGTGGTTTGCCTCAGCAGGTATATTTATTTCATTAAAGTATTATTTATACACCGCGTCAAAATTAAAGAAACACTATAATTTTGCGAAAATTTTGGTCATTTTCAACAGGCTGTATTTGTGGGAAAAATGTTTTGAAAAAATATTTAGAGAACGCATTTTAACGGTTGAAGTTTATAGTTTTCGAAGGAAGAATTGAATTTTTTGTTTCATGCATTATGATTAGTGATGGCTAGAACCGTGATTTGTGAATCACGAGTGATCCGATCACGTTCGTTCCCAACCACGGTGATTTTTCACAGTGATCCGTGATTTTCGTGATCGCTTCTGATTGGTGCAGGCAGAACAGTGATCGCTTCTGATTGGTGGAGAGCATGACTGCTCTTTGCACGCTCCACATAACCCCAATTTCTAATTTCTCTCGAAACATTCTCAAGTCCTCACTGTTCTTATAGAATCTCAGTTGTATACTTTGAACCAATGTTATCGCTCTTGATCTATTTAAATTAACGAATATTTACTCACTTTAGTTAAAAAGTATAATGTATATGTGAATACTTTAGCCAATCAAATCAGTGCGTGCATACATCGACTATTTATGAATGTATAATATACTATATATTCGCTGAATTAGCACATTTTGACTATAACACAAGCTATATTGAAATATTTTATAAAAAATAATTCAATCATGATCAAGAATTACGATCACAGTATTCACAGTGAGCAAATTCACTCGAGGTAAAAAAATCACTGTGATAAATCACTGTTAGTGATTTTGCACTCCATCCCTAAGTATGATACTGTTTTATCAAGATGAAACGCGGGAAACGAAGATTATGAAATTTTTGCCTACTTTCAAGGTATGCACGGGCAAAAGAATATTTTGCCCCCAAATCCAAGGAAGAGTTCTTATAGAGCAAACATTTCTGTTTAATTTCGTTTCTTTCGTTTTGTTGTATGATTTTTATTGACAGAGTTATTCGCGATCAAAGCAAAAAAGGTACTTTTCAATTTAAACACCTATAACTTGCGAACTCATGATCGTAGACAAATTTTCAACAGTGTTTTGGAAAGCTAAGAAAGTTTCCTTTCAGAAGCATTAGTTGGCAATTTAATGAGATTTTTTAAATCTATTTTTTCATTTTAAAATGATCCCAAAAATTCCATATTTATCATTTTGTAGGAAACTTGATGCCACTTCAAGGATAATCATGGAATCAAACAAGTTTTTTAAATATTTTTTCAAACATTTTTCGCCGAGATACAGTCCTTTGAGAATAACCAAAAATTTCGGGAAATTATATTGTTCCTTTACTTTTGACGCGAAGTGTATAAATTGAACCTGAATATGCATAACTTATTAATGTGTGACGTATTAATGAATTCTCTGTGTCAGATACTTATGAGGGAGCATTGGATAAACAGGAGACTGCCTTGGACACCTCCAATATTCCCGATTCGGATGCGACAAATTGAGGGCTCGGATGCAATAAGGGGACTAGCGCTCGAAAATGGGAAAAATTATTGTCCAAACGCTATGAAATATTGGAAAATTAAATGTTGTTAAACTGTATTTTAAAAAACATAGTGTTGTAAAGCTCGTCACGACACACATTTTTTCTATTCACAGTTTGTTTATCGAATCATTATTATTCGAGCTAAAAATTATAAACGAAAAAATTTTCATCGTCCAAAATCATTATTTCTTTAAACATAAATTGCGATAACTTGAGTAAATATTAAGGGATCGTTATGAGACTTGAAACATAAAACTCAGAAAACTCTAGCGAAGCCGCAAAATATATGCACAAAACCCTTATGTTAACAAATGTAATAATATTTCATTAAAAGGTAATACTGGATATAACCCATGTTTTTCAACGTTCACCGTTAAAAAGAATCGAGGCAATTTTGAGGTACATATGTAGGATCACGGAAAAAGGAAGTCGCCTCAGCGGGACTCGAACCCGCGATCTTTAGGTTTGCGCACTGGCCAGCC
The DNA here is from genome assembly GCA_963932275.1 of Andrena praecox. Classification (NCBI taxonomy): domain Eukaryota; kingdom Metazoa; phylum Arthropoda; class Insecta; order Hymenoptera; family Andrenidae; genus Andrena; species Andrena praecox. Next base: position 51,996,319 of record OZ010728.1, on the reverse strand, counting down.
GCCTTAACCACCTCGGCTACCGCCGATTTCCCGTCCTCGTTCTTCCGTATCCGCCTCTTATGCTATGGGGGTTCCTGATCCCACACATATAACTTACAGCGACAAAGTATTTCCTTAATATACAAGGAAGATTTTCACTAATTTTCACACTGATTAATAAATAATTGTAGAAGTTATGACGATATATATAATTCTCTCACGGCGCCAACTGTCAACGCGAATGCTAAGACTGCTAAATAGCCCATTACACGCGGCTGTTGACTATTGGTGGCGGGGGGAGACACGCCCCCGCGAGACGCAATTTCCCGCGGCAGCACGTCGTGATTCGCGGCTACGATGATTTGTGGCAGGCTGATTTGGTGGAGATGCGTCCGTACGCGAAGCAAAATCGAGGATATCACTATATATTAACGATCATCGACGCGTTTAGTAAGTACGCTTGGGCCTTACCCGTGAAAACGAAAAGCGGACGCGACGTGACCGCGGCGTTCGCGACCGTGCTGCGGCAGAGCGATAGATGCCCGCGAAATTTACAAACCGACATGGGAAAGGAGTTCTACAACGCGGAGTTTCAACGATGCGCAAAGACCCGCGGGATCAACCACTACTCCACGTTTAGCGTGATGAAAGCGTCGATCGTTGAACGTTTCAATCGCACGCTGAAAAACCTAATGTGGAAACAATACTCCTTGAACGCGTCCTATCGCTGGGTCGATCTGTTACCTACGCTCCTACGCACCTACAATCATAGCCAACATCGAACGATCAACGCTCCACCCGTTGACGTGACCCCCGCGACGCGGTTGTCGTTTGCCGCGACCGAGCCCCTACCCCTCTCCGCATCGAAAGGTGTTCGACGGCGCGCCAAATTCATCTTAGGTGACAAGGTACGCGTGAGTAAGTTCAAGACCCTCTTCGAGAAGGGGTACACTCCGAAGTGGTCGACCGAAGTGTTCGAAATCGTAACCTTACTGTAACGAGTTAGAACCGGTGGGACGCGGGTCTTCCCCCACCACGCGCGCCTAGCGCGGCCCGCCGCTACTGAGCGCGGCCGCGAGATGGCTGCGCGCCGAGCGGCGCTCTAGCTCGCGAAGTTCGCGCGCGACCGCCTATAAGCCGCCGGGACGGGCCCATTAGCGAGAGTCTACCACGAGCGGTACAGGCAAACGGCTAAGGCTCTCCCAAAGATTTTACTGTATAACCAGGCTGCATCTTTGTGTATTTTTGACTCCTCTTACCTCCACGGCTCCCAAAGGAACGCGAGTACGCCGACCTTTGGACGCAGGTCGATATCCGCTGTCAATCTTAGGGACAAGCTTCGCTTGCCCCGGAGGACATCCCATAGCCTCCGCATCTTCCGCGGGTTTTACCCAGTGGACGATCGGAGTCAAGGTTTCCCGGTCACGGCCATTGGTGGAGACCACAGCCAAGGCACCAGAACGACCACTGCCCCCACTCCTTACCTTACCGCCGAATCGCTCGAGCCTTCGTACTCCACGACGCGAACGACACCGTAGGCTAAGATTTAGATTAAGCCGCACAGACCCTGTAAGCTTTTTTTTTTTTTTTTTTTTTTTTTTAACGTGGAGAATTTCGTAACGGATACCCCGTCCCTCGGGGGAGGGACTGGGTTATGTGGGGTTTGCACCCACTAAAACTCCACGGTGGTCGTCCTCGGGCGCGGAGTCGCACGCTCGAGGGGGAGGACTTGTGCGAGAGCAAACTAGCGATACGCAAATGCTGGCTCCGCGCACAACAACCCCGCGCGTCGGCGCGCGGGGTCTTCCCAAAACTCCGGCGACGCGAGACGGACCACGCGTCCGCGACGCCACTTCTGGGGGGGTCGCCTGATGTTGTAAGGGGATGAGGGTGCCCCCCGACACCCCCATCCCGCGACCCCCCGCGGTCGAGCAGTGAGGAGGCGGCAATAGGTCATATGGTCAATTGACCGCCGCACTCACCCTTTACCTGCTCGACCGCCTTCCTCGGGAGCGCACTAAAAATGGCGCCAATGGCGCGGCTCCCGGGGGAGCAGCAGATGGTCGGCTGCTCCCCGGGGGGGGGGGGGGGACCTCTGACACGAGGATCCCCCCTGATCGTAACTCCGCCGTCGCGCGTCGCGCCCTGCCACGACGCGACGCCGGCGGCAACTCGCGGCTAAGGCCGCCTCCTTCCCGAGGCGCCCTGAAAAGGGCGCCTCCGACCCGGGGTAATGCCGACGGGGAGAGGGGGTGACTCACTAAATTACGTCACCGCCCTACCTCCCCCGGCCCCGGGTCATCTCCTTACCCTCCTCCTTCCGGCACTTCGAGGGGCGGCTATGCGGGACGGATGCCCGGTGCGGATCCTGTCCCGCTCCGCCTCCTCCTTCTTCAACATTACCGCCTCCGCATATGCGGAGACGGCCTTCCAGCACTACCGATCTCCCGCCATCCGACGCACGACCGTCGGCAGCGAGAGATCGGGACCCAGCCGCGACTCGAGGACACGCCGGTCGTCCGACCACGACCGGCAAACCGCTAGCGTGTGGTCGGCCGTCTCCTCATCGCCCGAGTCGCAGCTGAAACACTGCGACGACTCTTCCCGCCCTATGCGACGCAGATAATTGCCGAAGCATCCAACTCCGGTCAATACCTGCGTCAGGCGGAAGGTGAGCCTGCCGTACCCACGCCCCACCCATTCGTTCATGATGGGTAGGAGCGCCCCGACAACGCGGCCCTCCCGATGTCGCGGGTGGGCTAACCACTCGAGCCACTTGGCTCCCATGCGTTGTCGGGCCTGGCCCCGCACCACTTCTGGTCCGATGACATTCGGGTCCCCAGCTTCGCGGAGATCATGGACGGTGGAATAAACCTCCGCCTCCATCTCCGCGAGCAGATGGAATGGGGGGGACCCAGCCAGAGCGGACAGTTCGGCGTGCGACACCGTGCGATACGCTCGCACGGCTCGGAGGACTGCGCGGCGATGAACTCTTGCCAAGAGTTCACGCCCAACGCGGCAGTCCTCCAGGTCGCCGGCCCATATAGGCGCGCCATACAACGCCATGGACCGAACGACCGTCACATAGAGTCGCCGAACTCCCTCGTGTGTCCACCCAGGTTGGGCATGATTCGCCCGAAGGCGAATACCTGCTTCTCCAACCTGGGGGCGAGGGTTTTGAAGTGGCGCATGAATCGCCAGTAGGTATCCAGGGTCAGACCGAGATACTTCATCGAACGTCCGACCCTGATGCAGGCATCCCCGATCCTCAGGGACGCTCTGTTGGGGACACCGCTCCCAACCCTGTCCGCGAGCCACATCGCCTCGGTTTTGTCCAAGGCGACTCGCAGACCAAGCGTCCCGATCGAGGTGATGACGCGTCGCAGCGTTTCCTCGGCGAGGCTTATCGCCTCCTTCCAGTTCTGCCCGGCAGCTACCACCAGGGTGTCGTCGGCGTAACATACCAACGACACCCTTAGCGATGGCAGCTCGACGCGCAGTACCGCGTCGTATGCGAGTATCCACAACAGGGGCCCTAGCACGGACCCCTGCGGGACTCCGCGGTACACGAGAGTCACACCGTCGCCCTCCTGGCCGACGTACGTCACCACACGGCCGCGGAGAAAGCCCCAGATCAGGCGGCGAAGGTAGAGCGGGACGTTATGATAGAGTAACGCCCGCTCGATCGCCGCCCAGGAGACGGTGTTAAACGCGTTGGCGATGTCTAGTGACACCGCCTCCCTCGGCCGCCCGGCGCGACAGCGAACGTACCATCTTAATGGCGTCGATGGTCGATCGCTGCCGCCTAAAGCCGTATTGGCGGTCGGATAGATCTGGGCCCACGGCCTCTAGGTGATCGCACAGGCGGGCAGCTATAACTCTCTCGAGCAGCTTGCCCGCCTCGTCCAGGAGGCATATCGGCCTGTACGCCGAGGGTGACTCAGCGGGTCTTCCGGGTTTGCGAAGGAGGACTAGCCTCGCCTCCTTCCAAGCAGGGGGGAATCTACCGGTTCTCAGAGCGGCGTTAAATATCCGCCTGAGGCCGGCTCCTAGGGCGCCCATAGTGCAGGCCAGCACTCGCCCGGGCACACCGTCGGGACCAGGAGCCGCGTTCCGCTTGCGCATTCGCGCCACAGCGGTCGCAAGCTCCTCGTCGCTACCCCAGGGGCGTCGGAGGTATCCGCGCCCCTGCTCAACCAAGGATCCCCGGACTCGTCGGCGCCACCCTCCCCGTGTACCGGGGGAGGGGGGAATAGCGCCTCTAGAACCTGGTCTAGGAGCCGGGGATCGAGGCCCTCTGTAACGGGGGGCGCCCAGGGTCCGAGCTTTGTGCTCACGGCCCTGTACGGACGCCCCCAAGGGTCCTCGTTGAGGGTAGCGACGAACTCCCGACAGGAATCGTCTTTCGCCCGGGCAATAGCTCCTCGAAGTTCGTGTCGCGCCGCCGCAAAGGCGTGGCGCAACTCGAGGAGCTGCTCCTCCGAGACCCGTCGTCGGTCTTGACGACGGGCCTTGGTGTACCGGCGCTTAGCCACGAGATTCGCCGCGCGGAGTTGCGCGATCTCTGGCGACCACCAGTACACCGCCTTCCGACCACCGCCCGGCGGCCCGGCCCGCGGCATTGACGCGTCGCAGACAGACTGCAACGCGCCGCGGAACCAGAGCGCGCCGGCGGCGGGATCGTCCAGCACGTCGCCCGGCATTGGAGGCCAGGCGACGACGGAGGAGGCTAGTGCGGCCTGCTCAGCATTAAGCTGTTTGAGCGCCCAACGCGGTGGGTGTCTGCCGACTCGGGGACGCGGCGGGGGGGGGGGGCGGAGGTGGCCAGCATCACGTACATATGATCCGACGCTGACTCACAATCTTCCGCCACCCAGCAGTCCGACGTCTTGGCGGCGGCCGCGGGGTTAACCCAGATCAAGTCGATAATCGACTCGCCCTGCGGGCCGCGGAACGTCGTGACTGCATGGGGGTTCTTCAACGAGAACCCCAACGCCGTCGTCCACTCGAGGAGCACCTCGCCCCTGGAGTCCGTTCTGGGGGCACCCCACTCGGAAGCGTGGGCGTTGAAGTCACCCAGAAGTATGACCGGCTGAGCTCTGAGGGGGGCGAGAAAAGCCCCCAACTCGTGCAGCCGGTCCTCGAACTCCGGGACGGAAAACCTCGGCGCAAGGTAAACACCCACCGCGAGGAAATCCCCCCATCTCGCGGCCATCCATCCCCTGCCGTGTCGGGCGATCGAGCACGGCAGGGATCCGCGATTTACGTCCCACATCATCGCCACCTGCCGATCCGGGTTCGTGGACCGAAAACATCGGTCCACAAGCGGATACGGCTCGGTGGCGATGACCAGCCCGAACCCTATCTCTATGCAAGCCTGCGTAAGCAGGTCGTGCGCTCGCATAGAGTGGTTTAAGTTGGCGAGCAGGATCGGCGGGCCGCGAGGCATTACAAAGCCTTGTCAGCGGCCTCCGCCGGATCCTGCTCAGGTCGGGCTGCAACTCCCGATGACTCGGGTGCCCCGTCTGCACTCTCCGCGGCGGGGGGCAGAGGCTCCCCACCGTATGACGCGGCGACCGACTGCGCGAGGAGTAGTGCCTCCTCGGCGTTGATCGCCGTCTCCGCACAGTGGGCCAAATAGCAAGCCTAGCGACGAATAATTGAAAAATTGAATGCTGTTAGAATCGGAAATTTTTTATTTCTGGCGTGTCTCAGGTAGCCGGTGACTACATGCATATCATAAAATAATGCCCTGGCACAAGGGTTTTCCCGTATACCTCACGAACTTGGAGCAAGAATGGCAATATTTTTCTGCCTGCGTCAGTTTCTGTTTGTGCGTTCTGCTGTATGTATCGGTGAATATATTCTTATTTTGTGTAGTTTCGAATAGTTTGGTAGAAATATTATCGGAAGGTAAGTAAACATGTCAACGTATTTTGTTTTAAAATTCTTTCCATAACTTCTGAGTAGCAGTAACTTCATTTTCATTACACATATTACAGCGATTCTAGTTTTATGAGAATATAAAAGTCCCGCAATTCACATATTTGCGCGTATCTGCCGTAATTATTGTTTCCTCTACTTCTGTTGTTCATCTGAATTTCTTTTTGACTAAAGTTAGCTGCAAAGGTCTGCAAACAATTAAGATATTAGAGGAGAATGAGGCAATCACAGTCAGTTGGCAATGGCGATGGCGGTCAGTATTGTTATTATAAAACGGTGTGTCCGAAATGTACAATTTCTTTTCCTTACGTTCCACGACATCATTCTCTATATTGTCGAACGATCTCGCCTTCGCCGTTGCTAAGCAACCACGGAAAACTAGCCATTTTGTGTTTTCAACATCGTCGATGTAATATTTCGTGTACACAACATAAGAGGTAAGTACTAATTCTGAAGCTTTTTTTACATTTCAAGATTACGTAAATATAGATATACTATCAAGGCAAATTCCCCTTATTAATTTGATTAATTTGAATTTTTCGTCGCTAGAAGTGTTACTTAGGACCACTGTGTTCCGCCCCCCCCCCCGGCTGTTAGCACGGGCGGAGTCGCCTTCTCGGCCTTTAAAATGGCCGCTCTCCCCTCGGGTCGAGAACCGCTGAGGGGGAGCACTGGGCTGCCCCCCTCTCCTTCTTCTTTCTCGATCCCTTGCGGGGAGAGCCATTATAATAATAATAATAATAATTTTATTTACGGGACAAGCCCATTAAGCACAATAAGAAGGGATAATAACAATAGATTACAATAAAAACAAAAACAAAAGAGAAAAGTAGAGTGACGAGTAGGTGCATGGGGAACCTCTATGGAATGCCCTCCGCAATAAGGGCTCTGCGAATACTAATTTTGAAGCCGGAAAGAGTAACAGCAAAGAAATCGATGCCCTCGTGGAGTTGATTAGCGATACCACAGATCCTGTGGAAGGGGTCAGCATGACCAACCCAGGAGGAGTAGTCCGGTGACCTGAACAGAGGTGTTTGCCTAGTACAGCGAGCGGGGACGTTGAAGTTAATCAGCGCAATAACATCAGGGTTATCAATCAAACCGTTCAGGATCCTATAAAGAAAGGATAGGTCTGAGATTCTCCTCCTGTGTTCAAGGGACCATACCCCGAATCTGTTCATGATCGGTACATAGTCATGGTCGAACCACGCCAGGGGCTGGCCAGCTTTGAACGCCAGATAGCGTAGAAAACGATGCTGAACTCTTTCGAGTTGACTCTTGTACTTCGATACCGCGACGCCCAGATAACTGACGCGTACTCGAGATGCGGCAGCACTAAGCTGTTATATAAGTAGCGTATCGTACTACATAGGGCTGACGAAATCGGAGCTATTCCTAGTAATAAAACCTAGAGCTCTGCTCGAGGCCGCAACGACATGTTGAATGTGGTCCACGAAGGAGAATGAAGAGTCGATTAGGACTCCAAGGTCACGCGAGACCTCAACGGTTGACAATTGGGAGCCTGCGATTGTATAGCTAAAGAGCATCGGACTTTTGCTACGCGACAATCTTAGAATATGGCACTTACTGATGTTAAGCTCCATGCGGTTGGAAAGACACCACTCCGAGAGTCTATCCAAGTCCGATTGAAGATCCAAGGAGTCAGAGAGGCACGAGATGCATTTAAATAGCTTAAGATCATCGGCGGACATAAAAAATTTGCTGTTACGGATCACCTCGCGAATGTCGTCGATGAACAAAAGAAATAAAATGGGACCCAGATGGGAACCCTGGGGTACCCCCGACGATACAAAAACTTTTCTGGACAACACATCACCGACTCTGACACGCTGGAAACGCCCCGTTATGTACAAGAAAAGCCAGCATAGAAGTTGCCCTCCAAAACCGACGGAGGCGAGCTTGTCGATGAGCAGAAAATGGTCAACTCTATCGAAGGCCTTCGTGAAGTCAGTGTAAACCACATCGACTTGCCGCCAACCGTCCAAAGCCCTGGAGACAAAGTTGCAAAAAACCGCGAGGTTGGTGACGGTAGACCTGCCAGACATAAAGCCATGTTGCTCGAGGGACAAGGTGCAACTGGTCAAGGCACTAATTTTCTTGGCCACAATGGCCTCAAAAATTTTACCCATGATATTGAGCATCGAGATAGGCCTGTAGTTCTTGATGTCAGATCTAGCGCCGGACTTATGAATCGGCGAAACAATACTGGATTTCCAGGCGGAGGGAAAGTGTCCATCAGTCAGAGATCGGTTAAAGATAATCCAGAGTGGCCGAGACAAAATAAATTTGCATTGCTTCAGGAATATAGGAGGAATACCATCATCACCCGGTCCCTTGTTGATGCTTAGATTTTCAATTTCGGAGTATATTTCCCCTATGCTGATGTGCATATCGGTTTCGTTAAGCGGTGGATTCGTGTTAACGTACGTGGTGTGACTAGGACTAGCTGCGGAGTAAACTGATTTGAAGTGCTTCGCAAACATGTCAGCAATGACAGAATTGTCCGACGAGGTCGCGCTACCCAGGTGCATAGCTCCAGGAAGACCGTGCGTACGACGCTTGGAATGAACAAATTTCCAAAAAGCTTTTATGTTCAGCGGGATAGATGCCTCCGTGGATTCTATGTATCCCCGATAGCATGACCTGGAAAGGAACTTGCACTTGGATCTGAGGTGACAAAAAGCTAAGTACTCGTGCCAGTCATTGCTCCTCTTATACGCGAGATGGGCAGCCTTTATAGCCTTAACTAGATGAATTAGCTCGGGGGAGAACCAACTCGGGTAATTAGGGGAGTGCCGTCTCGTTAATGGGATAAAGGAATCGATCGCGTATAAAATGCGATCGCAGAGTAAAGAGACAGCCTGATCGGTCGACAAGCAATTCAGGCTGCTGTCCCAATTCACAGAATTGAGGAACTCTATGACTCGGGGATAGTCCCCGTTGCTAAAGTTGTACCTCCTAGTCGCCGGGCGGCAGGCGGCCTTAGTCGCGCAGAGCTGGAGATTCGCGAGCAAAGCCGGATGGAAGAGGTCGATTGGTAAGAGAGGATCGGATGCAGATGCAATTGTTACACCGCTAAAGTTGCAAAAGACTAAATCTAAAAGGCACCCACGGTAGTTGGGACAGGCGTTAATTTGCCGAAGGTTATGGAAAAGGCAGGTTTCCTTAATTAAAGCATGAGCTGACACGTCGCCAACGGGCGCTGACCGCGATAGCACAACATCATTGCCAGGAGGAGGACACGACCAATTATACCGAGGAAGATTGTAGTCTCCGAATAGCAAGATGTTAGTGTTTGGGAATTGCCTGGTGACCTCGTCGACGCTCGCGCAAAAATCAAAATAGCTCGATGCTCTTGCGGCGGGAGGAATATACACGGCTCCGAGTACGAGAGAGAGAGGCGAAGCATTGATCCTTACGTAAACTTGTTCGACTCGATCGCAAGACACAATGACATGGGAACACTGAAATGACCTCTTCAGCTATCAACACTCCGCCTCCTCTTGAATAAACGCTCGTGCACCGATTCCTATCAAAACGGAAGATCACATAATCGGATAAGCCAAGCTCCTCAGATACAATATTATCATTCAGCCACGTCTCGACTAAGATTATTACATCGTACTGAACGCTACAGCACGCCAAGGCTTGACACAAATCACGCATTTTGGTCCGAAGACCTCTCACATTTTGGTAGTAAATGGAGAGCCCTAGTGCGTAGATTCATTATAAGCGCGCTCTATGTTACTGGAATAAAGAAATAACGAATACATATAAATAAATACATTGCTCATTTATTCAATTATTACTCCTCATATTTCAATACAAATAATATTACTAAAAAGAATTAAAAAAATATATATATATACATATAATTTACACTTTAATACATTTATACATTCAAACATACAAACATATACTATGCAACGGAATTCTCGCAGGGCTCAAGGGACTCGTCGGACTCAAGCTCGAGGAGCTCGTGGGTATCGAGTTCGGGGATACGATAATGTCCCCACGGAAGGGTGCTCACCCGATCACTTTTTTAATCTCACACGTAGCCCTCACTGCAGCGTTAAACGTCCTAGTCGCATACATTTTAGACCGTAATCCGACGAACTCAGTCATCAAGGCTCCGTTATTCTCATCTTTCATGAGCCCCGGAACCTTTTTATTTACGCGAGGCATACCATACGGATTGTCCACCGCGTAATCGCTCGTGTCGAATCGGTCGACGTAACACTTAATTGATTCATACGCATCCTCGCATTCCACGCTATATATCAAACTGTCGGTATCGGTGTACAGAACCTTACACCTTACACCGAACCTCGCACGCATATATGAATAATGAAATTCATACAAACATTCCTTAGAAATATCAAGCACACTCATACCCACATATATTGGTGTTTACGATTGTCAAACAAGGTTGGAAGGATCAGCTGTGATCGTTCCGACTAGAGCGTGACGCTTGCGTTACTTTGTTGTTTCCCCCTCCTCTCCTATGTATATCCTTGTCAGTCCGCTAACGATCCTTCTCTATCTACTTCCTTGAACCTTTCTTTCCCTGACCTCTCCGTTTCAAATCAGTTCTCGCACAACCATCGAGCAATTAACAATAAATCAGAAATCTTGAAACCTCAAATCGCTTTATTCTAACTGCCGCCTCAAACTCTAACAATTGGTTTATCGAACTTCTCTTTTAGTTTTCGCATTTCGATTGCCACTAACTGCTCGGAGAAGATCGTCCGACTGTGAAAGTTTGGTTTCGCGGTCAGCGTTTCCGCGCCGTAACGACCGTCCGACTTAGTCACTAGTCGCACGTCTACGCGATTCCGCAAGTTCTCCATTGTCTTACCGTACACCGCGTTGTTCATTAATTTATATAAAGTCTTTTGAAATTCACTTGTAACCGTTAAGTCGCGGGGTTACCGGTGGGACGGTGGAGGAACCGTATCGCCAGCTCAGGACGGTGGTCCAGGGCCGCCGATCGAATGACTTTGTACGCAGAGGTAAGGTAGAGTACGACAATTTATTCACGCAGGTGTACAGAGTATCCCGGCCAGGTCTATGCTGGCAAACAGTGTATGGGCGGCTTAAGCTTAGACTTAGTCTATCGCGAGTATCGGCGTGTATCGTGGCGCGTTGTTCGGCGCGGATCGCGTCGCGTACTTCGGAGCGTTGGTCGGCGGTGCGTATCGCGGCGCGTGTCGCTGCGCGTATCTCGATCGTCGGTAACGTTTCGACAAGAGTGGAGAGGTAAGACGATTTGACCCTTCGGTGTCCTGGCGGGCCAACCCTGCCAATGGACCCTGGTCGGAGAGTCGGGGATCCGGTCACCCAGTGGGCACAACCCGCGGGTGATTCGGCAACTGTAAGGACGCTCTCGAGAACAGAGATAACTCTATTCGGGAGATCGATGGCGGATATCGGTCTGCGTCCAGAGGATGGCTCACGCTGTCCTTCTGGGAACCGTGGAGGTGTGGAAATCGAAAAATGCACAGAGACTCAGTCTGTCGACGCACAAGAACTAGTGTGAACACGGGCGCTTGTCTTTCGCAAGAACGAGTGTTTCTACACAAGCACGTGGAATCGCACAGGAGGTCTCTGGGAGAGGTGTACTGCTCGTACGTTCGCTCTAGGCGGTCTCTGCCAAATAGGCCTATGCCCCCGACCTGTATGTCCTCGTCCGCACATTTTCGGCAGCGACAGAGTCTCTCGGTACGAAACCCTCTCGCGCCAGTTCTCGGTATTTTTTATTTTTTATTTATTTAACATTAACGGTCGTAACCATTTCATATAATACATGAACAACACAATGACGTAAGGTAGAGACAACAGAGAAAAAATAAATAAAAATAAAAAATAAAAAAAGGGAACACGTTAATACCGAGAGAAGCAGCAAAAATGGGGCGAATGATCGCATAACCTAGCTACGGTGCAAGAGTTCCCGGTATGCCTTGGCTCTAAACCCGCAAGTGGATCCTGAGAAAAAGTCCAGGTTTCTAAAAAATGCGTTGCTTAAGGTGCAGATCCTGTAGATCGGGTCGCTTTCGCGAAATCTCGAGGAGTACTGATCAGGGTTAAATAAAAGTGGACTCCTGGTATGGTAGCCTGGCGCGTTAAATTGAATTAAACTAGTAACGGGCGGGTTGTCCACTTTACCATTGATAATCTTAAATAAAAATAAAAGGTCCGCCACGACCCTCCGTATCTCAAGAGTAGCCAGGCCCATTCGCCTCATTATCGAAGCATAGTCGTGGTCGAAACGAGCCAAAGGATATCCCATTTTATACGCAAGGAAGCGCAGAAACTTATGCTGCACCTTCTCCAGGCTGTATTTATCCTTGGCCGTTCTGGGAGACCAGATAACTGAGGCATACTCCAGGTGAGGTAGCACAAGTGCGGAGTATAGAGTGAGCAAGGTACGCGAGTTGTTGAAGTTAAAGCATGAACTGCGCAAGAAACCCAGAGCCTTATTGGCGGCAGCAAGGACATTGATACGATGCGTGGAGAACGTGAGCGCGGTGTCGACGTAAACACCGAGATCGCGCGCCACACATCTAGTTGACAGTACGTTGTCCGCTATGACATACGGGAACTGAGAGACACTCTTGCTGCGCGAGAACCTCATTACAAAACATTTATCGACATTCAGCTCCATACGGTTCCGCAAACACCAGGCCTCAAGCCCCCCCAGGTCCAATTGTAAATCAAACGCGTCAGTACCTACAGATATGGTTTTAAATAGTTTGAGGTCATCCGCATATAACAAAAACCTGCTCCTAGTAATAAAGTTACTAATATCATTTATGAATAACAGAAACAGCATAGGGCCAAGGTGGGAACCTTGGGGCACGCCAGAAGGGACGTAGATTTGCCTCGAAAGGGAGAGCCCCACTTTGACCCTCTGCGAGCGACCCGTGATGTAGGAGTATAACCAGCATAAGAAGCTGTCTCTGAATCCATAGCCCGCGAGCTTGTCAATCAGCAAGGCATGATTTACTCTGTCAAATGCTTTGGAGAAGTCAGTGTATATACAGTCCACTTGACAGTTGCCATCGAGAGCTCTGGACACAAAATTACAGAACGAGGAAAGATTAGAGACCGTAGATCTACCCGGCAAAAAGCCGTGCTGCTCGTATGAGACTATTCTGCTGACAAGCGAACCAAGTTTTTTTGTTACTATACCCTCGAAGACCTTGCCAAAGATATTCAGCAGTGAAATCGGCCTATAGTTGGAAACGTCAGACTTGTCCCCAGATTTATATATGGGAGTAATTAGGCCCTGCTTCCACCTCCGAGGAAAGCACCCCGTGGTCAGCGATTGGTTGAATATTATCCACAAAGGCCGCGAGAGAATGAATTTACAATTTTTTATGAATAAAGCAGGAATCCCATCATCTCCCGGGCTCTTGTTGTTTGCTAAGCCCTCGATTTCCGTAAGGATTTCGCCTATACTAATGTTCATGTGAGGGAAGTCGAGGGACGCTTGCGTGCAATCCTCGAGGTGGGGGACCGAGTTATCCTCGACATTGTACACTGATTCAAAGTACTCAGCGAACATGTTGGCGATCTCGGAACTACAAGAAGACACTGTCCCGTTACGCCCTAGGGAAGGAGGCAGGCCACCCGAGGACCGATTAACATTAACGAAATTCCAGAAAGCCTTAATATTGTTCGGGATGTTAGATTCCACACTTCGGACATAGTTCCCATAACAGGAAATCGAGAGAGTTTTGCAGAGTGATCTAAGGTGACTAAATGACAAATAGTCGTGGTAGCTATGCGAAGTTTTATACACACGGTGAGCCGCCTTCTTCATTCTGGTTAGGGATACCAATTCCGAGGAAAACCAACATGAGAACGAAGGGTGCCGAGCCCGGCGAAACGGAACAAATAAGTCGGTAGCTTGGGAAATATGCTCGTAGAGAACCCGAACAGCCTCATCCACTGAAAGGTGGGGAAGGCAAGCGTCCCAGTCGATTGCGTTTAAGTATTCAAGTATGTGCTCATAGTTCCCGCATTTAAAGTCTCGTTTGGCATAATTATCGATCACTCTAGGCTGCTGGATCTGTAGTTGCACACTTGTTACAATTGGGGGATGGTAAAGGTCCTCCTGCAGCAGCATGTCCAGCGCGGGCTCCACAGCGACCTCGCCCAGCGAGGAGAGAACAAGATCCAGCGTCGACCCATGGCTGTTAGGAAGGTGATTGGCCTGCTGCATGGAGTAAAGATGACACAGCTCCAAGATGTACTCTAGCGCCGATTTATTGCAACTGGAGGCGAGGGATGAGATGCAGGGTACGAGGGCATTGCCCAGCCCCGAGCGCCACGATACATGCGGAATGTTGAAATCACCGAAAATGATAATATCGGGAGAGGAGGTCCGCGAGACAATATCCTCCATACTAAGGTGTAGGTCCTCATACACGGTGAGGCAGGAGGAGGGAGGAATGTACACTGCACCCAGAAGTAGGAGCCGGGGTTTGGTGCTCACTCTGACAAAGAGATGCTCAACGCTGTTAATCGACGTATGCATCTGCGACGAATGCAGTTGTTTGCTGACGGCTATCAGGGTTCCCCCGCCTCTTGACAAGTTACTCGTATTAGGATTCCTATCACAGCGATATACCACGTAATCACACAAGCCGAGTTCGCTAGTGGCTATGTTATCGTTAAGCCAAGTTTCAACGAGCACAATAACATCGTAAGAAATCGGCGAGCAGGCAATAGCGCATCTAAGGTCGGACAGCTTTGTTCGGAGACCCCTCACGTTCTGGTAATAAATTGCAATCCTCCGGTTCGTCCATCGTTTTTTGGGCCCTGAGCAGGTGTAGCACGGACAATCCTCGGCTCGCCCCTGATGTACCTGATGGTTTTGTCCTTCTCTCCCCTAGAATGCAGCTCCTTGAGATGATTCCTCAAATCTTGTAGTTCGCGCCGTTGCAGAGGAGTCTTGTCGTCCGTGATTTTACATTGACCCGAGTACCTGTGCTTGTTTTTCAAAACGGACTTTACAGCATCAGCCGAATGGAGCTTAACACATAATGGTCTGGGGGCCCCGCCGCCAGGTTTGCCAAGTCTGTAAGTCTTAATGTTGCTGTAGTCCGACTCGTGCACCTGACCAAGAAGAGCAACCGCCGCCTCTACATCATTCCCACCACTACCTCTAGCAGGCCCAGGAGTCGTTTCAGCCAGGCCGTGAATAATCACGTTGGATGCCCTGCTTTGCCTTTCGGTGACCTCCATGATGACGTCACTGGTCGTGCCTTGTCGGTCGAGAGCAGGGTCGGTAGCGGGCGTATTAATGCTCTCGAGACGGCTGATCCTTTCGCTCATGTCGGATAACGAGCCTCTGATCTCCGCTAGGTCGGCGTTAAAGACGGCCATTAGACCCCTCTGGAAATCAGCCATCTCGCCACAACGCTGAGGACGACACTCCTGATGTCCTCAAGTGATGGATAAGTAGCGGCTACCTCCTCCGATGGGGGGTCAACAAAAATCGAACAGTCAGGAGGCGAAGATGGTGCCTTGCAGTTCAAAAAGCACCCGTTACGTACCGGGTGGCCCGTTCTGGCCATACATCTAGACCCCGGGTGCGAGGCTACTCCACAGCCCGGGCACGTAGTGGGATTGGCCACATTTGACCCGCAGCCCTTGCATTTAACCGCTGACGTAGACATTGGAAGACCGCCGGGAAGATGCAACTTGAAACACTGAAACGGCCACCCCGAAACACTATTCGCCGGATCAGAGCTATTCTGATTAATCCACGACACAGACAGTTCACTGAGAGCTGCTTTCACCAGCGGAAATCCCACAAAAATCCAGCGAAGAAACACTAATTGAAGCAACAGTTAATACCGGGCTACACAACCGTGCGACAACCGCGACAGGACAGCGCTCGTCAGCTGGAGCAAAACAAAGGATGGTGTTGACTCTACGAACGCCAGAATCGAACTGGTATTGCGGACGAGTGGTGGGGGGGGGGCAAGACCGTTGGCTTAGCGTGGTACGCGCTACCTCGGTCGGGCGCGTGGTGGGGGGTAAGATCGTTGTTCCACCGGCGTAACTCGTTACACACTCGTGCCTTGCGTCCTCAAATCAGTGTTCAATTGGATGTACTCGCGCAACCAATGCGACTGATCGAACCGCAACACCCGATGAATTCGCGTCACGCGTAAACCATGTCACACGCACTGTTTCAGGTAGCGATAGTGAATTACATATCGCTCCTTATCGTCGAGCGTGGCAAGCAGCTTAGTCTGTTTTCCTTCTGGCGCGTGCTCGCGTACAGGGCCGAATGGCAGGTCGGCGTGTGCGTCATGAATCTCCTTGGGATACTCGATGTCCACCTACAACAGGTATCCCTCGGGTCCATCGTCGTCGGGCATGGATGATACGTCGAGCGCGGCGACCGTCGCATCGTCCAACCATTGAAACCCTCCGTGCGGCATAGCCTGCGACATTGCCCATCCGTACAAGTTGTTGACGTCGAAGTACATCAGGTACGTCGACGGCTTTGACTCGTCGTACATCGCTGCCGGCAGGTACTTGTTATTCGCACGCGCGTACCTGTGCGAGCACTGACTCAGACCACCGCGTATGCCACGCTCCACGAACAGTAGCATGTCCACGTCCGTCAGAAGCTGTAATTTGATACCGGTATACTTGAGCATCGCGTCCCACGTGAAACTCGGCAGCGTAAAATAATGCGCGGGGTCCAGATCGTAACTCGCGATACAGTCGGTGCGGAAACTCTCGAATACGTCGGCGAGTAACAGCACATCTGTTTTCAAGTACAAATTACTGTACTCGCCCAATATCTGTACGCGAAAGGTATTCCACACGTTCACGGCGTGCGCGTAATCAGGCTCCGACGCGACGGTATCGTTCAACCGATTATAGAATTCTTCGCGGGACGGTAAACACGTATCATTGAGTTTAGCGTATGACGATACATAGTCGTACGGGAAGACACCCTTCCTGGTCAGGAGATTGAACTGATCGTCCGACAGGGATTGAAAATCGCATCGTAGAATCGCGAGTCGTTCTTTGCCAAGGTCCGAAGCGAGTTTCTCCAGACTAGCGGCTAAGAACTTCAGCGAATCTATGAATCGAAACTTCAACCCCCTCTTCCAATCATTGTTCTCGGCGTCGATTCCCTTGACGTGTTTCGTGAACGATATGTATCGCTCTTTCGTTACCGGCAGCAGGTCGATCTGCCCCTCGAACGTGGACGCCAACTCCTTAATTACGAAATGCGCGTCGTAGCCTGATAGATTGTGGAATACTACCGGGATCGTGTACGATCGTTGAAATTGTAAATTACACGATACGTGGGCCGCGCCTCGGTATTCACCCGTCGAGTGGCAATGGTCGCGCACTTTTTTGTCCGTATCGACGAATGGTTTTCCACACATGTGGCACACGCTCGCGTCATTAAAACTTCGCCACTGTTGCCTCGTCAGCGGGATCATCGGTTTCGCGTTCCGCAACCACGAATACGCAATGTTCGCAAAGTCTCGAAGTTCCCGCACGAACCATTTCACGCACTCGGAGTCGTGACGATACGCGCGATAACGGCACAGAGACGCGACGGTGGAACAATGAATGTAATATCCCACGCCGTACGCTCTGTGTTGCTAGTACGTGTAGGTACGACTCCGCTCCGCAGGCTCGACGTCCTCCAGCATGCATTCGAAGTCCGCGTACACGACGAATGGTGCTCGTTCCTTATTCTTGAAGTTTTTGAACTGCAACCATTTGTCATCAGCGGACGGCAATTCGACGACACATTCGTTTATACGTTGGCAGTCCACGTTGTGCTTGGTCAACTGCTCGGACGAATGGAAGAAGATGAGGCACCTGCAACGATAATAGCATTAATAATAATAATAATAATAATAATAATAATAATAATAATAATAATAAAACATAAGAATGAAGGATATATCAATTAAAATATTTTTTTAACATACAGTATGTAACAAAAGTAAGTAAACAGTCGGAGTTTTAGCAAACAAAAGATTGTGTCGAAGTAAGTGTTTAATTTCATTGAACAAAATATACATTTATTGATATTACATGAGACTACTGAAATAACTATACTAATAAAACATCATTAATTAATAATCTGTTTTTAAGAAAAATAAAAATACATGAAATGTGAAGAACTCATATTACAAAAGTAAGTAAACACGAACTAAATAATAAATTAATATCCGCAATGATGACCATTCCGCAATGATAGTTTGGCTAATCGATCGGGTAAGGAGAGCATGTATTTTCTACATTCATCAATTGAAAATAATTGCCATGTTTTCTCTATTAAATTTTCTAATTCCTTTATATTGCGTGGTCTGTGTTCTGCGATTCGTAATTTTAAGATAGATCACATATTTTCAATTGGCGAAAGATCAGGGCTTTGCGGAGGCCATTCCAAAATGTTAATTAAATTTTCTTGTAAATATTTTTTAACAATTTTCGCCGTATGAATTGGTGCATTGTCTTGTTGGAGAATAAAATCATCTCCTATCAATCGTTTCCCTTCTGGAATTATAACGTCTTGTAACAATTTCAGGTAAACTTGGGAGTTAACTCTCCCTTTTAAAATTATAATTTTCCCTACTCCAAAGAATGAAACACATCCCCAAACCATAATACCCTGTTCCATTGACTTCATTGTTGGTCTGGCACATTGGTATGACGAATCTTCGACTTGTTTCCTCCAGACATACATTCGTCCATGACTGTATTTAAGTCTAATCATAGATTCATCTGTCCAAAGGATTTTTTCCCAGAAACTTAAAGGTTTTAAAACGTGCTTATAACAAAAGTTCATTCGCTTCTTAAGATTTATCTTACTAACATAAGGTAATTTCTTTGCAACGCGACCGTGTTTTCCTGATGCGTGTAATCGACGTCGAATGGTCTGGGTTGATGGTGCACTTTTACCTTCGCTTAATAATTTTGTACGAATTTTTGATGTAGATAAAAAGGGATCTGATGACGAAATATTAACTATCCTTTTATCTATTCGAATATTAGTGACTTTTGGACGTCCCGGTCTTGGTAAAGCTGATACTCTTCCATCTTTCTTATACGCTTTAACAATTTTAAAAATGGCTGCTGGTGTTTTATTAAAAAAGGTAGCTATTTTTCTATATGTCTTGCCCACATCTTTCATTTTAATTATTATTCTTCTCTCCTCGTTTGTTAAATGCTTCCGCTGAGACATTTTCCGTATCGACCTTAAAGAAAGAACGCAAATGCCAAAGAGATATTTACTGAACTGAAAATATATTTTAATTATATACCAACATAACCTTAATACATCGAAATGATTGATAGAATCTATAAGTTTATAACCTAAAAGAGGTAATTCAAAAACACATTTCAGGAACAGAATACAAAATGAAAAACCAAAGATGTTTACTTACTTTTGTAACCTTGTAATATATATGTTCTAGTTAACTTGGTACAATAAACTTAATGCGTCAAAGAAACTTGTGCCCCAAATAGGAATAACAATTGGGGTCGTCGCTCTAACGTTTGCTGTTTTCGTTGCTAGGATACCTAACTCTAGGTTTGAGAAAAATCTATTCAATCGTCAGAAACTTTCGTGTTTACTTACTTTTGTTACATACTGTACCTTTCGCAAACGAATACTTCACCATTGTGTTTGCCGAGCTGCTTCGAAATCAGCCTCGACAGGCTGCGAATGCACGCGAAATGGTAACGTTTGGGGTCCTTGGGATCCTGTACCAGTAGCAGGTTGGCGTGTCTCTCTGTTGCGGCCGCGCGCAACGGCCGTATTTGAACGCGCGCCCGCGGTGGCATCAACACAGCTGTTGAGCCGTCGCGGCGCGTTTGAAGTGTTTTGACCGCTAACGATCATCGCGAAGCGCTCGCCCGGCAACCGTTAGTTCCAAGAACAACACCGTCGTGACAACCTCGCCCGACGAATCGGCAATAATTTTTGCGCCCATTGCGCCCAGCAGTTTTGGTGCTGCTATTCTTTTGCGACCATTATCGCCACGCGCCCACGCGCCGTGTAACCGTGGTGGTTTGTTGTCTACGTGTTTTGTACATTGCTGTAACTGTGCTGTCCGACGTCTGTGTGATCACAGAGTGACGAATAAATCAGTGTTGCGTCCACCTGCGGAGTGTTGGCTACCCATCGTCCCTTTCCCTACGAGCTGCCCTACCGCCGGCATTATAAATCCGCTCTTGGCGAAAACACTCTCGCTTGTCTTCGGTCAAACGCTGAGGCGCGCAGCTTCCGTCGGACCACGGGTACACGTTTACGAACACGTTATTTAACCTCTCGAACTTTGCCAGCTGATCCAACGTCACGGGAAGAGTAATATCGTCCGTGCGAAGTACCATAGCGTAGTGTGGGTACGACGTGTACCTGTCCCCATGCGTAGCAGCGGGGTGCAAACTAGCGACGACGGCCCACAAGAAGCACGCATTGTCCCCGCTCTTCACGTTCACCACCGCTTTTTTCAGGACGACGGCGTGCGGAAGCGGTATGTAGCAACCGGCTCGAAGTGGATTATTATTATTATTATTATTATTGATTAACGGGAAACCCTTTAGTGTACAGAGATACAAAATTATTACCATTATAACATGAGAAAATTAATATAAGAGATAGAAATAAAAATATTTACATAAAATAATACATAAAATAAAGTAAAATAAAATAATACTGCTAATTATGCTTATTTATATTCAATAGAATATTTAACACAGCCCTTAAGGTCCATCCACTGTCGCGATCTTGAAACTCCTCGATCGCCACTAGCGTGGTAGCGACCACGTGCTTCGAATACCACTCGCGCACGCTCGATGTCTCGAATAGTACGCGATTTCGCGTACCGAAACATTTCATGTCAGTATTTTCACCCAACATAAACTCCGCGTTTAAGTTCGTATTCACGAACACGCTCTTATGTACCGTGATAGCGTCCGTAACGCGCGAGATCACAGTTCGTCGAACACCCTCTAAAAATCGACGTAGATCGACGTGTCCCACGTTGATTACCGCGCCAGTCGAAATACGGCTTATAAACGCTGATTCCACGTCTTCCCATACGACTTTGGGTGCAGTCGATCGACCCGTAAACCCGAGCCCTACTCGCGAAAACCGACCCCGAACAATCGCACGTAATGTTTTTATTCGCGCGATCAGCGACACCAGGCGTTGTTTCGCGGCCACGGACACTCCTCCGCTGCACTGGTACTCGACGATGAGCTGCAGGCACGTGTCGCACTGGTCCTCCCAGTCTCGGAATTCCGCAACATAGCATAAAAGTTGTGACGAAGTCACGTCACGCGCCATCCGAACGCGCAGTGCCGAAAACAAAGGCCTTAGTTCGCGCCGTGGCCGCTGGGCGGCCGCGGCCCCGCGGTGTCTCTCGCGAGCGAAGATGCGCGGCCTGCGCTTATAAGGCCCGCGGCGAGCGAGATTGACAGCTCTCGTCCCGCACGCATTAGTGGTGTCACGCCGCCGTACCGTACGTTCGAGAGGCTCTATTTTTGTGGACTATCCCGAGGTGTGCACGCGCCGACCTATCGTCACGCGGTGCCATTACCAGCCTCATTTCCGATATAGGCCGAGAGAAATCTTGTGCCCTACCTCCGTCGAAGAGGTCTCGCTGCGCCCATTAGGCCGGAGACCTACTGCACTTCGAACCTACGCTGTACGACTCTCGCACGGACGCGCCTCCTTGAGGCCACCAAGAGTAGAACGTTCAACACACCGCATCCCTACTCCTACGAACCGCCGAGAACTCGCCGCCGTCGCGAAACGACGCGCCGTACCGCCGAAGCTCTTTCCGTCGCGCCCGGAATTAATGTACAAAAGCAATTCTTATATACACCTTAGTGAATAAACATTCTTATTTATTCAACCACAGCTTCTGCTCATTCGCCGAACCCTGCCTTGCCGACTGAGTCGGCAACCTATCCCTTCTCCGTCCCACCGGTAATCGTTCCGCAACCAAACACGGTTACAAATTGGCGCCCGAACAGGGACTCTGAAGAAGAGAAGGGCGAATGAGCATAAGCGTAAGCTGGGTGTACGAGCTCCGGAAAGCGGTACTAATCCAAGTCGCGGAGTATTACGGAGTCGACGCCACTGGCAATCTCGACGAATTACGCCAACGGGTTACCGCGTACTGTCGCGAGAATAAAATCATGGGTCCGCCAACCATAACGATATCGAGCGACGCCGCGAATCCGGTAGACGTCACCACCCCCACCAACCCGGGCCCTACTTTTAACGGCCCGGAGACCACGCCGATGGAGAAGATCAGGAGGTGGGGAACCCGCTACGACGGCGGACCAGGAGCCGCGGAGTTCCTGCAAAGGCTGGGGGACCTGCAACATAGTTACAAGGTCACCCCCAACCAAATCATTGAGTGCCTCTCCGAAATCATGAAGGGGAGAGCATTAGGGTGGTATCGCCTCCGCCGCACCGAATGGAAATCATGGGATGATTTCGTCGCCGATTTTCGAGCGTTCTTCCTTGCCGCGGAAGACGAAGACGAACTCGAGGAGACAATCACCCGGCGAGTGCAACGCCCGAGCGAAACCGCCACAGATTTCATTCTGGACCTCCTGCCATTAATGCAGCAGTACGGTAAGTACACGCTCGAGCAACAAGTAAACCGTGCTTACCGGAACCTCCGACCGGAGTACCGTCGGTACATTAAAAGAACCGAGTTTGCGACATTACCAGAGCTAATGAAATTAGCCGCCGCCCAAGACAAAGTCACGGCCGAGGAGAAAGAAGCAGCCGGCACGGGGCGGAAAGAAACCGCTAAAATCGAAAGACGGCCGGAAAGGAGAACCGAGACGACCCGTAGCGGCGGACTAGCCGAAGTACAAGCCGACTACGACCGAGCGACTTGCTGTTGGCGGTGCGGCCAGCGCGGCCACCGCCGCCCCGAATGTAGACGAGCGAGCAAGTTATTCTGCTCCTACTGCGGCACCGCCGGACGTACCTCCCGAGAATGCGCCTGTAATTCCTTCTCGGGAAACGAGGCCGGGCGCGGCAACCGAGGCGACCGACAAAACGCCCAGGCAACAATGCCTCAACCGAGCCAATAAAAGATGACCCTCGTTTGTACCTCGCCTTTAAAGTGGGAGATATCCGCTGGTGGGCCCTGGTCGACACCGGAGCGACACGTTCGTTCATACGACCAGATGTCGCTGTGGCCTGTGAGAACCGCGGATATACTCTCGCACCCGCCACCTTCACGGCAAGCGTCGCAGATGGCGCAGAGGTACCACTACGAGGCGAGATGACGCTACCCGCCACGATACACGACCAGCAAGTATGGCACACATACGCAGTACTTCCTGGCCTGTCACATGCCGCCCTACTGGGCGTAGACGTATTAGAGAAATTGGGCCTGGAGGTGCAGATCGGTGCACACCGATGGACGCGCCACGCCGAAACCGCGGCCGTGGAAGTCCCCGGCATCAGACGATGCACGCCGGCGCAAGAGGCCGCTCTGCAACAACTCCTGGACGAGGAGTTACCGCCGCTCCGGAAGCTCCGAGGCATGACCCGCCTCGCCGAGCACCGAATACGTCTGAAGACGACCGAGCCGATCAAACAGCGATACATGCCCAGGAATCCAGCCACGCAAGCCTTAATTAACGAGGCAGTGGACCAAATGCTGGCCGACGGAATAATCGAGCCGTCCAGCAGTCCGTGGAGTTCGCCTGTGGTCATGGTCGCTAAGAAAGGCAAGAAAAAGAAGCGATTTTGTATCGACTTCCGCCGAGTGAATGCCGTAACCGAGAAGGATGCCTACCCTTTGCCACAGGTCCAGGCGACGCTTGACAAACTGCGCGAAGCGCGCTACATTTCCACGCTGGACCTCGCGAATGGATATTGGCAAGTACCGCTGGCTGAGGGGAGCCGCCCGATAACGGCCTTTACCGTTCCCGGACGGGGACTATATCAGTTCCGCGGCATGCCGTTCGGCCTCCACTCGGCCCCCGCCACGTTCCAACGACTACTGGACAGTATCATCGGACCCAGCCTAGAGCCAAGGGCCTTTGCATACCTAGACGACATAATCGTCTTAGGCCGAACGTTCGAGGAACACCTAGAGAACCTCCGAGAAGTATTGCACCGACTGCAGCAAGCAGGCCTCCGACTAAATGAAGAAAAATGCCGCTTCTGCCAAACGGAGTTACAATACCTCGGCCACGTCGTCTCAGACCAAGGGGTCAAGACAGACCCCGAGAAAGTCGAGGCGATTCGAAATACGCCTCCACCGCAGAATTTGCGGGAACTACGACGTTTCCTGGGGATGGTCTCCTGGTACAGGAGATACATCCCCCAATTCTCGGAAACCGCAGCGCCGTTGCACCAACTCCTACAGAAGCGAACACGATGGAATTGGACCGAAGAAGCGCAGTCTGCCTTCGAAACGCTCCGCCACCAGCTGGCCACCGCACCGGTACTAACCTGCCCCGACTTCGACCGGCCGTTTGTATTACAAACAGACGCCAGTCAGGGCGGCCTAGGTGCGGTCCTCACACAAGACCATGATGGCCAGGAACGGGTGGTGGCGTACGCCAGCCGAACGCTTAACGCGGCCGAGCGAAATTACTCAGTCACCGAGAAAGAATGCTTGGCAGTGGTCTGGGGCATCAGAAAGATGCGCCCGTACCTAGAGGGCTATTCATTTACCGTCCTCACCGACCACCAAGCATTGAAATGGCTGCAGTCAATCGACAGCCCCTCGGGACGCTTGGCACGCTGGAGCCTGGAGCTCCAGCAATATGACTTTAAAATAGAATACCGCAAAGGCGAGAATAATCTCGTAGCTGACGCACTGTCGCGACAAGGCGAGATCGCAGACGTAGATACGGCCGCCCCACCGGATTGGTACAGCCGGAAGAAACAAACCGTCGAGGAGACACCGCTCCTCCACCCAGAGTACCAAATCCGCGAGGGCGAATTATATCGCCGGTTCCCGGACACGACCGGCGGCCACCCCGAAGACGAGTGGAAACAATGCGTGCCACGCACTCGGCGCGACGAAATATTGAGGGCAAACCATGACGCCCCTACCGCCGGACACCTCGGAGTCAATAAGACTACCGCACGACTCGCCCGAAAATACTATTGGCCCGGGATGTTCCGCGATGCGGCCCGATACGTACGACAGTGTACGAAGTGCCAGGAATATAAAGTATCCCAGCAAGCGCCAGCCGGATTGATGCATACCACGCCAGCAGCCTACCCGTGGGATGTGGTATCGGCCGATTTAGTCGGACCACTCCCACGGTCGAAGAAAGGCCACACGGTGGTCGTGGTAATGCAGGACAAGTTCACGAAGTGGATAGAACTACAACCTCTTCGACAAGCCACCGCCCCGGCTGTCACGAAAGCATTCCGCGAAAGGGTGGTCATGCGCTTCGGGTGTCCGCGCCGAATTATCACCGACAACGGCAAACAATTTGAGAGCCGGGAGTTTACCGGCCTACTCCGAGAATACGGCATCGACCATAGGAAGACACCGCCGTATACCCCACAATGTAACCCGGTCGAACGAGCGAACCGCGTGGTCAAGACCATGATCGCCCAATTCACCGATGGGGACCACACAACATGGGATGCCTGGCTACCTGAAATCGCATTTGCGTACAATACCGCACGACACGAGGCAACCGGAAGCACACCGGCCGCGCTAAATTTTGGCCGAGAACTCGCGGCCCCGGGAGACCCCCGCTTGACCACCGACGACGCCACGGAGGAACCAACACCAGAAGACATCGGAGGATGGCAACAACGACTCACTGACATCAAGGACCGTATCGAACTTGCCCGGTGGAATCTAGCACGAGCGCACCAGAACCAGAAGCACCACTACGATATGCGACGCCGAGAGTGGCGCCCCTCGATCGGCGACCGAGTTCTGAAGCGCGAGCACCACCTCAGCGCCGCCGCGAAGCAATTTAATGCCAAATTGGCACCAAAATTCGCCGGCCCGTATACCGTTAGTAAATTCGCGGGGCCAAATGTAGTGGTGCTCAAGGGAGCCCGTGGAAAGACCGTGCGCGCGCACCTCAGCGATTTGAAGCCGTGCGATAGCCGCCAACCATCAAGCGCGGCCAGCGCCACCACAGTATACGCCGCGCGCCACGCGGACAGGTGGCGCCAACCAGCACAGTGCGCGCCGCGCCCGCTAGGCGGCCGCGACCACGAAAGCCTTCTCGCGAGTAAAGATACGCGGCTCCGAGGTATAGTCGACCAAACAAACGAATGCGAAAAAGAACAATCGGCAAGCAAGATGCCACACAAACCCACGCGACAGATACCGGAGTGGTCGGACCGAGTCGCCGCAGTACCACTGGGCACCGAGCGGGTGGGCCCGCCGGAGCGCCATCCGCGCCGGGCACGAGTCCTGGAGGACCGGCCGTGGCCCGGTCGGGTGCACGTGCCGGCCGAGACACCACGACACCGAGGACCACCACCCCGGCTAGTGGCGCCACGACGGATCCCCAGCGCAACGACCACCTACGAGGTTGCGACGGTGGACGTGCGAACCCGCACCACCACCAGCGCCGACAACGCCGAACCCACCGGTGCGGTCGCGTGCCGGAAACGCATCGCCCACCAAGAGGCCCAGGCTCTCGACCTCCGCCAAACGGCGGGGCTGGCAATCACCGCGCCCACCCCGACGACAACAAGCACCGCTGGGACCCGACTAGCCCGGGTCGGCGGACCAACCACCACCAGCGGCCAGCAGCGAACGCCGCAACAAACGACCGCGCCACTAACACGGCTCGGCCGTAAGCGCCCCCCTAGCGGGCACGCCACCGCCGACGGATGCCGGCCGACAACAGCCACGGGGACAGCCAGGCCTCCAGGGCCCCCCCGTGGCCACGCCACCGCCGCTGGGCACCAGCCAACACCCGCCACGGGTACCGCCAGGCCTCCAAGGCCCCCCCGTGGCCACACCACCGCCGATGGACGTCCGCTGCCACCGGCCACTGGTACCGCATGGCCTACAAGGCCCCCCAGTGGCCTCACCACCGCCGCTCGACCCCGCCGGACACCCGCCACGGGTACAGCTTGGCCTGCAAGGCCCCCCCGTGGCCACACCCAGGCGACCGACTCCCGTACGCCCGTGGTCCTGGGCGGAAAATAAACCCGGGGCCATTATTTTCCATCCCGCCGCCATGCGGCCGCGTCGAACCTACGCGGTCACGACGTCGACCGCCATGGTATTGGGCACCCGGTACCGTAACGGCGACCTCGGGATCGAGGTCCGTAGCCGGCGGCCGGCTGCCCCAGCGGAAACCACTCCGCGCCCGTAGGCTAAGTTAGGTTAAGTATTGGTGGTGGGTAGTTATAAGTGCGACGGGTTGCAACCCCATAGGTTAAGTTAGACTGTAAGCAAACATTGTACCTGACGGCGGGCGGCCAAGAGAGAGGAGTTGTTACGGCCGCCCCATTTTTGTACCCCACCGTTCGTTTAATGAGCTCTGGCACAGTCGAGAAACCCGTGCGGCAAATGTACCAAAGGTTCACGCGTTCGCATTCCGTCCCCGAAGTAGAGAGGGGGGGTTGTAACCGTGTTTGGTTGCGGAACGATTACCGGTGGGACGGAGAAGGGATAGGTTGCCGACTCAGTCGGCAAGGCAGGGTTCGGCGAATGAGCAGAAGCTGTGGTTGAATAAATAAGAATGTTTATTCACTAAGGTGTATATAAGAATTGCTTTTGTACATTAATTCCGGGCGCGACGGAAAGAGCTTCGGCGGTACGGCGCGTCGTTTCGCGACGGCGGCGAGTTCTCGGCGGTTCGTAGGAGTAGGGATGCGGTGTGTTGAACGTTCTACTCTTGGTGGCCTCAAGGAGGCGCGTCCGTGCGAGAGTCGTACAGCGTAGGTTCGAAGTGCAGTAGGTCTCCGGCCTAATGGGCGCAGCGAGACCTCTTCGACGGAGGTAGGGCACAAGATTTCTCTCGGCCTATATCGGAAATGAGGCTGGTAATGGCACCGCGTGACGATAGGTCGGCGCGTGCACACCTCGGGATAGTCCACAAAAATAGAGCCTCTCGAACGTACGGTACGGCGGTGTGACACCACTAATGCGTGCGGGACGAGAGCTGTCAATCTCGCTCGCCGCGGGCCTTATAAGCGCAGGCCGCGCATCTTCGCTCGCGAGAGACACCGCGGGGCCGCGGCCGCCCAGCGGCCGCGGCGCGAACTAAGGCCTTTGTTTTCGGCACTGCGCGTTCGGATGGCGCGTGACGTGACTTCGTCACAAAGTTCGGACATCCGGGACAAAATGTCCTGTACGTGTCCATGAATATTTCCATGTTCACTTATTCACAATGAGTTCACTTCCTCACAAATAATTTATTTCCCACATTCGTTTGATTTCACCTGACTTCATGATCCGACTCTTCCAGGTGATGCGATCATGCTCCCAATCCGGAAATCGAAAACTTAACGGTACAAGGACGAGCATCGAATTTCGCGGCAGACTGGTACGATCGTCCAAAAATCGTGTCAATTCCCGACATAAAAACTTATGCACCGTAATTTTTTATGTATCAGGACACAATACTTCCTGTACTTTGACCGATCCGTTCTCGATGTCATGTAGAAGTGTCAACGGTGTACACACGATCGCGGTAATGTACTCCGTACGCTTGAGGTACACGTCCTTATCGTTAACTATGCAATACAATGAGCATTTACCCACAGTACTATTTCGCGCGATATGACGTAGTAATTGACGATGCTCACGCGGCAGTTGCATAAATCCATGTCGAAAGATGCTAATCCATGACGTCTCGATTAATGATGGTACGCTTAACGCGTTGCGGATCTTATGCCTCTCGATCGTCAGTGATTCGTCATCCAGCTGCATCGACGTTGATAATTGCCTTGCCCCTCCACCAATATCATCATCAAAAGCCGATGACTCGAGCAAAGCGTCTAGCGCGTCCTGTTCAGCGAGTATGTATGATATTTTGCTTAGGATACACGTTTGCACTATTTCTAAATTACTCTTTAGTAATGTCAAACGTTGTTGTTCAGTTGTCGATACTCTTCGAGTCGTAAAATACGCGTCGATAAGACGCAAACATTCATTATACGATATGAGCCACTCGTTACACTGTTCTTCGGTACGAAGCAGTGGGATCATCCCTCGTAACAACTTATTTATTTATTTATTTATTTATAAACGGACCGAAGCCCTCTTTACATAAATATTTAGACGAAAAGAAAAAGAACTTAACCTAATATTACAAAAGATAGACATGCACAAAAACGAATAAAACTCATGGTACATAAGATATGACATTATCCGATAATCATACGTAACTGTCTTTTAAAAGTGTGCACAGACCCATTAAAGAAATCAATACTATTATACAGAGTACTAGAGTCAGCAATAATTCGATTTATTGGATTAATTAATCCATATGTAGATCTGGATTTAAGTGGTTGAAATCCTGCTCTAGATCTCAATACGCGTTCAGGTGCATAGAAATTGATTTGCATAAGAAGAGAGGGACAATCAATATGGTTATTGATTAAATTAAAAATAAAGAAATGGTCGGATATTTTTCTACGTGCAGCTAATGTTTCGAGGTTGACTGTGTTTAATATTGTAGAGTAATCGTGATCGAATATTGACATTGGCCTCTTAAGCTTATATGAACAAAATCTGAGAAATTTATGTTGCACTCTCTCAAGCATGATTTCGTGATTAAAGCGTTTCGGAGACCATATAATTGAAGCATATTCTAACAAGGGACGAACAAGGGTAATATATAGCAATCTTAGTGTGTGAATTGAATGAAAATCAGCTGAAAAACGTAGTATGAAGCCAAGTGTTCTAGAAGCCGAGTTAACAATATAAGAAATATGGTTGGAAAAGTCTAAGGTTGAGGAGAAATGAATGCCTAAGTCCTTAACTTCACTTATTGAGGAGAGAATATCGTTATTGATACGGTAAGGATATAAGAAGGGTTCAGAACGACGGGAGGACCGCATAACATGGCATTTTTTTATATTGAGATCCATACCATTCCGGTGACACCAGTCGCAGAAACGATCTAGGTCCGCCTGTAATCTGGAAGCATCATCAATGGACGAGATGCTTCTGAAGATTTTTAAATCATCCGCAAATAGGAGGAACTTACAATGTTGGAAAATGGTAGGTAAGTCATTTATGAAAATTATAAATAGTAGAGGACCTAGATGGGAGCCTTGAGGTACACCGGATAAAACACGAACCGGAGATGATAGGCCTCTGCGTATACGTATAATTTGGAAACGATCAGTAAGGTAACTACCCAGCCATGCCAATAGATTACCCTTGCAGCCCAATGCTGAAAGCTTCTCAATTAAAAGAGAATGATTTACAGTGTCAAAAGCTTTTTGGAAATCAGTAAATATTGTGCCTACCTGTAGTTTGGCTTCTAAAGAAGATGATACATAATTGCAATATACCGCTAGGTTTGTGGTTGTTGATCGCTTGTTCACGAAACCATGTTGCTCATCACATATTGAGAGAGAGACCATACCGTGTAACTTATTTGTTACAATTTCTTCGAAGATTTTAGGTATAACACTAATAATGTGTAACGAGTTACGCCGGTGGGACGACGATCTTACCCCCCACCACGCGCCCGACCGAGGTAGCGCGTACCGCGCTAAGCCAACGGTCTTGCCCCCCACCACTCGTCCGCAATACCGAGAACTGGCGCGAGAGGGTTTCACAGCGAGAGACTCTCTCGCTGCCGAAAATGTGCGGACGAGGACATACAGGTCGGGGGCATAGGCCTATTTGGCAGAGACCGCCTAGAGAGTTAGTACAAGCCGTACGCCTCTCCCGGAGACCTCCTGTGCGATTCCACGTTCTCGTGCAGTAACACTCGTTCTTGCGAAAGACAAGCGCCCGTGTTTCACACCAGTTCTTGTGCGTCCACAGACTGAGTCTCTGTGCATTTTTCGACTCCACACCTCCACGGTTCCCAGAAGGACAGCGTGAGCCATCCTCTGGACGCAGACCGATATCCGCCATCGATCTCCCGAATAGAGTTATCTCTGTTCTCGAGAGCGTCCTTACAGTCGCCGAATCACCCGCGGGTTGTGCCCACTGGGTGACCGGATCCCCGACTCTCCGACCTGGGTCCATTGGCAGGGTTGGCCCGCCAGGATACCGAAGGGTCAAATCGTCTTGCCTCTCCACTCTCGCCGAAACGTCACCGACGATCGAGATACGCGCCGCGACATGCGCCGCGATACACACCGCCGACCAACGCACCGAAGTACGCGACGCGATCCGCGCCGAACCTCGCGCCGCGATACACACCGAGATCCGCGGTAGACTAAGTCTAGGTTTAAGCCGTACATACTCTGTTTGCCAGCATAGACCTGGCCAGGACACCTTGTACACCTTGTAGTAAGACTATGCCGATTCCAACGCAGG
The DNA here is from genome assembly GCA_963932275.1 of Andrena praecox. Taxonomy (NCBI): domain Eukaryota; kingdom Metazoa; phylum Arthropoda; class Insecta; order Hymenoptera; family Andrenidae; genus Andrena; species Andrena praecox. The sequence continues at coordinate 51,964,880 of OZ010728.1, read as the reverse complement.
TCCTCTGAGGGGAGCGCGGGGCGGGGGGGGAAGTGATGGCGCGCGGGTTAGTGCGGTGGAGGGAAACATTGGCGCGAGGGGAGCGGGGAGTGGAAGACCTGTTGCGCGCGCACGAGCCGCGGAGTGGGGGAAACCGAAATCGTGGAGGGGATCAGTCCGGGCCGAACCGCCGCGGAGACCCCTCCACGTCGGACCAAACGAATTTGTTTTTTAGAGGGGGAATGACCCCCGAAAATATTTTCATACCTAACCGAGGAAGCGGACGACCCCCAAATATTTTTTAGACCTGCCCGAGGAAGCGGACGACCCCCAAATATTTTTTCTAAACAATTATAAAGCTGAAATTGTTTAATACTTTATCGGATGACGTCGAACAATGTCGGGGAAGATCGGTTTTTTACAAACCACGCATTTGGAGGATGGAAAGAGAGAGCAATATTTTAAAAGCTATATTCGGAGGAGAGAAAGAGAGAGAGCACTCGCGCGATCGCGTGTAACTCGAATCCTCTGGAGCAGCCGTGCAGGCTGACGTCATTTGGCAGCGCGAATCATAGGAATTATGCGGCGTCAGCAGAAACTTTTTTTCCATACCAATATAGAATGGAAATTTTTCCCCAACACAGAGAAATAATAATTTTTTTAATCATCGATATAGCGAACTATTATACAGCAAACAGAAATATTTTTCCGAACCATTATGTAGCAAGCATTCTAAAGCTAACAAGTTTTTAAAGCGTTCTGATTTAACGTCGCAGCGTATCGCGCGATCGTGTGTAATTTGACAACTCTGGAGGAGCCGCGCGGGATGATATCATTTGGCAGCGCGAAGAAGGCACGAACAAAATGTAATACTTTTTCGGAAACATCGAATCTTAGAATTAGGTGGCGAGGAGAGAAGGATGATGATGAGTAAATAAAATTGATAAATAATATACGTTTAAGACATATATATATATATATATATATATATATTTTTGAAAATTTTCGCGAAAGTTGTATCAAGAGTTACGGATTAGATTCTACGCATTATTATACATTACCTGGTTTCACGTGGGATGCTATGTTAAAAAACACCAAAATTACATTCGAATTGCTCACCGACGTCGATATGGTCATGTTTATCGAACGCGGTATACGCGGGGGTTTAAGTCAATGTTCCGGAAGATACGCACATGCCAATAACAAGTACAAGCCATCTTACGACGCATCGGAACAGTCATCGTACTTGATGTACTTTGACGTGAACAATTTGTATGGTTGGGCAATGTGTCAGCCCCTGCCATACGCTAAATTTCAATGGGTCGAAGATGTTGCAAATTTTGATGTGCCTTCGATCACTATCGATTCGCCCACGGGATACATTCTCGAGGTAGATCTGGAATATCCGCAACGTCTGCACGATGCTCACGCAGATCTACCGTTCTGTCCGACGCGTGCCAAACCACCTGCCAGCAGACAGGACAAATTACTCGCGACATTATACGATAAGCAGCGTTACGTTATCCATTATCGCAACCTGCAGCAGTGCACGCGTCACGGTCTTCGTATTACAAAGATACACCGCGTGCTTCAATTCGCTCAATCTCCCTGGCTCCGCGATTACATCGAACTAAATACACGGTTCAGAACAGGCGCGACAAACGATTTTGAGAAAAATTTATACAAATTGATGAACAACGCGATATTTGGTAAAACTATGGAAAACGTACGAAACCATGTGGACGTAAAACTTTTAACACATTGGACTGGACGATATGGCGCGGAGGCAATGATCGCTAAACCGAATTTCCACAGCAGAAGTGTTTTTTCGGAAAATTTGATAGCTGTTGAATTGCGCAAAGTCGAGGTGAAATTCAACAAACCGATATACGTGGGTATGTGCATTCTGGACATATCGAAAATTTGTTTGTATGAATTTCACCACGATTACATGTCTCCACTGCTCGCTCAAAATTGTAAAATTCTGTATACCGACACTGACAGCCTCATTTATCACATTCAATGCGAAGATATCTACGAGACCATGAAACGCAATATCGATAGATTCGACACATCCGATTATCCCATCGACAATACATATAATATGCCGCGCCTAAATAAGAAGGTTCCAGAGTTGATGAAGGACGAAAATAATGGTGCGATAATGACCGAATTCGTAGGTCTCAGAGCGAAAATGTATGCACTTCGCGTAGACGGTAAAAAAGATACGAAAAAGGCAAAAGGCGTCAAGACCAACGTCATAGCCAGGACGATAACTTTCGACGACTACGCGCAGTGTTTGCAAAAGGAGATCGAAATGGTTCGCAGACAATCATGCATACGGTCGAAATTGCACAAAGTGTACACCATTTCGGAATCCAAAATCGCTTTAAGTCCATATGACGACAAGCGGTATATCGTACCCGATTCGACCGACACTCTGCCCTGGGGACATTACAAAATTCCATTGTAAAAATATCGATGTAAATTAGAAAATTATTGGAATTATTGTATAAAAATAAAATTGCACATACATGTATAGAACATACAATTATATTTAATAACAAGTCCTTATATATAGTGGAATTATACCAAATAAATTGTCCACTTATATTTATTTTATCAACACATTTTTTTTATTTATTCATGTATTATTATTATTTTACAATACATTATTTTTATTTATCCATGAATTGTGTGATTTATCAAACCCCAGCCACTTGACGTATACCTTATCCCCCTTCCTACGCAACACTTTTTCCACTAGATACACATCAGGATCGGCGACACGTTGCAGCTCGTGTTCATAGAATCCTCCGGCGACTGGTTTTCGACGAGCAGATACGTTGCGGGATTAGTTGCCTGTACTTTGTCTATCTTGAACACCTCCGTTGTCCAATTCGGTGTATAGCCTTTATCGAAGATGGTTTTAAATTTGCTCACGCGCACAAACTCGCCCAATTTGAATCTTGCTGGAGCAGCGATCTTTATGTTGCTGTATACGGTGGCTAGCAGCTTATCGGCGATCGCAGGAGTAACATCGCGAGGACGCATTTTGATGGTTCTATGTTTTTGTGCGTTATACTCTGCAAGTAGACGCGGTAGCGCATCGGTCCATTTATAGGTTCCATTGAGCGTAAACATTTTCCACATATTGTTCTTCAAAGTTCGATTGAAACGTTCCACGACGGAGGCCTTCATCACCGAATACGTCGAATAATGATTAATGTCTTGCTTTATAAAGAGTTTCTGCACATCAGCGTTGTAAAATTCTTTTCCTTGATAGGTTTGCAAATTTTTCGGATATCGATCTCTAAATATCTTTGCAAACGCTTTAGTCACCTCAGCGCCACTTTTAGTCTTGAGCGGAAACGCCCATGCATACTTGCTCAGCACATCGATGACGGTGAGTATGTAGTGGTGACCTTGGTTGAATCGCGAGTACGGACGCATTTCTACAACGTCAGCTTGCCACAGATCATCGTATCCATGCACTATGACGCGCCTCCGTGGGAAATGTCTTCGAGCTGGAGCATGCAATTCCTCAACAAGTTGTTGCTTCTTGTGGCTGTGGTTTTCTTCTTTACTCATGGATTTCGATAATGACAACATGTTTGATCGCAGAGGTGTCTTTGACACGAATGATGCGATAATTATCGTGCACGTACATTATCTGCTTCCCGTTGGTCCCAGGAAATTCTGGACAAGTTCAACCGTCTTGCATGATTCTCCTTCGCAGCGCTGCTGTGGAATAGAATTCGACGCCAGTGATATCTTTTTAACGCTGTTTTGCAACGTCAGCATATCTCTCTGAAACACGATCAGCTTCCTCTCTAATTCTTCCAGCTCTCTCAAAAGTTTAATGCTCTTTTCCACATATAGTTTATTGACAGCATCGGTGTCGACCACCGGCTGAGCTACGCGTCGTATCTTGCGTGATTTTGCATCAAAGTCAGCACCAACCACGCAAAGAGCGTTATCTCGCATGTAATTTCGAAGCACACCGTTCCATTTGTAATAGTCCATTCTAGCTGCTCCACTCTTCTCGAGCGATACCCCAAATTTGTTGATCGGCATCTCGATGCATACAGTGCACATCATCGGTGCGCGGTTTAATTTATAATGAGGCCTACCTCGCGGAGTTCCTCGATAATCGATAGAATTTCGGGATCATGAGAGTTGTTACCCGCCTGACGCGACGCTTCCAGCAAACGCAATCGGTCCACCAATTCGTTGGGATCGTCCCACTGCACGTAATCTATCTTATTACCGTTTACCACCATGGCTCGCGGTGTTGTTAGACCTTTCCCAGCTTTATTGGTTGATGTGCGAGGGAGTAGCGGTGCAATTGTTTGTACTTGTATCCCTTGTTGCTCAATATGGGCTTTTTAGCGACATGATCGCGTCTGTGGGCATTCGTCGCCAGCAGTATACTTTTGTGTTTTTGTTTATCGGCATCGATGTATGTGGTATCGTCGGGAATTCTCTTGAAAATCAGTTCGTAAAGACCGGGTGTTCCTCCATATCTTACCCCATCTATGATTATATTGTCATCCTTGTCTATATCGAAAGCCTTATCCCCAAGCATCGTACCGCTATTGCCGAAGTATACACCATACACATAGTCCATTGACGTATCCTTATCACTACTTAGGATTGCGCTCATGTGTTTTTGCCCCAGCGGACCGAAATGGTTGCGAAACGTTTCTTGTCCCTCGGATATTTGGAGTTGTTGTCTAACAGATGTTGCCAACGACTCATTGGGACTAGTTTCGAAAACGTCATCTCCAATGGTTGAGAGCGATTGTACAAGAGGAAATGTATTTATTGGTGTAGAAGAAACCGAGGAATCGTTTGACGTGACATTCTGTCGTTTCCGCTTCGATTGAACTGGTGTGGAGGTTACGAGTGAATATTCCGATGACGTGTGTGGTTTCCTCTTTGCCTTGCATGGTGTGTTCCTATTCGGATGAGTTTTTGTTTTACGCGTTATTGTTTCATTCTCTTCGATGTTTGTGCTCATCAGCGACGATTTGTCAACTTCTGCCGCTGCCGCTGCGGTATTTTCCATAATATGTTTTAAGGGTTCGACAACAGGTTTAAAGTATCTCTCCAACGCGATATCTTCCTCCATCTTGCCAGTCTTCAAAGCCAGATATTTCTTGCGAATGGATTCGCTGGTTTTTGCAATTTCCTTCGCTATTCTCTCGCGATACTTAATCTCCAGACTATCGATATCAATCACCGTTGTATCGCAGATGTTGCTTTCCCACCGACGTGTTGACGACAATTGACAATCTTGTAACGTCCCACGGGGACTTAAACCGTTAGATACCGACAGTCGGTAATATAGGAACCGATCTCCGTTACCATATAACCATATTCTGTTACCGCGTAAATATATTATAAGACTTTTATATATAATTAATGATTTAGTTAAATATTAGAGGAACAATTATTATAAGAATATTAGGAATAATTAGTTATAAGTATTAGTAAAAGCGCAAGACAAAATAATATGTAATAAGCAAGCAAAACGTAAAATAACAGATAGCGATTCACTGCGCATGCGCCAGCCCGCCAATTTCTCAGTATAAATAGAGGCGCACGCAGCACAGCGGGACATTCAAGCTACGAATACGCTCAAGTGACGAACGAATGCTCAAACCTAGAGGCGGCTTAAGTTTCAACCAGTGGGATCTAGATCGCTCCGGAAACGGTAGCGGCTGATCTCCAGTGTATAAAAGTTACTAGTGCACCTCTTTGGTTTGCTCATTTGAGAGTCATAGAACCTCGTTCTTACAAAGCCATCTAGATCGCTCCGGACCCGGTAGCGGCTGTAGTGCTTGGTAAAAACAAGGTCTGAAGAGCATAGAACAGAACTCTGTCAAAAGAATCGAGATCGCTCCGGACCCGGTAGCGGCTGATCTTACTACAGAGATTGCCAAGAGTATTCGAGCTTCGCTCCGGAAACGGCAGCGGCCGAGCTCTGCAATATACATATATCTATATATTTTAAAATACGTAGCGTTAGAGTCAGAAAAACATAAAAACCCAAAAAGAGCATATTTAATCGTAGATTGTAAGCTATATTAATTATTATTTCATTGTTGTAATTATATTAATTATTGATTTATTAAATAAATAAGCATTATTAAGTTTAAAAGCCTTAGATTTAAATCTTTAGTCTGTAGAATAGAACCCCCTCCATCCTATACTTGAGGGGACGCCGCTCTCCCCTCAGGGACCTCAACCTTCAGTTGTACTCGAACAGCCGAACGTTACAGGTCGGATATTTTTGGTGACAGCGGTGGGATTTCTCATTCGTTTAGAGGATAAAATTCAATTTGAAGAATTATTTCGTTAGTGAAATCACTCCATAAGTGAGTATTTTCCAAGAAATTTTTTCTTTCTCTAAATTTTACAGAGGCTTTAAAACTTCACAATGCCTAATACAATTGGAGAAGCAATGGCTAACCTCACAATAAATACAGAAACTCAAACTCAGGAGACTACAGAAACTCCAGGAAATATTACAGTAGACGCTCCAGGACCTTCAAATCCACAAATTAATATGAATACATCTACGAGTACATATTCTCAATTACCACATATTAGCCTACGCGACACTGCGGACACAGTCCCTTCTTTCGACGGTAGAAACATACCGATACACCAGTTTATAAAAAGCTGCCGACATGCACGGCGCATGGTTAATCCGAACGCAGAGTATGGATTAGTTCAACTCATAAAGAATAAGCTTTTCGGACAAGCTTCTAGAGTAGTATTAAGCGGAGACTATAATTCAATCGATGATCTCATTTCGGTATTAGAGTCACGATTTGCTCCATTACATACGTCTATTCAATTATATGGCGAATTATCAAAAATAGCACAGCTACATAATGAAACGACGGTAGACTACAGCAGTCGCGTATCCAATCTCTTACTTCAGATTAAACATTGCAATGCAGTAGAGGTACCGACACATGTAATACAATTCAATACAACCGCAGAACAGAATGCCATTAAAGCCTTTCTAACGGGATTAAGAACAGAAATACATAATAGAATACACGAATACACCTTCAGCAATCTTGATCGCGCTATCAACGTCGCCATTAAAGCTGAAGCAGAATATAATGAAAACCAGATACGAGCAAGAGAAGCAGCAGGAATAACACAGGCTAACCAGTGTACGAATTGCCTTGGATACGGCCATATTGCCACCGCTTGCAGCAGCCGAATCTCACGAACCAACTGGCAGCAAAAAACCTGTCAACAATGTAATAGGACGGGACATACAACGCAAGAATGTAGGAGTCGAAGCGGAACACAAAACGGAGCACGAAACCAAGCGTGGAACGATACATTCTGTGACTTCTGCCGAAGGCCAGGTCACATGACGCAAGATTGTAGGAGCCGAAGTTACACGAATAGAGCCCCTCAATCTACCGTATACTGTGATAATTGCCGAAGGCCAGGTCACACAACACGAGATTGTAGAAGCCAAAGTTACACGAACAGAGCTCCTCAATCCAACGTGTACTGTGACTACTGTAAAAGACCAGGTCACACGATACAAGAATGCCGAAGCAAAAGTTATGCAGAAAGAGTACAAAGACCAGAAGTATTCTGCGAGTATTGCAAATTTAGAGGTCACACGATAGACCAATGCAGAAAGAAGATATACTTCGATAGGAAGGAAAAAGAAGAGAAACAACCCCGTATGGTACGTAGGCAGGCCATACTTCGATTAAAAACGGAGCAAATAAGGAAACCTCCTAGCATCCTTCTTTCTGATGTAGGATTCAGCGAGAACCACGCAACGTTGATGATCGACACTGGATCCGACCTCAACGTCATCAAGAGAAGTGCTGTTTCACCGAATATACCAATCTATACGGACACTCTGTTCGACCTTAATGGTATTACGGACGGCCTACTTAGTACAATAGGATATATTAAAATAAGAACTTTAAATACGGAAATTATTATCAATGTTGTGGAGGATCTTCCTATCAAACAAGACGGAATACTTGGAACGGAATTTTTTCAAACAAACGGAGCAACCATCGACTATATGAAGTCAGAAATAATAATTGGAATGGAAATTATTCCATTTATCGATCCAGAAATGATTACGATACCAGCGAGAGCACGAAGTCAAATATATGTGCGAGTGCTTAATACACAGTCTAAAACGGGATATATTCCAAAAATCAATATTCACCCTAACATACACATGGGAAATGCACTGGTTTCAAATAACAACGGTGTAGCATTTCTTTTTGCTATAAATACATCCACAAAGGACATCAAAATACCAGTACCATTCGTTGAATTAGAAGAATTCGAAGAAATACCTGCAGAAGAAGAAACAACAACCACGTATAAAAGAACTGATAGAACACACCAATTATTACAATTATTACGGTTGGACCACCTAAACTCAGAGGAACGGGCCAGCGTGGAACAATTAATAAAGGAACATTCAGACAGATTTTACCTTCCAGGAGAAAAACTGGAAGCAACAAACAAAACATACCACAGGATAATTAGAGAAAACAACGTTCCTGTTTTTACAAAGCAATACAGGTATCCTCAAGCATATAAGGAAGAAGTTAGAGTACAGACTAAAGAATTGCTTGAAAAAGGAATCATACAGTCATCAACTTCACCTTATAATTCGCCATTTTGGATTGTACCCAAGAAAGAAGACGCTCAAGGAAATAAAAAGTCCAGAGTCGTAATTGACTTTAGAAAATTAAATGAACTAACAATTGGAGATGCTTATCCTCTGCCAAATATAACTGATATACTAGATCAGTTAGGAAGTGCAAAGTACTTTTCGGTATTTGATCTTGCATCTGGATTTCATCAAATTCCAATGCATCCAGACGATCAACATAAAACAGCATTCTCTACAATTTACGGGCACTACGAATTCACTAGAATGCCATTTGGACTTAAAAATGCACCAGCCACCTTCCAGAGACTAATGGACCAAGTCTTAACTGGGCTTCAAGGGATAGAGCTGTTCGTATACTTAGACGATATTGTCATATACGCCAGCACATTAAAAGAACATGCAACTAAATTTAAACGACTAATGGACAGACTAAGAGAAGCGGATCTTCACCTTCAACCAGATAAATGCGAATTTTTGAAGAAAGAAGTTTCATACTTGGGACACATAATAGGAGAGGATGGAGTGAAACCTGACCCGAAAAAAGTAGTAGCAGTAAAGGAATTTCCAACACCTACTACGGTCAAGAACGTCAAACAATTTTTGGGATTAAGCGGATATTATAGGCGATTCATAAAGGATTTTTCAAAAATTGCAAGACCACTTTCTAATCTCACTAGGAAGAATTATCAATTCGAATGGACCTACAAACAACAGAAGGCATTTGAAACCTTACGAGAAATTCTCTGCAAAGAACCTATATTACAATTCCCGGACTTCGACAAGGTATTCAACATCACGACAGATGCCTCAAGTATTGCTGTAGGTGCGGTTCTCAGTCAAGGAGAAATAGGCAAAGATTTACCGGTAGCTTACGCATCTCGCGTTTTGAATGATGCCGAACACGATATTCTCCTACAGAACGAGAATTATTGGCGATAATATATGCAGTTTTTCACTTCAGACCTTACATTTACGGACGAAAATTCTATCTAATAACAGACCACAAACCATTAGAATGGCTTCAAAATCTTTCTAATCCTACGTCTCGGTTAATGCGCTGGAAAATTAGATTAGCGGAATATGATTACAAAATTTTATATAAACCCGGGAAATACAACACAAACGCGGACGCATTGTCTAGGAATCCGATTTCACTACCATTACACGCGAAAAGAGCTCACTCGGATACGAATTCACATGAGAACAAAAAATTAAAAGAATTTCACCAATTTCCAACCCGACAAAGGGAAACTACAGCATCAACCTCTGGAAATCCAGCTCCACATAAGCAATTAATAGTTAACTCATCAGAAACCGATTCCTCTTCATATGACGAAAGCGATGCGTTAAATTTAATGCGAAAGAAATTAAAACGAAAAAAACAAAGCACAAACACCTCCTCTTCTCGTCCCGAGACTAAGAAACGGAATGTTGAAGCGGAAACGCATACACCCCCTCGTTACGCGCCTCATCAAATTTCCGTTCCCGTCCAAATACATGCACCCCCTCAAGTACACGCACCCCCGCAAGTCGTGATACCTCAAAAATATAAACCCCCTCACATCAAGAAACCGCAAGAGGACTTAATTGAGAAAATCGATGAAACGGTCATAGTACCAAGACATAATTATAAAGACCCTCCCAAAATTGATGCAAAGTCAAGCTCAAGCACTCACCACACACCTAAAAAGAAGAAATTAAAATCAAAATCCAGCACGGACACAGGTCCTATAACGCCAATAACAATAAGGAAAGGAAGGATACTTACTCCTCCTCCACCATCCTCTCATCCTCCACCATTACTATCTCTTCCCCCACATTCTCCACGTCACAAACAACCCACACCAGCTAAACCAAGAGTAGTATCAAATATTCCTGTCAAAAACCAAAATACAGAGGTGGAAGATCACTGGATGGGCAAAGGATACGTAGTGACATTCATAAACACACAAGGCAGGCCAATCGGACCATCAGGAGGAAAATTATATAAGGAGAAAAATATAAAACCTCACAAAATTCCACAACCATTAAGAATCGGAGAGTTAGTCAAAATCAAGGAAGGGAAGCACACAATCCTTGGACTCATCACACCAGACCATCCAACCGAAGAAGACGTATACAATTCACTGAGGTCACTTCATACATACCTGGTATCTGAAAAAGCCACAAAAGTATACATCTCATCAGAAGAGGATAAAATTTTATTAAATCAATTACGAAATTTAATAGAACTAATATTCCTACAAGAAGATATCCAATTCATCTTCTGCAAGGGCACCCTTCTGACACCTCCTGTACAAGATAGACACCAGATCATCCAGGAGAATCACCAATCACCTATAGGCGGACACAAGGGAATTACAAAAACATATCATCGCATAAGAAGCAAATACTACTGGAAAAATATGAAATACGAAATAACACAGTTTATTAAGACTTGCTTGGAATGCCAGAAGACTAAACTGGTACGAGTAAAAAATAAGGAACCCATGATACTAACAGACACACCTGTTGACGCTTTCGATAAGATTTCTATGGACATAGTAGGACCACTACCTTTTACAAACATAGGAAATAGTTATATACTTACTATCCAGGACAATTTGACTAAATACTCTCTCGCTATTCCATTGGCAAGTGTCACTTCAGAAGATATAGCTAAGGCATTCACAGAACATTTCATCTGTAAGTTTGGAAGTCCTAAAGCAATCCTTACTGATCAGGGACCAAATTTTATGAGTGCCCTCATGAAGAAATTTGCCAGAGCGTTTCACATTAAACAATATCGAACCTCTGCATTTCATCCTCAGTCTAATGGATCTTTAGAGAGAAGTCACCATGTCCTCGTCGAATACCTACGACATTACGTATCAACAGAAAAGCAATGGGATCAATGGTTACCTCAAGCAATGTTCTCGTATAATACAAGCACTCACGAAGGCACGAAATTTACGCCTCACGAACTTGTTTTCGGAAGAAAAGCACGTCTTCCTTGGAGTATTCCCTCAACGGACAACATTAAAACATATCCGGACTATGTCGACAAACTGATAGATAAATTATATCATATTCGACAAATGGCGCGAAAAAATCTGGAAGAGTCAAAAATTCGCCAGAAACATTATTACGATCGAAAGATTCAACCACAAACATACAATATAGGGGATTACGTATGGCTATTGCAACCAAGAAGAGAAAAACTGGGACCGGAATACAGCGGACCCTACCGGATTATCGAAATCCTGGAGAAAAGTAACTTAAAAATAGAAATTAATTCGAAACAAACTAGGATCGTCCATAAGAACCGCGTAAAACAGGCGATTTTACCATAAAGTTGCAACCCTGCATGGGAAGCCTATATAAGGATGTACAGACAAAGGATTTCTCCATTATAAAAACGCATTCAGACAGTTCACCATTAAAAAAAATATATATATAAAATGTCGGACCAGACATGTCTTAAAAAAACATACGACAAAGATGTCTTTTATTACAAGAACAATATAATCTGCGTGATGTGCACACAGAAAGTAGACATACTGGAGGAAGAGCCGCTAGAGAAGCATCTAGTTGCCAAGAAGAATCTACGCCGGTGGCGAATTTGTCATTTTTGCCGGCGAATCTTATATGTGGCACAGCCGGTGCAAAGTTGCAGAGAATGCACAAATATACTGAACCTTTAATTTATATTACTACACACCACACTCTACAGGTACACGCCCCATACACACACACAATGTAATTAACACACACACTTTTATATATTTTACTTTTTATATTATCACTCATTCCATTTCACATCACACTCTACAATTACACACTACACACACATACAGAATGTAGTAAATACTCACACCTCTCATCTTTCATTTTTTTTTTAATAAACATTATATTTTTCTATAAAAAACAAAAAACGAAACTTAACCTAAAACAACCCATAGAAGTAAGAAAAAATAGACACTAAGTAGCAGACGACATGATCGTGTAGGCAACATAGTTGCAGAAAAAATTAATACCCGTAGAATCCGCTAGAGGGCACTAAAAACATAAGACCCAACGGGTAAAATTTTAAATTCGCGCATGCGTAACAACCAGTCTGCCATTACGCTACGACAATGCCTCGACGCTCTGGTAATCGGCACTATAAAGTAAAGCAAAGTAAATTGGATTTAGACAACATATTCAAGGAAATGATTCCTATTCCTAACCTTATAACTCCACTCCCGGGAAGCCCGGAAAGAATGGTAAAAAACCACTTTTAATTACATAAAATTTTAAATTAACAAAACCTATCATATCCAGTCGCCACCTCATACTCCTCCGGATCTCACACTCCCAAGGACCCCGGAATATCCGAAGACCCCAGAATTTAAGGTCCCGGAATTCTCGAAGATCCCAGAATTCAAGGTCCCGGAAGTCCCACCAAGACGGTGGCCAATATTAATTCCGGTGGACATTCCAGACCCGGACTGGGAAACCTATAGGGCCCTGCCGAAGGCAGACCCACGCAAGAAACTGTGGCGACTGCTCGCGTTGTTTGGTTCAGGGGCAGCAATGCCATATAACCCGTCTAAATAAATAATCCTATAAATATATATATACAATGTCCATTTCGTTCCCCACCTCCGTTCCAATCTCTCGAGGACGAGAGATCCCCCAGGGGGGGAGGTGTAACGTCCCACGGGGACTTAAACCGTTAGATACCGACAGTCGGTAATATAGGAACCGATCTCCGTTACCATATAACCATATTCTGTTACCGCGTAAATATATTATAAGACTTTTATATATAATTAATGATTCAGATAAATATTAGAGGAACAATTATTATAAGAATATTAGGAATAATTAGTTATAAGTATTAGTAAAAGCGCAAGACAAAATAATATGTAATAAGCAAGCAAAACGTAAAATAACAGATAGCGATTCACTGCGCATGCGCCAGCCCGCCAATTTCTCAGTATAAATAGAGGCGCACGCAGCACAGCGGGACATTCAAGCTACGAATACGCTCAAGTGACGAACGAATGCTCAAACCTAGAGGCGGCTTAAGTTTCAACCAGTGGGATCTAGATCGCTCCGGAAACGGTAGCGGCTGATCTCCAGTGTATAAAAGTTACTAGTGCACCTCTTTGGTTTGCTCATTTGAGAGTCATAGAACCTCGTTCTTACAAAGCCATCTAGATCGCTCCGGACCCGGTAGCGGCTGTAGTGCTTGGTAAAAACAAGGTCTGAAGAGCATAGAACAGAACTCTGTCAAAAGAATCGAGATCGCTCCGGACCCGGTAGCGGCTGATCTTACTACAGAGATTGCCAAGAGTATTCGAGCTTCGCTCCGGAAACGGCAGCGGCCGAGCTCTGCAATATACATATATGTATATATTTTAAAATACGTAGCGTTAGAGTCAGAAAAACATAAAAACCCAAAAAGAGCATATTTAATCGTAGATTGTAAGCTATATTAATTATTATTTCATTGTTGTAATTATATTAATTATTGATTTATTAAATAAATAAGCATTATTAAGTTTAAAAGCCTTAGATTTAAATCTTTAGTGTGTAGAATAGAACCCCCACCATCCTATACTTGAGGGGACGCCGCTCTCCCCTCAGGGACCTCAACCTTCAGTTGTTCTCGAACAGCCGAACGTTACAATCTCATATTACAAACTCGTTAAATCCCTTTCTATAACGTCCATTGGACATAGTGCTATCCTTGTCTATTACCATGAAACCATACTCCCGTTGCCAACAATTACGACACAACGTGCAGAAATCCTCGTAGGACATATCAGTGTTTACATGATCGTTGTACACATGTTTCAAGTTGGTACCATCCTGCTTAAACAGAATCAATAGATTCGCATTGTCGCGAATAAGATGTTTGGGAATCTTTGCATATGTCTGACAGAGATAGAAGCAGTCAACGTTCGAGTGGCGCCCCATTGCAAAGTATTCCCTTATCGTATCTTGCTTGTCACATGCCACATCATCAAAGATAAAAATATAATTCGGAAGCGATTCGCTCGGTGGGATGACGTCACTGTTATTCGAAAACGTAAAGTAATCAATTTCATCTATCGGAGTCAATAAATTCTCCAAATACTGATATTTCGGCTGCTGCAACGACTTGAAATACACGTACACGTTCTCGAAGCGGACGCCGTGTGGACTTTCCATCAAGCTCACCAACACGTTTGTCTTTCCACAATTTGATGGACCGCAAATGAGGCAGCGGATAGTGTTTGGTAGCATGCTACCATGTCTGCGTTTTGTTTTCGGACACATCACTCGCGATTTATCATCAAAATTTGTCACACGTATCGTTACAGGTTGTCGCACGAATCGCATCCTCTCCGCGAACTGTGAAATATGATTTTGCTACATCTAAGTGGTGATGCGCCCTATTTATAGGTCCGCGCCGAAACACGACAGTTCAGTATTCAAAATGCTTCTGATCCTGTCGGATAATTGCGATATTCGAGACCTTACCTCTGAGCAGTTGAAATATATACCAACGATTATTCTACTGCGAGAGTTTGGTAGACACATTCATCAGTTGTGGGACAGACTCCCCGAGCATATAAAAGCCGATTCTTAGGTTCAGCAGTATCGCCGGTGTCTGGAACATTATAATCGTCCTTGGCAGCAAACGCATATCGACGGTCCAGCCTCATTGATTAAAAACTGTGACGAATGTCGCCAAGGGACTCATCTGGCAAAACGATTGGCTAGAGGGGATCAAGGCATCAATCCGTTGGACGCAACGTGTCGCGAACACGATATTGCGTATTCGCGTAGCAACGACCTCGGTGAAAGACACGCGGCAGATCTCGCTGACGAAGCGCGAAAACGCATCGTTGCGCGAGACTCGACTCTGGGTGAAAGAGGTGCTGCTACGGCTGTTTGGGCAGCTATGAAGGCCAAGACGAAAATCGGAATGGGGATGAAAACAAAAACCCGCAAAAGGACTCCAAAGAAAGCGTCGCAAAAGCGGATTCTTCCGGCGGCAAAACGGGGTGGTATATTACCACTTCTCCCGCTGCTAGGTGTACTCGGATCATTAGCTGGTGGGGCGGCGGGGATCGCCAAGGCGGTAAACGATAATAAGGCGGCGCAACATCAGCTGCAGGAAATGGAACGTCATAATCGCTCCATGGAAGGTCGTGGACTTTATCTCGCACCGTACAAGCGCGGACAGGGAATATTGAAACGAAAAAAAAAACGTCGAAAAGAAAATAATAATACCTGTCGGTGTAACTACCGATGCACAATTGGAGGAGTTGGCAAAACGTATGCGTATTCCATTCTTTAGAGGTGTTTTTATGCGCAATGCACTACCAGCCGGAGGAGTACATCGAAACGAGAGCGGTATCGTAAATTTGGACAATGTCGAGGGGCCGGGAACTCATTGGGTGGCATATGCGAAGAGAGGGTGTCGAGCTATATATTTCGACAGCTTCGGGAATCTTCGACAGCCTAGAGAATTGGTACAATATCTGGATAAAGATGCTGTGAAAATCGAATACAATCAAACGTCGTATCAGATGTACAATCAGAGCAATTGTGGACAACTCTGTCTACGCTTTCTACAAACGATCGGCCGCAAATTTAAGGATTGACTTCCCACCGCTATGATTCAGTACTAGGCGAGTTGTACAGCTCGGAATATGTCGTTAACATTCACTCTAACCGGCAAGAGTAGCACCCTCGCGGTGAGCTACTTTCCATCCATAGATTTGAGCGACGATGATTACGAGCTTGGTTTAACAACCTTTGAAACTTATCATACAATACCGAACATCGACTGGAGCAACGATAAATTCTACTTCACCTCGAACTATGGCATCAAAAACAACAGTGTTGATACCACTCCTGAAACTATTAGGATTCCACACGGCTCCTACGAACTAGACGCCATTGCCAAGTATTTGAGGCAGCGATTACTCGAGCGGTATCCTAAAAATCCCGATGACACTGATGATGACAACGATGTATATCCTATAGTGTTGCGTCCCAACAATAACACCATGAAAAGCGAGCTGTACTGCTCATTCACCGTAGATTTTACGAAGCGTAATAACATTGGATCGCTACTAGGATTCTCGATGAATCGGGTATTAGAACCAGGACGGTGGCACGAATCGGATGATCCAATTAATATCATGAACGTGAACATTATTCGCATAGAATGTAGTGTGACCGCTGGCGCATACAACAATGGGAAGCGTGTACATACGATACATGAATTTTCTCCGAGAGTCCCTCCAGGATATAAGATATCGGAAACGCCTGCACAGATCATTTATCTTCCAATCACCGCACGGGTCATTACGGATCTAACGATACGCGTTGTGGATCAAGACGGACGGTTGCTCGATTTTCGAGGTGAAGAGATTACCATCAGACTGCACGTACGACGGCGTCAACGATAATACATGTGGTCTGATTGAAAGAAATACTTGTGTTGAACGATTTCAGAAACACGTTTCTTCAAAGAGAAATTGTTTGCAACAACAACAACGACAACAACAACACCTGCAACAGCTCTGATTACGCTAGAAAGAAGAGACTCAGTAGTAGTTAGTCTATGCCGATTCTGGATCATGGTGCTCGAGGGGTGAGGCGGGGCGGGGGGTACCGCGCGCTCTTCGGCGAGGGCAAGGGGGTGAGGTGGGGAGGGGGGTACCATGCTCGTAGGTGAGGGGGTGAGGCGGGGAGGGGGTACCACGTTCGTGGGTGAGGGGGATGACGTCACAGGGGAGGGGGATTTTCAAATTTCAAAATGGCGGTTGAGTTCGTGGGTGAGGGGGATGACGTCACAGGGAAGGGGGATTTTCAAATTTCAAAATGGCGGTCGAGTTCGTGGGTGAGGGGGATAACGTCAAAGGGGAGGGGGAGGATTTTCTAAATTTCAAGATGGCGTCGCGCGCATTTCGTATTGGTGCCATCTATTGGATGTTTAAGGTACTTTGAACACGAGTCGCCGCCGCGCAATCTCCGCACGCGTGTGGGATCGGGGCGCAGGCGCGACCGCGAGCGAATCGTGGAATTTCGAATTTCGTCTTCGATGCTGATTTCTGAGAAAGAGGATGGTATAGAATTTCTGAGAAAAGATAATGAATCATGGCGTGCGATAGGATTGAACACGTTTTGATACCTATGTGCACACCATTCATGCCGGATGTTTATATCGTGACATAAACATAGAACGATAATTATTATAAATCAATCGTCGCGGCAGCCCATGGAGTAAATAATATATAGCGATAAGTATTCGGTTGACAGTTCCGAATATTCATAGTTCCGAGTATTTAATTTATGTAGTAAACATAACATTGCACCGCGCAATGCACTGTGTTTATATTTTAGCAGGATTGAACGCGTTTTGGCGCCTACGTGCATGCTCTTCATATTTGATTCGTGGAACCGATACAGTGCACGTGTAACGAAGAAACGAATTATACGGTGCGTGCACCCTAGTTCCGAGTATTTAATTGACGTAACCCCACCCTATTCACCGTCAGAGAATTCGACGTTGCGTTCGTGTAACGTTCGGCTGTCCGGGGACAACTGAGCGTCGACAGATCCTCGAGCGGAGAGCGGCGTCCCCTCGAGTGTAGGAAAGGTGGGGTTCTATTTCTACGGTTAAGGAGTAAAATCCACGGCTTAACGTCGCAATGTCTGTTTTTATTCAAACACACTTATTCCAATAACAATAACAAGTAATTAATATTTCCTACGTCTATGATTATATATATTATTTTTGGTTTTATGGGTTTTTATGTTAAATATGAATATGTATATATATATATGTGTGTGTACAGAGGTATGTTGCAGTGTACTGCCGCTGCCGTCTCCGGGGCGAGCTAGTACTCTTGGCAACGTCTGCTGCAAGAAGGCCGCTGCCGTTTCCGGGGCGAGCACACTTCTCTCGGCAGAGTTTTACTCTTACTTTGATTCGTGTATTATAGGGCAAGGCCGCTGCCGTCTCCGGGGCGAGCTCAATACTCTATAATACTAGCGTTAGGAACGGCCGCTGCCGTTTCCGGGGCGAGCTCGATTCTCTTTGCTAAGTCTGCTGCTAGAAGGCCGCTGCCGTTTCCGGGGCGAGCACACTTCTGTAGGCAGAGCATTCGAATGAACCGCTTAGCTGCGTGCGCCTCTTTTATACTCGAGATTTGGTCAATTGGCGCATGCGCAGTGAGTCGCAGTTTGTTATTTTGAATTTTATTCGCTTATTATATCGTATTTGTCTTGTTCTTTTACTAATACTTACAATTAATTGTCCCTAACATTCTTACAATAATTATTCTTCTAATATTCAATTGAATCGCTAATTATATATAAAAGTAATAATAATTTAAATTACGCAGTATGTTTGATGGTCTATTGGTAATACAAGTCGGTTTCTACTTTACCGACCGTAGAGTTTATTGGTTTGAGTCCCCGTGGGACGTTACATTCGTGTAAACATCAGACGACGAAAACATATAGCGATAATTTTTCGAAGTAGAGGCACGAATATTTTAATGATCGAGGAGACACTAAGTCACATGATCGAGGAGGCTGTAAGTCAATCGTCGCGATAGACCATGGAGTAAGCACGTGATGCAGTATGTTTATAGTAGGTAAGTGGCAGCGGTACAGCGACCGTGTAAGGGTGAAAAGAGTTCGATATAGACTCGTGAGAATCTGATTTTCAATATATCAATGCTAGTACCCCAGAAGGCGCGCGTCAACGTCTTCCGATGACGATACCGATGGTAACGTGAGCCCTTAATTCACGATGGCGCAGTTGGACGCCCAAACGCTTACGATTGAGAAGCATAAGATCCGCGACGCGTTAAGCCTACAGTCATTATCCGAGACGTCGTGGAGCAATATCGTTCAAAATGGATTTATGCAATTGTCGCATCAGCATCGTCAATTGCTACGCCATATCGCGCGATATAGTACTGCGAGCAAATGCACAGTGTATTGCATCGTTGGTGATAAGGACGTGCATCGCAAGCAAGTGAAGTACTTTACCGCGGTAGTGTGTACGCCGTTAACGCTTCTGCAGGACATTGAGAACGGTACGGTCGAAGTGTACAAAGTGTTGTGTCCTCGAACATTGTCTATTACCGTGGACTCGTTTTTGTGTCGTGAATTAGCAACATTTTTGAATGAACACCCGACCCCGATTGTGCGACTACACTCGAAGCGCGTCATTTTGCCGTTGCGTTTCCGATATCCGGACACGGACTGCATCACCTGGAAGAGTCGTATCACACAATCACGACTATTCGTGCGTGTCTGGTAGACAAAACTATTTGTGAGGAAGTGAACCCATCGTGACTAAGTGAACATGGAAGTGTTCATGAACACGTACAGGGTTTTGTCCCGGATGTCCGAGCTTTTACGCTATGTTGCGGAATTCCGAGACTGGGAGGACCAGTGCGACACGTGCCTGCAGCTAATCGTCGAGTATCAGTGCAGCGGAGGAGTGGCCGTGGCCGCGAAACAACGCTTGGTGTCGCTGATCGCGCGAATAAAAACATTACGCGCGATTGTTCGGGGTCGGTTTTCGCGAGTAGGGCTCGGGGTTTCGGGTCGATCGACGGCGCCCAAAGTCGTATGGGAAGACGTGGAATCAGCGTTTATAGGCCGTATTTCGACTGGCGCGGTAATCAACGTGGGACACGTCGATCCACGTCGATTTTTAGAGGGTGCTCGACGAATGATACTATCGCGCGTGACAGACTCTATCAGAGAACATTCTAGTGTGTCCGTGAATACGATACTGAACGCGGAGTTTATGTTAAATGATAATATGGACATGAAAAGTTTCGGCACGCGAAATCGTGTACTGTTCAGGACATCGAACGTGCGCGAGTAGTATTCGAAGCACGTGGTCGCTCCCACGTTAGTGGCTATCGAGGAGTTGCAAGATCGCGACAGTGGATGGACCCTAAGGGCTGTGCTAAATATTCTAGTGAATATGAATAAGCATAATCCACTTCGCGCTGGGTGCTTCGTGCCACTTCCATTCGATGTCATTGTTAAAAAGGCCGCGGTTAATGTACAGAATAGTGACAATGCATGCTTCTTGTGGGCCGTCGTCGCTAGTTTGCACCCTGCTGCTACGAATGTGAGTAGGGTCACATCGTACCCGCATCACTCGACGGTACTTCGGACGAACGATATGACTCTTCCAGTAACGCTAAATCAGCTTAAGAAGTTCGAGAGGTTAAATAACGTGTCGGTGAACGTGTACACCTGGACCGACGAAAGCTGCATGCCTCTGCGTTTGACCGAAGACAAGCGAGAGAGACACGCCAACCTGCTACTGGTACAGGATTCCAAATTCCCCAATCGGCATCATTTCGCGTGCATTCGAAGTATGTCGAGGCTCGTATCGCAGCAACTCAGCACCCATGGACATAAAGTTTTCGTTTGCGAGAGGTATGTAAAAATATTTCGATCGATATATTATTTATTCTTATGGTTATTATTAAAGCTGTTATCGTTGCAGATGTCTCATCTTCTTCTATTCGTCCGAGCAATTGACCAAGCACACCGTGGACTGCCAACGTATAAACGAATGTGCCGTCGAATTACCGTCCGCTGACGACAAATGGTTGCAGTTCAAAAACTTCAAGAACAAGGAACGAGCACCATTCGTCGTGTACGCGGACTTCGAATGCATGCTGGAGGACGTCGAGCCTGCGGAGCGGAGGCGTACGTACACGTACCAGCAGCACAGAGCGTACAGCGTTGGATATTACATTCATTGTTCCACCGACGCGTCTCTGTGCCGTTATCGCGCGTATCGTCACGACTCCGAGTGCGTAAAATGGTTCGTGCGGGAACTTCGAGACTTTGCGGACACTGCGTATTCGTGGTTGCGGAACGCGAAACCGATGATCCCGCTGACGAGGCAACAGTGGCGAAGTAAAATTCTCCTGAAATTCTGTCGATCTGTTTTTTGACCTCACTGAAGAAATGTGGGATGGTAGCGGTACGGTCAGCTGACTGTAATCGTGCGCGGTTGCTTTACCTGAGACGGGGCGCACCATTGCCTTTAACAGGTTACTGCGACGTTAATATCAGCTGCATTACTCTAGAAATAAGCTTAATTTACAGAAAACATATCAGCGAATGTGGTAGTCATTTTTTTTTTTTTTACAACCGCGACCTCGACGTGAAACGGTAAAGGACATTTCGATGTCTTCTGGTACTTTACCGTTTCACGTCGAGGTCGCGGTTGTAAAAATAAAAAAAATGACTACCACATTCGCTGATATGTTTTCTGTAAATTAAGGTTATTTCTAGAGTAATACATGTCCCGGATTGTCCCCCAATTCAGGGAGAATACGCGTAGACGTATTCCGTGCGAGAGAAGGCGGGCTTGAAGTTCGATTGGTCCTGAACTAACCATTTGGGCCTACTTATCTCTCGTGTCTAAACACGCGCTCGAATTTCCAAACAAAAGCATGCGTCGACGTATTCCGTGCGAGAGAAGGTGGGCCTTGCGGAGGAGATATCGCTGTGAAGAGGGCCTCTTCAGGACAGTGGCCGTTTGGGAGGGATCCAAGGCAGATTTGTTAGTTTGGGGCCAATCGGACCTCAAGTCTCTCGCACCGAATACGTCGATGCGTGCTTGTGTTTTGAAATTCGAGCACGTGTTTATACTCGAGAGATAAGGGATCCGTCTTTAATTTGAGGGTAGGACGAAGCAGGCGGGACTACGCGCAGTCAGCGGACTATCCCTTCTTTTCCTGTGTCTCTCCGCGAGACGTATCGATGCTGGATAATACTCTGTAATTTCTAGTTCTCCAAAATTAATCAGGCTGATCAGCCAGAGCATTTCGCCAGGGTCGGGGTTTCTGACCGTATTGTCCCGCAAGTCGGCGGTAGAGAACGGTTTCCTACAGTTTCGGATAATTTATGACTTACCTGGTTCCGCCTCGTAGCAGACGTGAACTCAAGGTATCGGAAAAGCGAAACAGGAAGCAGGATTTTTTTCTTTATAGCAACTCGAAGACTTTCTGTTTCTCTTCTCTTCGGACCCTTTCGAACCGATACACGTGGTGTCTGTTTTCTATCTCGAAGCAATGGGTACATTGGCAGTAGAAGGACGGAGCGCGGGCTTTTGTGAAAGTTTTCGTTGCACTTCTGCAAAACACGTGTGTTCCGAAAATGTGCTGGCTTCTTTTTACCTGAAGCCTCTTGGCCTGGTGGGGGTCAACTCGTAATGGAACGAGAGAAACTATTTGGGGGTAGAAGAAGTCGCTTGGGAAAAATCTTGTCAGTCAGCAGTCAGCAATCGCGTCGCAGACAAATGTTCTCTGCTCAAGAGTACTACGCGATGTTCTGTGTGTACCCCCCCCCCCCCCCAACAACGAGGACGCAAGTGCTGCAGCGTGAGAATTTGCGCGGGAATTACCCACGGCTCCGAACGCCAAGTAAAAATTCTTTCCACCAATTTTTATAACGTAGCAACAACACGTTCCATGAAAAATAAATTAAGTGATCAGTGTTAGTAGCCGTGCAGTGAAATGAATATTCGGTACATTAACCCGGACGCACTTGACGTTGCGACCCTTAACTTTGGATGGAGTTGTGTACCTGAGATCAGCTGTGCACTCGGCGATGACCAGGATCGGTTCAGTGACCTAGTGGACACAGGTTTTTAAGCTGCAGGTGAATTTCCGAAAGGGTGAGTTTTAGTTACATTATTGGCGACTATTATTTTTTAAATTTAACGCAGGCTACGCCTTATTTCCGGAGATAATTCTCAAAATTTCCGTACGTAAATTTTTCTTCCGAGTTTTTAAACCAACTTATTCATTATCAATAACAGTGTTGGCCGTTATTGAACTACGGATTTTTATCACAATAACGAACTACGATCACTTTTCGTTAATTTCCTGTTACATTACCTTTTCGTGGATATGTTATTAACACAAGGAATTTTACGTATTCCTTATCCTCCCACTTCAAATAATTATTATTTTCGAATCTTCTAAAAAAAATGTGTATTCGTCTTTTTACGTTACACGTGATTTTCATCCATTTATCCTTTATTCATTATTCACTTTAAATGGCAAACAAACCATGGCAAAAGGTTCTATTTTTTTGTTACGTCTTTTTCATTTGCCATTCTACGGAATTTCCTTCGATGCATGCCGCCTTGCTTGTTCGTAGTCGCAGCGCGGCCCAGCGCGCGGCCCAGCGCGCGGCCACGCTACCGCGGGAGCTCGAGCGGGAGGCTCGCGCTCTGATTGGTCGGTGCTTTTTATTAATATCTCGTTAACGAAACCTCGGAGGGCATTTTCGCAAAGGAAAAAGTTGTTTGCAATCATCCCCCGAATGACCCCCTTTATGATACCGCAGTATTTTCGGAACACCCTGTATGTTTAATACATGGTCTAGACAAATGTCAATCGCGTTTCCGGATAGGCAATATGTGTGGTCCTAACATTGGTCTGATGTAACCCAGATGCCCTGGGGTTCATGTACGAATTCTTTTGCCCTTACGCACCCCCGCACGGCGCTCGACTTACAGCCCCATCGAGACTGATACCTGAGACGTCGCCCTGTTCTCGATCGTAAGAATGCTTGGAACTCTGTCCCGAATAATTATCGCTTAGTTGCTTGCGTGATCGCAACGTATAATTCATTTATTCCTTGCACGTGCATTGTATCGGTACCACGAATCAAATATGAACACACGGTGCAATGTCCTGTTTACTTCATGGGCTGCCTCGACGATTGACTTACAGCCTCCTCGATCATTAAAATATTCGTGCCTCTACTTCGAAAAATTATCGCTATATGTTTTCGTCGTCTGATGTTTACACGAACGCAACGTCGAATTCTCTGACGGTGAATAGGGTGGGGTTACGTCAATTAAATACTCGGAACTAGGGTGAACGCAACGTATAATTCTTTTCTTCGTTACACGTGCACTGTATCGGTTCCACGAATCTAATATGAAAAGCATGTGTAACGTTCAACTGTCCGGGGACAACTGAGCGTCTACAGATTCTCGAGAGGAGAGCGGCGTCCCCTCGAGTGTTGGATAGGTGGGGTTCTATTTCTACGGTTAAGGAGTAAAATCCACGGCTTAACGTAACAATGACTATTTATTCTAACACACTTATTCTAATAGCAATAACAAATAATTAATATTTCCTATAGTCTACGATTATATATCTTATTTTTGGTTTTTATAGGTTTTTTGTGTTAAATATGACTAAATATATATGTACAGAGGTATGTTGCAGTGTACTGCCGCTGCCGTCTCCGGGGCGAGCTAGTACTCTTGGCAACGTCTGCTGCAAGAAGGCCGCTGCCGTTTCCGGGGCGAGCACACTTCTCTCGGCAGAGCTTTCGAATGACCCGCTTAGCTGCGTGCGCCTCTTTTATATTCGGGAATTGGTCAGTTGGCGCATGCGCAGTGAGTCGCTGTTTGTTATTCTGTTTCATTCGCTTATTATATAATATTTTGCTTTCCTCTCTTACCAATACTTATAATTAATCATTCTTAATATTCTTGTAATAATTATCTTTCTAATATTAGGTTAAATCGCTAATTATGTACAAAACTATTAATAATTTAGTTTGCGCAGTATGTTCGACGGTCTATATGGTAATACAAATCTGTTCCTACTTTACCGACAGTAGAGTTTTATTGGTTTAAGTCCCCGTGGGACGTTACACATACACGTAGGCGCCAAAACGCGTTCAATCCTGCTCAAATATAAACACACTGCATGGCGCGGTGGAATGTTATGATTACTACATAAATTAAATACTGAGAACTATGAATATTCGGAACTGTAACGTCCCACGGGGACTCAAACCGGTAAAAACCGACTGTCGGTAAAACAGAACCGATCTTCATTACCATACAACTGTATTCCATTACCACGCAAACAGATTGTAAAGACTTTTGTACATAATTTATAATTTAAGCAAATATTAGAGAAACAAATATTATAGAAATGTTAAGAATAATTAATTATAAGTATTAGTTAAAGCGCAAGACAAAATAATAAGTAATAAGCGAACAAACATGAAATAACAAACAGCGACTCACTGCGCATGCGCCAGCCCGCCAATTCTCGGGTATAAAAGGTGACGCGCGCAGCACAGGGCGCGCTCATTCGAATACGTTCTTGCGACCAACGAATGCTAGTGCCTGGAGGCAGCTTAAGTACCATCCAGCAGAATTTCAGCACGCTCCGGAAACGGTAGCGACTGGTTCTCAGTGTTAAAAAGGTACGGGTGCTCCTCTTTGGACCTACCATTTGAAGGTTGAGAACTTTGTCTTCACGGAGGTTTCAAGCGTTGCTCCTATTAGTAGGTAGCAGCTTAGCCGCTTAGCGAAGGCAAAGTCTACAGAACCCTAGAATAAAACTCTGCCAAAAGAATTGGGACCCGCTCCGGAAACGGCAGCAGACCGATCTTACTGCAGAAGCCTAGCATAAAACTCTGCCAAAAGAATTGGGACCCGCTCCGGAAACGGCAGCAGACCGATCTTACTGCAGAAGTACATATCTTAATACATATATTATTATTATTATTAATTAGCGTATTAGAATAAACATAAAAACATAAAAAACCAAAAAAGAGTATAAGTAATCATAGATCGTAAGCAATATTAATTCATTATTATTATCATTACTAGAATAAGTTTTATTAAATAAATAAGCATTGTTAAGTTTCAAGCCATAGATTTTACTCTTTCACCTGTAGAATAGAACCCCACCTTTCCTACACTCGAGGGGACGCCGCTCTCCTCTCGGGGATCTGTCGACGCTCAGTTGTCCCCGGACAGCCGAACGTTACAGAACTGTCAACCGAATTATGTTTATATCACGATATAAACATCCGGCATGAATGGTGTGCACATAGGTATCAAAACGTGTTCAATCCTATCGCACGCCATGATTCCTTATCTTTTCTCAAAAATTCTATACCACCCTCTTTCTCAGAAATCAGCATCGAAGACGAAATTCGAATTTCCACGATTCACTCGCGGTCGCGCCTGCGCCCCGATCCCACACGCGTGCGAAGATTGCGCGGCGGCGACTCGTGTTCAAAGTACCTTAAACCATTCGTCGTGTACGCGGACTTCGAATGCATGCTGGAGGACGTCGAGCCTGCGGGGCGGAGGCGTACGTACACGTACCAGCAGCACAGAGCGTACAGCGTTGGATATTACATTCATTGTTCCACCGACGCGTCTCTGTGCCGTTATCGCGCGTATCGTCACGACTCCGAGTGCGTAAAATGGTTCGTGCGGGAACTTCGAGACTTTGCGAACACTGCGTATTCGTGGTTGCGGAACGCGAAACCAATGATCCCGCTGACGAGACAACAGTGGCGAAGTTTTAATGACGCGAGCGCGTGCCACGTGTGCGGAAAAACATTCGTCGATACGGACAAAAAAGTGCGCGACCATTGCCACTCGACGGGTGAATATCGAGGCGCGGCCCACGTATCGTGTAATTTACAATTTCAAAGATCGTACACGATCCCCGTAGTATTTCACAATTTATCAGGCTACGACGCGCATTTTGTAATTAAGGAGTTGGCGTCCGCGTTCGAGGGGCAGATCGACCTGCTGCCGGTAACGAAGGAACGATATATATCGTTCACGAAACACGTCAAGGGAATCGACGCCGAGAACAACGATTGGAAGAGGGGGTTGAAGTTTCGATTCGAAGATTCGCTGAAGTTCTTAGCCGCTAGTCTGGAGAAACTCGCTTCGCACCTTGGCAAAGAACGACTCGCGATTCTACGAGGCGAGTTTCAATCTCTGTCGGACGATCAGTTCAATCTCCTGACCAGGAAGGGCGTCTTCCCGTACGACTATGTATCGTCATACGCCAAACTTAACGATACGCGTTTACCGTCCCGCGAAGAATTTTATAATCGATTGAACGATACCGCCGGGTCGGAGCCTGATTACGCGCACGCCGTGAACGTGTGGAATACTTTTCGCGTACAGACATTAGGCGATTACAGTGATTTATACTTGAAAACAGATGTGCTGTTACTCGCCGACGTATTCGAGAGTTTCCGCACCGACTGTATCGCGAGTTACAATCTGGATCCCGCGCATTATTTTACGTTGCCGAGTTTTACGTGGGACGCGATGCTCAAGTACACCGGTATCAAATTAGAGCTTTTGACGGACGTGGACAAGCTACTGTTCGTGGAGCGTGGCATACGCGGTGGTCTGAGTCAGTGCTCGCACAGGTACGCGCGTGCCAATAACAAGTACCTGCCGGCAGCGATGTACGACGAGTCGAAGCCGTCGACGTACCTGATGTACTTCGACGTCAACAACTTGTACGGATGGGCGATGTCGCAGGCTATGCCGCACGGAGGGTTTAAATGGTTGGACGATGCGACGGTCGCCGCGCTCGACGTATCATCCATGCCTGACGACGATGGACCCGAGGGATACCTGTTGGAGGTGGACATCGAGTATCCCAAGGAGATTCATGACGCACACGCCGACCTGCCATTCTGCCCTGTACGCGAGCACGCGCCAGAAGGGAAACAGACCAAGCTGCTTGCCACGCTCGACGATAAGGAGCGATATGTTATTCATTATCGCTACCTGAAATAGTGCGTGCGACACGGTTTACGCGTGACGCAAATTCATCGGGTGTTGCGGTTCGATCAGTCGCATTGGTTGCGCGAGTACATCCAATTGAACACTGATTTGAGGACGCGAGCCACGAGTGAATTTCAAAAGACTTTATATAAATTAATGAACAACGCGGTGTACGGTAAGACAATGGAGAACGTGCGGAATCGCGTAGACGTGCGACTAGTGACTAAGTGGGACGGTCGTTACGGCGCGGAAACGCTGATCGCGAAACCAAACTTTCATAGTCGGACGATCTTCTCCGAGCAGTTAGTGGCGATCGAGATGCGTAAATTAAAAGTTAAGTTCGATAAACCGATATATGTGGGTATGAGTGTGCTTGATATTTCTAAGGAATGTTTGTATGAATTTCATTATTCATATATGCGTGCGAGGTTTGGTGATCGGTGTAAGGTTCTGTACACCGATACCGACAGTTTGATATATAGCGTGGAATGCGAGGATGCGTATGAAAGAATTAAGTGTGACGTCGACCGATTCGACACGAGTGATTACGCGGTGGACAATCCGTATGGTATGCCTCGCGTAAATAAAAAGGTTCCGGGACTCATGAAAGATGAGAATAACGGAGCCTTGATGACCGAGTTCGTCGGATTGCGGTCTAAAATGTATGCGACTAGGACTTATAACGCTGCAGCGAGGGCTACGTGCGAGATTAAAAAAGTGAAGGGTGTGCGGAGACACGTGGTCGCGAATGATGTACAATTCGACGATTACATTCGTTGTCTTCGCAATCTCACCGAGAAAGCGGTTCGCCAGAATAATATAAGATCTAGGCTGCACGTGGTGTATTCGGTGAGCGAGGAAAAGAACGCTCTCAGCCCATTCGACGATAAACGTTGTATTCTGGCGGATCGGGTGACCACCCTTCCGTGGGGACATTATTGTATCCCCGAACTCGACACTTACGAGCTCCTCGAGTCCCTCGAGCCCTGAATGTATTGAATGTTTGAATGTATAAATGTATTAAAGTGTAAATTATATGTATATATATTTTTAATTCTTTTTATTAAGATTAATTGTATTGAAATACGAGTAGTAGAGGAGTAATTGAATAAATGAGAAATGTATTTATTTATTTATATGTATTCGTTTATTCCAGTAACATAGAGCGCGCTTATAATCATAAATCATAGAATATCCTTGTCGCGTATCCACGAGTTCCGCGACGAATCGAATCCGAGCCACTTAACCAACAACTGGCTACCCTTGCGACGAATAATCTTCTCCACCAGATAGACGTCCGGATTCGCGACCGAATGCAATTCGTACTCGTAGAATCCACCCGAGATCGGCTCTCCCGCGGAATCGCGCAGAATGTACGTCACCGGGCGCGTTCGTTGTACGGTTACGATTTCGAACACTTCGGTCGACCAGTTCGGAGTGTACCCCTTCTCGAAGAGGGTCTTGAACTTGCTCACGCGTACCTTGTCACCTATGATGAATTTGGCGCGCCGTCCAACACCTTTCGATGCTGCGGGGGGTAGGGGTTCGTTCGCGGCAAACGACAAACGCGTCGCGGGAGTCACGACAACGGGTCGAGCGTTGATCGTTCGATGTTTGCTATGATTGTAGGTGCGTACGAGCGTAGGTAACAGGTCGACCCAGCGATAGGACGCGTTCAAGGAGAATTGTTTCCACATTAGGTTTTTCAGCGTGCGATTGAAACGTTCAACGATCGACGCTTTCATCACGCTATACGTGGAGTAGTGGTTGATCCCGCGGGTCTTCGCGCATCGTTGAAACTACGCGTTGTAGAACTCCTTTCCCATGTCGGTTTGTAAATTTCGCGGGCATCTATCGCTCTGCCGCAGCACGGTCGCGAACGCCGCGGTCACGTCGCGTCCGCTTTTCGTTTTCACGGATAAGGCCCAAGCGTACTTGCTAAACGCGTCGATGATCGTTAATATATAGTGATATCCTCGATTTTGCTTCGCGTACGGACGCATCTCCACCAAATCAGCCTGTCACAAATCATCGTAGCCGCGAATCACGACGTGTCGCCGCGGGAAATTGCGTCTCGCGGGGGCGTGTAATTCGTTTACCAATTGTACTCTCTCCTTGCTCATGCTTCACGGGGTGGACGGGGAATGATCGCGACGTTCCAAGGACGTTAGAAATAGTACGAGTTCCTCGAGTGCTAGCAAAATGCAATCGGTGCACGTCTTTCGCGATCGCTCGTTATTATTAGACGTTTCAGAGCCGTAGCCGTTGTTGTTGTTGTTGTTGTTGCTACTGTCGGGGATCATCGTCGTCGTCGTTGTCGCAGACCCTCTGTCGCAGTCGTAAACTCTTCGAGTCTATCTTTCAAATGATCGAAGCGTCGTTCCATCGCGTTATTTAAGTTATCCTCTAGCCGAGACAATTGAGCGGTAACGATATCCGACATAGTTCGTTGTACTCGCGTCTCGAGTTGAGATCGTTGATGCTCGGCGTCCAACCGTGCGTTCGCGATAGCTATTTCGAGTTTTCGCGTAATGCGCTCGTCCACCGAGGACAATAGTCTCGTCGTAGTCATCGTTGCTTCGTTCATGTTATTGTTGTTGTTGTTGGTATTATTGCGTAACGAGGTACCAAACTTATTCACCGACATAACGATGCGTGCGTGCTCGAACGCTACTGATGCTACGATCACCGGAATGTTCAATTTAAGATGAATCCGTCCTCGCGAAGTTCCTCCACGATGGATGCGATTTCATTATCGTGACCCGTGTGTCCAGCCGCGCGCGATGCCGTGAGCAGCCCGAGTCTATCGACTAATTCATTCGGATCGTCCCAGTATACGTAATCGACCGCGTTATCGGTGACAGTCATCGAATAGTCGATGGGTAATCCTCGGCCTTGATGCGTGCCCGCGGCGTCCGCGGTGTACGCGGTGTCCGCGCCGGCCGCGGGGCCCGCGGAGTCCGCGCCGCGCTCGCGCACGCGCCCGCCCCGCCGCCGCCGCCCCGCCCGCCGTCCCTGACGCGTCCGACACCCGGTGTTCGCACCCCGCCGATCACCGAGGACACGATTGTCGTATACTTGTACCCCTTGTTACCCAGCGTACGCTTGCTGGGCGAATGATTTCGCTTGTGCGCACTAGTAGCCAACAAGATGCGACGGTACGAGCGAAGATCCGCGTCCGTGTACGTGCGATCGTTGGGTATTCGCATGAACAGCAATTCGTACAAGCCCCGAGTCCCCGCGTATCGAGTTCCGTTCACGCGAACGTCGTCGCTGTTCGGGTCGATGGTGAGCACGGAATCTCCGATCATTAGGTCTTCGTCAGACCCCAAGTATACGCCGTATACGTTATCGATGCGTTTCTTGGTGTCTGTGAAGAACAGTCGTAGGTATTCTTGCGACAAGGGTCCTTTGGCATTCCGTACATACACAGTGACATCATCGACGGGTCTACGCAGCGCATCCAAATCGCTAACCCTTGTCGGCGGCTCATCATCCTGAATTTTTTCACTATTTTCATCGCCCTCATCATCGTCAACAACAACAACATCGTCAACAACATCGTCAACATCATCATCATCATCATCATCATCATCATCATCATCATCATCAACGTTGTTGACGTCGATATCATTGTCATTGTCGCTGTCAGTGTCGACGTCGCTGTCGTTATCGTTGTTAGCGTCGTCATTGTCGCTAGATGTTGGAAGGTTATTCGAACGTTCCATGGATGTAGTCGCGGTAGCAGTTCGAAGTCGCTTCGATGATTGGTGTTGACCATATTCGTATTCTCTCTTCACAGGTCGCGATCGAGGCGTTGAGCGTGTTTTCAACGCGGATGTATTCTCGATTAATCGTTTCAGCGGTTCGACGATGGGGCGCGTGCTCACCTCCACAGCCGCTTCCGTAGCCATTTTACCAATTTTCAAGGCCAAGCACTTTTTACGTATGACGTCGCTGACTTTGGCGATTTCTACCTTCGCGTTCACCTTCGTATCCACATCCCGACGTTTCCATCCTTTTTGACATTTAGCTCCCTTTTGTCGATAACGTCGGCGTTGTTTTCGCGTATGCTTCGCGTCGACGTTACTCGAGGTTAACGCAGTCGTTGTCAACGTCGATTCGTTAAACATTTCGTGTTGCTCGATGAACGACTCGCGGTTTACTAATGTCCGCGAGCTACGACGAACTCGTTAAATCCTCTTCGATATCGCCCTTCGTACATGGAACTATCCTTATCGATCACCACGAAATCGTATCGTCGACGCCAACATCTCGCGCACAATTCGTTGAACGACTCGAACGTCATGTCTGTATTCACGTGATCGTTGTACACGCGACGCAAGTTCGTACCGTCTTGTTTGAACAGCATAAGAAAATTCACGTTGTCCCTGATCAAATGTTTAGGTATTCTAGCGTACGACTGACACAAATAAAAGCAGTCCACATTCGCGTGTCGACCCATGGAGAAATATTCGCGGATCACGTTCTGTTCGTCGCACGCCACGTCATCGAACACGAAGATCGAGTCAGGTCGAGCGTCTCTCGGTGGGACGATCTCGGCGTTGTCCGAGTATGGAAAGTATTCGATTCCGTCGACGAGCGACAACACCTGCTCCAGATATCGATACTTTGGCTGATGCAACGATTTCGAGTACACGTACACATTCTCGAAACGTAAACCGTTCGGGCTCTCTAACATGCTCAGAAGTACGTTCGTTTTTCCGCAACCGGACGGCCCGCAAATCACGCCTCGCACGCTGTTCGGCAGCAACGGGCCGTGTCTGTTCGATCGACTCGCATCCCTATCATCGTCGAGCATTCTGTTCGCGGTCACGCGAATAACGCCCGGCTGTTTCGCGAATCGCATGACGAGGGACTACTATTTATATTCGTGGCACGCGTCGCGCATGCCACAACCACTCTGATCGGTGGAGCGCGCGTACACGTTTATTATTGTAATAGCTTTCCTGATTATTCTAACGCAGGTGTATGATCGCATCAACGGCCGCGGTGTCTCATGGACTAGGGCTGAATCGAAAGAATAAGAAGATCGGATTGGGTCTCGTGAACGGAATCATAAACCGCTTACCGTTCGAACTACACGTCCCGGGTTATCAGTTTTGTGGACCTGGGACGCGATTGCTAAAGCGATTGGCTCGTGGCGACGAAGGTGTGAACCCGCTGGACGCTGCATGCCGCGACCACGATTTCGCGTACTCTCGTCGCAAGGATTTGGCGGGACGACACGAGGCGGATCGCGCGTTAGCCGAACGAGCGCGAGAACGAGTGTTCGCGAACGACGCGACCTTTGGCGAAAAAGCCGCAGCGACTGGAGTGTGGGCAACGATGAAGGCTAAGACCAAACTCGGCATGGGTATGAGAAGGACGAGACGTAAACAGAGAAAGTCTGGAAGGAAAAAGAGAAATTCTGGAGGAAAACATCCGCAACGGCGACGACAACATCGTAATCTACGAGTGGCTAAACGCGGTGGATTTCTTCCATTTCTTCCGTTCGTGCTGCCTGCGTTATCGGCTATCGGAGCATTGGCCGGTGGAGCGGCTGGTATAACCAAAGCGGTCACCGATTCGAGGGCCTCTCGAAAACAGCTGGAAGAGACGTTGCGTCATCATCGGGCTATGGAAGGGCGTGGAATGCATCTGACACCGTACAAGCGAGGCGCGGGCATGAATCCTAGACGCCGACGCCAACGACGACAGCACTCAAAGAAAAAAAAAACGTCGATCGCGTAGCCGCGTGGCGACGGTGACAGCGATAACGCAACAACCTATGACGAATCTGCAATTAGAGCGCGAGTGCGCTAGCGTACCGTTCTTTCGAGGGGTGTTTATGCGCGACACGCTTCCTACGCGCGTACTAGCCAACGAATGTGGTATCGCGAATCTTCACGAGAATCGAGGCGCCGGTACGCACTGGGTCGCGTACGCGAAACGCGGGCTACGAGTACAGTACTTTGATAGTTTCGGGAATCTACGACCTCCCACGGAATTGATTTACTATTTCCGACGCGGAACAACGATCACGTACAATCACGATCGTTTTCAACGTTTCGACGAGATGAATTTTTGCATCAAAAATCTATGGAATTATGGCCTATGTACTAAGATTATGCTACGATGTATCCATACATAATGATGCTTCATATATCCTATAATAAAGAAACATAATTTGACGATAAATTGACGAGTATTCGAACGCGCGCGTCACTTTCTCGCTCTCCGTCTCGCGAATGTAATCGATATGTCGTTCACGCTCACGTTAACGGGCCGTAGCAGCGTGCTCACGGTAAACTATTTTCCTCCGATAGATTTGAGCGATGGTCAGTATGAATTAGGACTCGCGGACTAGGAGACGTTTCACACGATACCGAACATTGACTCGAGCAACGATAAATTCTACTTCATCGCCTACAACGCCGAGAACAACATCGTCGACGTCGCTCATGAATACATTGCGATCCCTCACGGTTCATACGAATTAGACGCTATCGCCGAGCACCTGAAGCAGCGATTACTCGATCGACATCCCCGAAGTATCGATAACAACGATGCAAATGAGAATGATGCCGACAAGTATCCTCTAATGCTGCGAGCTAACAACAACACCATGAAAAGCGAGCTGTACTATTCGTTCGCCGTGGACTTTACGCAACCAAACAATGTGGGCTCGTTGCTAGGATTTTCCCCGAATCGCGTTTTATCACCAAGAACCTGGCACGAGTCCGACGTACCCGTGAACATTATAAACGTTAACGTGATCAGAGTAACGTGCAACGTCACTACCGGTGCGTACAGCAACGACAAGCCGGTACACACGATCCATGAATTTTCACCTCGCGTGCCACCGGGATATAAGATATCGGAAACCCCGCGACACGTCATTTACCTGCCGATCGTTGCACGAGCAATACACGATCTAACGTTGTGCATCGTCGATCAACACGAGCGCCCTATAGATTTCCGCGGAGAAGAAATAACGATTCGTTTGCACGTTCAACGACGTCCGCGCGATAGGCTAGCGTAACTACACGTGTGCGCGCGTGTGTAGTATGTTAGTGTTAGATCATACATACGAATCATCAATCATAGCTGCCGCTGCTACTCCTAACGTCTCTGTGTCGCGTCATCGGCGCAACCCTTTATCGGGGGGCAAATGTAGCAGAATAAAGGCGGGTGGAGCGATAAGAAGAGGACCGGTAAGAAGCGCAAGAAAGTCATTGACTCGTAGAAACGCGCGTTTTCTACGATCGCTAGGTTTCATCGTCGCCCATTAGACAAGCTGTGAGTGACACGCAACCGCGATGTCTTTTATTCTGGACGTGGCGAATACGCCAACCTTTGATAATCGTATCACGAAAATCGAGTTACACACGTACAATCCGTACGCCAACACGACGTTCGATAATAGCGACGAGATAAGAATCCCCATACAGCAGCAAGATCTGTACACGCTCCCGTGCGAAAGTTTTCTATACATCGAAGGTCGTGGCACGTTAACGACGCAAGACGCGAAAGGCCAGGCATCGTCGGCGAGTGCTGTTCTCGACAATAATTGCGTCGCGTTCATGTTCGATGAGATTCGATACGAATTGAACGGTGTTGAGATCGATCGTTGCCGAAATCCGGGAATCGCTACCGCGTTAAAAAATTACATTTCGTTGTCGGTCGATAGAAGCAAAGTGCTCGCGAATGCCGGTTCGGATCATACCATCGCGTACGATAAAGACATTTTTCATTCGGGCGCTTTCAATTTCTGCGTACCATTGAACGTTCTGTTAGGATTCTGCGAGGATTACAAACACATCGTGATGAACGCGCGGCACGAGCTGATCCTTATTCGATCACGAGTCGATGCTACGTATCCTGGAAAGTGGCCGACCGATCGCGATGAGTTTCAGATCGTGGGACTTGTACGAGTACCCGTTGCTGCAAGCGACAACGAAACATACGTGGACCGTGAAAGCTACGTCGCAAATCGAGAAACCTCGATACGTGATATTCGCCATGCAAACCGATCGAAAGAATCGTCTTGATAGAACTGCGAGTAGATTCGACGCGTGTAAACTCACGAACGTTCGATTATACCTAAATTCCGAGACGTACCCGTACGATGATTTGAACTTGGATTTCGATAAGTTTAAATACGCGATCCTGTACGATATGTACGCGAAATTTGGTCGATCGTACTACGGACACGGAGAACCATTACTGAACGCGATCGAATTCTTTCAATACGCGCCTATCGCGGTCATAGATTGTTCTAGGCAAAACGAATCGTTGAAGAGCGCTACGGTGGATGTGCGAATAGATTTCGAGTGCAACGAAAATGTCCCCGCTAATACTACAGCGTACTGTATGATCATACACGATCGTATAGTAGAATACGGCCCTTTGACTAACGCGGTACGTAAACTAACATAGTATGCGTATGTGTGAACGATCAACGAATACTACTGCCGCTTCTGCTACTGTGAAAACGACGATGTCCAAGTCCTCAGTTGCTGTTCAGACGCCACCACGGACACTGCTACCTAATCGTAAAATAATGTTCGCAATTGTCGATCTTCAAGGTTTCAATGCCAATTGTGAGTTCGTTGTCAAAGAGCTCGCGATTCGCAGACACGGTAACAACGATAAAACGCCTACGATCAGCCATTGGATCTTCGAACCACCGTACGTCTGGGGGCATCTGAAATCGTGCGAGAACCGTCAAGCGTCCTGGCTCACGAAGCATCATCACGGGCTTCGCTGGTCTGACGGTTACGTTCCATACTCCAAACTTCCTGGGTTGCTGGCCAGTGCACTCACGAACATTGACTTTGTCGTCGTGAAAGGTGTAGAAAAGAAAACCTGGATGCTGCAACTACTACCTGACATAATCGTTGAGGATGTCTGCGGTTTATACGAACTGAAGGAGCAACAACAACAACAACCGAACAACAGCAGCAGCAGCAACAACAACGCTCGAACCGTCGAAGACGACGGCGGCTACGACGTTGACGATGATTATTGCGGGATCATCCCTAACACCGTGGACCCCGACGTTCCTAACCTGAAGTCTATGTCTTCAACGGGTGCTCTTCGATGTACATTTCACAACAACGATGGTGTTTGCGCGTTGGAGAACGTCCAGAAAATATGGAATTATATACGTAACGTCGTCTAATGTAAGTCCTATACACGCATTGCATCTACTTTATGCGTCATTAACAGATAGACTAATATGTATTAATTTTTTCTGTTTCTATAGCTACGAGTACAACGGCAACGGTGATAAGCGCAACGACTGCGACGAATGC
This sequence comes from Andrena praecox, assembly GCA_963932275.1. Taxonomy (NCBI): domain Eukaryota; kingdom Metazoa; phylum Arthropoda; class Insecta; order Hymenoptera; family Andrenidae; genus Andrena; species Andrena praecox. Next base: position 51,927,268 of record OZ010728.1, on the reverse strand, counting down.
TACCTTTACCCACGAGCAAGAATACCCCTCCCATACGAATACGCTTTTTACGTAAATACTGGTTCTATAATATAAGATTACATGCATTGATGTACATGAATAAACACACAGTTTTTTGAATAAAAATATATTTTATGTATTTAAAAATTGTTATACATTTATTATTAAAACATATATGTATGTACTATAGTGGTACGTGCTTTACATCACGCAGCATGGATTGCATTCCTAACGCGATCAATTCGCAATCGATCAAAGAATGCTGTTCGAAGTGGTCGCTTTCGGAAATTAATTTCACATAATCTGTCGGTGTGGTAGCGCTGCGTAGAACGTCTACGAAGGCAGCGTATTTACTACTTACAGAGTACATATTTTCAGTTAGCCAGGTGAACATATGTTCAATGCAATGTTCGTACGCGAATAATTTACGCAACGTGACTTCAGTCATATATATGTAAGCGTGATTATCGGTGATTTTAATAAGTTGATCATTGTGCATACTCGTGAAGTCTAGTCGTAAATGATCAATTATGATGTGGGTTTGAGGCGATGTTGCGTTGCTGCGTAATCGTTGGAGTATGTCAGCCTTGTTTTGCAGTAGGAGCTTCCACGTGGACATCGAAAAGCTCAACTCGCTGCCTTTATTGTCAGCTATGGTCATCTCGACGCTGCACGAATCCATGCCAATGCGTATTCCAATAGTTAGACGTTTATAAGCTGTCGCGGTCAACGGGTAATCACGCCCCAGGATCCGTACAATTGACGGTTTTGGCGTTTTCAATGTTTTTGGTGTTGCGGATCCAGTACTGTAAGAAATATGTACACAAAATTAATGCTTCGTTCGTATACGTTTACAGTGAATGAAGTAAGTGGAAAGTGTATGGTAACGAGTACGTACCTCATATCGAGTTGTTGATTAAGATCTTGTTGTTGTTGACGTTTATTTGGAAACCCACCATCGTTGGCGGATGTACAGGATGAGTCGTTTAAGCTGCGTTTGTACATTTTGATATGCAATATGCACTATGTTCATCGAACAAAAAATTGATGCTAACGATACTTAACACTCGAGCGTACGTGGTGTAATGAAGTCCACAGGACTGACCAACGTCGCTTTATACTGATTCACGTACATATACACGTACACGGCAATGTGTGAATGTACAACGCATTAGTGATGGCGATGATCATGGTTGTGTTGTGACGCAAACATGTGTGTGCCGTAAAAGAATCAAAGAGAGAGTACGCGGTAAATTCAAATACGATTGACTTACAGCCACCTCGATCACCAAAATACTCAGAGGTCAAGCCCGAATAACTATAGCTTTATGTTTACATTGGTTGCTTAGGTGAACGCAACGTCAAATTCATTTCTTCATTGCACGTGCGCTGTATCGCTCCCACGGCTCAATATAAACACACGGTACAATGCCGTGTTTACTCCATGGGCTACCGCGACGATTGACTTACAGCCTCTTCGATCATTAAAATATTCGAACCTACACTTTGAATAATTATCGCTCTATGTTTTAGTCGTCTGATGTTTACACGAACGTAACGCCGGATTCTCTTACGGTCAATAGGGTGGGGTTACGCCAATTAAATACTCGGAACTAGGGTGAACGCCACGTATAATTCGTTTCTTCGTTACACGTGCACTGTATCGGTTCCACGAATCAAATATGACGAGCATGCACGTAGGCGCCAAAACGCGTTCAATCCTGCTCAAATATAAACACACTGCATGGCGCGGTGCAATGTTATGTTTACTACATAAATTAAATACTCGGAACTATGAATATTCGGAACTGTCAACCGAATACTTATCGCTATATATTATTTACTCCATGGGCTGCCGCGACGATTGATTTATAATAATTATCGTTCTATGTTTATGTCACGATATAAACATCCGGCATGAATGGTGTGCACATAGGTATCAAAACGTGTTCAATCCTATCGCACGCCATGATTCATTATCTTTTCTCAGAAATTCTATACCACCCTCTTTCTCAGAAATCAGCATCGAAGACGAAATTCGAAATTCCACGATTCGCTCGCGGTCGCGCCTGCGCCCCGATCCCACACGCGTGCGGAGATTGCGCGGCGGCGACTCGTGTTCAAAGTACCTTAAACATCCAACAGGTGGCGCCAATACGAAATGTACTAAAAATCTATGAAATTTATCAACGCATGCCCAAATATCGACGTGGATCCAAAGTACCTTAAACATCCAATAGATGGCGCCAATACGAAATGCGCGCGACGCCATCTTGAAATTTTGAAAATCCTCCCCCTCCCCTTTGACGTTATCCCCCCTCACCCACGAACTCGACCGCCATTTTGAAATTTGAAAATCCCCCTGCCCTGTGACGTCATCCCCCTCACCCACGAACTCAACCGCCATTTTGAAATTTGAAAATCCCCCTCCCCTGTGACGTCATCCCCCTCACCCACGAACGTGGTACCCCCTCCCCGCCTCACCCCCTCACCTACGAGCATGGTACCCCCCTCCCCACCTCACCCCCTTGCCCTCGCCGAAGAGCGCGCGGTACCCCCCGCCCCGCCTCACTCCTCGAGCACCATGATCCAGAATCGGCATAGACTAACTACTCAGGTTTGCTTCCATTTCTTTCATAAAAAATACATTTTGTATAGTTACTTTTGATTTTCTATCGTGCACTGGAAATAAAGTGGTTATATGACCAATTTTTGAGGCTTTTAGTATACGACCATCTCCCAATTTCACACTAGCAGGTGGATTTAGATTTATAAATTTGTCAAAATATATATCATTATTTATGATGTGGTCTGTACAACCACTATCAAGTAACCAATTTATCTGATTATTACCTGCCACGTGTTCTTCTTTTGTTTCGGCCATATTTACTAGGGTATTAAAGCAGCTTCCCTGTGCATTGCTTTGTTTTTCTTCGTAATTAGTTTTATAGCCTCCACGATAGTTTCCTCTACTGTTATGATAATTTCCACGACTTCCTTGACAAATTCCACGATACCCTCGACTTTGTTCACGTTTTTGATAGCCTCTATAACTGTTTACGTTTGTATGACGACAGTTCCTTCGTACGTGGCCGATTTTTCCGCAGTTAAAACAGGTTTGCTTTTTACCGACCGATGACGTCGACTCGGCGACAAATACGTTTGACTTAGTAACGGTCTCATCGTTAGTTTCTATTTCATTTTTTTCTTCTATCGATTTAATTTTTATTTTGCTTTTTACATACTCCACTGTTTTGTCAGTTTCCGGTAGGACATCAATGAGATCACCAATATGACTGAGTGTTTTTGGTAGAGCTTTGAGCATGTAATTTAGCTTTTCATGTTCTGTAACTTTTGCACCAGCACTTTTGAGTTCATTTACAGCCTTCTCAAACTCATAAAAAAATGTCGTTACCTCTGTATAATTTTTCAATTTTATACCTTCAAGATTGTTTCTACACACAATTTGTAACGCTGTAGATTCTTTTAGATACATTTTATCGAATTTATTTATTATTTCGTATGCTGTTTCAAACTCACTTACATATTCCAATTGCTTATTGGTTATTGCACTATATATATAATTTGTTGCTTTTATATCCTTCTCTTCCCATTCCTCTTTTTTATCAGTTGCCGAATTTTCTCTTTCAACCACAGTAACACATTTTTTATACTGTAGGAACTTTAGAATACGCTTTTTCCAGTTACTATAATTCGATCCATCGAATATTGGAATCGTTATATCGTCACACTTCATATCTGCCATTTTTAGAATCTTAAGCACACGTGGCAAATCTAACCTCCTCGGTGCAATGTCTTCCGAGCAAGTCTTTCGATTCGTTTAAAATGTATCTAATCTCGAATGCGTAACTTCAAGAAATAAATCGAATATATCTATTCCTTGAGTTCCTGGACGAGACCGACACTTGTAATGAATAATACTTGAAAATTACTCAGTGGGCGCACATTCCCGTTAAGACCGACGCAGGAAAAGGATCACTCGAAACGTAAATGAACGAGGTGTACCGTTTAGAAGTCGCACAGGAAGAGAGCGAGCCCGCGAATCGACACTCGTCTCGTCGGCCGAACGAAAACCCTCCCCGCATCCCGCGGGACCCGAGCTACTCGGTCCACCCGAAAATCCGCGCGAGACGCGAGGGGAAGCCGTCACGGTTCGCCGGTGAGCCAGTGCCGTCGCTTGGTCTCTATGATTTATTGACATAAGAATTGCTTAAACATGCCGCCCGCCTCGGCGTCGAGTTGGACGGCGAAATTGCACATGTGGACAGTTCTGCCGGATGTACATGTGAATGGATACATCATTATAAGACTTTTAATCGCGTAACATAGTTCGGAGAAGCGAACACAGCGTACGCAGTGGCGTAGATGGCGATCTACGAACAAGAATTATACTGCAGAAAGCTGCATCAAAACAATAGGCAGCGCTAAGCAAAAATAATAAACGCGGTAAAAACTGTATTACAGAAGCTGCGTAAAACTACGTAGACAGCGATAGAAACGAGTAATGCGAAATTACTGTAATAAAGAAAGATGCGTAGTAAAACAGAAATGTATATACAAAAGGAATGAACTCGACGGAATTATAATACAAAGATGCTTAAAACTACATAGAAAAGTATACATATATATCGGACGCCGATTTGTTGGCGCCGTATTCGATCGCATCCGCTAGGGGACGCTTGGTAGGCGCGCGACGCCACCGCCCGCCATGAACAACACTGGACAATGGCGTTGAATGACCGTTAGCCGGCATCCGTTTCGGCCCGAATTTGAAGCGGGACGATTTTGTTGATCGTCCGGCTGATCGTCCGAGACGCAGTTCGCAGCGTTACAACTCGAACTAATCCGTCGGCTCCGGGATGAACTTCCAGAACACGAGCGAGTGGCCAGCGCGTCGGAGGAGTTAGTTCGTCCTTCACTAGGACGAGGTCGCCCTTCTGGAGGTTTTCCCGCCGGCGTTTCCATTTTGGAAGTTGTTGAAGTTGGTGTAAATATTCATTCTTCCACCTATGCCAAAAGTGATCGCGCATATTAGTAAGTAGTTTCCACCTCGACACTTCGCGATGTGGTGGTTCAGTGGAAAGTGGTTCGGAAACGGCATTGATGGATTCGCCGACAAGGAAGTGTCCCGGCGAAAGTGAGGTTAGATCGTGTGGATCGTCGGAAAGTGAGGTTAGAGGACGCGAATTGAGACAAGCCTCAATTTGGCAGAGGAGCGTCGCCAGTTCTTCATAGGTGAGTGTAGCATCACCTATGACTCGTTTTAAATGCGTTTTCGCTGATTTAACCGCCGCCTCCCATAGGCCCCCAAAGTGCGGCGAGTAAGGCGGAATGAATTTCCATTCCGTCTCAGAATTTCCGAGTGCCTCGATAACGTCGCTGTGGAACTTCGAAGCGTGGTGAAGCATCTGCCGTAATTGGGCATCAGCGCCACGGAAAGTGGTGCCGTTGTCGCTCCACAGTTCTCCGCATCGTCCACGTCGTGACGTAAATCGTCGGAACGCAGCGAGGAAGGCGTCGGACGTCAAATCCGTAACGGCATCGAGGTGGACGGCCTTGGTGGATAGACACACAAACACAACGATGTATCCCTTATGGGATTTATTACCCCTCCCTTTGGCCATACGGATCTGCAAGGGTCCTGCGTAGTCTACCCCAGTACGCAAGAAGGGCTTCGTGGGTTGGAGTCGTCCACTGGGAAGGCTCCCCATCTGCTGCTGACATGAGGTTCCCCGCAGTCGAAGGCATCGGATACACTGGTGCAACACTTGTTTTATCAGTGGTCGGCTGCGAGGAATCCAATACCGTTGGCGAATCCAAGCCTGTGCAGCGTTGACGCCACCGTGAAGAGTTTTCTGGTGAGCCTCCTCACAAATAAGTTTGGCCAGATGGGTTTTGCGGCCTATGATCACCGGATGCTTCTGGATTGAAGCAATCGGTGCGTAATGGAGGCGTCCTCCAACACGGAGAATCCCGTGGGTGTCTAAAAACGGATTAAGAGCGGTTAAAATAGATGATGCTTTTATCATCCTACCTCGGTGAAGAGACTCGAGCTCTTCAGCGAATGTGTCTCGCTGGCACAGCTGATGGATAGCGGTTCGTGCCCGCTGATGCTCCTGTACCGACAGAGGCCCGACCAATCTTGCATCACGGCCTCGAGCATTGGACGCGAAACGCAAGATAAAAGCAGTGACTCGAAAGAGACGTTGCAATTTTGAAAATTTCGAGATTAAAAACGAGTCGACCTCGTTGTCTGGTGACTGGAGCGTTACCAGCGTTTGAGCACGCCGTTCAGGCAAGTCTTGAGACTCGGGCACGGCTTGTTGTGAAGGCCAATCCGCTTCCGGATGACTTAGCCAATGCGGTCCGTCCCACCACAGGCGCGCTGATTGGAGGTCACTGGAGTCGATACCTCTGGTGGCCAAGTCCGCTGGATTCTCCGTGGTTCGGAGATGCTTCCACAGAACCCCTGGTACCAAACGCTGGATTTCTGCTACTCGATGGGCCACAAACGGTTTCCATCGAGCTGCGTGTGACCGTATCCAGGCCACTGTCACCGTTGAATCGAACCACGCGACGGTTGGAATTCCGTCTAACGAGAGTCCGGTTTTCAGGGATGCCAAAAGACGAGCCAGGAGCACGGCACCGCACAGTTCCCACCGTGGGATACTCAGTAACTTCACTGGAGCTACCTTCGTTTTGGCCACCAGGAGCTTAGTATGGATTGTTGAGGTACGTTGAACCCGAAGATAAACGGCGGCAGCGTACGCCCTCTCCGAGGCGTCGCAGAATCCATGAATTTCGAGTTTGACCCCCTTCGGTGAATATTGAACCCATCGTGGAATGGTGATGGTGTCCAACGTTCGCAATTCTCTGCGTAATTCCAGCCAGCGTTGAGCGAGCTCCGTGGAAATGGCATCGTCCCAATCGACACCTGCAAGCCACAGGTCTTGTAAAATGATTTTGGCACGGACCAGTACCGGTGCCAGCCATCCGAGGGGGTCGAACAGCCGCGCAACCTCGGAGAGGACGGTGCGATTGGTCCAACTGGTGTTCGCCTCCTCAAGTAGACTGCGTGGTCCTCGTATCGACAGTGTGTCGTCGGACGGGTGCCACTGAAGCCCCAACGCACCATGCACCTCGGATTCCTGAAAAACTTTCGTTTCCAGGGTTGGTTTTGGATGCAACCCGGGGGCGTTACCTGCCCACTTGTCTAGTGGGAATCCTCCAGCATTCAAAATGCCGATGACCTCGCGTTGGATGGTTTTGGCTTCCTCCACGCTGTCTGCCCCTGCCAAAATGTCGTCCACATAACAGTGGCGTTGAAGAATTTTGGACCCCAACGGGTACCGCTTCGCTTCGTCCGACGCCAGCTGGGAAAGCACGCGATGTGCCAGATAGGGGGCTGAAGCCGTACCGTAGGTGACCGTGGTCATTCGGAACTCCCGCACGCCGTCCGCCGGGTTTGCTCTCCAGAGAATCCTCAACCAATCTCTGTCGTCAGCGTGAATCTGGATCTGACGATACATTTTTACCATGTCGGCAGAAAAGGCAACACGGAACAACCTCCACCGAGTTATTACCAGCCATAGATCGGCTTGCAACTTTGGACCGGTCAACAAAATATCGTTGAGGGATTTCCCGGCGGCCGACTGACAGGAAGCGTTGAAGACCACCCGAATCTTCTTTTGACCCCCGGACTCCTTCCAAACTGCATGATGCGGAAGGTAGTATCCAGGCCTGTTCTGACCGAGAGGTTCCGACACTTCCTCCATATGCCCCAGCCTAAGATATTCGGACATGAATTCAGAGTAATGAATCCGGAGGGTCGGGTCCTTGGACTGGCGTCGTTCCCCTGAGAGCAGCATTTGGAGCGCGACTTGACGCGACTGGCCCAAAGTCCACGTTGGATCGCTGCTGAAAGGTAAGCGAACTTGAAATCTTCCGCGATGATCGCGAGAATGAGACGCCTGAAACAGCGTTTCGCACGCTTGCTCGTCAGGTGTTGCGAGAAGAGTGGACGGCAATTCTTCCACCTCCCAGAATTTTTTAAGATTCATATGAAGGTCTTGACACTGTAAATGCATCGTACTCGTCCTTCCTTTATTGAACGGCGAATCCGAAATGACTCGTCCGAGAAGGGCCCATCCAAACGGGGTGCGGATGGCGTCCGGAGTCCCAGCTGGCCCAGAACGATTTTCAAAAATGAGGGCTCCACACACGTCGGCGCCCAGCAAAATGTCCACACGAGACGGCAATTGGAAGGCAGGATCTGCCATGGGCAAACCGTCGACGTGAGGCCATTTCCCTCTCTTCACGGGATGCGAAGGCGTGGCTAACGTTAGAGTGTTGGTGATCAATACATCGACGGTCATGCGGAAATCGGAATTGACACACGACCGGAGGTCGACTAGCGCCTCATGTTTGGCGATGCCGACACTTCTCCCCTGGTACCCCGTTAACTTAACGTGGACCGCGCGGCGGGGAAGTCGTAGGGCCTGGGCAGCCCATTCGCTCAGAAAGGAAGATTCCGAACCCGGATCGAGAAGGGCTCTCACTTGAATGTGACGACCATCCGGTGCTTCAAGCTTCACCCTTGCTGTGGCCAATAGAGTAGCTCGGTGAGTGCTTACTGCGTACGATGCCGTCGTGGTCTCCGATGACGTTGCCGTCGGCTGGGACGTCCCCGCGCCGTCCGTGTGATAAGCGTCGTGAAGGGTCGTGTGGTGTCTGTCGTCACACACCCAACAGCGGAACGTGGAAGTGCAGCGGCTGGATTGATGACCGCTCCCAAGGCAAAATAAACAAAGATTCACTCGTTTGATATATGTCAAACGATCGGCCGGGCCTAACTTTTTATATTTTTGGCAAGACCCTAAACTGTGTTTTCCCGCACACAGCGAGCAGTCACGAAGCGGCTTCGGTTTCGTCGATGTGTCTGTGGCTTTGACGGTCATCACAGCCTTCGACTTGGAAGAGGAGTGACCTCGAGCAGAAGTATCCTTGGACTTGGATGATGCGGACACAGCTGATCCCCGGGATGACGTCAGAATGTGAACCCGATTCTCCAAAAAAGATTCAAGATCGACGAATGGAGGTGAGGCGATTGGATCCGGCCGCGATTCCTCCCAAGATAGCCGCGTGACCGAGTCCAGTTTCTCCATCAGGAGAAACGTGATCCATTCATCCCACTCCGCCACCGGTTTCCCGAGGGCTTCGAACGAATCCCGCGACTGACGAAATTCGTCAAGAATTCTCTTGATTTCAGAGGAAGTCCCGTTCGTGATCGGAGAACAATGGATTAGACGATTCATGTGAGCTTCTGAGAGTGCGCGCGGATTCCCATACCGCCGTTCCAGAGACGCCCATGCCCCCTCATACCGCGCCTCGCTGATGGGTGTTCGCGCGAGCATCTTCGCCGCATCCCCGGTCAGGCTCGATTTCAAGTAAGTAAATTTACGAACCTTGGATAGACGTGTGGACTCGTGCACAAGCGATCGAAAAAGATCTCGAAAACTCTCCCATTGCAGGAGGTCTCCAGAGAATGTGGGAAGATTCAGCCGCGGCAAGCGGAGATCATCATCAAGATCCTTCGCGGCGGCTGGATTGTTGACGGTTAACACTGCCTCTTCCGGAATGGTTAATCGCTCAATCCAAGCGTCGAGCTGGTCCGCCTGTTCGAGGTAGGTCTCCTCGATTTCGGCGAAATAATCCTGTGTCAGGTAATCCGACGCTTCCGGAGCGCCCTTCTTCACGAATAAATATTATTATTATTATTATTATTATTACCCGATGGTTCTCCGAAAACTCCTTCCACTTTTCTTGCATTAATGCGACTCGCTTTTGCAAGATCGCGACCGTAACATTGTCCAGGTCTTGTTTTTTCACATTGGACACTGTCCGACCAATTCGACCTCCTAAATCCGCTTGCACCCGGATCAACTCTTCCGGAGCCCTCGACATTGTTGTTCAGTTTAAGAAGAATTGAACAAAAAACTTGTAGCGTTTGAAATTACGCACTGTTTACCCGGTTGATCTAGACTGAGGACACAGCACGCTTGTATGAGCGCGTCGGTGTGTGATTATCACACCGTACCAACGATGGCCGTTGGAATTTCAAAATTTTAATCGTTAGACACGCGACACCTTTTTCGTGATTTTACACACTGAAATTCGCGAACTTTCGCGTTTAACGAGCGCACAAAGGATCGCGAACTGAACGGTGCAAATGCGTGATTACCCGAACAATTTGTATTTCAGATAAACCACTGAACGGCTTCTCGAAACGTGGCGTAGAAAGAACGCACGAAGATTTCGAGTTACTGCACAGGAGGAAGCACTGGACAGCGATGCGAACGCGAAACTGCACTTCCGAAGGACTACGGATTACACTCGCGAATAAAAGGATCCGGCTCGAAGGACCAAATTATGTTATCGAAACTTCCTCGAGTTCCGAGCAAGTCTTTCGATTCGTTTAAAATGTATCTAATCTCGAATGCGTAACTTCAAGAAATAAATCGAATATATCTATTCCTTGAGTTCCTGGACGAGACCGACACTTGTAATGAATAATACTTGAAAATTACTCAGTGGGCGCACATTCCCGTTAAGACCGACGCAGGAAAAGGATCACTCGAAACGTAAATGAACGAGGTGTACCGTTTAGAAGTCGCACAGGAAGAGAGCGAGCCCGCGAATCGACACTCGTCTCGTCGGCCGAACGAAAACCCTCCCCGCATCCCGCGGGACCCGAGCTACTCGGTCCACCCGAAAATCCGCGCGAGACGCGAGGGGAAGCCGTCACGGTTCGCCGGTGAGCCAGTGCCGTCGCTTGGTCTCTATGATTTATTGACATAAGAATTGCTTAAACACTTTGTTTTGAGCAAACTAGGCTCTGCTACCATGTTAAGTTTAATAGGCTTGGGTTTGAAACAGACTTACTCACTTAGATAGATAAGTATATATTTGATATAATAAGTATATGATATAATACAGAAAAGCAAAATAAGGAACTCTATATCTTTCGGCCACGTGCACGAACGTATTTCTTTGTACTGACTCTCGGTCACTTATTCTACGCTAGGTGTCGCTACATTTAGAATACTAATGTATATCTTAACAGGTATAAGGGTATAAGGGTATATAAGGGTGTAAAATATTCGCAATATTTTCTGCGCACGAGGTTGCCGGTGAGGTTATGTTCGGCGATGCGCCACACAAGACACTGTTTTGCACAATAAAAATGAGGTCTTTATTTTAAAAGGTGTGCCAACGGATGAGCCGTTGTGCACACTAGAATAACTGAGGATGAGCCCCCGTACAGTATAACGTACAACAATTAACACGTATCAGAACGTGGACACGCGGACACGCACAATCGCGAATGCACAATTAATCTATTTACACACTCGAACTGTGTCGCGAACACGGTGTTGAGTCTCTTTGTGAATAATGGACAGATAATACTGAACTTGCTTGTTGAGCAACGCAATAAAGTACATTGAACAAAACGCGTGATACTTTGTGCACGGCTGTGATCAGAAAACGTTAAGATGGATGCGCATTTCCGCCTTGGCGTCTTCTCGAACATTCTCGAGCGTCGATCGACAAGACGGACGCTGATTGGTCGATTGATCGCGGATCGACCGTGACTTCCGCTGCCCAGGAGGTGCTGCGGTGATCGAGAGTGCGGCGGTGCAGTGAACTATTCATTCCCAAACATGCTCCCGCCATCAACAGCTGATTGAAGATGTTGATGTTAAATCTGAAACAGGCAAAATTGCCAATTTTGCAATTGGCTTGATTAGTGTTGTAGTGGCGGTCTTGCGCGTCACGACTCGGGTGAGTCCATCCTTCCCTGGATGCAAGGTGATGACCCTCGCAAGTGGCCACTTGCTTGGTGGAAATCGCTCATCTGTGATGAGCACCAGGGATCCGATCATCAAGTCGTTGGTTGGATGATGCCATTTGGTGATGGATAGTTGTCTCTGCAGGTAGTGGTATGACCACTGAGTCCAGAATTGTTGCATCTTCTTTTGAATGATCTGCCATCTGGCTGATGGCAGAACTGATTAATTCTCCACAGACGGTTCCGGAAGAGCTGAGAGTGGTTGTCCAACAAGAAAGTGCGCTGGTGAAAGTGCTGTGATGTCATCTGGATCGTCACTGAGGGGCTCAAGCGGTCGTGAGTTGAGCATCGCTTCTATTTGTGTAAGAAGTGTGCTGAACTCCTCATATGTGAGCACCGTCTCACTGACTGTGCGCCGGAGATGGTGTTTGATTGACTTCACGACCGCTTCCCACTTGCCTCCCATATGTGGTGCGGCTGGTGGGTTGAATTGCCATTCTGTCTTGTCATTGACAAACAGCTGATTCAATCGTTGATGCGCCTCAGTCCCCTGGGTGAACATTCTCTTGAGGATGGTGTCAGCTCCAACGTAGTTGGTTCCGCAATCAGAGTGAAGAGTGAGAGGAATCCCTCTCCTGGAGACAAATCTCCTGTAGGTGGCGATGAACCCTTCGGTTGTATAGTGGTGACTACCGTGGAGTGTTAACTTACTTGAACAGTGTCGAGTGGGATTCGGAGATTGGTGGGGCTGACCTGGTAGTTGCCGTGGAAAGACTATATGATTACATTAGATATGCCATTAGTGTTTTTGTGCCTGTTCGAACAGTAACGCGGTCTACATATTCACAGTGGTTTTCACCTAGACTTAAACGCCTGATTCGGGAGAAGAAGCTAGCGCATAAGGTGTATAAGAAGTCGAATGCGTTGTGTGATTACCTTGACTTTTCCTCCCTTAGGTCATTGTGTAAACAAGCTATAGATAATGATCACCGTGCGTGCATTGACCGTGTTGAGGACTCTGTCTCTTCTAATGTAAAGAGCTTCTGGAACCATGTTAATTCTAAGCGAGGTTGTCCAGGTGTCCCCAGAAATACGCACCTTGACCTTGTTACGGCGTCGACGTACTCAGCGAGTGCTGACTTGTTTGCTTCTTTCTTTGGGTCTGTATATGCCACGGCGCCCGCTAGGGCCCATGCATTAAATTTGCCGTCGACATCGGCCTGCGATGTAAACATACACGAGCTGAGCATTTCGATCGGTGAGATCTATTCTAAGCTTAATTCGCTCGACGTTAGGAAAGGTCCGGGATATGACGGGATTCCACCTCTCTTTCTTAAAGAGTGTAGTTTTATCCTTGCGAGGCCTCTCTGGCATATCTTTAATTCTTCGCTACGTAGTGGGAGTTTTCCAGAATTCTGGAAGACCAATATTGTCACCCTAGTTTTTAAGGCTGGAGACCGTGCTGATGTCAGAAATTATAGGCCTATTTGTAAACTCTCGATCCTGCCGAAGTTGTTTGAGGAGATTGTAACGGACAAACTAACGCCATCATTAGTCAAATTTATCTGTGATGAACAACATGGTTTTGTCCCGAATAGATCAACCATTACCAATCTTGCAGTGTATCATAGGGCGGTCTCGGATGCACTTGATCAAGGTCTGCAGGTAGATACCGTTTACACGGACTTTAGAAAAGCATTTGACTCGGTAGATCACCAGATCCTGGTTGGGAAATTGGCCTCATACGGTTTCTGTGGTCCGTTCCTGGCCTGGATTAGCAGCTACCTAGCTGGGCGATCTCAGGTCATCAGGGTGGAAAACTGTCTGTCCACTCCTATCTTAGTCAGATCTGGAGTGCCCCAGGGGTCGCATCTAGGCCCTCTACTTTTTATCCTTTTTATTAACGACCTTAAGGTGGTATTTAGGCATAGCAGATTTTTAATGTATGCTGATGATTTAAAAATCTTCCGTACCATTGGGAATCAACGGGATGTAGACCTACTGCAGGAAGACCTTTGTATGTTTGAGCGGTGGTGTATCTCCAATGGTATGGGTTTGAACATTGCCAAGTGTGTCCTTGTTAGGGCTTATAGGACCAGAGGTGGTATAACCTCTTCGTATACGCTATGTGATGCTCCCCTAGTAGAAGTGGCAGATGTTAAGGACCTTGGCGTAACGATTTCAGCAGGGCTAGACTTTCGCAAGCATTATTTGAATATTTCGGGTAATGCAATGCGAATCCTTGGTTTTGTAGCTAGATACGCAAAACATTTCAGAAGGCTTAAGTCGTGGAGGCTTTTGTATGCAGCTCTCGTAAGGCCGCGGCTTGAATATGCTTCTGTCATCTGGAATCCCAAACATAAGCACTATATCAGCTTGATCGAGAGGGTGCAGCATAGGTTCTTGAGAATTGCCTCTAGGGCTTTGGGTACGCCGATGCATTTTAGTGACCATGACTATGGCCCGGCCTTACGACTACTCGGTATTGCCACCCTTAGCGATAGGAGACAGTCTGCGGACCTAATTTTCCTTTATAAAGTCATACATGGTCTTGTGAATTGTACTGAGCTGGTTGCGACATTGCGATTTCGTGCTTCTGAACGAGCTCTGCGACCCAGGCCACTTTTTGTGAGTGGTGAACCAGCTTACCGGAATTATACGTCTGATCCCTTAAGTAGAGCCATGAGCTGTGCCAACCAATGTTTCCCGGACATTGATTTGTTTCGTGTTTCTCTCAGTGGCCTCCGATTACTTTTGTATGAGCGTGTAGTATAGGTCACTTAACGTGATACGTTAATAGTAAGTACTCACAGCGATTAGTTGTTAACTTGGTTACTCAACTTTAATTTTAATTTTAATTTTAATTATTTGTAAAGTTTACATGTATATTTGCTCCTTGCCATGAATCTTCAGCTTCCAAAGGGTTTTACCCGTTTACAATAATAATAATAATAATAATAATAATAAATAGTCTGTCACCAGTTCTAGGTGAACAGCTGATGTCGTGAGGCACACAAAGACACAGATCCAGCCCTTTTGTGTCTTGGCACCTCTTCCTCTCCACGTCTTCAGTATGATTGGACCCGCATAATCGGTGCCAGTGTTGTTGAATGGTCGTGAGGGTGTAACTCTCGAAAGAGGTAGTTGCCCCATCAGTTGATGGGCACGGATGCCCCTTTATCGAGCACACACAACACACCGCAGGATGTAGGATTTCACTGGCGCTCGCCCTCCAATGATCCAGTAGTTTTGTCGAATCTGAGCGAGGGTGAGCTGGGTCCCTCCGTGGAGAGTTTGTCGATGCGCATGGTCTATAATCAATTTAGACAAATGTGAATGGCGAGATAAAATTGCAGGGTGCTTACTTTCGTAGCTCGTGCAAACTTTTGTTGAGTCTGCCTCCAACTCTAATGACTCCACTCTCATCGATGAATGCGGTGAGTCGATGGAAGACATGAGCAGCTGGCAATGTTGAGCCTGAGCTGAGCATCTTCATCTCGCTGGAGAAATAAAGCGCCTGCGTTGCCTTGATCCAGAAGATCCTGGCCCATTCTATGTCAATGGGCGATAAGGTGAAGAGCGGCAGCGTGACTGGAGCCTTCTTCAACCTTGAAACAAATCTGAAACAAACTGATGTGATGCGAATAAGTTTGTTAAGGGATGAATATTTATAGATGAGATCCCAGTGATATTCAATCTTTTGAATATTGAGCAGCTTTGAAATGCCTGGACGAGCCTCTAACGCGCTCAAGTCTTCGTCCAGCATTGGTTGTGATGGCCATGTTTCACTGGGCTGCGCAAGCCATGGTGGTCCCGTCCACCAAAGCTTGTGATGTTCAAGCTGCGATGTTGATAAGCCTCTTGATGCGCAATCAGCTGGATTTGAGGTCCCTGGAACGTGTCTCCATTGTGCGCTTTGGGTGATCTCTTGAATTTGAGACACACGATTCCTTACGTAGTCCTTCCAGCTTGATGCGTGTGTTTTGATCCAGGTTAGTGTCACTTGTGAATCGGTCCACAGATATGTTGTAGCAATGTTGAGCTGCAGCGTTGCTTGAACATATTTGGTGAGCTTCGCCAGCATCAATGCTGCAGTAAGCTCGAGTCTCGGGATTGTGAGCTTCTTTAGTGGTGCTACCTTAGTTTTGGAGCACACCAGTGTCGACACTTTGTGATTTGTGGACGGTGATGTTACGGTAATGTAAATTACCGCTGCCATGGCGAGTTGTGAGGCATCAGAAAAGCCGTGTAGTTCCACTGTAGAGTTGCTGTAGGTGTTGAACCACCTTGGACATGATAGCTTGCGCAAGCTTGTTAAATCTTCTCTGATGATGAGCCATTGTGACGTTACTTGGGAAGGCAGTGGATCATCCCAGTTGAGCTTGTGCAGCCACAACTCTTGCAACAGTGTTTTTGCCCGAATTATGACTGGCGCTAGAAAACCTAACGGACCAAATATTTGTGCTACTTCTGATAAGATGAGGCGTTTGGTGAGCCTTGAATTTGAACTTGGTTTTGAGGTGAAAGAAAATTCGTCGTTGATCACATTCCATTGTAGTCCGAGAATTTTGGTATTGCAGTCGTCTAGTGATATAATTGAGACTTGGGCTCGTTTAGTTGGAGAAATTGCATCAAGCAACGGAGGAAAGGTTGAATGCCATTTGGCTAGTGGAGCTATTGTAATGAGCATCTCACCTGTGTCTGCGCCTCCAATGATCTTATCAACGTATCTGGCATGCGTGATTGATGGCACCGCCAGAGGGAAGCGATGACCTTCGTCTTCCGTCATTTGAAGTAAAGCTCTGACCGCCAGAAATGGAGCAGTCTTGGTCCCGTACCTACGTTGTGAGCTTGTAGGGCACCTCCTTTGAATCGTCATCGATCCACAGTATTCGTTGAAGATCCTGATCATCCTCGTGGATCTTGACTTGACGATACATTTTTGTCACGTCTGTGGCAAAAATGTACTTGTGCTGGCGTATCCACAGCAACACGTCAGTGATGTTAAGGAGTAGATTTGCACCCGTATGCATCAAATCGTTGACAGAATACCCAGTTGAAGTAGGGCTCGATCCATTGAAGACGACTCTCAATTTTGTCGTCTGGCTGTCTGGCTTCAATACTCCATGATGTGGAAGATAAAACACAGAGTGAGTATTAGGTGAAAGTGCTGGTGCTCTTACCATATGACGGAGCTCCTCGTACTCTTGCATGATGCCTTGATAGAGGTTGCGATACTCGTTGTTCTTGTTGAGTCTAACGAGCGTACGCTTCAAGCAAGCGTGGGCTGCTTGATATAAATTACCCAACAGCTTCGGAGTCTCCTTCAGAGGGATGCGCACAGTGTATCGTCCTATGGAATCACGAGTTTGTGTCGCTCGAAAGTGATCCTCACATTCTTGTTCCTGAGGTGTGAGCTTCATGGGTGCATCTGTTGGGAGCTCCTCTTGAATCCAAAATCGTGTCAGCATGTCTTGTAAAGAATTGTCGGCATGCTGCAGGACTGCAGTGGTGTGCTGTGGCCTTACGCAGGTCCACTGTAACTGGTCCAAGAATGAGCCACCCAAAATGAACAGCTGTCCAATTGGCATTGAAGAATCACCCTTCATAAGGGTGGGCTTGATCACTTGTCTGGTTGAAAAATCCTCGCTCTGTTGAGCACGTTGTGTGATCGTTTGTTTGCGCATAAAGTTGAATGGACGACTGCACCTGCTTCTCAATGGGTTGAGCTTGTCGCTGTTGATTCCTCTTCAGCTCTTTTGTTGAGCCGCTGCTTCCAATCGTTTCAACGCCACAACCTTGGCAGCAATAAACGACTCCAGCTGCTTCAGCCGAGGATAGTCTTTCCAGGCGCCCACTGACGTTTCCCACGCCTCTCTGGTGGACTTGTCCATCCAGAGGTCGCTTTAACTAGCCCCTCAACTTCCATCCAGAGGTCGCTTTCACTAGCCCCTCAACTTCCCTCCTTAAAAGCGTGGGCCAGCTTATAGGCACCAGAAGCTACTACTAGTCCAGGAGAGGGAATCATCATCCAATTCTACTTCCATCTGGGGACGCCATAACCGGCTACCTGGCTACTATCCGAGGTCGCTTAAACTAGCCCCTCGGCTTCCATCCTAGAAAGCGTGGGCCAGCTGATAGGCAACTGGAAGCTACAACAAATCCGAGAGAAGGAACCCTCTCCAAGTATCAACTTAACATTCCAAATTGACCAAGCGTCATCATTGTATCAAACCGTTATATCGACTTAGCGTCGAGACTTTATGTTCAGTTTACGATTTAGTAACGTACCATTATACTATATCATTAATATCAATTTAACGCGTCAGTTATACTATATTTAATTACCGGTTTAGCGTAGAGACCGAAATCAAACGTTATTCTTTAATTCCGATCTAGCGTCGAAACCAAAGTCAAAGGAATATCCTTTATTAACGACTTATACGTCGTTACGTAAATATCATCAAAGTTCACACGACTCCGTGTCGTATTATATGTTCTATTTCGACCTAGTGTCAAAAGCCTTTATTCTTGAATAAACCAATTGTTAATTATTGTTAAAGAAGGACTCTCGTTTCGTGAAATTCATTTCTTAATCGCACGCCACCCGAACCAATCCCATAATTTCACAGGTAAACCGCTCTACTTGTGGAATCACCTGTAACTAACGGCACAGTCTCGTTTGAGAACGTTACTCAATGATAAATTCTACTTCGCCACAAACTATGACATCAACAACAACAGCGTCAGGAATACATTACGATTCCCCATGGCTCCTACGAACTAGACGCCATCGCCAAGTACCTGAAGCAGCGATTACTCGAACGATATCCTCAAAATCTCGACGACACTGACAACGGTGACAATGATGCGTATCCTATTGTAACGTACCGCTATTAACCGATATACATTTTTTTTCCTTTTCCTTTACTATTTTAGTTATTCTTGCCATTCTATGTACTATTAGTATTAAGGACATATGCTAGCAACACACGGTATGGCGGGAAACAGCGAACGAAGCGACGCGCAGCGCATGCGCATGACCGCCTATATAACCGCGAACTCAGTGCCGCGAACGACTCAAGCGCGCGTGCGTAGACCGCGCAATCAACCGGACGCCGAATAAACTGAGTGTAGTGCGCGAACCGGCGGGAACCGGATGTTAATTATAATTGGTGCGTGAGACCAGACGACTAGTGATTGGCAAGAGCAAGGTATCGCCAAACTGTATAAATATGGGCCTGCCAGCAGCAGAGAGCAGACTTGGTTCTGCCACCGAACCAAGAACTGAGGCCGCTTTAGTTAGCCCCTCGGTTTAAACGCAAGTTTATCTCAGACTCGTTCCTAACACCAAACCAAATTCCATTCCGAGGCCGCTTTAATTAGCCCCTCAAACCTTCCATTCCGAAGCCGCTTTAATTAGCCCCTCAAACCTTCCATTCCGAGGCCGCTTTAATTTGTGACCGTCTCCGGTTTGCGAGACGGTTTCCGGTGGGACGGAGAAGGAGTTAGATGCCGACTCAGTCGGTAAGGCCGGGTAAAGGCTTTACAAATGAGTAAAGCGTGGTAAACAGTAACAATGTTTATTAGGCTGTAAGATTGTTTTTACATTAGTTTCCGCGTAACGGTTGCGGGTGCGGAGACTCGACTCGGTAAAATTTGCGGCGGCGTAATTCTCGCGGCGGCGGCGCTGGCGGCGAGCTGGGGGATCAAGGATGCGGAGTTTGTGGAACGGTCTGCTCGGAAAGGCCTTAAGAGGCACGATCGTTCGAGAGTCGTACAGCGGAGTTCCCGTGTGCAATAGGGCTCTGGCCTATAGGGCGCGGAGACACCTTACAGGCAAGGTAGGGCGCAAGATTGCTCTCGGCCTATTTCGGAAAGAGGTTGGTTAACGGCACAGCGTGACGATGGTCGACGCGTGCACATCTCACGGAGTCAAAAATATGAGCATCTTGAACGTACGGTACGGCACCGTAGTCGGCTAATGCGTGCGGGACAAGTGCTATCAGTTTCGCTCGCCGCGGCCTTTATATCGTGAGGCCGTACATCTTCGCCCGCGAGACAGCTCGCGGCGCGAACTCAGCTTATCGGCTCGGCGCCGTACGCTTGCGCGACGCGTGACGTGCCTTCGTCACAAACCCCTCAAACTTCTAACCTAGAAAGCGTGGGCCAGCTGATAGGCACCAGAAGATACCGCCTAAATTCTACTTCCATCCGTGGATACCTTTATTGGTTACCTGGCTACCATCTGAGGCCGCTTTCATTAGCCCCTCAGCTTCCATCTTAGAAAGCGTGGGCCAGCTGATAGGCAATAGGAAGCCAAATCCGAGAGAAGAAACCCTCTCAACATCTCAATCAAACATTCAATACCGACCTAGCGTCATTCTTATATTACACACCGACTTAGCGTACGAGACCTTATGTTCAGCTTACGATTTACTATCGTACCTTTATATCTTTAATATTAATTAACGTTTTAAGCACTATTATACCGATTTAGCGTCGCGCTTCTATGTTCAAATAGAGATTAAGCCTAATTTTCGTTACATAACTATACGTTCTGTAATACCGACTTAGCGTCAAACTTAAACGATATATTTTATTACTGACCGATACGTCGTTATATAATTATCCACCGTTCTGTTTAACTATCGACTCCGTGTCATATTCTATCTATCATTTCGACCTAGCGTCAAAAACCTTTACCTGAATAAACGATTTTTGTTATTTACTGTTAAAAGAATGACTCTCGTTTCTTGAAATTCATTTCTTTATCGCACGCCACCCGCACCAATCCCACAATTCCACGAGTAAACCGCTCTATTCGTGGAATCACATGTAACTCACGGCACAGTCTCGTTTGAGAACGTTACACTATAGTGTTGCGTCCCAACAACAACACCATGAAAAGTGAGCTGTACTGCTCGTTTGTCGTAGACTTTACAAAGTCCAATAACATTGGATCGCTACTGGGATTCTCGACGAATCGGGTATTAGAGCCTGGACGGTGGCACGAATCGGACGATCCAATAAGTATCATCAACGTAAACATTATTCGCATAGAATGTAGCGTGACCGCTGGTGCGTGCAACAATGGGAAGCGCGTACATATGATACATGAATTTTCTCCGAGAGACCCACCAGGATATAAGATATCGGAAACGCCCGCACAGATCATTTACCTTCCGATCACCACACGGGTCATTACGGATCTAACGATACGCGTTGTGGATCAAGACGGACGGTTGCTCGATTTTCGAGGTGAAGAGATTACCATCAGACTGCACGTACGACGGCGTCGACGATAATACATGTGGTGTGAATGAATGAGATTCTTGTGTTGAACGACTCCAGAAACACGTTTCTTCCAAGTGAAATTGTGTGCTGTGACGTCCCACTATTTTTCGCGCGGTATTATTTCACCATCTCCTTGTAAATCAATTCACAACTCCATCAAAAACCTTCTCAAAAAACAAAATCTCGAGTCATACCCCTCTCCCTCACCCAACTGATCGTTTGGACGATATACCTTAGTGGTCCCCATCTCGAAACAGTCAATCAAGAAATCCCCTCCCCTTCTTCGGCCTACGAGGCACGATTTCCTCCCTCTCTTTCAATTTAAACGAATCCCTCGCCCCAAAACTTACTAATTCGAGACCACGTCTCACCCCCTCTCTACGACCTTTAATTTGACTCCACTCTCACCCCTTTACCCATCCAACTACTCCAAATCCGTCGGGTTGAGTATTCCCATATAAAAACCCCAGAAATGCTATTGCGACGCATATTTTGCGCCTTAGTCATCACCCAGTTATTTACTACGACGCATATTTGGCGTACGTGCCATGGCGAATTACCGCGCTTACCCTTCATACCTGACATTCCAATCTCTACTATAAATATAAGGTCCACAGAGGCCGGACCTCATTACCATTTTTGCAACAGTGTCTCTACGATCTACGAATTATTAATTACCATTTTTGCGAACAGTTCGTTATCATTGCTGTAAGAGTATCAGTAAAATCCTCGCGATTACGATCTTCACCAGTTTTGCAACGAATCTTCGAATTTCATTTATTATCATAAAATCAGTGCGAATCCTCCAAGAAGGATAACCATCCTGCTCTACTTATTGTAAGTCGTTATTATTATTATATTATAAACATTGTATGTCATATTCATTTATATTACTAATGCTTATTGCGAACCATTTACTTTATTTAATTATTCACTTATAACATTTAATGCTGCTAAAGCTTATTGGTTTATTTTCGTTTACTAGCTTGCTGCTAAAGCTTATTGGTTTATTTTCGTTTGTGACGAACGTCACTACGGCCGTTCCCCCCTCCCGAGCGACACCGCGGAAGCCGGACCGCGTCACGCGAGCGCACGCCCCACCACGCCCGACAAGCCGCGAATCGAACTCGCGCCGCGGCCGATAGGCAGCCGCGAGGACGATAACGTTCTCGCGGCTACTTTTCGCGCCGCGGAGCATAAGACTGGGGCCGCGAGCGCCAGACGACAGCTTGCTCCGTGGCTTCGCCTTACATGCGCAGCAGTGACGCGAGAAGCTCTTTTTGGTTTTCTATCCTCCTCCGAGGGAATTCTAGCGCGCCGAGTGCCTTACCGCCTGACCGCTAGTAGCCCGCTCCCTGGTCGTTACATCAGCCGAATTTCGATTCGCGCTGGACCATCCGGCCGCGGTGGTCAACCAGCGGTCATTGATAGCTGGCCCGCCGCACTAAGGCCTTCTATGTAGGCTGCGCAGGGCCGAGGTTCTCACTCGTCCGGCAGTCGACTCCAACCTGTCCCCTCGACGGCCGAACACCGCCGAGTACCGCCGACCAACGCCGAATAGGCGCTGATACCGCCGGGGTCACAGCGAGACCCACGCGACCGGCACGATACGGCGCCCGCCGAACCTAGCTCGTTAGATACCGCCTAGCGACTAGAAACCTAAGATTAGCCAGTAAGCCGCCTAGAAA
Organism: Andrena praecox; assembly: GCA_963932275.1. Classification (NCBI taxonomy): domain Eukaryota; kingdom Metazoa; phylum Arthropoda; class Insecta; order Hymenoptera; family Andrenidae; genus Andrena; species Andrena praecox. Next base: position 51,904,414 of record OZ010728.1, on the reverse strand, counting down.
TAAGATCTAGAATTTAAGTCGCGCCGCGCGATACCGCGCGTTTGGACAGACACGAGGTTTAAATAACAGTTCCAGCAAAGCAACACGAGCATATTCATTCGGCGAACCCTAGACATACTCGACTGAGTCGGCTAAGGACCGCTCCTCTGGTCTCCCGGTACCCCGCGAAAGCGGGTCACACGTTTCTTGCTTGCTACTAAAGCTTATTGGTTTATTTGTATCACTTACTTATTGTTAAAACCTATTGGTCTATTTTTGTATTGCATCCTCATTACTAATATTCATGCGTATCACTATTATCACATTTAAATCATATGTGCATAACGGTACACGACAAAACAAACGGTACCAAAAATAAACAAGCGTTCTTATTTACAAAACACGCTTCGAATTATTGCGTCGATCCTACAATAATAAAGATTCCAATACATAACAAGCCGGTGCAACAGCTTATCTCGTCTCGTGAACGCGAGAGCTCTTGTTATGTTTACAATACGTTTCTTTCACATGACTTTTCCTGATACCGCACGTCTAAACGTATTTCGTGAAATATTGCGAGCGGTTCTTTGAAATAATGCAACGGTAAATCAAAACAAAGCTATTAGTGTCCCAACGGGTGTCTCTCAGATACACACCACATTTGAAACCTTCCCCACTCGTTTTGTGACGCGAAATCAATTTTCGTGCCGAGACTCCTACCCTTCTCGTGACGCGAAATCAACTTTCGTGCCGAGACTCCTACTCTTCTCGTGACGCGAAATCAACTTTCGTGCCGAGACTCCTACCCTTCTCGTGACACGAAATCAACTTTCGTGCCGATACTCTTACCCTGCTTTGTGCTGCGAAATTTACTTTCGTGCCAAAATATCCTCTTAATCTACCTCAACAATGTCATTCCCCTAAGACCTTAACCCGGGATGTGACAGTGCAACAACAACGACAACGACAACGACAACGACAACGACAACGACAACGACAACGACAACGACAACGACAACGACAACGACAACGACAACGACGACGACGACGACGCTACCGAGCACGGCCGCGAGATGGCTGCGCGCCGAGCGGCGCTCTCGCTCGCGAAGTTTGCGCGCGACCGCCTATAAGCCGGCGCGACGGGCCCGTTAGGCAGAGTCTACCACGAGCGTCAGGCGAACGATAGCACTCTCCCAAAGAGCTCTTGTATAACCAAGCTGTATCTTTGTGTATTTTTGACTCCTCTTACCTCCACGGCTCCCAAAGGAACGCGAGTACGCCGACCTTTGGACGCAGGTCGATACCCACTGTCAATCTTAGGGACAAGCTTCGCTTGCCCCGGAGGACATCCCATAGCCTCCGTATCTTCCGTGGGTTTTACCCACTGGACGATCGGACTCAAAGTTTCCCGGTCAGGACCATTGGTGGAGACCACAGCCAAGGTACCAGAACGACCACTACCCCCACTCCTGGCCTTACCGCCGAATCGCCCGAGCCTGCGAAGGTTAACGTTTAAAGTAAGCCGCACAGCCTCTGTAAGCCAGCTGGACCTGGCCGGGATATTTGTACACGCGCTAGTTCTCGCAATAAAGCCCGTTCTACCCACGATACCAGAGTCACTCACTCAACGGCCCTGGACACCCGGTCTGAGCCGGCATAACCGCGGTTCCTCCACCGCACACCGAGTAACCTCCACGAGGAGAGGTTACATGCTTTACAAGGAAGACTGCATTCTCCCGTCTGTCTTGGAAGCGAGCGGACCTCTAAATCGTATCCATAATGGTTGTACCAACATTTGTTGACCTGCAAGGGTTCATCGTCGACGGAAGATTTGTCGTCAAGGAAGTGGCTGCCTTACGATTGAGAACAATTCTCTCGCACTATATTTTTGGGAGTTCGATGCCGCAATATCTTCTTACAAAATCCGACAAATCAAGCATCCGGTGGTTGGTTGCAAAACATCATGGACTACGATGGGATGATGGAGACGTTCCGTACAGTATGGCTAAACAGCTAATTTCGAAAGCTGTAGCTGATGCTGTCGACGAAGAAGATGATGCATCCCATATCGTATACTTTAAAGGGCTGCAGAATCGCGACTGGCTTGCGGATTTCCTCGATGAAAATACGAGAGCGAACGTGATCATTGAGACGCTGGACATTGACTACGGCGATATCAAATCTCTAAATAAGCTAAATGTAGTTAATACTCTGCGATGTGGTAAACACACAAAGCATTGTGCTTTGCAAAATGTATTTAAAATATTCAACTGGTGGACTAAACATCAGATGGAAATTCATAAATAAAATATAACTAATTTTTTAATGTATAAATGTTTTTTCTTCATCCTCCCCAAACCCAACCTCCTTAATATGATGTACGCTAGATTAAGACGATGGTTGTAATTATTTAGAAGTGGTTCATTACACGTTCGATACACGTTTAGAGTGGTATCATACACGTTTGATACATGTTCAGAGTTGTATCATACACGCGGTGTTCCCATCAGAGCGTCCCTGAGGATCGGGGACGCCTGCATCAGGGTCGGCCGATCGATGAAGTATCTCGGCTTGACCCTGGACACCTACTGGCGGTTTACGCGCCACTTCAAGGCCCTGGGCCCCCGTTTGGAGCGGCAGATATTCGCTTTCGGGCGAAACTTGCCGAATCTCGGGGGGCCCCACGAGGGCGTTCGGCGACTGTACGTGACGGTCGTTCGTTTCATGGCGCTGTACGGCGCCCCGATATGGGCCGGCGACCTCGAGGACTGTCGCGTCGGGCGGGAGCTCTTGGCTAGAGTTCACCGCCGCACGGTCCTCCGAGCCGTGCGGGCTTACCGCACGGTGTCGCACGCCGAACTGTCCGCGCTGGGCGGGATCCCCCCGTTTCACCTACTCGCGGAGATGGAGGTGGAAGTTTATTCCGCCGTCCGAGCTCTCCGCGAGGCGGGGGACCCACCGGCTGATGGGCACGTGGTAGCGCGGGGTCAGGCCCGGCAACGCATAGAGGCCAAGTGGATGGACTGGCTGTCCCTCCCGGAGCATCGGGAGGGTCGCGTTGTCGGGGCGCTGCTGCCCATTCTGGACGAATGGGTGGGGCGCAGGTACGGCAGGCTTACCTCCCGCCTGACGCAGATGATGACCGGAGTCGGATGCTTCGGGAACTACCTGTGTCGTATCGGGCGGGAGGCGACGTCGCGGTGTCACAGCTGCGACTCGGGCGACGAGGACTCGGTGAAGCACACCCTGGCCCGAGGTCGGGAGTGGCTCGACGATCGCCGGGTCCTCGAGGCGCAGCTGGGCCCCGATCTCTCGCTGCCGACGGTCGTGCGTCGGATGGCGAGGGACGGGAAGTGTTGGGCCGCAGTCTCCCTCTTCTCGGAGGTGGTGATGCTGGAGAAGGAGGAGGCGGAGCGGGACCGCGAGAGGGCGGGACACCCGTTCCGGCTTGCGGCCCCCAGGCGGCACGTTTTTAGGAAATTCTGGGACTACATGAAATAATAATACTGCCAATTCGACGTAACCACAAGTCCACTTCGGTTTGGCTACACAATTTATGGATCGCAAATGATGTTCGAATATATATGAAATATATCGATAATTTATGAATTATTATTTAAGGTACTTGAAGAGAAAGCCAAATGATTTTTTCATTAGAAAATGGAAAAGAGTAGGAATCATTAAATTACCTGTTATGGCACGTAATTTCAAAGGATCGAGCGGTGTTTTGGGGATACCGTTCTTAACTTTGGCGTTTGATCTCCCTTCCACACTGCTAGTTTTACGAGTCTCAGGCCCAGACAAGGCCAATGCCATATTTTTTACAAAAATCTTTTTTCACCTCCTTGCATTATATACGACTGCGTCAAAAGTGGGCTGTAAAATATACACCAAGAACGCCATTCTGACGCTTTCCATTTACCTTTATCTGCCAAAGATCTTGGCAATCTACGAAATTCACGTCGGCACTGTGTTGTCACGGAACTGATAAGTGTGTTCAGACGTTTAAGCGGAAGACGAGCCAAATACCGCGTGCCGCCTATATAACGAGAGGATATATACTATGTATCCGCGCCAAAATACCAATTATCCAAATTGAAATAATCGAAAAGTACAAGTACAGACATATTACATGTGATAATTGATGTTTCGATATAAAATTAACCACCAGTTAAGGTTTGGGCACACGTATCAATTCCCTGACGACACAGTGCCGGATGTGCCTCAGGTAAGATAACGACATACTCTACGCCTCTCTTCCTCTTACCACTGGCACGTCGGCACTGTGTTGTCACGGAACTGATAAGTTTGTTCAGACGTTTAAGCGGTAGACGAGCCAAATACCGCGTGCCGCCTATATAACGAGAGGATATATAGTGTGTATTCGCGTCAAAATACCAACTATCCAAATTGAAATAATCGAAAAGTACAAGTACTGACACATTACATGTGTTAATTGATGTTTCGTTATAAAATTAACCACCAGTTAAGGTTTGGGCACACGTATGAATTCCCTGACGACACTGTGCCGGATGTGCAAGAGGTAAGAAGAAGAGATTCTCTACGCCTATCTTCCTCTTACCACTGGCACGTCGGCACTGTGTTGTCACGAAATAGATAAGTGTGTTCAGACGTTTAAGCGGTAGACGAGCCAAATACCGCGTGCCGCCTATATAACGAGAGGATATATACTGTGTATTCGCATCAAAATACCAACTATCCAAATTGAAATAATCGAAAAGTACAAGTACTTATACATTACATGTGATAATTGATGTTTCCATATAAAATTAACCACCAGTTAAGGTTTGGGCACACGTATCAATTCCCTGACGACACAGTGCCGGATGTCGCAGAGGTAAGAAGAAGAGATCCTCTACGCCTCTCTTACTGTTACCACTGGCACGTCGGCACTGTGTTGTCACGATATTAAGTCGTGGTGATAATTGATGTTTCGGTATAAAATTACCACCAGTTAAGGTTTGGGCACACGTATCAATTCCCTGACGACACAGTGCCGGATTTGCCAGAGGTAAGAAGAAGAGATCCTCAACGCCTCTCGTCCTCTTACCACTGGCACGTCGGCACTGTGATGTCACGGTATTAAGTCGTGGTGATAATTGATGTTTCGGTATAAAATTAACCACCAGTTAAGGTTTGGGCACACGTATCAATTCCCTGACGACACAGTGCCGGATGTGCCAGAGGTAAGAAGAAGAGAACCTCTACGCCTCTCTTCCTCTTACCACTGGCACGTCGGCACTGTGTTGTCACGGTATTAAGTCGTGGTAATAATTGATGTTACGATATAAAATTAACCACCAGTTAAGGTTTGGGCAAACGTATCAATTCCCTGACGACACAGTGCCGGATGTGCCAGAGGTAAGAAGAAGAGATCCTCTACGCCTCTCTTCCTCTTACCACTGGCACGTCGGCACTGTGTTGTCACGGAACTGATAAGTTTGTTCAGACGTTTAACCGGTAGACGAGCCAAATACCGCGTGCCGCCTATATAACGAGCGGATATATACTGTGTATCCGCGTCAAAATACCAATTATCCAAATTGAAATAATCGAAAAGTACAAGTACAGACATATTACATGTGATAATTGATGTTTCGGTATAAAATTAACCACCAGTTAAGGTTTGGGCACACGTATCAATTCCCTGACGACACAGTGCCGGATGTGCCAGAGGTAAGAAGAAGACATCCTATAGGCCTCTCTTCCTCTTACCACTGGCACGTCGGCACTGCGTTGACACGGAACTGATAAGTGGGTTCAGACGTTTAAGCGGTAGACGAGCCAAATACCGAGTGCCGCCTATATTACGAGAGGATATATACTGTGTATTCGCGTCAAAATACCAATTATCCAAATTGAAATAATCGAAAAGTACAAGTACAGACATATTACATGTGATAATTGATGTTTCGTTATAAAATTAACCACCAGTTAAAGTTTGGGCACACGTATGAATTCCCTGACGACACAGTGCCGGATGTGCCACAGGTAAGAAGACGACATACTCTACGCCTCTCGTCCTCTTACCACTGGCACGTCGGCACTGTGTTGTCACGGAACTGATAAGTTTGTTCAGACGTTTAAGCGGTAGACGAGCCAAATGCCGCGTGCCGCCTATATAACGAGCGGATATATACTGTGTATCCGCGTCAAAATACCAATTATCCAAATTGAAATAATCGAAAAGTACAAGTACAGACATATTACATGTGATAATTGATGTTTCGATATAAAATTAACCACCAGTTAAGGTTTGGGCACACGTATCAATTCCCTGACGACACAGTGCCGGATGTGCCAGAGGTAAGAAGAAGACATCCTATAGGCCTCTCTTCCTCTTACCACTGGCACGTCGGCACTGCGTTGACACGGAACTGATAAGTGGGTTCAGACGTTTAAGCGGTAGACGAGCCAAATACCGAGTGCCGCCTATATTACGAGAGGATATATGCTGTGTATTCGCGTCAAAATACCAATTATCCAAATTGAAATAATCGAAAAGTACAAGTACAGACATATTACATGTGATAATTGATGTTTCGTTATAAAATTAACCACCAGTTAAAGTTTGGGCACACGTATGAATTCCCTGACGACACAGTGCCGGATGTGCCACAGGTAAGAAGACGACATACTCTACGCCTCTCGTCCTCTTACCACTGGCACGTCGGCACTGTGTTGTCACGGAACTGATAAGTTTGTTCAGACGTTTAAGCGGTAGACGAGCCAAATACCGCGTGCCGCCTATATAACGAGCGGATATATACTGTGTATCCGCGTCAAAATACCAATTATCCAAATTGAAATAATCGAAAAGTACAAGTACAGACATATTACATGTGATAATTGATGTTTCGTTATAAAATTAACCACCAGTTAAGGTTTGGGCAAACGTATCAATTCCCTGACGACACAGTGCCGGATGTGCCAGAGGTAAGAAGAAGAGATCCTCTACGCCTCTCTTACTGTTACCACTGGCACGTCGGCACTGTGTTGTCACGGTATTAAGTCGTGGTGATAATTGATGTTTCGATATAAAATTAACCACCAGTTAAGGTTTGGGCACACGTATCAATTCCCTGACGACACAGTGCCGGATTTGCCAGAGGTAAGAAGAAGAGATCCTCAACGCCTCTCGTCCTCTTACCACTGGCACGTCGGCACTGTGATGTCACGGTATTAAGTCGTGGTGATAATTGATGTTTCGGTATAAAATTAACCACCAGTTAAGGTTTGGGCACACGTATCAATTCCCTGACGACACAGTGCCGGATGTGCCAGAGGTAAGAAGAAGAGAACCTCTACGCCTCTCTTCCTCTTACCACTGGCACGTCGGCACTGTGTTGTCACGGTATTAAGTCGTGGTAATAATTGATGTTACGATATAAAATTAACCACCAGTTAAGGTTTGGGCAAACGTATCAATTCCCTGACGACACAGTGCCGGATGTGCCAGAGGTAAGAAGAAGAGATCCTCTACGCCTCTCTTCCTCTTACCACTGGCACGTCGGCACTGTGTTGTCACGGAACTGATAAGTTTGTTCAGACGTTTAACCGGTAGACGAGCCAAATACCGCGTGCCGCCTATATAACGAGCGGATATATACTGTGTATCCGCGTCAAAATACCAATTATCCAAATTGAAATAATCGAAAAGTACAAGTACAGACATATTACATGTGATAATTGATGTTTCGATATAAAATTAACCACCAGTTAAGGTTTGGGCACACGTATCAATTCCCTGACGACACAGTGCCGGATGTGCCAGAGGTAAGAAGAAGACATCCTATAGGCCTCTCTTCCTCTTACCACTGGCACGTCGGCACTGCGTTGACACGGAACTGATAAGTGGGTTCAGACGTTTAAGCGGTAGACGAGCCAAATACCGAGTGCCGCCTATATTACGAGAGGATATATACTGTGTATTCGCGTCAAAATACCAATTATCCAAATTGAAATAATCGAAAAGTACAAGTACAGACATATTACATGTGATAATTGATGTTTCGTTATAAAATTAACCACCAGTTAAAGTTTGGGCACACGTATGAATTCCCTGACGACACAGTGCCGGATGTGCCACAGGTAAGAAGACGACATACTCTACGCCTCTCGTCCTCTTACCACTGGCACGTCGGCACTGTGTTGTCACGGAACTGATAAGTTTGTTCAGACGTTTAAGCGGTAGACGAGCCAAATGCCGCGTGCCGCCTATATAACGAGCGGATATATACTGTGTATCCGCGTCAAAATACCAATTATCCAAATTGAAATAATCGAAAAGTACAAGTACAGACATATTACATGTGATAATTGATGTTTCGATATAAAATTAACCACCAGTTAAGGTTTGGGCACACGTATCAATTCCCTGACGACACAGTGCCGGATGTGCCAGAGGTAAGAAGAAGACATCCTATAGGCCTCTCTTCCTCTTACCACTGGCACGTCGGCACTGCGTTGACACGGAACTGATAAGTGGGTTCAGACGTTTAAGCGGTAGACGAGCCAAATACCGAGTGCCGCCTATATTACGAGAGGATATATGCTGTGTATTCGCGTCAAAATACCAATTATCCAAATTGAAATAATCGAAAAGTACAAGTACAGACATATTACATGTGATAATTGATGTTTCGTTATAAAATTAACCACCAGTTAAAGTTTGGGCACACGTATGAATTCCCTGACGACACAGTGCCGGATGTGCCACAGGTAAGAAGACGACATACTCTACGCCTCTCGTCCTCTTACCACTGGCACGTCGGCACTGTGTTGTCACGGAACTGATAAGTTTGTTCAGACGTTTAAGCGGTAGACGAGCCAAATACCGCGTGCCGCCTATATAACGAGAGGATATATAGTGTGTATTCGCGTCAAAATACCAACTATCCAAATTGAAATAATCGAAAAGTACAAGTACTGACACATTACATGTGTTAATTGATGTTTCGTTATAAAATTAACCACCAGTTAAGGTTTGGGCACACGTATGAATTCCCTGACGACACTGTGCCGGATGTGCAAGAGGTAAGAAGAAGAGATTCTCTACGCCTATCTTCCTCTTACCACTGGCACGTCGGCACTGTGTTGTCACGAAATAGATAAGTGTGTTCAGACGTTTAAGCGGTAGACGAGCCAAATACCGCGTGCCGCCTATATAACGAGAGGATATATACTGTGTATTCGCATCAAAATACCAACTATCCAAATTGAAATAATCGAAAAGTACAAGTACTTATACATTACATGTGATAATTGATGTTTCCATATAAAATTAACCACCAGTTAAGGTTTGGGCACACGTATCAATTCCCTGACGACACAGTGCCGGATGTCGCAGAGGTAAGAAGAAGAGATCCTCTACGCCTCTCTTACTGTTACCACTGGCACGTCGGCACTGTGTTGTCACGATATTAAGTCGTGGTGATAATTGATGTTTCGGTATAAAATTACCACCAGTTAAGGTTTGGGCACACGTATCAATTCCCTGACGACACAGTGCCGGATTTGCCAGAGGTAAGAAGAAGAGATCCTCAACGCCTCTCGTCCTCTTACCACTGGCACGTCGGCACTGTGATGTCACGGTATTAAGTCGTGGTGATAATTGATGTTTCGGTATAAAATTAACCACCAGTTAAGGTTTGGGCACACGTATCAATTCCCTGACGACACAGTGCCGGATGTGCCAGAGGTAAGAAGAAGAGAACCTCTACGCCTCTCTTCCTCTTACCACTGGCACGTCGGCACTGTGTTGTCACGGTATTAAGTCGTGGTAATAATTGATGTTACGATATAAAATTAACCACCAGTTAAGGTTTGGGCAAACGTATCAATTCCCTGACGACACAGTGCCGGATGTGCCAGAGGTAAGAAGAAGATATCCTCTACGCCTCTCTTCCTCTTACCACTGGCACGTCGGCACTGTGTTGTCACGGAACTGATAAGTTTGTTCAGACGTTTAACCGGTAGACGAGCCAAATACCGCGTGCCGCCTATATAACGAGCGGATATATACTGTGTATCCGCGTCAAAATACCAATTATCCAAATTGAAATAATCGAAAAGTACAAGTACAGACATATTACATGTGATAATTGATGTTTCGGTATAAAATTAACCACCAGTTAAGGTTTGGGCACACGTATCAATTCCCTGACGACACAGTGCCGGATGTGCCAGAGGTAAGAAGAAGACATCCTATAGGCCTCTCTTCCTCTTACCACTGGCACGTCGGCACTGCGTTGACACGGAACTGATAAGTGGGTTCAGACGTTTAAGCGGTAGACGAGCCAAATACCGAGTGCCGCCTATATTACGAGAGGATATATACTGTGTATTCGCGTCAAAATACCAATTATCCAAATTGAAATAATCGAAAAGTACAAGTACAGACATATTACATGTGATAATTGATGTTTCGTTATAAAATTAACCACCAGTTAAAGTTTGGGCACACGTATGAATTCCCTGACGACACAGTGCCGGATGTGCCACAGGTAAGAAGACGACATACTCTACGCCTCTCGTCCTCTTACCACTGGCACGTCGGCACTGTGTTGTCACGGAACTGATAAGTTTGTTCAGACGTTTAAGCGGTAGACGAGCCAAATGCCGCGTGCCGCCTATATAACGAGCGGATATATACTGTGTATCCGCGTCAAAATACCAATTATCCAAATTGAAATAATCGAAAAGTACAAGTACAGACATATTACATGTGATAATTGATGTTTCGATATAAAATTAACCACCAGTTAAGGTTTGGGCACACGTATCAATTCCCTGACGACACAGTGCCGGATGTGCCAGAGGTAAGAAGAAGACATCCTATAGGCCTCTCTTCCTCTTACCACTGGCACGTCGGCACTGCGTTGACACGGAACTGATAAGTGGGTTCAGACGTTTAAGCGGTAGACGAGCCAAATACCGAGTGCCGCCTATATTACGAGAGGATATATGCTGTGTATTCGCGTCAAAATACCAATTATCCAAATTGAAATAATCGAAAAGTACAAGTACAGACATATTACATGTGATAATTGATGTTTCGTTATAAAATTAACCACCAGTTAAAGTTTGGGCACACGTATGAATTCCCTGACGACACAGTGCCGGATGTGCCACAGGTAAGAAGACGACATACTCTACGCCTCTCGTCCTCTTACCACTGGCACGTCGGCACTGTGTTGTCACGGAACTGATAAGTTTGTTCAGACGTTTAAGCGGTAGACGAGCCAAATACCGCGTGCCGCCTATATAACGAGCGGATATATACTGTGTATCCGCGTCAAAATACCAATTATCCAAATTGAAATAATCGAAAAGTACAAGTACAGACATATTACATGTGATAATTGATGTTTCGATATAAAATTAACCACCAGTTAAGGTTTGGGCACACGTATCAATTCCCTGACGACACAGTGCCGGATGTGCCAGAGGTAAGAAGAAGACATCCTATAGGCCTCTCTTCCTCTTACCACTGGCACGTCGGCACTGCGTTGACACGGAACTGATAAGTGGGTTCAGACGTTTAAGCGGTAGACGAGCCAAATACCGAGTGCCGCCTATATTACGAGAGGATATATACTGTGTATTCGCGTCAAAATACCAATTATCCAAATTGAAATAATCGAAAAGTACAAGTACAGACATATTACATGTGATAATTGATGTTTCGTTATAAAATTAACCACCAGTTAAGGTTTGGGCAAACGTATCAATTCCCTGACGACACAGTGCCGGATGTGCCAGAGGTAAGAAGAAGAGATCCTCTACGCCTCTCTTACTGTTACCACTGGCACGTCGGCACTGTGTTGTCACGGTATTAAGTCGTGGTGATAATTGATGTTTCGATATAAAATTAACCACCAGTTAAGGTTTGGGCACACGTATCAATTCCCTGACGACACAGTGCCGGATTTGCCAGAGGTAAGAAGAAGAGATCCTCAACGCCTCTCGTCCTCTTACCACTGGCACGTCGGCACTGTGATGTCACGGTATTAAGTCGTGGTGATAATTGATGTTTCGGTATAAAATTAACCACCAGTTAAGGTTTGGGCACACGTATCAATTCCCTGACGACACAGTGCCGGATGTGCCAGAGGTAAGAAGAAGAGAACCTCTACGCCTCTCTTCCTCTTACCACTGGCACGTCGGCACTGTGTTGTCACGGTATTAAGTCGTGGTAATAATTGATGTTACGATATAAAATTAACCACCAGTTAAGGTTTGGGCAAACGTATCAATTCCCTGACGACACAGTGCCGGATGTGCCAGAGGTAAGAAGAAGAGATCCTCTACGCCTCTCTTCCTCTTACCACTGGCACGTCGGCACTGTGTTGTCACGGAACTGATAAGTTTGTTCAGACGTTTAACCGGTAGACGAGCCAAATACCGCGTGCCGCCTATATAACGAGCGGATATATACTGTGTATCCGCGTCAAAATACCAATTATCCAAATTGAAATAATCGAAAAGTACAAGTACAGACATATTACATGTGATAATTGATGTTTCGATATAAAATTAACCACCAGTTAAGGTTTGGGCACACGTATCAATTCCCTGACGACACAGTGCCGGATGTGCCAGAGGTAAGAAGAAGACATCCTATAGGCCTCTCTTCCTCTTACCACTGGCACGTCGGCACTGCGTTGACACGGAACTGATAAGTGGGTTCAGACGTTTAAGCGGTAGACGAGCCAAATACCGAGTGCCGCCTATATTACGAGAGGATATATACTGTGTATTCGCGTCAAAATACCAATTATCCAAATTGAAATAATCGAAAAGTACAAGTACAGACATATTACATGTGATAATTGATGTTTCGTTATAAAATTAACCACCAGTTAAAGTTTGGGCACACGTATGAATTCCCTGACGACACAGTGCCGGATGTGCCACAGGTAAGAAGACGACATACTCTACGCCTCTCGTCCTCTTACCACTGGCACGTCGGCACTGTGTTGTCACGGAACTGATAAGTTTGTTCAGACGTTTAAGCGGTAGACGAGCCAAATGCCGCGTGCCGCCTATATAACGAGCGGATATATACTGTGTATCCGCGTCAAAATACCAATTATCCAAATTGAAATAATCGAAAAGTACAAGTACAGACATATTACATGTGATAATTGATGTTTCGATATAAAATTAACCACCAGTTAAGGTTTGGGCACACGTATCAATTCCCTGACGACACAGTGCCGGATGTGCCAGAGGTAAGAAGAAGACATCCTATAGGCCTCTCTTCCTCTTACCACTGGCACGTCGGCACTGCGTTGACACGGAACTGATAAGTGGGTTCAGACGTTTAAGCGGTAGACGAGCCAAATACCGAGTGCCGCCTATATTACGAGAGGATATATGCTGTGTATTCGCGTCAAAATACCAATTATCCAAATTGAAATAATCGAAAAGTACAAGTACAGACATATTACATGTGATAATTGATGTTTCGTTATAAAATTAACCACCAGTTAAAGTTTGGGCACACGTATGAATTCCCTGACGACACAGTGCCGGATGTGCCACAGGTAAGAAGACGACATACTCTACGCCTCTCGTCCTCTTACCACTGGCACGTCGGCACTGTGTTGTCACGGAACTGATAAGTTTGTTCAGACGTTTAAGCGGTAGACGAGCCAAATACCGCGTGCCGCCTATATAACGAGCGGATATATACTGTGTATCCGCGTCAAAATACCAATTATCCAAATTGAAATAATCGAAAAGTACAAGTACAGACATATTACATGTGATAATTGATGTTTCGATATAAAATTAACCACCAGTTAAGGTTTGGGCACACGTATCAATTCCCTGACGACACAGTGCCGGATGTGCCAGAGGTAAGAAGAAGACATCCTATAGGCCTCTCTTCCTCTTACCACTGGCACGTCGGCACTGCGTTGACACGGAACTGATAAGTGGGTTCAGACGTTTAAGCGGTAGACGAGCCAAATACCGAGTGCCGCCTATATTACGAGAGGATATATACTGTGTATTCGCGTCAAAATACCAATTATCCAAATTGAAATAATCGAAAAGTACAAGTACAGACATATTACATGTGATAATTGATGTTTCGTTATAAAATTAACCACCAGTTAAGGTTTGGGCAAACGTATCAATTCCCTGACGACACAGTGCCGGATGTGCCAGAGGTAAGAAGAAGAGATCCTCTACGCCTCTCTTACTGTTACCACTGGCACGTCGGCACTGTGTTGTCACGGTATTAAGTCGTGGTGATAATTGATGTTTCGATATAAAATTAACCACCAGTTAAGGTTTGGGCACACGTATCAATTCCCTGATGACACAGTGCCGGATGTGTCAGCGGTAAGAAGAAGAGATCCTCTACGCCTCTCGTCCTCTTACCACTGGCACGTCGGCACTGTGATGTCACGGTATTAAGTCGTGGTGATAATTGATGTTTCGGTATAAAATTAACCACCAGTTAAGGTTTGGGCACACGTATCAATTCCCTGACGACACAGTGCCGGATGTGCCAGAGGTACGAAGCAGAGAACCTCTACGCCTCTCTTCCTCTTACCACTGGCACGTCGGCACTGTGTTGTCACGGTATTAAGTCGTGGTAATAATTGATGTTACGATATAAAATTAACCACCAGTTAAGGTTTGGGCAAACGTATCAATTCCCTGACGACACAGTGCCGGATGTGCCAGAGGTAAGAAGAAGAGATCCTCTACGCCTCTCTTACTGTTACCACTGGCACGTCGGCACTGTGTTGTCACGGTATTAAGTCGTGGTGATAATTGATGTTTCGGTATAAAATTACCACCAGTTAAGGTTTGGGCAAACGTATCAATTCCCTGACGACACAGTGCCGGATGTGCCAGAGGTAAGAAGAAGAGAACCTCTACGCCTCTCTTCCTCTTACCACTGGCACGTCGGCACTGTGTTGTCACGGAACTGATAAGTTTGTTCAGACGTTTAACCGGTAGACGAGCCAAATACCGCGTGCCGCCTATATAACGAGCGGATATATACTGTGTATCCGCGTCAAAATACCAATTATCCAAATTGAAATAATCGAAAAGTACAAGTACAGACATATTACATGTGATAATTGATGTTTCGATATAAAATTAACCACCAGTTAAGGTTTGGGCACACGTATCAATTCCCTGACGACACAGTGCCGGATGTGCCAGAGGTTAGAAGAAGACATCCTATAGGCCTCTCTTCCTCTTACCACTGGCACGTCGGCACTGCGTTGACACGGAACTGATAAGTGGGTTCAGACGTTTAAGCGGTAGACGAGCCAAATACCGAGTGCCGCCTATATTACGAGAGGATATATACTGTGTATTCGCGTCAAAATACCAATTATCCAAATTGAAATAATCGAAAAGTACAAGTACAGACATATTACATGTGATAATTGATGTTTCGTTATAAAATTAACCACCAGTTAAAGTTTGGGCACACGTATGAATTCCCTGACGACACAGTGCCGGATGTGCCACAGGTAAGAAGACGACATACTCTACGCCTCTCGTCCTCTTACCACTGGCACGTCGGCACTGTGTTGTCACGGAACTGATAAGTTTGTTCAGACGTTTAAGCGGTAGACGAGCCAAATACCGCGTGCCGCCTATATAACGAGCGGATATATACTGTGTATCCGCGTCAAAATACCAATTATCCAAATTGAAATAATCGAAAAGTACAAGTACAGACATATTACATGTGATAATTGATGTTTCGATATAAAATTAACCACCAGTTATGGTTTGGGCACACGTATCAATTCCCTGACGACACAGTGCCGGATGTGCCAGAGGTAAGAAGACGACATACTCTACGCCTCTCGTCCTCTTACCACTGGCACGTCGGCACTGTGTTGTCACGGAACTGATAAGTTTGTTCAGACGTTTAAGCGGTAGACGAGCCAAATAACGCGTGCCGCCTATATAACGAGAGGATATATAGTGTGTTTTTCGCGTCAAAATACCAACTATCCAAATTGAAATAATCGAAAAGTACAAGTGCAGACATATTACAAGTGATAATTGATGTTTCGATATAAAATTAACCACCAGTTAAGGGTTGGGCACACGTATCAATTCCCTGACGACACAGTGCCGGATGTGCCAGAGGTAAGAAGAAGAGATCCTCTACGCCTCTCTTACTGTTACCACTGGCACGTCGGCACTGTGTTGTCACGGTATTAAGTCGTGGTGATAATTGATGTTTCGGTATAAAATTACCACCAGTTAATGTTTGGGCAAACGTATCAATTCCCTGACGACACAGTGCCGGATGTGCCAGAGGTAAGAAGAAGAGAACCTCTACGCCTCTCTTCCTCTTACCACTGGCACGTCGGCACTGTGTTGTCACGGATCTGATAAGTTTGTTCAGACGATTAAGCGGTAGACGAGCCAAATACCGCGTGCCGCCGATATAACGAGCGGATATATACTGTGTATCCGCGCCAAAATACCAAGTATCCAAATTGAAATAATCGAAAAGTACAAGTACAGACATATTACATGTGATAATTGATGTTTCGATATAAAATTAACCACCAGTTAAGGTTTGGGCACACGTATCAATTCCCTGACGACACAGTGCCGGATGTGCCACAGGTAAGAAGACGACATACTCTACGCCTCTCTTCCTCTTACCACTGGCACGTCGGCACTGTGTTGTCACGGATCTGATAAGTTTGTTCAGACGATTAAGCGGTAGACGAGCCAAATACCGCGTGCCGCCTATATAACGAGCGGATATATACTGTGTATCCGCGTCAAAATACCAATTATCCAAATTGAAATAATCGAAAAGTACAAGTACAGACATATTACAAGTGATAATTGATGTTTCGATATAAAATTAACCACCAGTTAAGGTTTGGGCACACGTATCAATTCCCTGACGACACAGTGCCGGATGTGCCAGAGGTAAGAAGAAGAGAACCTCTACGCCTCTCTTCCTCTTACCACTGGCACGTCGGCACTGTGTTGTCACGGTATTAAGTCGTGGTAATAATTGATGTTACGATATAAAATTAACCACCAGTTAAGGTTTGGGCAAACGTATCAATTCCCTGACGACACAGTGCCGGATGTGCCAGAGGTAAGAAGAAGAGATCCTCTACGCCTCTCTTACTGTTACCACTGGCACGTCGGCACTGTGTTGTCACGGTATTAAGTCGTGGTGATAATTGATGTTTCGGTATAAAATTACCACCAGTTAAGGTTTGGGCAAACGTATAAATTCCCTGACGACACAGTGCCGGATGTGCCAGAGGTAAGAAGAAGAGAACCTCTACGCCTCTCTTCCTCTTACCACTGGCACGTCGGCACTGTGTTGTCACGGATCTGATAAGTTTGTTCAGACGATTAAGCGGTAGACGAGCCAAATACCGCGTGCCGCCTATATAACGAGCGGATATATACTGTGTATCCGCGCCAAAATACCAAGTATCCAAATTGAAATAATCGAAAAGTACAAGTACAGACATATTACATGTGATAATTGATGTTTCGATATAAAATTAACCACCAGTTAAGGTTTGGGCACACGTATCAATTCCCTGACGACACAGTGCCGGATGTGCCAGAGGTAAGAAGAAGACATCCTATAGGCCTCTCTTCCTCTTACCACTGGCACGTCGGCACTGCGTTGACACGGAACTGATAAGTGGGTTCAGACGTTTAAGCGGTAGACGAGCCAAATACCGAGTGCCGCCTATATTACGAGAGGATATATACTGTGTATTCGCGTCAAAATACCAATTATCCAAATTGAAATAAACGAAAAGTACAAGTACAGACATATTACATGTGATAATTGATGTTTCGTTATAAAATTAACCACCAGTTAAAGTTTGGGCACACGTATGAATTCCCTGACGACACAGTGCCGGATGTGCCACAGGTAAGAAGACGACATACTCTACGCCTCTCTTCCTCTTACCACTGGCACGTCGGCACCGTGTTGTCACGGAACTGATAAGTTTGTTCAGACGTTTAAGCGGTAGACGAGCCAAATACCGCGTGCCGCCTATATAACGTGCGGATATATACTGTGTATCCGCGTCAAAATACCAATTATCCAAATTGAAATAATCGAAAAGTACAAGTACAGACATATTACATGTGATAATTGATGTTTCGATATAAAATTAACCACCAGTTAAGGTTTGGGCACACGTATCAATTCCCTGACGACACAGTGCCGGATGTGCCAGAGGTAAGAAGAAGACATCCTATAGGCCTCTCTTCCTCTTACCACTGGCACGTCGGCACTGCGTTGACACGGAACTGATAAGTGGGTTCAGACGTTTAAGCGGTAGACGAGCCAAATACCGAGTGCCGCCTATATTACGAGAGGATATATACTGTGTATTCGCGTCAAAATACCAATTATCCAAATTGAAATAATCGAAAAGTACAAGTACAGACATATTACATGTGATAATTGATGTTTCGTTATAAAATTAACCACCAGTTAAAGTTTGGGCACACGTATGAATTCCCTGACGACACAGTGCCGGATGTGCCACAGGTAAGAAGACGACATACTCTACGCCTCTCGTCCTCTTACCACTGGCACGTCGGCACTGTGTTGTCACGGAACTGATAAGTTTGTTCAGACGTTTAAGCGGTAGACGAGCCAAATAACGCGTGCCGCCTATATAACGAGAGGATATATAGTGTGTATTCGCGTCAAAATACCAACTATCCAAATTGAAATAATCGAAAAGTACAAGTGCAGACATATTACAAGTGATAATTGATGTTTCGATATAAAATTAACCACCAGTTAAGGTTTGGGCACACGTATCAATTCCCTGACGACACAGTGCCGGATGTGCCAGAGGTAAGAAGAAGACATCCTATAGGCCTCTCTTCCTCTTACCACTGGCACGTCGGCACTGCGTTGACACGGAACTGATAAGTGGGTTCAGACGATTAAGCGGTAGACGAGCCAAATACCGCGTGCCGCCTATATAACGAGAGGATATATAGTGTGTATTCGCATCAAAATACCAACTATCCAAATTGAAATAATCGAAAAGTACAAGTACTGACACATTACATGTGATAATTGATGTTTCGATATAAAATTAACCACCAGTTAAGGTTTGGGCACACGTATCAATTCCCTGACGACACAGTGCCGGATGTGCCAGAGGTAAGAAGAAGAGATCGTCTACGCCTCTCTTCCTCTTACCACTGGCACGTCGGCACTGTGTTGTCACGGTATTAAGTCGTGGTAATAATTGATGTTAAGATATAAAATTAACCACCAGTTAAGGTTTGGGCAAACGTATCAACTCCCTGACGACACAGTGCCGGATGTGCCAGGGGTAAGAAGAAGAGATCCTCTACGCCTCTCTTCCTCTTACCACTGGCACGTCGGCACTGTGTTGTCACGGAACTGATAAGTTTGTTCAGACGTTTAAGCGGTAGACGAGCCAAATACCGCGTGCCGCCTATATAACGAGCGGATATATACTGTGTATCCGCGTCAAAATACCAATTATCCAAATTGAAATAATCGAAAAGTACAAGTACAGACATATTACATGTGATAATTGATGTTTCGATATAAAATTAACCACCAGTTAAGGTTTGGGCACACGTATCAATTCCCTGACGACACAGTGCCGGATGTGCCAGAGGTAAGAAGAAGACATACTCTACGCCTCTCGTCCTCTTACCACTGGCACGTCGGCACGGTGTTGTCACGGAACTGATAAGTTTGTTCAGACGTTTAAGCGGTAGACGAGCCAAACAACGCGTGCCGCCTATATAACGAGAGGATATATAGTGTGTATTCGCGTCAAAATACCAACTATCCAAATTGAAATAATCGAAAAGTACAAGTGCAGACATATTACAAGTGATAATTGATGTTTCGATATAAAATTAACCACCAGTTAAGGTTTGGGCACACGTATCAATTCCCTGACGACACAGTGCCGGATGTGCCAGAGGTAAGAAGAAGACATCCTATAGGCCTCTCTTCCTCTTACCACTGGCACGTCGGCACTGCGTTGACACGGAACTGATAAGTGGGTTCAGACGATTAAGCGGTAGACGAGCCAAATACCGCGTGCCGCCTATATAACGAGAGGATATATAGTGTGTATTCGCATCAAAATACCAACTATCCAAATTGAAATAATCGAAAAGTACAAGTACTGACACATTACATGTGATAATTGATGTTTCGATATAAAATTAACCACCAGTTAAGGTTTGGGCACACGTATCAATTCCCTGACGACACAGTGCCGGATGTGCCAGAGGTAAGAAGAAGAGATCGTCTACGCCTCTCTTCCTCTTACCACTGGCACGTCGGCACTGTGTTGTCACGGAACTGATAAGTTTGTTCAGACATTTAAGCGGTAGACGAGCCAAATAACGCGTGCCGCCTATATAACGAGAGGATATATAGTGTGTATTCGCGTCAAAATACCAACTATCCAAATTGAAATAATCGAAAAGTACAAGTACAGACATATTACATGTGATAATTGATGTTTCGATATAAAATTAACCACCAGTTAAGGTTTGGGCACACGTATCAATTCCCTGACGACACAGTGCCGGATGTGCCAGAGGTAAGAAGAAGACATCCTATAGGCCTCTCTTCCTCTTACCACTGGCACGTCGGCACTGCGTTGACACGGAACTGATAAGTGGGTTCAGACGTTTAAGCGGTAGACGAGCCAAATACCGAGTGCCGCCTATATTACGAGAGGATATATACTGTGTATTCGCGTCAAAATACCAATTATCCAAATTGAAATAATCGAAAAGTACAAGTACAGACATATTACATGTGATAATTGATGTTTCGTTATAAAATTAACCACCAGTTAAAGTTTGGGCACACGTATGAATTCCCTGACGACACAGTGCCGGATGTGCCACAGGTAAGAAGACGACATACTCTACGCCTCTCTTCCTCTTACCACTGGCACGTCGGCACCGTGTTGTCACGGAACTGATAAGTTTGTTCAGACGTTTAAGCGGTAGACGAGCCAAATACCGCGTGCCGCCTATATAACGTGCGGATATATACTGTGTATCCGCGTCAAAATACCAATTATCCAAATTGAAATAATCGAAAAGTACAAGTACAGACATATTACATGTGATAATTGATGTTTCGATATAAAATTAACCACCAGTTAAGGTTTGGGCACACGTATCAATTCCCTGACGACACAGTGCCGGATGTGCCAGAGGTAAGAAGAAGACATCCTATAGGCCTCTCTTCCTCTTACCACTGGCACGTCGGCACTGCGTTGGCACGGAACTGATAAGTGGGTTCAGACGTTTAAGCGGTAGACGAGCCAAATACCGAGTGCCGCCTATATTACGAGAGGATATATACTGTGTATTCGCGTCAAAATACCAATTATCCAAATTGAAATAATCGAAAAGTACAAGTACAGACATATTACATGTGATAATTGATGTTTCGTTATAAAATTAACCACCAGTTAAAGTTTGGGCACACGTATGAATTCCCTGACGACACAGTGCCGGATGTGCCACAGGTAAGAAGACGACATACTCTACGCCTCTCGTCCTCTTACCACTGGCACGTCGGCACTGTGTTGTCACGGAACTGATAAGTTTGTTCAGACGTTTAAGCGGTAGACGAGCCAAATAACGCGTGCCGCCTATATAACGAGAGGATATATAGTGTGTATTCGCGTCAAAATACCAACTATCCAAATTGAAATAATCGAAAAGTACAAGTGCAGACATATTACAAGTGATAATTGATGTTTCGATATAAAATTAACCACCAGTTAAGGTTTGGGCACACGTATCAATTCCCTGACGACACAGTGCCGGATGTGCCAGAGGTAAGAAGAAGACATCCTATAGGCCTCTCTTCCTCTTACCACTGGCACGTCGGCACTGCGTTGACACGGAACTGATAAGTGGGTTCAGACGATTAAGCGGTAGACGAGCCAAATACCGCGTGCCGCCTATATAACGAGAGGATATATAGTGTGTATTCGCATCAAAATACCAACTATCCAAATTGAAATAATCGAAAAGTACAAGTACTGACACATTACATGTGATAATTGATGTTTCGATATAAAATTAACCACCAGTTAAGGTTTGGGCACACGTATCAATTCCCTGACGACACAGTGCCGGATGTGCCAGAGGTAAGAAGAAGAGATCGTCTACGCCTCTCTTCCTCTTACCACTGGCACGTCGGCACTGTGTTGTCACGGTATTAAGTCGTGGTAATAATTGATGTTAAGATATAAAATTAACCACCAGTTAAGGTTTGGGCAAACGTATCAACTCCCTGACGACACAGTGCCGGATGTGCCAGGGGTAAGAAGAAGAGATCCTCTACGCCTCTCTTCCTCTTACCACTGGCACGTCGGCACTGTGTTGTCACGGAACTGATAAGTTTGTTCAGACGTTTAAGCGGTAGACGAGCCAAATACCGCGTGCCGCCTATATAACGAGCGGATATATACTGTGTATCCGCGTCAAAATACCAATTATCCAAATTGAAATAATCGAAAAGTACAAGTACAGACATATTACATGTGATAATTGATGTTTCGATATAAAATTAACCACCAGTTAAGGTTTGGGCACACGTATCAATTCCCTGACGACACAGTGCCGGATGTGCCAGAGGTAAGAAGAAGACATACTCTACGCCTCTCGTCCTCTTACCACTGGCACGTCGGCACGGTGTTGTCACGGAACTGATAAGTTTGTTCAGACGTTTAAGCGGTAGACGAGCCAAATAACGCGTGCCGCCTATATAACGAGAGGATATATAGTGTGTATTCGCGTCAAAATACCAACTATCCAAATTGAAATAATCGAAAAGTACAAGTGCAGACATATTACAAGTGATAATTGATGTTTCGATATAAAATTAACCACCAGTTAAGGTTTGGGCACACGTATCAATTCCCTGACGACACAGTGCCGGATGTGCCAGAGGTAAGAAGAAGACATCCTATAGGCCTCTCTTCCTCTTACCACTGGCACGTCGGCACTGCGTTGACACGGAACTGATAAGTGGGTTCAGACGATTAAGCGGTAGACGAGCCAAATACCGCGTGCCGCCTATATAACGAGAGGATATATAGTGTGTATTCGCATCAAAATACCAACTATCCAAATTGAAATAATCGAAAAGTACAAGTACTGACACATTACATGTGATAATTGATGTTTCGATATAAAATTAACCACCAGTTAAGGTTTGGGCACACGTATCAATTCCCTGACGACACAGTGCCGGATGTGCCAGAGGTAAGAAGAAGAGATCGTCTACGCCTCTCTTCCTCTTACCACTGGCACGTCGGCACTGTGTTGTCACGGAACTGATAAGTTTGTTCAGACGTTTAAGCGGTAGACGAGCCAAATAACGCGTGCCGCCTATATAACGAGAGGATATATAGTGTGTATTCGCGTCAAAATACCAACTATCCAAATTGAAATAATCGAAAAGTACAAGTACAGACATATTACATGTGATAATTGATGTTTCGATATAAAATTAACCACCAGTTAAGGTTTGGGCACACGTATCAATTCCCTGACGACACAGTGCCGGATGTGCCAGAGGTAAGAAGAAGACATCCTATAGGCCTCTCTTCCTCTTACCACTGGCACGTCGGCACTGCGTTGACACGGAACTGATAAGTGGGTTCAGACGTTTAAGCGGTAGACGAGCCAAATACCGAGTGCCGCCTATATTACGAGAGGATATATACTGTGTATTCGCGTCAAAATACCAATTATCCAAATTGAAATAATCGAAAAGTACAAGTACAGACATATTACATGTGATAATTGATGTTTCGATATAAAATTAACCACCAGTTAAGGTTTGGGCACACGTATCAATTCCCTGACGACACAGTGCCGGATGTGCCAGAGGTAAGAAGAAGACATCCTATAGGCCTCTCTTCCTCTTACCACTGGCACGTCGGCACTGCGTTGACACGGAACTGATAAGTGGGTTCAGACGTTTAAGCGGTAGACGAGCCAAATACCGAGTGCCGCCTATATTACGAGAGGATATATACTGTGTATTCGCGTCAAAATACCAATTATCCAAATTGAAATAATCGAAAAGTACAAGTACAGACATATTACATGTGATAATTGATGTTTCGTTATAAAATTAACCACCAGTTAAAGTTTGGGCACACGTATGAATTCCCTGACGACACAGTGCCGGATGTGCCACAGGTAAGAAGACGACATACTCTACGCCTCTCGTCCTCTTACCACTGGCACGTCGGCACTGTGTTGTCACGGAACTGATAAGTTTGTTCAGACGTTTAAGCGGTAGACGAGCCAAATACCGCGTGCCGCCTATATAACGAGCGGATATATACTGTGTATCCGCGTCAAAATACCAATTATCCAAATTGAAATAATCGAAAAGTACAAGTACAGACATATTACATGTGATAATTGATGTTTCGATATAAAATTAACCACCAGTTAAGGTTTGGGCACACGTATCAATTCCCTGACGACACAGTGCCGGATGTGCCAGAGGTAAGAAGAAGACATCCTATAGGCCTCTCTTCCTCTTACCACTGGCACGTCGGCACTGCGTTGACACGGAACTGATAAGTGGGTTCAGACGTTTAAGCGGTAGACGAGCCAAATACCGAGTGCCGCCTATATTACGAGAGGATATATACTGTGTATTCGCGTCAAAATACCAATTATCCAAATTGAAATAATCGAAAAGTACAAGTACAGACATATTACATGTGATAATTGATGTTTCGTTATAAAATTAACCACCAGTTAAAGTTTGGGCACACGTATGAATTCCCTGACGACACAGTGCCGGATGTGCCACAGGTAAGAAGACGACATACTCTACGCCTCTCGTCCTCTTACCACTGGCACGTCGGCACTGTGTTGTCACGGAACTGATAAGTTTGTTCAGACGTTTAAGCGGTAGACGAGCCAAATACCGCGTGCCGCCTATATAACGAGCGGATATATACTGTGTATCCGCGTCAAAATACCAATTATCCAAATTGAAATAATCGAAAAGTACAAGTACAGACATATTACATGTGATAATTGATGTTTCGATATAAAATTAACCACCAGTTAAGGTTTGGGCACACGTATCAATTCCCTGACGACACAGTGCCGGATGTGCCAGAGGTAAGAAGAAGACATCCTATAGGCCTCTCTTCCTCTTACCACTGGCACGTCGGCACTGCGTTGACACGGAACTGATAAGTGGGTTCAGACGTTTAAGCGGTAGACGAGCCAAATACCGAGTGCCGCCTATATTACGAGAGGATATATACTGTGTATTCGCGTCAAAATACCAATTATCCAAATTGAAATAATCGAAAAGTACAAGTACAGACATATTACATGTGATAATTGATGTTTCGTTATAAAATTAACCACCAGTTAAGGTTTGGGCAAACGTATCAATTCCCTGACGACACAGTGCCGGATGTGCCAGGGGTAAGAAGAAGAGATCCTCTACGCCTCTCTTACTGTTACCACTGGCACGTCGGCACTGTGTTGTCACGGTATTAAGTCGTGGTGATAATTGATGTTTCGATATAAAATTAACCACCAGTTAAGGTTTGGGCACACGTATCAATTCCCTGATGACACAGTGCCGGATGTGTCAGAGGTAAGAAGAAGAGATCCTCTACGCCTCTCGTCCTCTTATCACTGGCACGTCGGCACTGTGATGTCACGGTATTAAGTCGTGGTGATAATTGATGTTTCGGTATAAAATTACCACCAGTTAAGGTTTGGGCAAACGTATCAATTCCCTGACGACACAGTGCCGGATGTGCCAGAGGTAAGAAGAAGAGAACCTCTACGCCTCTCTTCCTCTTACCACTGGCACGTCGGCACTGTGTTGTCACGGAACTGATAAGTTTGTTCAGACGTTTAACCGGTAGACGAGCCAAATACCGCGTGCCGCCTATATAACGAGCGGATATATACTGTGTATCCGCGTCAAAATACCAATTATCCAAATTCAAATAATCGAAAAGTACAAGTACAGACATATTACATGTGATAATTGATGTTTCGATATAAAATTAACCACCAGTTAAGGTTTGGGCACACGTATCAATTCCCTGACGACACAGTGCCGGATGTGCCACAGGTAAGAAGAAGACATCCTATAGGCCTCTCTTCCTCTTACCACTGGCACGTCGGCACTGCGTTGACACGGAACTGATAAGTGGGTTCAGACGTTTAAGCGGTAGACGAGCCAAATACCGAGTGCCGCCTATATTACGAGAGGATATATACTGTGTATTCGCGTCAAAATACCAATTATCCAAATTGAAATAATCGAAAAGTACAAGTACAGACATATTACATGTGATAATTGATGTTTCGTTATAAAATTAACCACCAGTTAAAGTTTGGGCACACGTATGAATTCCCTGACGACACAGTGCCGGATGTGCCACAGGTAAGAAGACGACATACTCTACGCCTCTCGTCCTCTTACCACTGGCACGTCGGCACTGTGTTGTCACGGAACTGATAAGTTTGTTCAGACGTTTAAGCGGTAGACGAGCCAAATACCGCGTGCCGCCTATATAACGAGCGGATATATACTGTGTATCCGCGTCAAAATACCAATTATCCAAATTGAAATAATCGAAAAGTACAAGTACAGACATATTACATGTGATAATTGATGTTTCGATATAAAATTAACCACCAGTTATGGTTTGGGCACACGTATCAATTCCCTGACGACACAGTGCCGGATGTGCCAGAGGTAAGAAGAAGACATCCTATAGGCCTCTCTTCCTCTTACCACTGGCACGTCGGCACTGCGTTGACACGGAACTGATACGTGGGTTCAGACGTTTAAGCGGTAGACGAGCCAAATACCGAGTGCCGCCTATATTACGAGAGGATATATACTGTGTATTCGCGTCAAAATACCAATTATCCAAATTGAAATAAACGAAAAGTACAAGTACAGACATATTACATGTGATAATTGATGTTTCGTTATAAAATTAACCACCAGTTAAGGTTTGGGCAAACGTATCAATTCCCTGACGACACAGTGCCGGATGTGCCAGAGGTAAGAAGAAGAGATCCTCTACGCCTCTCTTACTGTTACCACTGGCACGTCGGCACTGTGTTGTCACGGTATTAAGTCGTGGTGATAATTGATGTTTCGATATAAAATTAACCACCAGTTAAGGTTTGGGCACACGTATCAATTCCCTGATGACACAGTGCCGGATGTGTCAGAGGTAAGAAGAAGAGATCCTCTACGCCTCTCGTCCTCTTACCACTGGCACGTCGGCACTGTGATGTCACGGTATTAAGTCGTGGTGATAATTGATGTTTCGGTATAAAATTAACCACCAGTTAAGGTTTGGGCACACGTATCAATTCCCTGACGACACAGTGCCGGATGTGCCAGAGGTACGAAGCAGAGAACCTCTACGCCTCTCTTCCTCTTACCACTGGCACGTCGGCACTGTGTTGTCACGGTATTAAGTCGTGGTAATAATTGATGTTACGATATAAAATTAACCACCAGTTAAGGTTTGGGCAAACGTATCAATTCCCTGACGACACAGTGCCGGATGTGCCAGAGGTAAGAAGAAGAGATCCTCTACGCCTCTCTTACTGTTACCACTGGCACGTCGGCACTGTGTTGTCACGGTATTAAGTCGTGGTGATAATTGATGTTTCGGTATAAAATTACCACCAGTTAAGGTTTGGGCAAACGTATCAATTCCCTGACGACACAGTGCCGGATGTGCCAGAGGTAAGAAGAAGAGAACCTCTACGCCTCTCTTCCTCTTACCACTGGCACGTCGGCACTGTGTTGTCACGGAACTGATAAGTTTGTTCAGACGTTTAACCGGTAGACGAGCCAAATACCGCGTGCCGCCTATATAACGAGCGGATATATACTGTGTATC
This sequence comes from Andrena praecox, assembly GCA_963932275.1. Classification (NCBI taxonomy): domain Eukaryota; kingdom Metazoa; phylum Arthropoda; class Insecta; order Hymenoptera; family Andrenidae; genus Andrena; species Andrena praecox. The sequence goes on along the minus strand of OZ010728.1, from coordinate 51,876,431 downwards.
CGCGTCAAAATACCAATTATCCAAATTGAAATAATCGAAAAGTACAAGTACAGACATATTACATGTGATAATTGATGTTTCGATATAAAATTAACCACCAGTTAAGGTTTGGGCACACGTATCAATTCCCTGACGACACAGTGCCGGATGTGCCAGAGGTAAGAAGAAGACATCCTATAGGCCTCTCTTCCTCTTACCACTGGCACGTCGGCACTGCGTTGACACGGAACTGATAAGTGGGTTCAGACGTTTAAGCGGTAGACGAGCCAAATACCGAGTGCCGCCTATATTACGAGAGGATATATACTGTGTATTCGCGTCAAAATACCAATTATCCAAATTGAAATAATCGAAAAGTACAAGTACAGACATATTACATGTGATAATTGATGTTTCGTTATAAAATTAACCACCAGTTAAAGTTTGGGCACACGTATGAATTCCCTGACGACACAGTGCCGGATGTGCCACAGGTAAGAAGACGACATACTCTACGCCTCTCGTCCTCTTACCACTGGCACGTCGGCACTGTGTTGTCACGGAACTGATAAGTTTGTTCAGACGTTTAAGCGGTAGACGAGCCAAATACCGCGTGCCGCCTATATAACGAGCGGATATATACTGTGTATCCGCGTCAAAATACCAATTATCCAAATTGAAATAATCGAAAAGTACAAGTACAGACATATTACATGTGATAATTGATGTTTCGATATAAAATTAACCACCAGTTATGGTTTGGGCACACGTATCAATTCCCTGACGACACAGTGCCGGATGTGCCAGAGGTAAGAAGAAGACATCCTATAGGCCTCTCTTCCTCTTACCACTGGCACGTCGGCACTGCGTTGACACGGAACTGATAAGTGGGTTCAGACGTTTAAGCGGTAGACGAGCCAAATACCGAGTGCCGCCTATATTACGAGAGGATATATACTGTGTATTCGCGTCAAAATACCAATTATCCAAATTGAAATAAACGAAAAGTACAAGTACAGACATATTACATGTGATAATTGATGTTTCGTTATAAAATTAACCACCAGTTAAAGTTTGGGCACACGTATGAATTCCCTGACGACACAGTGCCGGATGTGCCAGAGGTAAGAAGACGACATACTCTACGCCTCTCGTCCTCTTACCACTGGCACGTCGGCACTGTGTTGTCACGGAACTGATAAGTTTGTTCAGACGTTTAAGCGGTAGACGAGCCAAATAACGCGTGCCGCCTATATAACGAGAGGATATATAGTGTGTTTTTCGCGTCAAAATACCAACTATCCAAATTGAAATAATCGAAAAGTACAAGTGCAGACATATTACAAGTGATAATTGATGTTTCGATATAAAATTAACCACCAGTTAAGGTTTGGGCACACGTATCAATTCCCTGACGACACAGTGCCGGATGTGCCAGAGGTAAGAAGAAGAGATCCTCTACGCCTCTCTTACTGTTACCACTGGCACGTCGGCACTGTGTTGTCACGGTATTAAGTCGTGGTGATAATTGATGTTTCGGTATAAAATTACCACCAGTTAAGGTTTGGGCAAACGTATCAATTCCCTGACGACACAGTGCCGGATGTGCCAGAGGTAAGAAGAAGAGAACCTCTACGCCTCTCTTCCTCTTACCACTGGCACGTCGGCACTGTGTTGTCACGGATCTGATAAGTTTGTTCAGACGATTAAGCGGTAGACGAGCCAAATACCGCGTGCCGCCTATATAACGAGCGGATATATACTGTGTATCCGCGCCAAAATACCAAGTATCCAAATTGAAATAATCGAAAAGTACAAGTACAGACATATTACATGTGATAATTGATGTTTCGATATAAAATTAACCACCAGTTAAGGTTTGGGCACACGTATCAATTCCCTGACGACACAGTGCCGGATGTGCCACAGGTAAGAAGACGACATACTCTACGCCTCTCTTCCTCTTACCACTGGCACGTCGGCACTGTGTTGTCACGGATCTGATAAGTTTGTTCAGACGATTAAGCGGTAGACGAGCCAAATACCGCGTGCCGCCTATATAACGAGCGGATATATACTGTGTATCCGCGTCAAAATACCAATTATCCAAATTGAAATAATCGAAAAGTACAAGTACAGACATATTACAAGTGATAATTGATGTTTCGATATAAAATTAACCACCAGTTAAGGTTTGGGCACACGTATCAATTCCCTGACGACACAGTGCCGGATGTGCCAGAGGTAAGAAGAAGAGAACCTCTACGCCTCTCTTCCTCTTACCACTGGCACGTCGGCACTGTGTTGTCACGGTATTAAGTCGTGGTAATAATTGATGTTACGATATAAAATTAACCACCAGTTAAGGTTTGGGCAAACGTATCAATTCCCTGACGACACAGTGCCGGATGTGCCAGAGGTAAGAAGAAGAGATCCTCTACGCCTCTCTTACTGTTACCACTGGCACGTCGGCACTGTGTTGTCACGGTATTAAGTCGTGGTGATAATTGATGTTTCGGTATAAAATTACCACCAGTTAAGGTTTGGGCAAACGTATCAATTCCCTGACGACACAGTGCCGGATGTGCCAGAGGTAAGAAGAAGAGAACCTCTACGCCTCTCTTCCTCTTACCACTGGCACGTCGGCACTGTGTTGTCACGGATCTGATAAGTTTGTTCAGACGATTAAGCGGTAGACGAGCCAAATACCGCGTGCCGCCTATATAACGAGCGGATATATACTGTGTATCCGCGCCAAAATACCAAGTATCCAAATTGAAATAATCGAAAAGTACAAGTACAGACATATTACATGTGATAATTGATGTTTCGATATAAAATTAACCACCAGTTAAGGTTTGGGCACACGTATCAATTCCCTGACGACACAGTGCCGGATGTGCCAGAGGTAAGAAGAAGACATCCTATAGGCCTCTCTTCCTCTTACCACTGGCACGTCGGCACTGCGTTGACACGGAACTGATAAGTGGGTTCAGACGTTTAAGCGGTAGACGAGCCAAATACCGAGTGCCGCCTATATTACGAGAGGATATATACTGTGTATTCGCGTCAAAATACCAATAATCCAAATTGAAATAAACGAAAAGTACAAGTACAGACATATTACATGTGATAATTGATGTTTCGTTATAAAATTAACCACCAGTTAAAGTTTGGGCACACGTATGAATTCCCTGACGACACAGTGCCGGATGTGCCACAGGTAAGAAGACGACATACTCTACGCCTCTCTTCCTCTTACCACTGGCACGTCGGCACCGTGTTGTCACGGAACTGATAAGTTTGTTCAGACGTTTAAGCGGTAGACGAGCCAAATACCGCGTGCCGCCTATATAACGAGCGGATATATACTGTGTATCCGCGTCAAAATACCAATTATCCAAATTGAAATAATCGAAAAGTACAAGTACAGACATATTACATGTGATAATTGATGTTTCGATATAAAATTAACCACCAGTTAAGGTTTGGGCACACGTATCAATTCCCTGACGACACAGTGCCGGATGTGCCAGAGGTAAGAAGAAGACATCCTATAGGCCTCTCTTCCTCTTACCACTGGCACGTCGGCACTGCGTTGACACGGAACTGATAAGTGGGTTCAGACGTTTAAGCGGTAGACGAGCCAAATACCGAGTGCCGCCTATATTACGAGAGGATATATACTGTGTATTCGCGTCAAAATACCAATTATCCAAATTGAAATAATCGAAAAGTACAAGTACAGACATATTACATGTGATAATTGATGTTTCGTTATAAAATTAACCACCAGTTAAAGTTTGGGCACACGTATGAATTCCCTGACGACACAGTGCCGGATGTGCCACAGGTAAGAAGACGACATACTCTACGCCTCTCGTCCTCTTACCACTGGCACGTCGGCACTGTGTTGTCACGGAACTGATAAGTTTGTTCAGACGTTTAAGCGGTAGACGAGCCAAATACCGCGTGCCGCCTATATAACGAGCGGATATATACTGTGTATCCGCGTCAAAATACCAATTATCCAAATTGAAATAATCGAAAAGTACAAGTACAGACATATTACATGTGATAATTGATGTTTCGATATAAAATTAACCACCAGTTATGGTTTGGGCACACGTATCAATTCCCTGACGACACAGTGCCGGATGTGCCAGAGGTAAGAAGAAGACATCCTATAGGCCTCTCTTCCTCTTACCACTGGCACGTCGGCACTGCGTTGACACGGAACTGATAAGTGGGTTCAGACGTTTAAGCGGTAGACGAGCCAAATACCGAGTGCCGCCTATATTACGAGAGGATATATACTGTGTATTCGCGTCAAAATACCAATTATCCAAATTGAAATAAACGAAAAGTACAAGTACAGACATATTACATGTGATAATTGATGTTTCGTTATAAAATTAACCACCAGTTAAAGTTTGGGCACACGTATGAATTCCCTGACGACACAGTGCCGGATGTGCCAGAGGTAAGAAGACGACATACTCTACGCCTCTCGTCCTCTTACCACTGGCACGTCGGCACTGTGTTGTCACGGAACTGATAAGTTTGTTCAGACGTTTAAGCGGTAGACGAGCCAAATACCGCGTGCCGCCTATATAACGAGAGGATATATAGTGTGTTTTTCGCGTCAAAATACCAACTATCCAAATTGAAATAATCGAAAAGTACAAGTGCAGACATATTACAAGTGATAATTGATGTTTCGATATAAAATTAACCACCAGTTAAGGTTTGGGCACACGTATCAATTCCCTGACGACACAGTGCCGGATGTGCCAGAGGTAAGAAGAAGAGATCCTCTACGCCTCTCTTCCTCTTACCACTGGCACGTCGGCACTGTGTTGTCACGGATCTGATAAGTTTGTTCAGACGATTAAGCGGTAGACGAGCCAAATACCGCGTGCCGCCTATATAACGAGCGGATATATACTGTGTATCCGCGCCAAAATACCAAGTATCCAAATTGAAATAATCGAAAAGTACAAGTACAGACATATTACATGTGATAATTGATGTTTCGATATAAAATTAACCACCAGTTAAGGTTTGGGCACACGTATCAATTCCCTGACGACACAGTGCCGGATGTGCCACAGGTAAGAAGACGACATACTCTACGCCTCTCTTCCTCTTACCACTGGCACGTCGGCACTGTGTTGTCACGGATCTGATAAGTTTGTTCAGACGATTAAGCGGTAGACGAGCCAAATACCGCGTGCCGCCTATATAACGAGCGGATATATACTGTGTATCCGCGCCAAAATACCAAGTATCCAAATTGAAATAATCGAAAAGTACAAGTACAGACATATTACATGTGATAATTGATGTTTCGATATAAAATTAACCACCAGTTAAGGTTTGGGCACACGTATCAATTCCCTGACGACACAGTGCCGGATGTGCCAGAGGTAAGAAGAAGACATCCTATAGGCCTCTCTTCCTCTTACCACTGGCACGTCGGCACTGCGTTGACACGGAACTGATAAGTGGGTTCAGACGTTTAAGCGGTAGACGAGCCAAATACCGAGTGCCGCCTATATTACGAGAGGATATATACTGTGTATTCGCGTCAAAATACCAATTATCCAAATTGAAATAAACGAAAAGTACAAGTACAGACATATTACATGTGATAATTGATGTTTCGTTATAAAATTAACCACCAGTTAAAGTTTGGGCACACGTATGAATTCCCTGACGACACAGTGCCGGATGTGCCACAGGTAAGAAGACGACATACTCTACGCCTCTCTTCCTCTTACCACTGGCACGTCGGCACCGTGTTGTCACGGAACTGATAAGTTTGTTCAGACGTTTAAGCGGTAGACGAGCCAAATACCGCGTGCCGCCTATATAACGAGCGGATATATACTGTGTATCCGCGTCAAAATACCAATTATCCAAATTGAAATAATCGAAAAGTACAAGTACAGACATATTACATGTGATAATTGATGTTTCGATATAAAATTAACCACCAGTTAAGGTTTGGGCACACGTATCAATTCCCTGACGACACAGTGCCGGATGTGCCAGAGGTAAGAAGAAGACATCCTATAGGCCTCTCTTCCTCTTACCACTGGCACGTCGGCACTGCGTTGACACGGAACTGATAAGTGGGTTCAGACGTTTAAGCGGTAGACGAGCCAAATACCGAGTGCCGCCTATATTACGAGAGGATATATACTGTGTATTCGCGTCAAAATACCAATTATCCAAATTGAAATAATCGAAAAGTACAAGTACAGACATATTACATGTGATAATTGATGTTTCGTTATAAAATTAACCACCAGTTAAAGTTTGGGCACACGTATGAATTCCCTGACGACACAGTGCCGGATGTGCCACAGGTAAGAAGACGACATACTCTACGCCTCTCGTCCTCTTACCACTGGCACGTCGGCACTGTGTTGTCACGGAACTGATAAGTTTGTTCAGACGTTTAAGCGGTAGACGAGCCAAATAACGCGTGCCGCCTATATAACGAGAGGATATATAGTGTGTATTCGCGTCAAAATACCAACTATCCAAATTGAAATAATCGAAAAGTACAAGTGCAGACATATTACAAGTGATAATTGATGTTTCGATATAAAATTAACCACCAGTTAAGGTTTGGGCACACGTATCAATTCCCTGACGACACAGTGCCGGATGTGCCAGAGGTAAGAAGAAGACATCCTATAGGCCTCTCTTCCTCTTACCACTGGCACGTCGGCACTGCGTTGACACGGAACTGATAAGTGGGTTCAGACGATTAAGCGGTAGACGAGCCAAATACCGCGTGCCGCCTATATAACGAGAGGATATATAGTGTGTATTCGCATCAAAATACCAACTATCCAAATTGAAATAATCGAAAAGTACAAGTACAGACATATTACATGTGATAATTGATGTTTCGATATAAAATTAACCACCAGTTAAGGTTTGGGCACACGTATCAATTCCCTGACGACACAGTGCCGGATGTGCCACAGGTAAGAAGAAGAGATCCTCTACGCCTCTCTTATTGTTACCACTGGCACGACGGCACTGTGTTGTCACGGTATTAAGTCGTGGTGATAATTGATGTTTCGGTATAAAATTACCACCAGTTAAGGTTTGGGCAAACGTATCAATTCCCTGACGACACAGTGCCGGATGTGCCAGAGGTAAGAAGAAGAGAACCTCTACGCCTCTCTTCCTCTTACCACTGGCACGTCGGCACTGTGTTGTCACGGATCTGATAAGTGGGTTCAGACGTTTAAGCGGTAGACGAGCCAAATACCGAGTGCCGCCTATATTACGAGAGGATATATAGTGTGTATTCGCATCAAAATACCAACTATCCAAATTGAAATAATCGAAAAGTACAAGTACTGACACATTACATGTGATAATTGATGTTTCGATATAAAATTAACCACCAGTTAAGGTTTGGGCACACGTATCAATTCCCTGACGACACAGTGCCGGATGTGCCAGAGGTAAGAAGAAGAGATTCTCTACGCCTCTCTTCCTCTTACCACTGGCACGTCGGCACTGTGTTGTCACGGAACTGATAAGTTTGTTCAGCCGTTTAAGCGGTAGACGAGCCAAATACCGCGTGCCGCCTATATAACGAGCGGATATATACTGTGTATCCGCGTCAAAATACCAATTATCCAAATTGAAATAATCGAAAAGTACATGTACAGACACATTACATGTGATAATTGATGTTTCGATATAAAATTAACCACCAGTTAAGGTTTGGGCACACGTATCAATTCCCTGACGACACAGTGCCGGATGTGCCACAGGTAAGAAGAAGAGATCCTCTACGCCTCTCTTATTGTTACCACTGGCACGTCGGCACTGTGTTGTCACGGTATTAAGTCGTGGTGATAATTGATGTTTCGGTATAAAATTACCACCAGTTAAGGTTTGGGCAAACGTATCAATTCCCTGACGACACAGTGCCGGATGTGCCAGAGGTAAGAAGAAGAGAACCTCTACGCCTCTCTTCCTCTTACCACTGGCACGTCGGCACTGTGTTGTCACGGATCTGATAAGTTTGTTCAGACGATTAAGCGGTAGACGAGCCAAATACCGCGTGCCGCCTATATAACGAGCGGATATATACTGTGTATCCGCGCCAAAATACCAAGTATCCAAATTGAAATAATCGAAAAGTACAAGTACAGACATATTACATGTGATAATTGATGTTTCGATATAAAATTAACCACCAGTTAAGGTTTGGGCACACGTATCAATTCCCTGACGACACAGTGCCGGATGTGCCAGAGGTAAGAAGAAGACATCCTATAGGCCTCTCTTCCTCTTACCACTGGCACGTCGGCACTGCGTTGACACGGAACTGATAAGTGGGTTCAGACGTTTAAGCGGTAGACGAGCCAAATACCGAGTGCCGCCTATATTACGAGAGGATATATACTGTGTATTCGCGTCAAAATACCAATTATCCAAATTGAAATAAACGAAAAGTACAAGTACAGACATATTACATGTGATAATTGATGTTTCGTTATAAAATTAACCACCAGTTAAAGTTTGGGCACACGTATGAATTCCCTGACGACACAGTGCCGGATGTGCCACAGGTAAGAAGACGACATACTCTACGCCTCTCTTCCTCTTACCACTGGCACGTCGGCACCGTGTTGTCACGGAACTGATAAGTTTGTTCAGACGTTTAAGCGGTAGACGAGCCAAATACCGCGTGCCGCCTATATAACGAGCGGATATATACTGTGTATCCGCGTCAAAATACCAATTATCCAAATTGAAATAATCGAAAAGTACAACTACAGACATATTACATGTGATAATTGATGTTTCGATATAAAATTAACCACCAGTTAAGGTTTGGGCACACGTATCAATTCCCTGACGACACAGTGCCGGATGTGCCAGAGGTAAGAAGAAGACATCCTATAGGCCTCTCTTCCTCTTACCACTGGCACGTCGGCACTGCGTTGACACGGAACTGATAAGTGGGTTCAGACGATTAAGCGGTAGACGAGCCAAATACCGCGTGCCGCCTATATAACGAGAGGATATATAGTGTGTATTCGCATCAAAATACCAACTATCCAAATTGAAATAATCGAAAAGTACAAGTACTGACACATTACATGTGATAATTGATGTTTCGATATAAAATTAACCACCAGTTAAGGTTTGGGCACACGTATCAATTCCCTGACGACACAGTGCCGGATGTGCCAGAGGTAAGAAGAAGAGATCGTCTACGCCTCTCTTCCTCTTACCACTGGCACGTCGGCACTGTGTTGTCACGGTATTAAGTCGTGGTAATAATTGATGTTAAGATATAAAATTAACCACCAGTTAAGGTTTGGGCAAACGTATCAACTCCCTGACGACACAGTGCCGGATGTGCCAGGGGTAAGAAGAAGACATACTCTACGCCTCTCGTCCTCTTACCACTGGCACGTCGGCACTGTGTTGTCACGGAACTGATAAGTTTGTTCAGACGTTTAAGCGGTAGACGAGCCAAATAACGCGTGCCGCCTATATAACGAGAGGATATATAGTGTGTATTCGCGTCAAAATACCAACTATCCAAATTGAAATAATCGAAAAGTACAAGTGCAGACATATTACAAGTGATAATTGATGTTTCGATATAAAATTAACCACCAGTTAAGGTTTGGGCACACGTATCAATTCCCTGACGACACAGTGCCGGATGTGCCAGAGGTAAGAAGAAGACATCCTATAGGCCTCTCTTCCTCTTACCACTGGCACGTCGGCACTGCGTTGACACGGAACTGATAAGTGGGTTCAGACGATTAAGCGGTAGACGAGCCAAATACCGCGTGCCGCCTATATAACGAGAGGATATATAGTGTGTATTCGCATCAAAATACCAACTATCCAAATTGAAATAATCGAAAAGTACAAGTACTGACACATTACATGTGATAATTGATGTTTCGATATAAAATTAACCACCAGTTAAGGTTTGGGCACACGTATCAATTCCCTGACGACACAGTGCCGGATGTGCCAGAGGTAAGAAGAAGAGATCGTCTACGCCTCTCTTCCTCTTACCACTGGCACGTCGGCACTGTGTTGTCACGGAACTGATAAGTTTGTTCAGACGTTTAAGCGGTAGACGAGCCAAATAACGCGTGCCGCCTATATAACGAGAGGATATATAGTGTGTATTCGCGTCAAAATACCAACTATCCAAATTGAAATAATCGAAAAGTACAAGTACAGACATATTACATGTGATAATTGATGTTTCGATATAAAATTAACCACCAGTTAAGGTTTGGGCACACGTATCAATTCCCTGACGACACAGTGCCGGATGTGCCAGAGGTAAGAAGAAGAGATCCTCTACGCCTCTCTTCCTCTTACCACTGGCACGTCGGCACTGTGTTGTCACGGAACTGATAAGTTTGTTCAGCCGTTTAAGCGGTAGACGAGCCAAATACCGCGTGCCGCCTATATAACGAGCGGATATATAGTGTGTATTCGCGTCAAAATACCAACTATCCAAATTGAAATAATCGAAAAGTACAAGTACAGACATATTACATGTGATAATTGATGTTTCGATATAAAATTAACCACCAGTTAAGGTTTGGGCACACGTATCAATTCCCTGACGACACAGTGCCGGATGTGCCAGAGGTAAGAAGAAGACATCCTATAGGCCTCTCTTCCTCTTACCACTGGCACGTCGGCACTGCGTTGACACGGAACTGATAAGTGGGTTCAGACGTTTAAGCGGTAGACGAGCCAAATACCGAGTGCCGCCTATATTACGAGAGGATATATACTGTGTATTCGCGTCAAAATACCAATTATCCAAATTGAAATAATCGAAAAGTACAAGTACAGACATATTACATGTGATAATTGATGTTTCGATATAAAATTAACCACCAGTTAAGGTTTGGGCACACGTATCAATTCCCTGACGACACAGTGCCGGATGTGCCAGAGGTAAGAAGAAGACATCCTATAGGCCTCTCTTCCTCTTACCACTGGCACGTCGGCACTGCGTTGACACGGAACTGATAAGTGGGTTCAGACGATTAAGCGGTAGACGAGCCAAATACCGCGTGCCGCCTATATAACGAGAGGATATATAGTGTGTATTCGCATCAAAATACCAACTATCCAAATTGAAATAATCACAAAAGTACAAGTACTGACACATTACATGTGATAATTGATGTTTCGATATAAAATTAACCACCAGTTAAGGTTTGGGCACACGTATCAATTCCCTGACGACACAGTGCCGGATGTGCCAGAGGTAAGAAGAAGAGATCCTCTACGCCTCTCTTCCTCTTACCACTGGCACGTCGGCACTGTGTTGTCACGGAACTGATAAGTTTGTTCAGCCGTTTAAGCGGTAGACGAGCCAAATACCGCGTGCCGCCTATATAACGAGCGGATATATACTGTGTATCCGCGTCAAAATACCAATTATCCAAATTGAAATAATCGAAAAGTACATGTACAGACACATTACATGTGATAATTGATGTTTCGATATAAAATTAACCACCAGTTAAGGTTTGGGCACACGTATCAATTCCCTGACGACACAGTGCCGGATGTGCCAGAGGTAAGAAGAAGAGATCGTCTACGCCTCTCTTCCTCTTACCACTGGCACGTCGGCACTGTGTTGTCACGGTATTAAGTCGTGGTAATAATTGATGTTAAGATATAAAATTAACCACCAGTTAAGGTTTGGGCAAACGTATCAATTCCCTGACGACACAGTGCCGGATGTGCCAGGGGTAAGAAGAAGAGATCCTCTACGCCTCTCTTCCTCTTACCACTGGCACGTCGGCACCGTGTTGTCACGGAACTGATAAGTTTGTTCAGACGTTTAAGCGGTAGACGAGCCAAATACCGCGTGCCGCCTATATAACGAGCGGATATATACTGTGTATCCGCGTCAAAATACCAATTATCCAAATTGAAATAATCGAAAAGTACAAGTACAGACATATTACATGTGATAATTGATGTTTCGATATAAAATTAACCACCAGTTAAGGTTTGGGCACACGTATCAATTCCCTGACGACACAGTGCCGGATGTGCCAGAGGTAAGAAGAAGACATCCTATAGGCCTCTCTTCCTCTTACCACTGGCACGTCGGCACTGCGTTGACACGGAACTGATAAGTGGGTTCAGACGATTAAGCGGTAGACGAGCCAAATACCGCGTGCCGCCTATATAACGAGAGGATATATAGTGTGTATTCGCATCAAAATACCAACTATCCAAATTGAAATAATCGAAAAGTACAAGTACTGACACATTACATGTGATAATTGATGTTTCGATATAAAATTAACCACCAGTTAAGGTTTGGGCACACGTATCAATTCCCTGACGACACAGTGCCGGATGTGCCAGAGGTAAGAAGAAGAGATCGTCTACGCCTCTCTTCCTCTTACCACTGGCACGTCGGCACTGTGTTGTCACGGAACTGATAAGTTTGTTCAGACGTTTAAGCGGTAGACGAGCCAAATACCGCGTGCCGCCTATATAACGAGCGGATATATACTGTGTATCCGCGTCAAAATACCAATTATCCAAATTGAAATAATCGAAAAGTACAAGTACAGACATATTACATGTGATAATTGATGTTTCGATATAAAATTAACCACCAGTTAAGGTTTGGGCACACGTATCAATTCCCTGACGACACAGTGCCGGATGTGCCAGAGGTAAGAAGAAGACATCCTATAGGCCTCTCTTCCTCTTACCACTGGCACGTCGGCACTGCGTTGACACGGAACTGATAAGTGGGTTCAGACGTTTAAGCGGTAGACGAGCCAAATACCGAGTGCCGCCTATATTACGAGAGGATATATACTGTGTATTCGCGTCAAAATACCAATTATCCAAATTGAAATAAACGAAAAGTACAAGTACAGACATATTACATGTGATAATTGATGTTTCGTTATAAAATTAACCACCAGTTAAAGTTTGGGCACACGTATGAATTCCCTGACGACACAGTGCCGGATGTGCCACAGGTAAGAAGACGACATACTCTACGCCTCTCGTCCTCTTACCACTAGCACGTCGGCACTGTGTTGTCACGGAACTGATAAGTTTGTTCAGACGTTTAAGCGGTAGACGAGCCAAATAACGCGTGCCGCCTATATAACGAGAGGATATATAGTGTGTATTCGCGTCAAAATACCAACTATCCAAATTGAAATAATCGAAAAGTACAAGTGCAGACATATTACAAGTGATAATTGATGTTTCGATATAAAATTAACCACCAGTTAAGGTTTGGGCACACGTATCAATTCCCTGACGACACAGTGCCGGATGTGCCAGAGGTAAGAAGAAGAGATCCTCTACGCCTCTCTTCCTCTTACCACTGGCACGTCGGCACTGTGTTGTCACGGAACTGATAAGTTTGTTCAGACGTTTAAGCGGTAGACGAGCCAAATACCGCGTGCCGCCTATATAACGAGAGGATATATAGTGTGTATTCGCATCAAAATACCAACTATCCAAATTGGAATAATCGAAAAGTACAAGTACTGACACATTACATGTGATAATTGATGTTTCGATATAAAATTAACCACCAGTTAAGGTTTGGGCACACGTATCAATTCCCTGACGACACAGTGCCGGATGTGCCAGAGGTAAGAAGAAGACATCCTATAGGCCTCTCTTCCTCTTACCACTGGCACGTCGGCACTGCGTTGACACGGAACTGATAAGTGGGTTCAGACGATTAAGCGGTAGACGAGCCAAATACCGCGTGCCGCCTATATAACGAGAGGATATATAGTGTGTATTCGCATCAAAATACCAACTATCCAAATTGAAATAATCGAAAAGTACAAGTACTGACACATTACATGTGATAATTGATGTTTCGATATAAAATTAACCACCAGTTAAGGTTTGGGCACACGTATCAATTCCCTGACGACACAGTGCCGGATGTGCCAGAGGTAAGAAGAAGAGATCCTCTACGCCTCTCTTCCTCTTACCACTGGCACGTCGGCACTGTGTTGTCACGGAACTGATAAGTTTGTTCAGCCGTTTAAGCGGTAGACGAGCCAAATACCGCGTGCCGCCTATATAACGAGCGGATATATACTGTGTATCCGCGTCAAAATACCAATTATCCAAATTGAAATAATCGAAAAGTACATGTACAGACACATTACATGTGATAATTGATGTTTCGATATAAAATTAACCACCAGTTAAGGTTTGGGCACACGTATCAATTCCCTGACGACACAGTGCCGGATGTGCCACAGGTAAGAAGAAGAGATCCTCTACGCCTCTCTTACTGTTACCACTGGCACGTCGGCACTGTGTTGTCACGGTATTAAGTCGTGGTGATAATTGATGTTTCGGTATAAAATTACCACCAGTTAAGGTTTGGGCAAACGTATCAATTCCCTGACGACACAGTGCCGGATGTGCCAGAGGTAAGAAGAAGAGAACCTCTACGCCTCTCTTCCTCTTACCACTGGCACGTCGGCACTGTGTTGTCACGGATCTGATAAGTTTGTTCAGACGATTAAGCGGTAGACGAGCCAAATACCGCGTGCCGCCTATATAACGAGCGGATATATACTGTGTATCCGCGCCAAAATACCAAGTATCCAAATTGAAATAATCGAAAAGTACAAGTACAGACATATTACATGTGATAATTGATGTTTCGATATAAAATTAACCACCAGTTAAGGTTTGGGCACACGTATCAATTCCCTGACGACACAGTGCCGGATGTGCCAGAGGTAAGAAGAAGACATCCTATAGGCCTCTCTTCCTCTTACCACTGGCACGTCGGCACTGCGTTGACACGGAACTGATAAGTGGGTTCAGACGTTTAAGCGGTAGACGAGCCAAATACCGAGTGCCGCCTATATTACGAGAGGATATATACTGTGTATTCGCGTCAAAATACCAATTATCCAAATTGAAATAAACGAAAAGTACAAGTACAGACATATTACATGTGATAATTGATGTTTCGTTATAAAATTAACCACCAGTTAAAGTTTGGGCACACGTATGAATTCCCTGACGACACAGTGCCGGATGTGCCACAGGTAAGAAGACGACATACTCTACGCCTCTCTTCCTCTTACCACTGGCACGTCGGCACCGTGTTGTCACGGAACTGATAAGTTTGTTCAGACGTTTAAGCGGTAGACGAGCCAAATACCGCGTGCCGCCTATATAACGAGCGGATATATACTGTGTATCCGCGTCAAAATACCAATTATCCAAATTGAAATAATCGAAAAGTACAACTACAGACATATTACATGTGATAATTGATGTTTCGATATAAAATTAACCACCAGTTAAGGTTTGGGCACACGTATCAATTCCCTGACGACACAGTGCCGGATGTGCCAGAGGTAAGAAGAAGACATCCTATAGGCCTCTCTTCCTCTTACCACTGGCACGTCGGCACTGCGTTGACACGGAACTGATAAGTGGGTTCAGACGTTTAAGCGGTAGACGAGCCAAATACCGAGTGCCGCCTATATTACGAGAGGATATATACTGTGTATTCGCGTCAAAATACCAATTATCCAAATTGAAATAATCGAAAAGTACAAGTACAGACATATTACATGTGATAATTGATGTTTCGTTATAAAATTAACCACCAGTTAAAGTTTGGGCACACGTATGAATTCCCTGACGACACAGTGCCGGATGTGCCACAGGTAAGAAGACGACATACTCTACGCCTCTCGTCCTCTTACCACTGGCACGTCGGCACTGTGTTGTCACGGAACTGATAAGTTTGTTCAGACGTTTAAGCGGTAGACGAGCCAAATAACGCGTGCCGCCTATATAACGAGAGGATATATAGTGTGTATTCGCGTCAAAATACCAACTATCCAAATCGAAATAATCGAAAAGTACAAGTGCAGACATATTACAAGTGATAATTGATGTTTCGATATAAAATTAACCACCAGTTAAGGTTTGGGCACACGTATCAATTCCCTGACGACACAGTGCCGGATGTGCCAGAGGTAAGAAGAAGACATCCTATAGGCCTCTCTTCCTCTTACCACTGGCACGTCGGCACTGCGTTGACACGGAACTGATAAGTGGGTTCAGACGATTAAGCGGTAGACGAGCCAAATACCGCGTGCCGCCTATATAACGAGAGGATATATAGTGTGTATTCGCATCAAAATACCAACTATCCAAATTGAAATAATCGAAAAGTACAAGTACTGACACATTACATGTGATAATTGATGTTTCGATATAAAATTAACCACCAGTTAAGGTTTGGGCACACGTATCAATTCCCTGACGACACAGTGCCGGATGTGCCAGAGGTAAGAAGAAGAGATCGTCTACGCCTCTCTTCCTCTTACCACTGGCACGTCGGCACTGTGTTGTCACGGTATTAAGTCGTGGTAATAATTGATGTTAAGATATAAAATTAACCACCAGTTAAGGTTTGGGCAAACGTATCAACTCCCTGACGACACAGTGCCGGATGTGCCAGGGGTAAGAAGAAGAGATCCTCTACGCCTCTCTTCCTCTTACCACTGGCACGTCGGCACTGTGTTGTCACGGAACTGATAAGTTTGTTCAGACGTTTAAGCGGTAGACGAGCCAAATACCGCGTGCCGCCTATATAACGAGCGGATATATACTGTGTATCCGCGTCAAAATACCAATTATCCAAATTGAAATAATCGAAAAGTACAAGTACAGACATATTACATGTGATAATTGATGTTTCGATATAAAATTAACCACCAGTTAAGGTTTGGGCACACGTATCAATTCCCTGACGACACAGTGCCGGATGTGCCAGAGGTAAGAAGAAGACATACTCTACGCCTCTCGTCCTCTTACCACTGGCACGTCGGCACTGTGTTGTCACGGAACTGATAAGTTTGTTCAGACGTTTAAGCGGTAGACGAGCCAAATAACGCGTGCCGCCTATATAACGAGAGGATATATAGTGTGTATTCGCGTCAAAATACCAACTATCCAAATTGAAATAATCGAAAAGTACAAGTGCAGACATATTACAAGTGATAATTGATGTTTCGATATAAAATTAACCACCAGTTAAGGTTTGGGCACACGTATCAATTCCCTGACGACACAGTGCCGGATGTGCCAGAGGTAAGAAGAAGACATCCTATAGGCCTCTCTTCCTCTTACCACTGGCACGTCGGCACTGCGTTGACACGGAACTGATAAGTGGGTTCAGACGATTAAGCGGTAGACGAGCCAAATACCGCGTGCCGCCTATATAACGAGAGGATATATAGTGTGTATTCGCATCAAAATACCAACTATCCAAATTGAAATAATCGAAAAGTACAAGTACTGACACATTACATGTGATAATTGATGTTTCGATATAAAATTAACCACCAGTTAAGGTTTGGGCACACGTATCAATTCCCTGACGACACAGTGCCGGATGTGCCAGAGGTAAGAAGAAGAGATCGTCTACGCCTCTCTTCCTCTTACCACTGGCACGTCGGCACTGTGTTGTCACGGAACTGATAAGTTTGTTCAGACGTTTAAGCAGTAGACGAGCCAAATAACGCGTGCCGCCTATATAACGAGAGGATATATAGTGTGTATTCGCGTCAAAATACCAACTATCCAAATTGAAATAATCGAAAAGTACAAGTACAGACATATTACATGTGATAATTGATGTTTCGATATAAAATTAACCACCAGTTAAGGTTTGGGCACACGTATCAATTCCCTGACGACACAGTGCCGGATGTGCCAGAGGTAAGAAGAAGACATCCTATAGGCCTCTCTTCCTCTTACCACTGGCACGTCGGCACTGCGTTGACACGGAACTGATAAGTGGGTTCAGACGTTTAAGCGGTAGACGAGCCAAATACCGAGTGCCGCCTATATTACGAGAGGATATATACTGTGTATTCGCGTCAAAATACCAATTATCCAAATTGAAATAATCGAAAAGTACAAGTACAGACATATTACATGTGATAATTGATGTTTCGATATAAAATTAACCACCAGTTAAGGTTTGGGCACACGTATCAATTCCCTGACGACACAGTGCCGGATGTGCCAGAGGTAAGAAGAAGACATCCTATAGGCCTCTCTTCCTCTTACCACTGGCACGTCGGCACTGCGTTGACACGGAACTGATAAGTGGGTTCAGACGATTAAGCGGTAGACGAGCCAAATACCGCGTGCCGCCTATATAACGAGAGGATATATAGTGTGTATTCGCATCAAAATACCAACTATCCAAATTGAAATAATCGAAAAGTACAAGTACTGACACATTACATGTGATAATTGATGTTTCGATATAAAATTAACCACCAGTTAAGGTTTGGGCACACGTATCAATTCCCTGACGACACAGTGCCGGATGTGCCAGAGGTAAGAAGAAGAGATCCTCTACGCCTCTCTTCCTCTTACCACTGGCACGTCGGCACTGTGTTGTCACGGAACTGATAAGTTTGTTCAGCCGTTTAAGCGGTAGACGAGCCAAATACCGCGTGCCGCCTATATAACGAGCGGATATATAGTGTGTATTCGCGTCAAAATACCAACTATCCAAATTGAAATAATCGAAAAGTACAAGTACAGACATATTACATGTGATAATTGATGTTTCGATATAAAATTAACCACCAGTTAAGGTTTGGGCACACGTATCAATTCCCTGACGACACAGTGCCGGATGTGCCAGAGGTAAGAAGAAGACATCCTATAGGCCTCTCTTCCTCTTACCACTGGCACGTCGGCACTGCGTTGACACGGAACTGATAAGTGGGTTCAGACGTTTAAGCGGTAGACGAGCCAAATACCGAGTGCCGCCTATATTACGAGAGGATATATACTGTGTATTCGCGTCAAAATACCAATTATCCAAATTGAAATAATCGAAAAGTACAAGTACAGACATATTACATGTGATAATTGATGTTTCGATATAAAATTAACCACCAGTTAAGGTTTGGGCACACGTATCAATTCCCTGACGACACAGTGCCGGATGTGCCAGAGGTAAGAAGAAGACATCCTATAGGCCTCTCTTCCTCTTACCACTGGCACGTCGGCACTGCGTTGACACGGAACTGATAAGTGGGTTCAGACGATTAAGCGGTAGACGAGCCAAATACCGCGTGCCGCCTATATAACGAGAGGATATATAGTGTGTATTCCCATCAAAATACCAACTATCCAAATTGAAATAATCACAAAAGTACAAGTACTGACACATTACATGTGATAATTGATGTTTCGATATAAAATTAACCACCAGTTAAGGTTTGGGCACACGTATCAATTCCCTGACGACACAGTGCCGGATGTGCCAGAGGTAAGAAGAAGAGATCCTCTACGCCTCTCTTCCTCTTACCACTGGCACGTCGGCACTGTGTTGTCACGGAACTGATAAGTTTGTTCAGCCGTTTAAGCGGTAGACGAGCCAAATACCGCGTGCCGCCTATATAACGAGCGGATATATACTGTGTATCCGCGTCAAAATACCAATTATCCAAATTGAAATAATCGAAAAGTACATGTACAGACACATTACATGTGATAATTGATGTTTCGATATAAAATTAACCACCAGTTAAGGTTTGGGCACACGTATCAATTCCCTGACGACACAGTGCCGGATGTGCCAGAGGTAAGAAGAAGAGATCGTCTACGCCTCTCTTCCTCTTACCACTGGCACGTCGGCACTGTGTTGTCACGGTATTAAGTCGTGGTAATAATTGATGTTAAGATATAAAATTAACCACCAGTTAAGGTTTGGGCAAACGTATCAATTCCCTGACGACACAGTGCCGGATGTGCCAGGGGTAAGAAGAAGAGATCCTCTACGCCTCTCTTCCTCTTACCACTGGCACGTCGGCACTGTGTTGTCACGGAACTGATAAGTTTGTTCAGACGTTTAAGCGGTAGACGAGCCAAATACCGCGTGCCGCCTATATAACGAGCGGATATATACTGTGTATCCGCGTCAAAATACCAATTATCCAAATTGAAATAATCGAAAAGTACAAGTACAGACATATTACATGTGATAATTGATGTTTCGATATAAAATTAACCACCAGTTAAGGTTTGGGCACACGTATCAATTCCCTGACGACACAGTGCCGGATGTGCCAGAGGTAAGAAGAAGACATCCTATAGGCCTCTCTTCCTCTTACCACTGGCACGTCGGCACTGCGTTGACACGGAACTGATAAGTGGGTTCAGACGATTAAGCGGTAGACGAGCCAAATACCGCGTGCCGCCTATATAACGAGAGGATATATAGTGTGTATTCGCATCAAAATACCAACTATCCAAATTGAAATAATCGAAAAGTACAAGTACTGACACATTACATGTGATAATTGATGTTTCGATATAAAATTAACCACCAGTTAAGGTTTGGGCACACGTATCAATTCCCTGACGACACAGTGCCGGATGTGCCAGAGGTAAGAAGAAGAGATCGTCTACGCCTCTCTTCCTCTTACCACTGGCACGTCGGCACTGTGTTGTCACGGAACTGATAAGTTTGTTCAGACGTTTAAGCGGTAGACGAGCCAAATACCGCGTGCCGCCTATATAACGAGCGGATATATACTGTGTATCCGCGTCAAAATACCAATTATCCAAATTGAAATAATCGAAAAGTACAAGTACAGACATATTACATGTGATAATTGATGTTTCGATATAAAATTAACCACCAGTTAAGGTTTGGGCACACGTATCAATTCCCTGACGACACAGTGCCGGATGTGCCAGAGGTAAGAAGAAGACATCCTATAGGCCTCTCTTCCTCTTACCACTGGCACGTCGGCACTGCGTTGACACGGAACTGATAAGTGGGTTCAGACGTTTAAGCGGTAGACGAGCCAAATACCGAGTGCCGCCTATATTACGAGAGGATATATACTGTGTATTCGCGTCAAAATACCAATTATCCAAATTGAAATAAACGAAAAGTACAAGTACAGACATATTACATGTGATAATTGATGTTTCGTTATAAAATTAACCACCAGTTAAAGTTTGGGCACACGTATGAATTCCCTGACGACACAGTGCCGGATGTGCCACAGGTAAGAAGACGACATCCTCTACGCCTCTCGTCCTCTTACCACTGCCACGTCGGCACTGTGTTGTCACGGAACTGATAAGTTTGTTCAGACGTTTAAGCGGTAGACGAGCCAAATAACGCGTGCCGCCTATATAACGAGAGGATATATAGTGTGTTTTTCGCGTCAAAATACCAACTATCCAAATTGAAATAATCGAAAAGTACAAGTGCAGACATATTACAAGTGATAATTGATGTTTCGATATAAAATTAACCACCAGTTAAGGTTTGGGCACACGTATCAATTCCCTGACGACACAGTGCCGGATGTGCCAGAGGTAAGAAGAAGAGATCCTCTACGCCTCTCTTCCTCTTACCACTGGCACGTCGGCACTGTGTTGTCACGGAACTGATAAGTTTGTTCAGACGTTTAAGCGGTAGACGAGCCAAATACCGCGTGCCGCCTATATAACGAGAGGATATATACTGTGTATCCCCGTCAAAATACCAATTATCCAAATTGAAATAATCGAAAAGTACAAGTACAGACATATTACATGTGATAATTGATGTTTCGATATAAAATTAACCACCAGTTAAGGTTTGGGTACACGTATCAATTCCCTGACGACACAGTGCCGGATGTGCCAGAGGTAAGAAGATGACATCCTATAGGCCTCTCTTCCTCTTACCACTGGCACGTCGGCACTGTGTTGTCACGGAACTGATAAGTTTGTTCAGACGTTTAAGCGGTAGACGAGCCAAATACCGCGTGCCGCCTATATAACGAGCGGATATATACTGTGTATCCGCGTCAAAATACCAATTATCCAAATTGAAATAATCGAAAAGTACAAGTACAGACATATTACATGTGATAATTGATGTTTCGATATAAAATTAACCACCAGTTAAGGTTTGGGCACACGTATCAATTCCCTGACGACACAGTGCCGGATGTGCCAGAGGTAAGAAGAAGACATCCTATAGGCCTCTCTTCCTCTTACCACTGGCACGTCGGCACTGCGTTGACACGGAACTGATAAGTGGGTTCAGACGTTTAAGCGGTAGACGAGCCAAATACCGAGTGCCGCCTATATTACGAGAGGATATATACTGTGTATTCGCGTCAAAATACCAATTATCCAAATTGAAATAATCGAAAAGTACAAGTACAGACATATTACATGTGATAATTGATGTTTCGTTATAAAATTAACCACCAGTTAAAGTTTGGGCACACGTATGAATTCCCTGACGACACAGTGCCGGATGTGCCACAGGTAAGAAGACGACATACTCTACGCCTCTCGTCCTCTTACCACTAGCACGTCGGCACTGTGTTGTCACGGAACTGATAAGTTTGTTCAGACGTTTAAGCGGTAGACGAGCCAAATAACGCGTGCCGCCTATATAACGAGAGGATATATAGTGTGTATTCGCGTCAAAATACCAACTATCCAAATTGAAATAATCGAAAAGTACAAGTGCAGACATATTACAAGTGATAATTGATGTTTCGATATAAAATTAACCACCAGTTAAGGTTTGGGCACACGTATCAATTCCCTGACGACACAGTGCCGGATGTGCCAGAGGTAAGAAGAAGAGATCCTCTACGCCTCTCTTCCTCTTACCACTGGCACGTCGGCACTGTGTTGTCACGGAACTGATAAGTTTGTTCAGACGTTTAAGCGGTAGACGAGCCAAATACCGCGTGCCGCCTATATAACGAGAGGATATATAGTGTGTATTCGCATCAAAATACCAACTATCCAAATTGAAATAATCGAAAAGTACAAGTACTGACACATTACATGTGATAATTGATGTTTCGATATAAAATTAACCACCAGTTAAGGTTTGGGCACACGTATCAATTCCCTGACGACACAGTGCCGGATGTGCCAGAGGTAAGAAGAAGAGATCCTCTACGCCTCTCTTCCTCTTACCACTGGCACGTCGGCACTGTGTTGTCACGGAACTGATAAGTTTGTTCAGCCGTTTAAGCGGTAGACGAGCCAAATACCGCGTGCCGCCTATATAACGAGCGGATATATACTGTGTATCCGCGTCAAAATACCAATTATCCAAATTGAAATAATCGAAAAGTACATGTACAGACACATTACATGTGATAATTGATGTTTCGATATAAAATTAACCACCAGTTAAGGTTTGGGCACACGTATCAATTCCCTGACGACACAGTGCCGGATGTGCCAGAGGTAAGAAGAAGAGATCGTCTACGCCTCTCTTCCTCTTACCACTGGCACGTCGGCACTGTGTTGTCACGGAACTGATAAGTTTGTTCAGACGTTTAAGCGGTAGACGAGCCAAATACCGCGTGCCGCCTATATAACGAGAGGATATATACTATGTATTCGCGTCAAAATACCAACTATCCAAATTGAAATAATCGAAAAGTACAAGTACTGACACATTACATGTGATAATTGATGTTTCGATATTACATGTGATCTACGTCAGGCTATGTACACACAAATTTGAAGGTAGGATTTTGCACACGCAATTATTCATTCAATGATCTTGACATATAAGCACGTGTGATAATTTATAAATAATTAGTAAATGTATTCTATTTCAGTTAACGATGCCGACGAAGAGAAAGTAACCCGCTGCACGAGCAAATGTAATAAGCATATTTTCATGTGTACGTGTAAAATAAATAAAACAGTTATTATTAATATATTAATATTTATAATATTTTTAATATTTTGGAGGGCCGCCACGACGGCCTCGGCCTCGGCCACGGCCACGGCGACGGCCACGGTACCGCTCCGTTACCAACTCTCGGAGGAGGGCGGCCTGGTCTCCCACGGCCTGAAGAACGGTCCAGTTTTCCAACTGGGCCCTCACCGCCCTGCCGCTCCGTTGATGACGCGCTACGCGCGGTTCTGTAATTGGTGTAAACAATAAATTTATTAGTAAAATATTTTTTGTTAGGAATATTTCTAATACTTTAGTATTAGAAACTAGCTTTATGTTGGTAGGATAATCTGTTAGTTAAAAACACCGGATATACGTAACGGGCTTCCGGTCTGTATTTGTTGCAAGCTAGCGTTACAAGTAAGAGGGTCTGTTTCGATTTGCGCATTGAGCGCATGAAATTGGTGGCATCGTATTGGTGCAGTATTGGTGGCATTGGTGGCAAGTGAGAGAAATTCTAGAATTCCACCAATGCGATGATATCAATTTCATGCGCTCAATGTGCGAATCGGAACAGACCCAGAGTATTCAACGAGTATCCAAAGAAATCCAAAGTGTAATGTTTATATAAGTTCAGTTAAATATATATATTTTATATTTTTTTGCTTTACTACAAGAAACACTGAAGTGGTTATTATGAATTAATCCCATCATTTTTATTTAAATTTAGACCTATTTTCAAATATCCTAGAAGCATATAACTCCTTAAAATTTTTATGTATTTACCATCCGCTGGTGGTGGTGGTGGTGGTGCCTGTGCCTCTGCCTGTGGCTGTGGCTGTGGCTGTGGCTGAGAAGAAAGTGATACTTCACGAGCTTTTCAATTATTCAATCATAAAAAAAACTGTAACGTATTATAACTTTATTTTATGAACGATTCGCACTTAACGTCGGGGTGTGGATACCAGAGTTCTGTAATGGGCGGGTTTGACCCGCCCGTCACCCGGCCGTGACGTCGATTCACCCGCCCGCCCGTACCCGTATCTGCACTCACCCGGTGATACCCGCTACGATGCTATCCATACCCGCCCGGACCCGCTGGCGAGTTAGCGGGTCAGCGTCGATTTCTACCCGCCCGAAGCTGTCGCAACACGTACTTGACTCACCCGTGGTCGCGCTGTTATCCGTTCGTACCCGTGCCTTTATCTGCACTTCAATTCCGACTTTACTGGTACTTTATTCGGCAGTTGTTATATCAAGATGCGGATTTATTTCATTCTACGAATGAACAGTATGGCATGCATTGTATCAAATTCAAGAAATTATGGATACATGCAAAAATTTAATTTAAATTGAAATAATAAATCAACAAAAATACTTGTAATACGCTATAAAACTTTATGCTATTCATACTTTAAAAGCTTTTATGTTTCTCTGCAGTATTGGAATTTTTGTTACTTTCCCTTTGTTCATAATTATAATATAAATAAAATATTAACTCTGTTTGAACGCGCGGGTATTAGCGCGTATAGCGCGGATACGGGCGAGTCAGATAAAAGTTCCGTCAGCTCCGGGCGGGTATGGGCGGATAGAAATCGACGCTGACCCGCTTACCCGCCGGCGGGTCGGGTGAATCGAAAGACGGACGGGTAACGGACGGGTAAACCCGCGATATATCCGCCCGTTGCAGAACTCTGGTGGATACGAAGGTGAACGCGAAGATAGAAATCGCCAAAGTCAGCGACGTTATACGTAAAAAGTGCTTGGCCTTGAAAATTGGTAAAATGGCTACGGAAGCGGCTGTGGAGGTGAGCACGCGCCCCATCGTCGAACCGCTGAAACGAATAATCGAGAACACATCCGCGTTGAAAACACGCTCAACGCCTCGATCGCGACCTGTGAAGAGAGAATACGAATATGATCAACACCAATCATCGAAGCGACTTTGAACTGCTACTGCGACTACATCCATGGAACGTTTGAATAACCTTCCAACATCTAGCGACAATGACGACGCTAACAATGATAACGATAGCGACGTTGACACTGACAGCGACAACGACAATGATATCGACGTCAACAACGTTGATGATGATGATGTTGACGATGTTGTTGACGATGTTGTTGTTGATGATGATGATGAGGGCGATGAAAACAGTGAAAAAATTCAGGATGATGAGCCGCCAACAAGGGTTAGCGATTTGGATGCGCTGCGTAGCCCCGTCGATGATGTCACTGTGTATGTACGGAATGCCAAAGGACCCTTGTCGCGAGAATACCTACGACTGTTCTTCACAGACACCAAGAAACGCATCGATAACGTATACGGCGTATACTTGGGGTCTGACGAAGACCTAATGATCGGCGATTCCGTCCTCACCATCGACCAGAACAGCGACGACGTTCGCGTTAACGGAACTCGATACGCGGGGACTCGGGGCTTGTACGAATTGCTGTTCATGCGAATACCCAACGATCGCACGTACACGGACGCGGATCTTCGCTCGTACCGTCGCATCTTGTTGGCTACTAGTGCGCACAAGCGAAATCATTCGCCCAGTAAGCGTACGCTGGGTAACAAGGGGTACATGTATATGAAAATCGTGTCCTCGGTGATCGGCGGGGTGCGGACACCGGGTGTCAGACGCGTCAGGGACGGCGGCGGCGGCGGCGGGCGCGACGCGGACTCCGCGGGCCCCGCGGACGGCACGGACACCGCGTACACCGCAGACACCGCGGACGCCGCGGACGCCGCGGGCACGCATCAAGGCCGAGGATTACCCATCGACTATTCGATGACTGTCACCGATAACGCGGTCGATTACGTATACTGGGACGATCCGAATGAATTAGTCGATAGACTCGGGCTGCTCACGGCATCGCGTGCGGCTGGACACACGGGTCACGATAATGAAATCGCATCCATCGTGGAGGAACTTCGCGAGGACTGATTCATCTTAAATTGAACATTCCGGTGATCGTAGTATCAGTAGCGTTCGAGCACGCACGCATCGTTATGTCGGTGAATAAGTTTGGTACCTCGTTACGCAATAATACCAACAACAACAACAACAATAACATGAACGAAGCAACGATGTCTACGACGAGACTATTGTCCTCGGTGGACGAGCGCATTACGCGAAAACTCGAAATAGCTATCGCGAATGCACGGTTGGACGCCGAACATCAACGATCTCAACTCGAGACGCGAGTACAACGAACTATGTCGGATATCGTTACCGCTCAATTGTCTCGGTTAGAGGATAACTTAAACCCATAAAAAACTTCAAAAAAAGTAAAAAAATTACGCCAAGTACACGAAATCAAATAAATCACAAAAAATAGATGATAATTACAAAATAAAAAAAGTTGTGAAATCAAAATGCGCCGCAAGTACATAAAGGTGCTTTCCCGCAGCGTGCAAAGGTGACACGATGTAACACAATGTAAGATTCGGTGCTTTCCAACTGCGCTTAATAATATTAAGCAGATATATTTTTATAGAAATAAATATTTCAATACCAATAAATATTTTATTCAAAATACTTGGCGCTGCTCACCGAATTGGTGTTGTTAAACTGAATACATATGTATAAACTGCATTAATCTTTTTCTTTCTTTCTTGTGCGTGCATTCGTGAATGTGTGTATGTGTGCTTGTGCATATGCTACGTATGATATTAGAATTAAATATATGTAGAATAAATCGTGAGTTATTGTAAATTATTAATTTACTATTAATAAGACAATTAACATTTTTTCGGTTTCGCAGCGCCAAGTATTTTGAATAAAATATTTATGTGATTTATTTGATTTCGTGTACTTGGCGTAATTTTTTTACTTTTTTTTGAAGTTTTTCATGGGGATAAGGTTTAGGATAAAAACCCTAAATTAAAAATAATTTGCTGGTATAAAAACAAAAATCCCCATGAAAATTATATTAAAAAATTTTGGCGACTTACCTTGTTAATTGAGACAATAATTCAGTGTCTTGTGTGGATTGTGGTGTAAAAACTCGTGACATTTCAGAAAATTTTGACAACTTTCCTTATTTGACACTCGCCAGGTTTATAACCTGACTGTAAGCTGTCAAAATTTGGAGTAGATTGCACAGTGAAGATAGCGTTTGACGAACGAAACATGTGTTAGTTTCTGTTGGCTGAAGGTGTGCGTGTAACGCGTATACGTATTATTGACGAAATTTTGGCTTGGAGAATAAAAACATACACTAGTTTCTTTTGGCTGAATAGCTGAAGGTGTGCGTGTAACGCATAATAAAACGCATATAAACGAAACATACACTAGTTTCTTTTGGCTGAAGGTGTGCGTGTAACGCATATACGTATTATGTTGACGAAATTTTGGCCTGGAGAAGAAAATTTTACCGTTTCTGACAGATCCACGAGACGATATTATGATATCTCTGTTATGCGTGGACAGATTTTATTGAAATTTGGTCTTATTCGAAAGCTTATATGCGGTTTATATAAGAAAAATGCCTTTAAATTTAGAAAATATTGCAGGCGTCATGAGATATTAATGAAATAAGTTTCAGGTTGGGTTGGAATAGCCCGGCGACGAGTAAATTATTATTATTATTATTATTAGACGTCTTTATTACTCAAAGAGAATGAGAAAATAAAACTGAATATTACAAATGACATAGCGAATTCGAGTAAAGGCGAGGCTGCAGTGGTGACACTGTTGTGAAGCCTAACCACGTACAATAAACTAAACTAAACTAAGCAGGACAAAACAAACAGACGTTGAAAATAAACTATACTAAATTAAACTAGCTTAAGACTTAAGGCTAACATGAGTATAGCACAAGGAGTATAGTAATGTAGATAATTAAAAATGTTGGAGAATGTGTTGCCGCACTGCAAGTTTGAAAGATTGGTAAGAGTCTAACTGTCGTATAGTAGCAGGAAGGGAATTGTAGTAACGTGCCGCAATATAAGAAAAAGAAGATTCGAATTTAG
Organism: Andrena praecox; assembly: GCA_963932275.1. Taxonomy (NCBI): domain Eukaryota; kingdom Metazoa; phylum Arthropoda; class Insecta; order Hymenoptera; family Andrenidae; genus Andrena; species Andrena praecox. The sequence goes on along the minus strand of OZ010728.1, from coordinate 51,847,680 downwards.
TGGTGCGATGAGCAGGAATGGAGATGAGAGATTGAGACCGAGTTGACAGAGAGTTAGTAGAGTGATATGAAAGGTTAGTGAGTAGGATATTGTAAAGATATGACGGACTACGAGTAGAGAGTACCTTAAACACAAGACAGCACACATGGAGTTTCCATCTTTGCGACATATGTAACCACGAGGACTTAACAAAAAACGGAGAAATGTGATCAAACTTACGGACGCAATAGGAGAAACGCAGACACGAATTTTGAATACGCTGAACCAAGGAAGAGAGACGAGAGGTAAGAAAAGGACTATATACAACATCACAGTAGTCAAACAACGATACAACCAAAGATTGTGATAGGAGGAGTTTCTGTGAAGAGGAAAGAATATGCCGAGATGGATATAAAAGACGCAAACGGTTATAGGCTTGACGACATATAGTAGACACATGTTTCTCAAATGTAAGGGTAGAATCCAGAGTGAGTCCCAGATTCCGGAGAGAGGTAACAGGATGCAGCTGAGTAGAGTCAAGTGTGACAGTAATGGGAGGAAGAGTACGTAGGAGGAAAGAAGAGCCAAGTACAAGAAGTGAAGATTTGGAAGAATTTAGCCTAAGCCCGTGTTGAACTGTCCAATCAACTATTAGAGCAAGATCAGATTCCAGATTAGCAACGGCTTCGCTGAGGTTATTCGGCGTAAAGGTGGAAATAATTTGCATGTCATCGGCGTACATGCACGAGATATTCGTATTGGTGAGACACAGTAAATCAGCAACAAAAATGATAAATAACAGCGGACCTAACACAGATCCCTGCGGAACTCCACAAGTTACCTCGCGCAAAGAGGAGAAATGAGGCCCGTCACGACTGAGCATGACCTGCTGAGTGCGTCCAACCAGGTAAGAGCGAAACCATGAAAGAGCAAGAGGGGACAGTCCGTAAAATTTCAGTTTGGCAATCAGCAAGTCATGATCAACGGTATCAAAAGCTTTGGAAAAATCGAGAGATGTGATGAAAGCAAGGTTATGTGAGTCCAAGGCACGTAAAATGTAGTCCGTAATGAAAAGAAGAGCGGTGGTTGTGCTGTAACCGCGTCTAAAACCAGATTGGAAGTCAGGTATAGCATGTACAGATGAGATGAAATGTGAGAGCTGAGTGTGACAAAGTTTCTCTAGAAGTTTAGCAAGAAAGGGGGGCTGTGAGATAGGCCGAAGGTTGTTAAGGATCGACGCATCAGGAGTTTTAGGGATAGGTACAACAATATTATTGTTCGAGAAATCGTACTTATTGCGCCATCTCCCGAGACCGAGTTGACTCAAGCGTGGTGACGCATAGTTCTATCCCCCCTTGTCCATGTGGATCATCGATCATGCGCTCCCTTCCATCGATCGGTGATCGATGGAAGGGGGAGAGCAAGTGGATTCGAGGAAATCGAAAAAGAATTCCTCGACCTACTAATCGACGAGCCGTCCATAAGGTAACACGCTAAAAATCGCTCTCCATCGCTTAAAACCGCCTTCAAATCGCTAACGCTTCAATCGCTTCGCTTTACGTGATTCGGGCCGAACTCACGTGCCTTGCTGCCGCTTATCTAAATTGCCTACCGCGTAGGAATTAGTGTCGTTAAGTGATTGAACTGTAAAAATAGTCGTAGTAAATGTACATAGCGGACCTTTATTATAAACTGTAAATAGTTGTGCCTAGAGTAGACTTAAGATTAAAATTAGTGACTAAAGTTAAGTGCTCTTAAGTTAAACAGCCCTCTCGCGAGTTCCCGAATCCTAAGACGTGCGCTCTCCGTTATTTTGCAAACAATTATTTTTCCAAATAAACGGATAGGTGCCGGAGGATATGGAATGATTGTATATATGGATTAATGGATCGAGGCAGAATGGGATACAGTACAACAAAAGTTGACCAGATAGATCAAATGGATTCACAGAGGTGAGCTTGATATACTTAAGGACAGAATAAAGATCAGCAGGCGTGAACGGGGTGAAAGTGAAGTTAGAAGAAGGGTGTGTATGTGATTTGTTAAGAAAGGTACCAATTATTTCAGACGATATATTTGTGTCAGGAATAGAATCGATTGTTGATAGACTCAGGATCAGGGAAAGAAAGTAGGGGATTAGAATTTCGTCGTGGACGATAATAGCCAGCACGGGAAATGAGATTCCAGAATTGCTTGGATGATTTGGAAGAAGATGAGATATGATTGAAAAGAGCGCGTTTTTCAGATCTGATAGTTGCGGTGCAGAGATTGCGGAGCTGCTTATAACGACGCCAATGCAAAGGATTGGCAGTCTTACGAAATTTCATACTCGCCAGATTACGCATACGCATGAGCTTACGTAAATTAACCGTTAACCATGGAGCAGGCGGTCGTGTAATACGTACACGTTCAATGGGAGCAAAGTGATCGAATAAGGTTAATATACACGAGTAGAATAAATCGACTTTGTCATCAATAGAGCTAGTTTCGTATATAGACGACCAATCAATCTTAGCAGCAGCAGAGTTAAAAGCATCCAAAGGCATATCACGTAGATTTCGGCGCAAAACAAAACGAGCGGCTGTACGAGGTTTGATTATATCTAGTATGGCATAGACCAAAGCGTGATCGCTTGCATGTGTTGTAACCCAGTCAACGACCGCGTGTTACAACCGTCGCGCATTCCGATGGCACACGCGAGCGCCAAAGCGCGGGCAACAACCCGCGAGCACCGTCAGCGTTTCCGACGAAACGCCGAAAAGCGAGCCGAAGGCGGCGACCCCGCTGGTCCCCGCTTCGCCCCGGACTAACTATAAGACTCTGTACAAACTACGAGCGCGAACAGATTAATAACAGACATACGCTATAGTACTCCTGTCACCCAGATCGGGACAGAATAAACTTGTTAACCTTACGGTGAGTTCTAACTCTTCAACCCGCAACGATCCCCTACCTTCGGTTTCTAACCGAATATCCTCGTCCCGGCATTATCACCCGAACCTTTCGGAGCCCGCTGGACGACGACTGTGAAGGACGACCCGGAGCACCTCGAGATTCTATCCAGAATCTCGACCCCAGGCGCCTTGGCATAACACATGGCTCATGTCATAGACACCGCTGGAGTTGACCGGAAGATCATTGCTAATCATTATTAGATCAATTAACGAGGAAGAGGTGTTAGTTACCCGTGTGGGTAGATTAATAACCTGATTTAGTGAAAGTAATGACATGAATAGTCTAATTGAGTCGAATCCAGGAGTGTCTGATGCATTGACATTAATATTAAAGTCGCCCAAGCAAATGATATGATCAGAGAAGTTATACACATGAAGCAAGTAATCAAGCAGCGAATCAATAGCAGATAGAGAACAAGTAGGTGGTCGATAAACAGTGAAAAGTGCCAAGCGCTTGGTGTTAATTGTAATGTGCAGGCCGACGAAATCAAACAGTGAATGATAGCGGTAGCGACAGTCGACATATACAGGGTGTCTTTCCTGTACTTGGCGTCGAGACGCTACCGCGTCTCTAGATTCTCGATTTTGCGCCAGTACGCTTCGTACTTGATTCCTTTGGGGCTTCCCAGTAACCCCATCCTGTTGTGCCTGTGAAATAAAATAAACGACATGTACCAACAATTGAGCAACTTGTTTAAACCAATATTTTCGTCCGTGCCTCCCGAATATGACGAGCGCCCCACAGATTTCAATAACGTCGTAGCATCGTTGTTTGAATGTATCAATTGTATCGAAAACGTCCCCTTCGCTTAAGTTCCACTTTTTATCAGGACTAACGCGTGGAATAACGCTCCTTATTACCTGAGAGAATTTATTAAATATTAAAAGACTGGCAGTGCTAACTAACTTGCCACAAATGCAAAGACATTTCGCAGGGAGCGTACATTATTATAAATAACTTTATAAATGTCACAGCAGAGTATGCACTCTTTCAGCATTTTCATTCCTTCCTCCGGATTACTTCCGAGTGCAACGTCCAGCTTAATATACTCGTCGCATCGACTTATTATCTGCAAGCTTAGCGCCCGATAAAGTACTCCTACGCTATTCCTGAAACATTGCACTTTGAAGCGTGTCTTTCGTACCGAAATATTTCATTCGCGCGAATAATCATCCTCACGAATCGTTATAAACTGGGGATTCCGTCCAGATAAATAATATCAGAAGCAACGCCTCTGTCACCGAAGTTCTCGGTGTCTTCCGGAACATTTAGGCGTTTAAAGCAATCGAATAAAATATACAGGTGCGTCAAATTCGACGACGACTCTTCCAGCCTCGTCGCAATACGCTGGGCCAGTACTTCGATTTTGTTTACGCTGGGAGAACGCAAGCTTCTGAGTGTGTCGATGATCGATCGGACTTCCGGATTGAGAAGCTGAGCATGTAAATAATTCAAATTCGAATCTGAAAGCAACAAGCGTTTCATAATCGAGACAAAAGGAAATCGTTCGCTACGCGGAGAAACTAACGTTTCGCATTCCAGTAATCCATTTCGCCCTGTACATTCTGAATTCTGCTGCCAGCCGTCGCAACCCTCGTTGCTTCATCCATCTGTCTGATCCACGACCAAGCTATTTTATCCAATCTACCGATTAAATTCCGCTTTTCCTCGTTCTCTTCGGAGACGAAGGTCTTCGGATTTTCTCCCAGCAAGTAACAGTAGGCTCTACTCGGCGGTTCCAGAAATGTATCAAGTTGTCTCTCCTTCGGCACGTATAACGTAGTTAAATTTATCGGCTTGTACACCTCCTCGGACAAGAGTATTACAAATTCGTGTAGATTCGAAAATACTTCGTTTTTTATAACTGCTCGTTATGAATGGAAAATTGAGATTGTAATAAAGATTTCTATAATATAATAAGCTTTACATAAAAACTCTAAATTGCTGGTATATACAAAAAATACAAGAATCTGGCAATTTAAATGCAATGCAATTTTTTGCTACAATATATTATTTTGTACATGCATGGTACAAATTTCCAGAAACTTATGCGAAAGAAGATACTTCTTTGTCGAACCTTCTCCGGACAATTTCCAAGTCTGCGACTCTACATAAGAAATCTATTAAAAAAATTTTGGCGACTTACCTTGTTAATTGAGACAATAATTCAGTCTCCTATTTAGTGTAAAAGCTCCTGACATTTCAAATTTGGACCACTTACATTATTTGACACTTGGCAGGTTATGACGGTTTGACACTTGGTATAGGTTATATAAAGCGATGACACTTGGTAGGTTATAAACATAGGTATATGTACAATGGCGGACGCCGATCATACATACACTAGTTTCTTTTGGCTGAAGGTGTGCGTATAACGCGTATACGTATTATTGACGAAATTTTGGGTTGGAGAAGAAAAACATACACTAGTTTCTTTTGGCTGAATAGCTGAAGGTGTGCGTGTAACGCATAATAAAACGCATATAAACGAAACATACACTAGTTTCTTTTGGCTGAAGGTGTGCGTGTAACGCATATACGTATTATGTTGACGAAATTTTGGCCTGGAGAAGAAGAAAATCTTACCGTTTCTGACAGATCCACGAGACGATATTATGATATCTCTGTTATGCGTGGACAGATTTTATTGAAATTTGGTCTTATTCGAAAGCTTATATGCGGTTTACATAAGAAAAATGCCTTTAAATTTAGAAAATATTGCAGGCGTCATGAGATATTAATGAAATAAGTTTCAGGTTAGGTTGGAATAGCCCGGCGACGAGTAAATGATAGCGGTAGCGACAGTCGACATATACAGGGTGTCTTTCCTGTACTTGGCGTCGAGACGCTGCCGCGTCTCTAGATAACGCGATGAAACGACGCTTCGATCATTTGAAAGATAGACTCGAAGAGTTTACGACGGCGACAGAGGGTCTGCGACAACGACGACGACGATGATCCCCGGCAGTAACAACAACAACAACAACAACAACCACAACAACAACGGCTACGGCTCTGAAACGTCTAATAATAACGAGCGATCGCGAAAGACGTGCACCGATTGCATTTTGCTAGCACTCGAGGAACTCGTACTATTTCTAACGTCCTTGGAACGTCGCGACCATTCCCCGTCCACCCCGTGAAGCATGAGCCAGGAGAGAGTACAATTGGTGAACGAATTACACGCCCCCGCGAGACGCAATTCCCCGCGGCGACACGTGGTGATTCGCGGCTACAATGATTTGTGGCAGGCTGATTTGGTGGAGATGCGTCCGTACGCGAAGCAAAATCGAGGATATCACTATATATTAACGATCATCGACGCGTTTAGCAAGTACGCTTGGGCCTTACCCGTGAAAACGAAAAGCGGACGCGACGTGACCGCGGCGTTCGCGACCGTGCTGCGGCAGAGCGATAGATGCCCGCGAAATTTACAAACCGACATGGGAAAGGAGTTCTACAACGCGGAGTTTCAACGATGCGCGAAGACCCGCGGGATCTAGAGACGCGGTAGCGTCTCGACGCCAAGTACATGAAAAAAAAAAAAACACCCTGTATATCGAACTGTCCCTGTCGATCGAACTGTCCCTGCCGCTACCGTGTATCTTTACTCGTCGCGGAGGCATTCTGACACTTATTTCATTATATCTTATTACGCCTGCAATATTTTCTAAATTTAAAGGCATTTTTCTTATGTAAACCGCATATCAGCTTTCGAATAAGACCAATTTCAATAAAATCGGTCCACGCATGCTAGAGATATCGTAATATCGTCTCATGGAAATGTCATTTCTGGTAAGAAAAATTTTTCTTCTCCAGTCGAAAATTTCGTCAACCAAATAAGTTTCGTCAACCAAATACGTATACTACGCGTTACACACACCTATCAGATTCGCACACATGTTTCGTTCGTCGACTCTCGGGATCATTCCGCAGAGTATATACCCTTATATACCCTTATACCCTTATACCCTTACACCCTTATATACCGTTATACCCTTATACCCTTATACTCATATATATTCCCCTACACCATTATACTTTTATATATACACCCTTCTATACCTTTATAACTTTACACCCTTATATACCCTTATACTCTTATATACCCTTATATCCTTACATCCTTATGCCCTTACACCCTTATATACCCGTATACCCTTATACCCTTATATACCGTTACACCTTTTACCATTTACCCTTGCACCCTTTATCCTTGCACCATTTACCCTTGCACCCTTTACCCTTATACCCTATACCCTTACACCCTTCACCCTTATACCCTTTACCCTTTACCCTTGCACCCTTTACACTTGCACCCTTTACCCTTGCACCCTTTACCCTTGCACCCTTTACCTTTATACCCTTACACCCTTTACCTTGCACCCTTTACCCTTGCACCCTTTACCTTGCACCCTTTACCCTTGCACCCTTTACCCTTGCACCCTTCACCCTTGCACCCTTCACCCTTGCACCCTTTACCCTTGCACCCTTTACCCTTGCACCCTTTACCCTTGCACCCTTTACACTTGCACCCTTTACCCTTGCACCCTTTACCCTTGCACCCTTTACACTTGCACCCTTTACCCTTGCACCCTTTACCCTTGCACCCTTTGCCCTTGCACCCTTTACCTTGCACCCTTTACCCTTGCACCCTTCACCCTTACACCCATTGCCCTTACACCCTTTACCCTTGCACCCTTTACCCTTGCACTCTTTACCTTTGCACCCTTTACCGTTGCACCCTTCACCCTTGCACCCTTCACCCTTGCACCCTTTACACTTGCACCCTTTACACTTGCACCCTTTACCCTTGCACCCTTTACCCTTGCACCCTTTACCTTTATACCCTTACACCCTTTACCTTGCACCCTTTACCCTTGCACCCTTTACCTTGCACCCTTTACCCTTGCACCCTTTGCCCTTGCACCCTTTGCCCTTGCACCCTTTGCCCTTGCACCCTTTGCCCTTGCACCCTTTGCCCTTGCACCCTGCACCCTTGCACCCTTTACCCTTGCACCCTTTACCTTGCACCCTTTACCTTGCACCCTTTACCTTGCACCCTTTGCCCTTGCACCCTTTGCCCTTGCACCCTTTGCCCTTGCACCCTTTGCCCTTGCACCCTTTGCCCTTGCACCCTTTGCCCTTGCACCCTTTGCCCTTGCACCCTTTGCCCTTGTATACCGTTATACCGTTATACCTTTTATACCTTTTATACCTTTTATACCTTTTATACCTTTTATAACTTTTATACCTTTTATACCTTTTATACCTTTTACCCTTATACCCTTATATATTTTCATATTTCACTGTTGAGCATCGGAAAATATTATTCGAGAAATTCGATTTGGAAAAAATGCAAATTTTCAACTTTGAACATCTTTTGAGTTCAAACAGTAATAGTTATTGATTATGAAAACCTGTTTTATTCATCATCAAACCTTAACTACCCCATCTTGTCCCACCTTCCCCTACAAGCTCAACCTAACAGTCGGGATTGCGGAGTTGTTGCGAGTGCATTTGCTGTTTCGTTATTATTCATCAATAAATTACCAGACAAAGTAACGTACAATCATGCGTTAATGCGTCAACATTTGATCCAAATGTTTCGATCTAATCGTCTGGATGATTTTCCATGCATTCAGGACAAATAAACAAATTAATACGTGTGTATGAATATGAATTTGCAAATAATAGTACAATTAATCTTTGAAAAAAGAAGTGAGGTCCCCTCAAAAACTTCAAAAAAGTAAAAAAATTATGCCAAGTACATCAAATCAAGTAAATCACAAAACATAGAAGATAATAATAATTACAAAATTAAAAAATGATGTGAAATCAGAATGAGCTGCCAGTACATAAAGATGCAGTCCAACTACGCTTTAGATGACACAACTACATATGTACAGCTAAGATTCCATTACTCATAATGGCTATTTATACAAAGAAAAAATGTATTAAATAATATTAAGCAAATATATTTTTACACAAATAAATATTTTAATACGAATAAATATTTGATTCAAAATACTTGGCGCTGCGCCCCGAATTGGTGTTGCTAAACTCAATAAATATGTATAAATTGGATTATCTTTTCTTTCTATCTTGTACGTGCATGTGTGTGTGTGTGTGTGTGCGTGTGCGTGTGCGTGTGCGTGTGCGTGTGCGTGTGCGTGTGCGTGTGCGTGTGCGTGTGCGTGTGCGTGTGCATATGCTACGTATGGTATTAGAATTACATATATGTAGAATAAATATGACAGCGTTTCTAATATGTCTATGTATATGTATTTTATATTGTAATGGAGTTGTTGTAAATTATTAATTAATACTAAGGCAATTAACATTTTTTCGGTTGCGCAGCGCCAAGTATTTTGAATCAAATATTTATTCGTATTAAAATATTTATTTGTGTAAAAATATATTTGCTCAATATTATTTAATACATTTTTTCTTTGTATAAATAGCCATTATGAGTAATGGAATCTTAGCTGTACATATGTAGTTGTGTCATCTAAAGCGTAGTTGGACTGCATCTTTATGTACTGGCAGCTCATTCTGATTTCACATCATTTTTTAATTTTGTAATTATTATTATCTTCTATGTTTTGTGATTTACTTGATTTGATGTACTTGGCATAATTTTTTTACTTTTTTGAAGTTTTTGAGGGGATGTAATTCACTATCGCTACCTGAAACAGTGCGTGCGCCATGGTTTACGCGTGACGCGAATTCATCGGGTGTTGCGGTTCGATCAGTCGCATTGGTTGCGCGAGTACATTCAATTGAACACTGATTTGAGGACGCGAGCCACGAGTGAATTTCAAAAGACTTTATATAAATTAATAAACAACGCGGTGTACGGTAAGACAATGGAGAACGTGCGGAATCGCGTAGACGTGCGACTAGTGACTAAGTGGGGCGGTCGTTACGGCGCGGAAACGCTGATCGCGAAACCAAACTTTCATAGTCGGACGATATTCTCCGAGCAGTTAGTGGCGATCGAAATGCGTAAACTAAAAGTGAAGTTCGATAAACCGATATATGTGGGTATGAGTGTGCTTGATATTTCTAAGGAATGTTTGTATGAATTTCATTATTCATATATGCGTGCGAGGTTCGGTGATCGGTGTAAGGTTTTGTACACCGATACCGACAGTTTGATATATAGCGTGGAATGCGAGGATGCGTATGATTCAATTAAGTGTGACGTCGACCGATTCGACACGAGTGATTACGCGGTGGACAATCCGTATGGTATGCCTCGCGTAAATAAAAAGGTTCCGGGACTCATGAAAGATGAGAATAACGGAGCCTTGATGACCAAGTTCGTCGGATTGCGGTCTAAAATGTACGCGACTAGGACGTTTAACGCTGCAGCGAGGGCTACGTGTGAGATTAAAAAAGTGAAGGGTGTGCGGAGACACGTGATCGCGAATGATGTACAATTCGACGATTACATTCATTGTCTTCGCAATCTCACCGAGAAAGCGGTTCGCCAGAATAATATAAGATCTAGGCTGCACGTGGTGTATTCGGTGAGCGAGGAAAAGAACGCTCTCAGCCCATTCGACGATAAACGTTGTATTCTGGCCGATCGGGTGAGCACCCTTCCGTGGGGACATTATCGTATCCCCGAACTCGACACTCACGAGCTCCTCGAGCTCGAGTCCGACGAGTCCCTCGAGCCCTGCGAGAATTCCGTTGCATAGTATATGTTTCAATGTTTAAATGTATTAAAGTGTAAATTATATGTATATATATATATTTTTAATTCTTTTTATTAATATTATTTGTATTGAAATATGAGGAGTAATAATTGAATACGTGAGCAATGTATTTATTTATATATATTCGTTATTTCTTTATTCCAGTAACATAGAGCGCGCTTATAATCATGAATCATTGAATATCCTTGTCGCGTATCCACGAGTTCCGCGGCGAATCGAATCCGAGCCACTTAACCAACACCTGGCTACCCTTGCGACGAATAATCTTCTCCACCACATAGACGTCCGGATTCGCGACCGAATGCAATTCGTACTCGTAGAATCCACCCGAGATCGGCTCTCCCGCGGAATCGCGCAGAATGTACGTCACCGGGCGCGTTCGTTGTACGGTTACGATTTCGAACACTTCGGTCGACCAGTTCGGAGTGTACCCCTTCTCGAAGAGGGTCTTGAACTTGCTCACGCGTACCTTTGTGACGTAGCGTCCCAGCGCGAGGAATCGAACGCGCGGCGGTACGTCCGGGAGTGAGCGAGAGACCGAGCGCACGCGGGCGACCGCGACCGAACCCGACCGAACTCGCCCGAAGCGTACCGGTCCCGCGACGCGTCAGCGCTATGACGCTCACTCCCCACCGCGCCGCTAGATCGTGTCGGTTTCTCGCTGCTGGGAATTTCCGAGAATCGGGGCATATGCCGCGATGATTCCGAGCCAAAGCAGTTCCAGTGGGGAGACGGACCCCCACTACCAGACCTGCCTGGAAGTTGCCCGGTGCAAGCCTCGGTACATGCGCCCGTGTATTCGTCGATCGCCAGATCGAAACCTATCCCGTTCCTACCACCTGTCCCGGTAAAGAGACGCAGGAAGTTGCCCGGTCTCTTTCCCGCTCCTAGGTTTTGGACAGAGACGCCCGGATGCTGCCCGGTCTCTTTCCCGCTCCTAGGTCTTGGACAGAGACGCCCGGATGCTGCCCGGTCTCTTCCAACCCCTGTCCCGCTAGAGAGACGCTGGAAGCTGCCCGGTCTCTCTCGCTCCCATACCGTCCCGATAAGGAGACACCAGACGCGGAGCGACCGAATTGTCCCGATAAGCGGACAGATCCGACGTAGACCGAACGCCGCCGTACCGCGAACCGCGCCGCCGCGCAACGACGGCTTGACCGCGATTAATGCGAAGTACCCCGCGTCTAAGATACTGTATATAGTGTACATAACTGTCCTAGTGAATAAACCTAATTTAACCTACCACGGAAGGATTTAATTAAACCCTGGCAGAGCCGACTGAGACCATCCTTCCGACCGGCGTGACAACCGTCACACCTTGTCACCTATGATGAATTTGGCGCGCCGTCCAACACCTTTCGATGCGGAGGGGGGTAGGGGTTCGTTCGCGGCAAACGACAAACGCGTCGCGGGGGTCACGTCAACGGGTCGAGCGTTGATCGTTCGATGTTTGCTATGATTGTAGGTGCGTACGAGCGTAGGTAACAGGTCGACCCAGCGATAGGACGCGTCCAAGGAGAATTGTTTCCACATTAGGTTTCTCAGCGTGCGATTGAAACGTTCAACGATCGACGCTTTCATCACGCTATACGTGGAGTAGTGGTTGACCCCTCAAAAACTTCAAAAAAGTAAAAAAATTATGCCAAGTACATCAAATCAAGTAAATCACAAAACATAGAAGATAATAATAATTACAAAATTAAAAAATGATGTGAAATCAGAATGAGCTGCCAGTACATAAAGATGCAGTCCAACTACGCTTTAGATGACACAACTACATATGTACAGCTAAGATTCCATTACTCATAATGGCTATTTATACAAAGAAAAAATGTATTAAATAATATTAAGCAAATATATTTTTACACAAATAAATATTTTAATACGAATAAATATTTGATTCAAAATACTTGGCGCTGCGCAACCGAAAAAATGTTAATTGCCTTAGTATTAATTAATAATTTACAACAACTCCATTACAATATAAAATACATATACATAGACATATTAGAAACGCTGTCATATTTATTCTACATATATGTAATTCTAATACCATACGTAGCATATGCACACGCACACGCACACGCACACGCACACGCTCACGCACACGCACACGCACACACACACACACACATGCACGTACAAGAAAGAAAGAAAAGATAATCCAATTTATACATATTTATTGAGTTTAGCAACACCAATTCGGGGCGCAGCGCCAAGTATTTTAAATCAAATATTTATTCGTATTAAAATATTTATTTGTGTAAAAATATATTTGCTTAATATTATTTAATACATTTTTTCTTTGTATAAATAGCCATTATGAGTAATGGAATCTTAGCTGTACATATGTAGTTGTGTCATCTAAAGCGTAGTTGGACTGCATCTTTATGTACTGGCAGCTCATTCTGATTTCACATCATTTTTTAATTTTGTAATTATTATTATCTTCTATGTTTTGTGATTTACTTGATTTGATGTACTTGGCATAATTTTTTTACTTTTTTGAAGTTTTTGAGGGGACCTCACTTCTTTTTTCAAAGATTAATTGTACTATTATTTGCAAATTCATATTCATACACACGTATTAATTTGTTTATTTGTCCTGAATGCATGGAAAATCATCCAGACGATTAGATCGAAACATTTGGATCAAATGTTGACGCATTAACGCATGATTGTACGTTACTTTGTCTGGTAATTTATTGATGAATAATAACGAAACAGCAAATGCACTCGCAACAACTCCGCAATCCCGACTGTTAGGTTGAGCTTGTAGGGGAAGGTGGGACAAGATGGGGTAGTTAAGGTTTGATGATGAATAAAACAGGTTTTCATAATCAATAACTATTACTGTTTGAACTCAAAAGATGTTCAAAGTTGAAAATTTGCATTTTTTCCAAATCGAATTTCTCGAATAATATTTTCCGATGCTCAACAGTGAAATATGAAAATATATAAGGGTATAAGGGTAAAAGGTATAAAAGTTATAAAAGGTATAAAAGGTATAAAAGGTATAAAAGGTATAAAAGGTATAACGGTATAACGGTATACAAGGGCAAAGGGTGCAAGGGCAAAGGGTGCAAGGGCAAAGGGTGCAAGGGCAAAGGGTGCAAGGGCAAAGGGTGCAAGGGCAAAGGGTGCAAGGGCAAAGGGTGCAAGGTAAAGGGTGCAAGGTAAAGGGTGCAAGGTAAAGGGTGCAAGGGTAAAGGGTGCAAGGGTGCAGGGTGCAAGGGCAAAGGGTGCAAGGGCAAAGGGTGCAAGGGCAAAGGGTGCAAGGGCAAAGGGTGCAAGGGCAAAGGGTGCAAGGGCAAAGGGTGCAAGGGCAAAGGGTGCAAGGGCAAAGGGTGCAAGGGCAAAGGGTGCAAGGGCAAAGGGTGCAAGGGCAAAGGGTGCAAGGGCAAAGGGTGCAAGGGCAAAGGGTGCAAGGGCAAAGGGTGCAAGGGCAAAGGGTACATGGGTGAAAGGTGCAAGGGTGAAGGGTGCAAGGGTAAAGGGTGCAAGGGTGAAGGGTGCAAGGGTGAAGGGTGCAAGGGTAAAGGGTGCAAGGGTAAAGGGTGCAAGGGTAAAGGGTGCAAGGGTAAAGGGTGCAAGGGTAAAGAGTGCAAGGGTAAAGGGTGCAAGGGTGAAGGGTGTAAGGGCAAAGGGTGCAAGGGCAAAGGGTGCAAGGGCAAAGGGTGCAAGGGCAAAGGGTGCAAGGGCAAAGGGTGCAAGGGCAAAGGGTGCAAGGGCAAAGGGTGCAAGGGCAAAGGGTGCAAGGGTAAAGGGTGCAAGGGTAAAGGGTGCAAGGGTAAAGGGTGCAAGGGTAAAGGGTAAAGGGTATAAGGGTGAAGGGTGTAAGGGTGTAAGGGTAAAGGGTGCAAGGGTAAAGGGTAAAGGGTAAAGGGTAAAGGGTAAAGGGTGCAAGGTAAAGGGTGCAAGGTAAAGGGTGCAAGGTAAAGGGTGCAAGGGTAAAGGGTGCAAGGGTGCAGGGTGCAAGGGTGAAGGGTGCAAGGGTGAAGGGTGCAAGGGTGAAGGGTGCAAGGGTAAAGGGTGCAAGGGTAAAGGGTGCAAGGTAAAGGGTGCAAGGGTAAAGGGTGCAAGGTAAAGGGTGTAAGGGTATAAAGGTAAAGGGTGCAAGGGTAAAGGGTGCAAGGGTAAAGGGTGCAAGGGTAAAGGGTGCAAGGGTAAAGGGTGCAAGGGTAAAGGGTGCAAGGGTAAAGGGTGCAAGTGTAAAGGGTGCAAGTGTAAAGGGTGCAAGGGTGAAGGGTGCAAGGGTGAAGGGTGCAACGGTAAAGGGTGCAAAGGTAAAGAGTGCAAGGGTAAAGGGTGCAAGGGTAAAGGGTGTAAGGGCAATGGGTGTAAGGGTGAAGGGTGCAAGGGTAAAGGGTGCAAGGTAAAGGGTGCAAGGGCAAAGGGTGCAAGGGTAAAGGGTGCAAGGGTAAAGGGTGCAAGTGTAAAGGGTGCAAGGGTAAAGGGTGCAAGGGTAAAGGGTGCAAGGGTAAAGGGTGCAAGTGTAAAGGGTGCAAGGGTAAAGGGTGCAAGGGTAAAGGGTGCAAGGGTAAAGGGTGCAAGGGTGAAGGGTGCAAGGGTGAAGGGTAAAGGGTGCAAGGGTAAAGGGTGCAAGGTAAAGGGTGCAAGGGTAAAGGGTGCAAGGTAAAGGGTGTAAGGGTATAAAGGTAAAGGGTGCAAGGGTAAAGGGTGCAAGGGTAAAGGGTGCAAGTGTAAAGGGTGCAAGGGTAAAGGGTAAAGGGTATAAGGGTGAAGGGTGTAAGGGTATAGGGTATAAGGGTAAAGGGTGCAAGGGTAAATGGTGCAAGGATAAAGGGTGCAAGGGTAAATGGTAAAAGGTGTAACGGTATATAAGGGTATAAGGGTATACGGGTATATAAGGGTGTAAGGGCATAAGGATGTAAGGATATAAGGGTATATAAGAGTATAAGGGTATATAAGGGTGTAAAGTTATAAAGGTATAGAAGGGTTTATATATAAAAGTATAAGGGTGTAGGGGAATATATATGAGTATAAGGGTATAAGGGTATAACTGTATATAAGGGTGTAAGGGTATAAGGGTATAAGGGTATATAAGGGTATATACTCTGCGGAATGATCCCGAGAGTCGACGAACGAAACATGTGTGCGAATCTGATAGGTGTGTGTAACGCGTAGTATACGTATTTGGTTGACGAAACTTATTTGGTTGACGAAATTTTCGACTGGAGAAGAAAAATTTTTCTTACCAGAAATGACATTTCCATGAGACGATATTACGATATCTCTAGCATGCGTGGACCGATTTTATTGAAATTGGTCTTATTCGAAAGCTGATATGCGGTTTACATAAGAAAAATGCCTTTAAATTTAGAAAATATTGCAGGCGTAATAAGATATAATGAAATAAGTGTCAGAATGCCTCCGCGACGAGTAAAGATACACGGTAGCGGCAGGGACAGTTCGATCGACAGGGACAGTTCGATATACAGGGTGTTTTTTTTTTTTTTCATGTACTTGGCGTCGAGACGCTACCGCGTCTCTAGATATCGCTCCTTATCGTCGAGCGTGGCAAGCAGCTTAGTCTGTTTCCCTTCTGGCGCGTGCTCGCGTACAGGGCAGAATGGCAGGTCGGCGTGTGCGTCATGAATCTCCTTGGGATACTCGATGTCCACCTCCAACAGGTATCCCTCGGGTCCATCGTCGTCGGGCATGGATGATACGTCGAGCGCGGCGACCGTCGCATCGTCCAACCATTAAAACCCCCCGTGCGGCATAGCCTGCGACATCGCCCATCCGTACAAGTTGTTGACGTCGAAGTACATCAGGTACGTCGACGGCTTCGACTCGTCGTACATTGCTGCCGGCAGGTACTTGTTATTGGCACGCGCGTACCTGTGCGAGCACTCACTCAGACCACCGCGTATGCCACGCTCCACGAACAGTAGCATGTCCACGTCCGTCAAAAGCTCTAATTTGATTCCGGTGTACTTGAGCATCGCGTCTCACGTAAAACTCGGCAGCGTAAAATAATGCGCGGGATCCAGATTGTAGCTCGCGATACAGTCGGTGCGGAAACTCTCGAATACGTCGGCGAGTAACAGCACATCTGTTTTCAAGTATAAATCACTGTACTCGCCTAATGTCTGTACGCGAAAAGTATTCCACACGTTCACGGCGTGCGCGTAATCAGGCTCCGACGCGGCGGTATCGTTCAACCGATTATAAAATTCTTCGCGGGACGGTAAACGCGTATCGTTAAGTTTGGCGTATGACGATACATAGTCGTACGGGACGACGCCCTTCCTGGTCAGGAGATTGAACTGATCGTCCGACAGGGATTGAAACTCGCCTCGTAGAATCGCGAGTCGTTCTTTGCCAAGGTCCGAAGCGAGTTTCTCCAGACTAGCGGCTAAGAACTTCAGCGAATCTACGAATCGAAACTTCAACCCCCTCTTCCAATCGTTGTTCTCGGCATCGATTCCCTTGACGTGTTTCGTGAACGATATATACCGTTCCTTTGTTACCGGCAGCAGGTCGATCTGCCCCTCGAACCCGGACGCCAACTCCTTAAATACCTGAGTAGCCCTTAAGTAGCCTGATAAATTGTGAAATACTACGGGGATCGTGTACGATCTTTGAAATTGTAAATTACACGATACGTGGGCCGCGCCTCGATATTCACCCGTCGAGTGGCAATGGTCGCGCACTTTTTTGTCCGTATCGACGAATGTTTTTCCGCACACGTGGCACGCGCTCGCGTCATTAAAACTTTGCCACTGTTGTCTCGTCAGCGGGATCATTGGTTTCGCGTTCCGCAACCACGAATACGCAGTGTCCGCAAAGTCTCGAAGTTCCCGCACGAACCATTTCACGCACTCGGAGTCGTGACGATACGCGCGATAACGGCACAGAGACGCGTCGGTGGAACAATGAATGTAATATCCAACGCTGTACGCTCTGTGCTGCTGGTACGTGTACGTACGACTCCGCTCCGCAGGCTCGACGTCCTCCAGCATGCATTCGAAGTCCGCGTACACGACGAATGGTGCTCGTTCCTTGTTCTTAAAGTTTTTGAACTGCAACCATTTGTCGGCGGCGGACGGCAATTCGACGGCGCATTCGTTTATACGTTGGCAGTCCACGTTGTGCTTGGTCAATTGCTCGGACGAATGGAAGAAGCTGAGGCACCTGCAATGATAATAGCATTAATAATAATAATAATAATAATAATAAAACATAAGAATGAAGAATATATCGATCGAAATATTTTTACATACCTCTCGCAAACGAAAATTCGACCATTGTGTTTGCCGAGCTGCTTCGTAATCAGTCTCGACAGACTGCGAATGCACGCGAAATGATGCTGATTGTGGAATTTGGAATCCTGCACCAGTAGCAGGTTCGCGTGTCTCTCGCGCTTGTCTTCGGTCAAACGCAGAGGCATGCAGCTTCCGTCGGTCCTGGTGTACACGTTCACCGACACGTTATTTATCCTCTCGAACTTCTTAAGCTGATCCAACGTCATGGGAAGAGTAATATCGTCCGTACGAAGTACCGTAGCGTAGTGTGGGTACGACGTGTGCCTGTCCCCATGCGTAGCAGCAGGGTGCAAACTAGCGACGACGGCCCACAAGAAGCACGCATTGTCACTAGTCGGTACATTAACCACGGCCTTTTTAACAATGACCTCGAATGGAAGTGGCACGAAGCAGCCAGCGCGAAGTGGATTATGCTGATTTATATTCACTAGAATATTTAGCACAGCCCTTAGGGTCCATCCACTGTCGCGATCTTGAAACTCCTCGATAGCCACTAACGTTGGAGCGACCACGTGCTTCGAATACCACTCGCGCACGTTCGATGTCCTGAACAGTACACGATTTCGCGTACCGAAACTTTTCATGTCCATATTATCATTTAACATAAACTCCGCGTTCAGTATCGTATTCACGGACACACTAGAATGTTCGCTGATAGCGTCTGTCACGCGCGATAGTACCATTCGTCGAGCACCCTCTAAAAATCGACGTGGATCGACGTGTCCCACGTTGATTACCGCGCCAGTCGAAATACGGCCTATAAACGCTCATTCCACGTCTTCCCATACGACTTTAGGCGCCGTCGATCGACCCGAAACCCCGAGTCCTACTCGCGACAACCGACCCCGAACAATCGCGCGTAATGTTTTTATTCGCGCGATCAGCGACACCAGGCGTTGTTTCGCGGCCACTGCCACTCCTCCGCTGCACTGGTACTCGACGATTAGCTGCAGGCACGTGTCGCACTGGTCCTCCCAGTCTCGGAATTCCGCAACATAGCGTAAAAGCTCGGACATCCGGGACAAAACCCTGTACGTGTCCATGAACACTTCCATGTTCACTTATTCACGATGAGTTCACTTCCTCACAAATAGTTTATTTCCCACATTTGTTTGATTTCACCTGACTTTATGATCCGACTCTTATTATTATTATTATTATTATTATTATTATTATTATTGTTAACGGGTAAAACCCTTTGGAAGCAGAAGATTCATAGTAAGAAGCAAAATATACATGTAAGCATTACAAATAATTAAAATTAAAGTTGAGTAACAAAGTTAATAACTAATCGCTGTGAATACTTAATATTACCGCATCACGTTAAGTGACCTATACTATACCGGACGCTCATACAAAAGTAATCGGAGGCCACTGAGGGAAACAAAACAAATCAATGTCTGGCTCTACTTAAGGGATCAGACGTATAATTACGGTAAGCTGGTTCACTACTCACAAAAAGTGGCCTAGGTTGCAAAGCTCGTTCAGGAGCACGAAATCGCAGTGCCGCAACAAGCTCCGTACAATTCACATGACCATGTATGACCTTATAAAGGAAAATTAGGTCCGCGGACTGTCTCCTATCGCTAAGGGTGGCAATACCGAGTAGTCGTAAGGCCGGGTCATAGTCATGGTCACTAAAATGCATTGGCGTACCCAATGCCCTAGAGGCAATTCTCAAGAACTTATGCTGCACCCTCTCGATCAAGCTGATATAGTGCTTATGTTTGGGATTCCAGATGACAGAAGCATATTCAAGCAGCGGCCTTACGAGAGCAACATACAAAAGCTTCCACGACTTAAGCCTACTGAAATGTTTCGCGTATCTAGCTACAAAACCAAGGATTCGCATTGCATTACACGAAATGTTCAAATAATGCTTGCGGAAGTCTAGCCCTGCTGAAATCGTCACGCCCAGGTCCTTAACATCAGTAGTAAGGTAATGGGGATTCCAACGCAGGTCCTCTGAGGGGAGCGCGGGGGCGGGGGGAAGTGAGGGCGCGCGGGGGAGTGCGGTGGAGGGAAACATGGGCGCGGGGGGGTAGTGGGGGAAGCGGGGAGTGGATGACCGATTGCGCGCGCATGAGCCGCGGAGTGGGGGAAGCCGCAATCGTGGAGGGGATCAGTCCAGGCCGAACCGCCGCGGAGACCTCTCCACGTCGGACCCACCCCCGAAAATTTCCACCGAGGGTCATCCCCTCCCTCTAAAAAAATTTCTGGGGCCGGGTCTTGTATGAAAAATCTTTTTTCAGACTCGATCCAGCCCCAGAAATTTTTTTCCCCTAAATATTTTTTTTCAAACCATTATAAAGCTGAAATTGCTTAATACTTTATCGGATGACGTCGGACAATGTCGGGGAAGATCGGCTTTTTCCAAATCACGCATTTGGAGGAGCGAAAGAGAGAGCAATACTTTAAAAGCTAAATTCGGAGGAAGGAAAGAGAGAGTAATACTTAACGTCGCAGCGTCTCGCGCGATCGCGTGTAACTCGAATCCTCTGGAGCAACCGTGCAGGGTGACATCATTTGACAGCGCGAAGAATGAACGAATGAAATAAGATTATGCGGCGTCAGCAGAAATGCTGAATCTTAAAATTAGATGGTGAGAGAAGGAGGCGGAAGGCGGGTAAATAAAATGTAGAAAGAATATAGGATTAAGAAATTTTATTTCAAATTAAAAGAATATAATTTAACATTTTTCCTACGAGCATCAGCTAGAATATCATTGATGGCGCATGCTAACAGTTCGCAATCTATATGATAATCCTCACAGTAATGTTCGCTATCACGTATGATTTTAGCAGCATGACGCGCGTCTAACGTTTCGCAGGCAACATCGCTCTGCTGTAGCACGTTAACAAAAGTTTTAAATTTCGTCTGCACATCTCTTAAATTTTGATTCAGCCGCGAATATACATAGCTTACACATGGTTCAAGATTTAATAAAAATGTTACTGTATCCGGTTTGAAATACGATTCGTCCTACTCCCATTGTATGTAACAAAACACAAAATTGTACAATCTTTCAATGCGACTGACAGTCGTCGAGTTTGATGAGCAACTGGTCCCACAGCGTTCATACAATTTGTCACCCATGCATAAAGTTGCATACGTTGCAAAGTAAGATGCATTTGTTCTTCACCTTCTTCTTCACTAGCCACCCTCTCCTTCTATGTGCTCCACCTGCCTTTTCGCTGACCATCTTCTTCTTCGAATTATTCACTAACCATCTTCTTCGAATTATTCACTGACCATTCTTAAATCGAACATGAATCGAACCACTTTGAACGTGTATCGAACGTGTATCGAACCACTCTGAACGTGTATCGAACCACTTTGAACATGTATCGAACGTGAATCATACCACTTTAAACATCTATTGAACGTGTATCGAACCACTTTGAACGTGTATCGAACGTGTATCGAACCACTTTGAACATCTATTGAACGTGTATCGAACCACTTTGAACGTGTATCGAACGTGTATCGAACCACTTTGAACGTGTATCGAACGTGTATCGAACCACTTTGAACGTGTATCGAACATGTATCGTACCACTTTGAACGTGTATCGAACGTGTATCGAACGTGTATCGAACCACTTTGAACGTGTATCGAACGTGTATCATACCACTTTGAACGTGTATCGAACCTGTATCGAACCACTTTGAACGTGTATCGAACATGTATCGAACCACTTTGAACATCTATCGAACGTGTATCGAACCACTTTGAACATCTATCGAACGTGTATCGAACCACTTTGAACATCTATCGAACATCTATGATACCACTTTAAACATCTATGGAACATCTATGGAACATCTATCGTACCATTTTGAACATCTATTGAACATGTATTGAACGTATATGATACCACTCTGAACGTGTATCGAACCACATATACATAATAATTCTGGGCCCTGCAAGATTACCGATGACAGGACGCCAATTCAACGTCAGGCGCTGCAGCAACTCAGGACCAAACTTCGGGAGCTACACGAGAATGGAGAGACGAATAAAACAATTAGATATGTCCGTGGTGTGCCTAAAATTGTGTCGAGCGTTAGATCACAGAACTCTGTGCCAAAAAACCACTATTGAATCCTATAGTTTTTTATCAGAATGTAAGGGGACTCAGGACGAAGTTAGATGATCTGAAGTCGGCTATTATGTTATCTGCTGTCCGTTTTGATATTATAATTTTAGTAGAAACGTGGCTTAACTCATCGATCTCGAATCTGGAGCTGGGTTTAATTGGCTATAATGTTTTCCGAATGGATAGGTCGCATCTCACAAGTGTGTTTTCTAGGGGGGGTGGGGTCTTAATTGCTGTTCGGAATACGCTACATTGTACTTTAATTGACTCAGGTCGTGTTGATCTTGAGCAACTCTTTGTTAGGGTGCGGTTTCACTCATCTTATGTAATGCTTTGTGCTTTATATATTCCTCCTGGGTCCCGACCTGAACTCTATGACCGTTATGTTGGGTGCATTATTGATGTGTTTCATGATTATAGTTCTGACAGGCTTTGTATCTTTGGTGATTTCAACCTCCCTCATGCAGTCTGGCGCTATGAGCTCGGTCTTAATTGTACTAAAAAACCTGGTGTATCATCCATGGAATCAATAGCTATTGATCTGGTTCGTGATGGGTGTGGTTATTGTAGCTTAGCTCAGGTAAACACGGTCCTCAATCGTACAGACACCGTATTAGATTTAATTTTTGTTAACGATTGTAACGTCACCGTAGATAAGGCGGTCGACTACCTGATCACGCCTGATGCGTACCATCCACCACTACTAATTCGCTTAAGTATTTTAGTTCTGCAGTACGATCAAGTTAATGTAAATAGTACCTTTTATGATTTTAAGTTGGGTGACTATCCTAATATGATTAATTATTTCAATTCTGTAGATTGGGATCTCATCACGCATGGAATTGATCCGGATATTGCCGTTGATCGTCTTTATGCTCACCTTAACACTGCAATTGAAGCCTTTATCCCTCAAAGAACAGTAAGACGTCCGCTTTATCCACGGTGGTTTTCTGCTCGCTTAAAGTATTTTATAACCGAAAAAAAGAAAGCGCACAAATTGTTTATAAATTCGAATTCTGTATGTGATTACTGGGCTTTTTCTAGCCTACGTTCCCAATGTAAACAACGTGTGACTGAGGATTATCGCGCATATATTGTTAGTGTGGAAAACTCTGTTCGGCATAATGTGAGGAATTTTTGGGGTTTTGTTAATGCCAAGCGTGGAAATACGGGTCTTCCGAGTGAGATGCATCATGGTAGTTTGTCTGCATCCTCGCATCAAGAGGTAGCTAATTTGTTCGCATCGTACTTCGGGTCGGTGTACTCTCCCTCGTCTGATCGGTCTCCGGTTTCTGACTGTAACAGTAATTATTCCAATGGAGTAAGTCTTAACTCATTGTCTATATCCATAGGTGATGTACTGGAAAAATTGAATTCGCTGGATGTGAGTAGAGGTCCTGGGGTGGATGGCATTCCTCCTCTGCTCCTTAGGCAATGTAGTTTCATCCTCTCGAGGCCACTTTGGAATATTTTTAATTCATCGTTGTCTTGTGGTGTTTTTCCGTTGAAGTGGAAATCCAGTCTTGTTACCCCAGTTTTCAAGACTGGTGACCGAGCTGACGTGGAGAATTACCGGCCTATTAGCAAATTATCCGTGATTCCTAAGTTGTTTGAGGAGATTGTCACGGATTCCATAGCGCCTATGGTTGCTCTCTCCCTCTGCGATGAGCAGCATGGGTTTGTACCGAGACGCTCTACCTTAACGAACTTGGCAGTTTATCATAGCTTCGTGACTGGGGCTCTTGATAAAGGTTTGCAGGTGGATACGGTCTATACGGACTTCCGTAAGGCCTTCGATTCCGTGGATCACTCTATTTTGCTCCGGAAACTCTCTTCTTGGGGTTTTTACGGGTCCCTTCTAGCGTGGTTTAGTAGCTATCTTACATCTCGTGAGCAGATTGTTAAGGTATCTAATAGTCTCTCAGTGCCAATAAGTGTCCCCTCGGGCGTTCCGCAGGGGTCTCATCTTGGTCCGTTACTGTTTATTATATTCATTAATGATCTCGATAAGATATTTGAAGGATCTAACTTTCTTTTGTACGCTGATGACCTTAAGGTGTTTAGAGTGATTCATGGCTATCATGATGCGGTTATGATGCAGTGCGATCTAGATAGATTTGGGCAATGGTGCGTATCTAATAATTTAAGGCTCCATACCTCTAAGTGTGTGGTGCTTAGGGCTGTGCGAGGGGGGCATTGCGTGAAGTTTCCGTATCAATTAGCGGGGGCTACTCTCTCCGAGGTGTCTGAAGTTGTTGATCTGGGTATCTCAATGAAGTCATGTTGTGACTTCAGAAATCACTATATGCGATGTACTGCGAAGGCAATGCGTGCCCTTGGATTCATCTCCAGGTTCGCATGTCACTTTAGGAATGTCGAGGCACTTAAACTCTTGTATATTGCTCTTGTGAGGCCGCATCTTGAATATGCGTCAGTCATTTGGAATCCGGTCCATGGGAAATATATTAACTTGATTGAGAGGGTACAACACAAATTTTTGAGGTTCGTTGCTCGGATTTTAAGGAGTCCTATGGATCGTGCTGATCACGATTACGGCCCTATAATGGCTAGGCTGAACATTGCCACTCTTGCGGATCGGAGGGATAATGCGGATTTGATGTTCCTGTTCAAGGTATTGAATGGTTACTTCGATTGCCCCGAGTTGGTAGCCTCCGTCTCCTTTGTCGTGCCGCAAAGGGTTTTGCGACCTAGACCTTTGTTTGACTCGAGGTTACCCCGTTATCGTCATTACTCGGTTGACCCCATGAACCGTGTTATGGCTGTTGCCAATGAGTATTCTAACAGGATTGACTTGTTTTTTGGGTCCTTGGAGTCGTTCCGTGTGCGGGTTCAGGGGCAAACTGGTCGAACGGGGGGTCATGAATGATGAGTCATGATTTTTGTTATACTACTTACATAGTTAAGATTTAGATTCAGTTATAACTCATATAATTTGTATTAATGTGTATTAATTATGGAGACTGTATTAGTTCTTAGGGTTTATACTTTCTGTAAACTATGGGATTTTCCCGTTTATAATAATAATAATAATAATAATAATAATAATTAATTAAGGAGGCTGGGGAGGGTGAAGAAAAAAACATTTATGCATTAAAAATTGATTATATTTTATTTATGCAATTCTCTCTGGTGTTTAGACCACCAGTTGAATATTTTAAATACATTTTGCATTGCGCAATGCTTCGCGTGTCTACCACATCGCAGAGTATTAACTACATTTAGCTTATTTAGAGATTTGATATCCTCGTAGTCAATGTCCAGCGTCTCGATGATTACATCCGCTCTCGTATTTTCATCGAGGAAATCCGCAAGCCAATCGCGTTTCTGCAACCCTTTAACGTATACGATATGGGATGTGTCATCTTCTTCGTCGATCGCATCAGCTACAGCTTTGGTAATCAGCTGTTTAGCCATACTGTACGGAACGTCTCCATCGTCCCACCGTAGTCCATGATGTTTTGCAATCAACCATCGGATGCTTGATTTGTCAGATTTCGTAAGAAGATATTGCGGCATCGAACTCCCAAAAATATAGTGCGAGAGAATTGTTCCCATTCGTAGGACAGCCACTTCCTTGACGACAAATCTTCCGTCGACGATGAATCCTTGCAGGTCAACAAATGTTGGTACAACCATTGTCGATATACTTTTAGAGGTCTGCTCGCTTCCAAGACAGATGAGAGAATGCAATCTTTCTCATAAAGCATCTCGATTTTTACGATGAAATTGTTGTACGAATTTGATACAGGAGAGGGCGGGCAAGTAGTATGGCAATTTAATTTATTTTGCGCACAACATTTGTTAGCGGATTGTATTCAACCACCCGGTCGTGCAGAATCAGACAGTAGGCTGTAGTATTTGCAGGTACATTCTCTTTACACTCAAATTCTATGCGCACGTCCACGGTACCATTTTTAATCGATTCATTTTGTCGCGAGCAATCAATCACCACGAGAGGACCAAATTGTAAAAATTCAGCCACAGTGAATAACGCCTCGTTGCAACTATGTCCATAATACGATTTACGGAAATGTGTATACATGTGAAACAAGATGGCGTGCTTATTCTTGTCAAAGTCCAAGTTCAAGTCATCATATGGATAAAAATCCGAGTTGAGAAAAAGTTTTACATTAGTCAATTTGCAATTGTTAAACTTAGTAACATCTTCGGTCATCACATTCTTTCGAGCAGTCTGTAGAGCAAAGATAACGTATCGCGGTTTCTCCAGCTGTGCAGCTGCCTTCACGGCCCACGAATGCTTGGTTGTGCTCTGTAAGAGAGGATACTCGTACAGATCCCACGAGCGAAAACTAATGCTCAGGTTTTGTCCACTTTCCAAAGCATGCAGCAACGATAGCTTATTAACGTCGTTCAGCGTCACATGAGGCATTCGCCATTGCACTTTAAGTAATTCAATTTCAGGTTCCAACATTGGCGATCCTATTAGAGAATTGTTATCGTTGCGCGATCGTATTAAAATCAATTCGTGACGTGCATTAATAATCATGCGTTTGTAGTCCTCGCAAAATCCCAACAAATATTTGAGTGAGATGCAAAAATTGAAATGATTTTTCACTATCAGTCCATCGTGTCGTTTCACGCCCCATCCAGCATTCTCCATATTTTTGTCTTCGTCAGATGTCAGCGATACATAGTTTTTAAGCGTGCTAGTTATTCCAACGTTTCTGTTGCGGTCAATCTCCACACCATTCAGCTCGTATCGAATCTCATCAAATAAGAACGCCATGCAATTATTTCCCAACGTCGTCGTTGATGCTTCGTTTGGCTTATTTATCACCAATTTCCCCTCCACGTAGAGGAAACTTTCACATGGTAATGTATATAAATCCTGCTGTTGTATAGGTATTCTTATCTCATCACTATATCCAAATGTTGTGTTGACGTATGGGTTGTACGTGTGAGTCTCGAGCTTGACGATGCGATTATCAAACGTCGGCTTCACTCCAAGGCTTAGAATGTCAGCCATTTTTTTTCAACTTATATGCGTACAATGAATCCCAATGATTTCAAAAATGCAATGTTCGTAGCACTGAGTCTCTTCTTTTTAGCGTAATCAGAGCTGTTGCAGGTGTTGTTGTTGTTGTTGTTGTTGTTGTTGTTGTTGTTGTTATTGCAAACAATTTCACTTGGAAGAAATGTGTTTCCGAAGTCGTTCAACACAAGCATTTCTTTCATTCGCGCCACATGTATTATCGTTGACGTCGTCGTACGTGTAGTCTGATGGTAATCTCTTCACCTCGAAAATCGAGCAACCGTCCGTCTTGATCCACAACGCGTATCGTTAGATCCGTAATGATCCGTGCGGTGATCGGAAGGTAAATGATCTGTGCGGGCGTTTCCGATATCTTATATCCTGGTGGGACTCTCGGAGAAAATTCATGTATCGTATGTACGCGCTTCCCATTGTTGTACGCGCCAGCGGTCACGCTACATTCTATGCGAATAATGTTCACGTTCATGATATTAATTGGATCGTCCGATTCGTGCCATTGTCCAGGTTCTAATATCCGATTCATCGAGAATCCCAGTAGCGATCCAATGTTGTTGGATTTTGTAAAATCTACAGCGAACGAGCAGTACAGTTCACTTTTCATGGTGTTGTTGTTGGGATGCAACACTATAGGATACACATCGCTATCGTTGTTGTCATCGGTGTCATCGAGATTTTTAGGATATCGTTCGAGTAATCGCTGCTTCAGGTACTTGGCAAGGGCGTCTAGTTCGTAGGAGCCGTGGGGAATCGCAATGTATTCATGACTGGTGTCGACACTGCTGTTGATGTTATAGTTTACAGCGAAGTAGAATTTATCGTTGCTCGAGTCGATGTTCGGTATTGTATGATAAGTTTCAAAGGTTGTTAGGCCAAGCTCGTAATCATCGTCGCTCAAATCTATGGGTGGAAAGTAGCTCACCGCGAGGGTGCTACTCTTGCCGGTTAGAGTGAATGTTAACGACATATTCCGCTGAAACTGCTCCACTAGTACTGAATCAGAGCGGTGGAAGTCAATCCTTAAATTTGGTGCCGATCGTTTGTAGAAAGCGTAGACATAGTTGTCCACAATTGCTCTGATTGTACTTTTGATACGACGTTCGATTGTATTCAATTTTCACAGCATCTTTATCCAGATATTGTACCAATTCCCTAGGTGGTCGAAGATTCCCGAAGCTGTCGAAATATATAGCTCGACACCCTCTCTTCGCATATGCCACCCAATGAGTCCCCGGTCCCTCGACATTGTCCAAATTTACGATACCACTTTCGTTTCGATGTACTCCTCCGACAGGTAGTGCATTGCGCATGAAAACACCCCTAAAGAATGGAATACGCATACGTTCTGCCAACTCCTCCAATTGCGCATCGGTAGTTACGCCGATAGGCATTTTTATTTTCTTTTCGACGTTTTTTTTTTTCGTTTTGATATTCCCTGTCCGCGCTTGTACGGTGCGAGATAAAGTCCACGACCTTCCATGGAGCGATTATGGCGTTGCATTTCCTGCAGCTGATGTTGCGCCGCCTTATTATCGTTTACCGCCTTGGCGATCCCCGCCGCTCCACCAGCTAATGATCCGAGAACACCTAGCAGCGGGAGAAGTGGTAATATACCACCTCGTTTTGCTACAGGAAGAATCCGCTTTTGCGATGCTTTCTTTGGAGTCCTTTTGCGGGTTTTTGTTTTCATTCCCATTCCGATTTTCGTCTTGGCCTTCATAGCTGCCCAAACAGCCGTAGCAGCACCTCTTTCACCCAGAGTCGAGTCTCGCGCAACGATGCGTTTTCGCGCTTTGTCAGCGAGTACCTTATCTGCCGCGTGCCTTTCACCGAGATCGTTGCTACGTGAATATGCAATATCGTGTTCGCGACACGCTGCGTCCAACGGATTGATGCCTTGATCCCCTCTAGCCAATCGTTTCGCCAGATGAGTTCCTGGACCGCAAAACTGGTATCCTGGGATATGTAATTCGATAGGTAGCGCGTTTATCGCCCGATTTAACAAACCACGACCTTTCTTTACTCTCGTTGGCGACATTCGTCACAGTTTTTAATCAATGGTGCTGGACCGTCGATATGCGTTCGCTGCCAAGGGCGATTATAATGTTCAAGACACCGACGATACTGCTGAACCTCAGGATCGGCTTTTATATGCTCGGGGAGTCTGTCCCACAACTGATCAATGTGTCTGCCAAACTCTCGCAGTAGAATAATCTTTGGTATATATTTCAACTGCTCAGAGGTTAGGTCTCGAATATCGGAATTATCCGACGGGATCAGAAGCATTTTGAATACTGCGCTGTTTTGCTTCGGCGCGGACCTATAAATAGGGCGCGTCGCCGCTTCGACGTATCAAAATCATTTTTTCACAGTTCGCGGAGAGGATGCGATTCGTACGGCAGCCTGTAACGATACGCGTGACAAATTTTGACGATAAATCGCGAGTGATGTGTCCGAAAACAATGCGCAGACACGGTAGCATGTTGCCAAACACTATCCGCTGCCTCATTTGCGGTCCATCAAATTGTGGAAAGACAAACGTGTTGGTGAGCTTGTTGGAAAGTCCACACGGCGTCCGCTTCGAGAACGTGTATGTGTATTCCAAGTCGTTGCAACAGCCGAAATATCAGTATTTGGAGAATTTATTGACTCCGATAGATGAAATTGGCTACTTTACGTTTTCGAATAACAGTGACGTCATCCCACCGAGCGAATCACTTCCGAATTCTATTTTTATCTTTGATGACGTGGCATGTGACAAGCAAGATACGATAAGGGAATACTTTGCAATGGGGCGTCACTCGAACGTTGACTGCTTCTATCTCTGTCAGACGTATGCAAAGATACCCAAACATCTTATACGCGACAATGCGAATCTATTGATTCTGTTTAAACAGGATGGTACCAACTTGAAACATGTGTACAACGATCACGTAAACACTGATATGTCCTACGAGGATTTCTGCGCGTTGTGTCGTAATTGTTGGCAACGGGAGTATGGTTTCATGGTAATAGACAAGGATAGCGCGATGTCCAATGGACGTTATAGAAAGGGATTTAACGAGTTTGCGATACCGTGAGATGGTCAATTGTCGTCGACACGTCGGTGGGAAAGCAACGTCTGCGGTACAACGATGATTGATATCGATAGTCTGGAGATTAAGGATCGTGAGAGAATAGCGAAGGAAATTGCAAAAACCAGCGAAGCCATTCGCAAGAAACATCAGGCTTTGAAGACTGGCAAGATGGAGGAAGATATCGCGTTGGAGAGATACTTTAAACCTGTTGTCGAACCCTTAAAACATATCGCGGAAAATATCGCAGCGACAGAAGCTGACGCATTACCGATGACGAGCACAAACATCGAAGGGAATGAAACATTAACGTCTAAAACAAAAATCTATCCGAAAGGGAATACATTGCACAAGACAAAGAGGAAACGATCATACACATCATCGGAAAAATCACTCGTAACCTCCACACCAGTTCAATCGAAACGGAAACGGTTGAATGTCACGTCAAACGATTCCACGATTTCTTCCACACCAATAAATACATTTCCCGATGTACAATCGCTCTCAACCATTGATGATGACGTTTTCGAAACTAGTCCCGATGAGTCGTTGGCAACATCTGTTAGACAACAACTCCAAACATCCGAAGGACAAGAAACGTTTCGCAACCATTTCGGTCCGCTGGGACAAAAATATATGAACGCAATCCTAAGTAGTGATAAGGATACGTCAATGGACTATGTGTATGGCGTATACTTTGGAGATAGCGGAACGATGCTTGGGGATAAGGCTTTCGATATAGACAAGGATGACAATATAATCATCGACGGTGTAAGATACGGAGGAACACCTGGTCTTTACGAACTGATTTTCAAGAGAATTCCCGACGATACCACATACACTGATGCCGATAAACAAAAATACAAAAGTATACTGCTGACGACGAATGCTCACAGACGCGATCATATCGCTCAAAATCCCATTTTGGGTAACAAGGGATACAAGTACAAACATGTAATTGCACCGCTACTCCCCCGTGTATCGGTTAGTAGGACAGGGAAAGGTCTAACTGCACCGCGAGTCATGGCGGTAAACGATAACAAGATCGATTACGTGCACTGGGACGATCCCAACGAGCTGGTGGACCGATTCCGTTTGCTGGAAGCGTCGCGTCAGGCTGGTAACAACTCACACGACAACGAAATTCTGTCGATTATCGAGGAACTCCGCGAGGTAGGCCTCATTATAAATTAAACCGCGCAACGATGATGTGCACTGTATGCATCGAGATGCCGATCAACAAATTTGGGGTATCGCTCGAGAAGAGTGGAGCAGCTACAATGGACTATTACAAATGGAACGGTTTGCTTCGAAATTATATGCGGGATAACGCTCTTTGCGTGGTTGGTGCCGACTTTGATGCAAAATCACGCAAGATACGACGCGTAGCTCACCCCACGGTCGACACCGATGCCGTCAATAAACTATACGTGGAAAAGAGCATTAAACTTTTGAGAGAGCAGCTGGAAGAATTAGAGAGGAAGCTGATCGTGTTTCAAAGAGATATGCTGACGTTGCAAAACAGCGTTCAAAAGACATCACAGGCGTCGAATTCTATTCCGCAGCAGGACAACGAAAATCGAAAAGTTAAAGAGGCTATAACCGCTTTTGCTACGGAGCAGCAACTTATTCAGAATTTCCTGGGACCAATGGGGAGCAAATAATGCATGTGCACGATAATTATCGCACCATTCGTGTCAAAGACACCTCTGCGATCAAACATGCTGTCATTATCGAAATCCAAGAGTAAAGAAGAAAACCACGGTCACAAGAAGCAACAACTTGTTGAGGAATTGCATGCTCCAGCTCGAAGACACTTCCCACGGAGGCGTGTCATAGTGCGTGGATACGATGATCTGTGGCAAGCTGACGTTGTAGAAATGCGTCCATACTCGCGATTCAACCAAGGTTACCACTACATACTCACCGTCATCGATGTGCTGAGCAAGTATGCATGGGCGTTACCGCTCAAGACGAAAAGTGGTGCTGAGGTGACTAAAGCGTTTGCAAAGATATTTAAAGATCGATATCCGAAAAATTTGCAAACCGACCAAGGAAAAGAATTTTACAACGCCGATGTGCAGAAACTCTTGACAAAGCATGACATTAATCATTATTCGACGTATTCGGTGATGAAGGCCTCCGTCGTGGAACGTTTCAATCGAACTTTGAAGAACAATATGTGGAAACTGTTTACGCTCAATGGAACCTATAAATGGACCGATGCGCTACCGCGTCTACTTGCAGAGTATAACGCACGAAAACATAGAACCATCAAAATGCGTCCTCGCGATGTCACCCCTGCGATCGCCGATAAGCTGCTAGCCACAGTATACAGCAACATAAAGATCGCTGCTCCAGCAAGATTCAAATTGGGCGAGTTTGTGCGCGTGAGCAAATTTAAATCCATCTTCGATAAAGGCTATACACCGAATTGGACAACGGAGGTGTTCAAGATAGACAAAGTACAGGCAACTAATCCCGCGACGTATCTGCTGGTCGATTCCTGTGGAAAACCTGTTGCCGGAGGATTCTACGAACACGAGCTGCAACGCGTCGCTGATCCTGATGTGTATCTAGTGGAAAAAGTGTTGCGTAGGAAGGGGGATAAGGTATACGTCAAGTGGCTGGGGTTTGATAAATCACACAATTCATGGATAAATAACAATAATGTATTGTAAAATAATAATAATAATACATGAACAAATAAAAATAATGTGTGGATAAAATAAATACATGTGTACAATTTATTTAACATTTGCTGCGAGTAATGTCGCTACCAATCATTCAAGACATATGCCGGCAGTTCGCAATCAACAAGAGATTTGCCAGTTTCATCAATGACATCATGCTGTTGTAACACGCTCACAAAATTTTAAAACTTCATATCGATATGATGTATAGTTTCATAAAGAGCGAGGGAGAAAAGCTGACAATAAAAATAGCATTCTGGAATATCAATGTCTCAGTCAACCATATGATATCCAATTGTTCTATGAAGAATTATGTATATTTCATTATTAGCCCACGGATAGTAAAGAAATATATGTAATTCTTCATAGAACAATTGGATATCATAGGGCTGCCAGATACATGGATATTCCATAAGGCTATTTTTATTGTCAACTTTTCTCTGAAACTATACATCATATCGATATGAAGTTTTAAAATTTCTTTTTTACAATGATATTTTTTACAAAGGAATTTTATAGCGGAATTTTATAATGTCCCCAGGGTAGAGTGTCAATCGAATCGGGTACGATATACCGCTTGTCGTCGTATGGGCTTAGAGCGATTTTGGATTCGGAAATGGTGTACACTTTGTGCAATTTAGACCGTATACATGATTGTCTGCGAACCATTTCGATCTCCTTTTGCAAACACTCCGCGTAGTCGTCGAAAGTTATCGTTCTGGCTATGATGTTGGTCTTGACGCCTTTTGCCTTTTTCATATCTTTTTTACCATCTACGCGGAGTGCATACATTTTCGCTCTAAGACCTACGAATTCGGTCATTATCGCACCATTATTTTCGTCCTTCATCAACCCTGGAACCTTCTTATTTAGGCGCGGCATATTATATGTATTGTCGATGAGATAATCGGATGTGTCGAATCTATCGATATTGCGTTTCATGGTCTCGTAGATATCTTCGCATTGAATGTGATAAATGAGGCTGTCAGTGTCGGTATACAGAATTTTACAATTTTGAGCTAGCAGTGGAGACATGTAATCGTGATGAAATTCATACAAACAAATTTTCGATATATCCAGAATGCACATACCCACGTATATCGGTTTGTTGAATTTCACCTCGACTTTGCGCAATTCAACAGCTATTAAATTTTCCGAAAAAACACTTCTGCTGTGGAAATTCGGTTTCGCGATCATTGCCTCTGCACCAAAACGTCCATCCCAATGTGTTAAAAGTTTTACATCCACGTGGTTTCGGACGTTTTCCATAGTTTTACCAAATACCGCGTTGTTCATCAATTTATATAAATTTTTCTCAAAATCGTTTGTCGCGGCTGTTCTGAGCCGTGTATTTAGTTCGATGTAATCGTGGAGCCAGGGAGATTGAGCGAATTGAAGCACGCGATGTATCTTTGTAATACGAAGACCGTGTCGCGTGCACTGCTGTAGGTTGCGATAATGGATAACGTAACGCTGCTTATTGTATAATGTCGCGAGTAACTTATCCTGTCTGCTGCCAGGTGGTTTGGCACGCGTTGGACAGAATGGTAGATCAGCATGAGCGTCGTGCAGACGTTGCGGATATTCCAGATCTACATCGAGAATATATCCCGTGGGCGAATCGACAGCGATCGAAGACACGTCAAAATTTGCAGCATCTTCGACCCATTGAAATTTAGCATATGGCAGGGGCTGACACATTGCCCATCCATACAAATTGTTCACGTCAAAATACATCAAGTACGATGACTGTTCCGATGCGTCGTAAGATGACATGTACTTGTTATTAGCATGTGCGTATCTTCCGGAACATTGACTTAAACCTCCGCGTATACCACGTTCGATAAACATGACCATATCGACGTCGGTGAGCAATTCGAATGTAATTTTGGTATGTTTTAACATAGCATCCCACGTGAAACCAGGTAATGTATAATAATGCGCTGAATCTAATCCGTAACTCTTGATACAACTTTCGCGAAAATTTTCAAAAATATCTGCCAATAACAAGACATCTGTTTTCAAATACAAGTCGCTGTATTCGCCCAAGGTTCTAATCCCGAAACGTTGCCAAACAGTCTCGGCGTGCGCGTAATCGCTTTCGGATACAGTCTCACCCGTTAATGAACTGTAGAATGACTCGCGCGGTGGTAAGCACGGATCCTCCAGCTTGTTCGCGCAATCAAGATATTCGTACGGAAATACACCCTTTCGCGTTAATAAATTAAAATCTTCAATGGATAATGTTTCAAATTGGGATCGTAAAATTTTTAATTGATCTGTGTTAAGAAAAGATGCTAATTTGTCGAGACTGGTATTGAGAAATTTGTATGAATCGATGAATCGCAATTTAATATGATTTCGCGAGTCTGATTCAGCCGGATCTTCAACATTTTTTGTGAAAGAAATATACTTTTCCTTAGTTATTGGTAATACATCAACGTGACCTTTGAAAGCGGCAGCTATTTCCATGATAATGAAATGTGAATCATAGCCAGATTTGCTTGAATCCAGAAGTAATTCGTATAACCATGATGTGAATGGAATTGTGTCTTCCGATAATATTGTTTCTAACACTGATAATGACAAATGGTTAAAAAATCTCTCCGATATTCAAATTCCTGATAAGGTCAAGAAGGTATTAGCTTTGGGACCGAAGCATGCTTTATGTGTACAGAAGAATTATATCACCTCTCCTAAATTCATATCTTCAATTGAATCAGGATTAGTTAAAATTTTAGATGATGATATTCAAAAGTCTACCAGGACGAGAATTGTTAATAAAATTCTTAACTACACCACCAATTTTACTAAACCTAATATTCTGTTTTTATCGGAAAAAGAAATCACCGAAACTAGACAATTTTTCAAAAGAAACGATAATTTATTGGTCTTAAAATCTGATAAAGGAAATACAACAGTTGTAGTTGATAAAGGTTTTTATATTTCGGAAGTGATGAAATTATTAGATGACACGAATACTTACGCCAAAAGCAGATTTGAATACACTAGTACCTTTGAAAGGAAATCTAACTCTATTGTTTCTAACTTTTTTAAAAAGAATCAAATCAATGAACTTACTAGCAAACACTTAAAGACGTATAACGCCATAGCACCTAGAGCATACGCCTTACCAAAAACACATAAAGAAAATTTGTCATGGAGAATCATAGTTTCATCTATTGGTGGTCCCACGTATAAACTTTCGAGCTTTTTAGCTAATATTCTTTCAAAAATAGTTGGTAACCTTCCCTACCACACAGTAGACAGTTGGCAGTTTTGTAAAGAAATTAAGAATGTTCAAATTGATGATGATTCCTTAAGATTGGTTTCTTTAGATGTAGTATCGTTATTTACCAACATTCCCATTAATCTAGCCTTACAGGTTCTTGATCGTCGTTGGGAAGAAATTAAAATACACACAAATATTGACCGTAATGATTTTCTCAATGCTGTAAGTTTTGTATTAGAATCGAACGTTTTCCTATTTAATGGAACTTATTATAAACAAGTGTTTGGAACTGCTATGGGGTCACCGATCTCCCCTGTAATTGCTAATATAGTTATGGAAGAACTTGAGACTGTTTCCCTTTCTAAGGTACATTTTAATCTTATTTTTTATAAAAGATATGTTGACGATATCATTACCTGCCTTAGACTAGAGGATTTACAAATATTATTAGACACGTTCAACAGTTTCCATGCCAGATTACAGTTCACTCATGAGGTTGAGAAGGACTCATGTCTTAGTTTTCTTGATACAATTGTCATTAGATCAAATAATAGAATTATCACGAATTGGTATCACAAACCTAGCTGGTCGGGAAGGTATATTAATTTTTGCTCTGCACATCCGATGCAACACAAGGTGGGTTTAATCAAAGGATTAATAGACCGTGCTATTTTGCTATCTGACATAAAATTTCGTCCAGATAATTTACTTATTATTAAAAACACGCTAAAACGGAATGGATATCCTGTAGATATGGTGTCAGAGATTATTAAAGAAAGGATTTTTGAAATTTATCATCCACTTTTAGTTGAAAAAAGAAAAGAGTTAAGAAAGAATAAAATAGGTCCTATTAGTTGGAGAAATACTGTCGTATTACCTTTTGTTAACAATATTTCTAACGATATTAGAAGAATTTTTAGAAAAGTCGGTATACACACCATTTTTAAATTACCATTTTATACTAAGCATCTATTTCCTTTGATTAAAGATAAAATTCCCTTGTCCAAAAATTCTAACATCGTATATTCTATTCCTTGTATGGGCTGTAATCAAGTTTACATCGGACAAACTTCCAGACTTCTAGAGAGACGTATATACGAACATAAAAGAAATATTTTGTTATCCCCCTTACAACATACGGCTCTAACCAAGCATTCTTTGGAGTTTGATCATAGGTTTGACTTTAACAATGCTAAAATTGTTGATAAAGAAAATAATTGGAACCTGAGGATTATTTTAGAGACACTACATATGATTAAACAACCTAGCGTGAATCTCAGGTATGAAACACCTAAGATACAAGAATATTACGCAACATTACTAAAGAAGTAATGGGTTATGATGTGTCTGTCTATTTTACCTCCTTATGATCACTCTACTATTTACATATTCTTTGCAGTTTATGTATCTTTATTAGCTCTACTACACCTATGAGTAGATATGTTATATTAAAGAAAATTATAAAAATTTGATCACACGAGCTCAATGTTTGGTTTGTTGCCTTGAATGTATGTTTGTTCAAAATCTTGGGGTTTTTGATAATTTCAAATTGCTAACGGCTTTGTTTTGGCCACAGTCCGTTTCACCTCTAGCTATGTCTGTGTTGTCTGCTTGTTACTTCAGTCTGCTTCCAACCGACTCAGGTGTCGTTTGCTTTTATAAATGCTACGACACATCTTTCACCAGCAAGCGTAATTTTATATAATTTATCTCACTTTCCTTGAGGATGGTTCAAATCATGAACCGAAACGTCGGATTTTTCTATAATTAATTACGAAATAGCGGTGTTTTCTTTATTTTATTTTCAAATAATAAAATAAATTGTTGTATAGTGACCGAATCAACGCGCCAATATCATCTTATATAGCCAGATAAATTATGAAAAACTATGGGGATGTAAAACGCATTTCTATATTTTAAATTGCATTTCGAATGTGCGGGTCCTCTAAACCGTCCGGATATATGACAATGATCGCGAACTCGTACATCATCAGCCTCGAATGGCTCTTCGCATATATGACAATTTGTTGCATTGCGAAATGTCATCCACTGATCTTTCGTCAACTTTTCCATAGAAGCATTATTGGCTAGAATGGGTTTGGCAAACTCTGCAAAATTTTTTAGTTCGTTGACGAACCATGAAATACAATCCGCGTCGCGGCGACATCGATATATCGATAGCGATGTATCGTACGAACAATGCATATAATATGCAATGCTATGCACTTTATGTTGCTGGTACGCGTGTAATTTAGAATCTGCATCACCCATCATGCGGTCTTCCGTTTTCTCGATGATGCACTCGAGATCTGCATACACCACGAATGGATGTCGCTCCTTCATGCAGTGGTTCTTGAAACTGAGGAAATTGTTGCCTTCGCTGGGTAGCAGAATGGCGCAATCGTTCATATTCCCACAGTCCACTGCATGGGCCTCCAACTTATCGATAGATCCAAAGTAGTGCAAGCATCTGCAAAACCATAAAAAATTTTATTTAATTTTTTTTGCGAGACATTTCAACATTTCACAAGTTTATATACGTACCGGTCACAGATGAATTTCTTTTCTTTGTGCTTGCTCAGCTGCATGCTCACCAGCCGGGACAAGTTCTTGATTAGTACAAAGCGCCCCACATCGCCGTGCTCTTGATACGGTGTGTAGAGCAGGTTGACGTGTCGATCCCTCTTTTGGTTGGTGAGACGCAGCGGAAAGACTGCAGCAGTTATCTTCTCATTGTCCTTCTCCAGTCGCTCCTCGAAACTGTACACGTTGATGGAGATTTCGTTCTGCCGCTCAAACTTCCCAATTTGCTCCAGGGACATTGGAAACTCAATACCCTGGAGATTTAGCACGGAAGCATAGTCTGGGTATGAACTTGGGCGCGCGGTGTCTCGTTCGGCAGGATGGAGAGCGGCGACCACTGCCCACGCGAAACACGCATTGTCTGTGGATTGTACACTAATTGTTGCATTTTTTAGCAACAATTTCTGCGGTAACTTGTAGCGACACCCCGCGCGCAGTGGATTGTACTTGTTAACATTGACAGTCAGATTCAGGATTCTCGTCAATGCCCATCCACTGTCGCGTTCCTGGAACTCTTCCAACGATGCCAGGGTGGGTTCGATAACGCATCGCTGGTACCACTCCTGCAGATCGGATGTGCGGAAGAGTTCACAGTTTCGGGTATTAATGCTTTTACAAGCATGCTTGTCACCCGCCACAAATTCACCGTTGAACACCGTGTTCACTTTGAGGCTTCGATGTTTCCTCAAAGCATCCCGCACATGCTCCAGCACAATGGTCGCTGCATCTTGGAGGAAGTTGCGCGGCTCGATGTAATTGGAATTTAGCACGGCACCAGTTAATACGCGGCTTTCGAACGCAGTGTCTATTTCGCGCCACAAAAGTCCTGTGCTCGAATGTCCTGCACCTTCACGCACGAAACGTCCGCGCAGCAAATATTTTAGTCCTTCGAGCCGCGCGATTCGAGCAACCAACGATTGTCGAACCCCAATCGATAATCGAGGACGTTTCACTCGGCTGTGTTCTTCCAACGATTCTATACACTCGTTGCACCGTTCTTCCCACGCGAGGTATTCTTCCCGCGAAATCAATCGTTCGGATTGATCCAACAATAGGCGTTCTACTTGCGTGAATTCTTCCATGATCGTAGATGGAATGTAAATGTGATATCTTTTCCACGCAACGCGTTGCAACGATTTGAGGCTTTGTGCAGTTTGGAGCGCGCTTTTATAAATAGGTACCACGATTCGATATCTCTGTCTAACTCTTTCGGTGTACCCTCTCCATCGAATGCATTGCATGTAAAAAAAAATGGCGATCCGTCCCAACATGGTTCTCTGCAGTTTCTGTTGATGCAGCATAATTCTTTCTATGATTCACGCTTATGACGAAATAACGCGCAAAATCTACGACACAGTTTCTGCTGACACCTAATTCTAAGATTCGACGCTTTCAAAAGTATTATATTACATTCAACACGTGCCAAGACTTTTATCCTTGAGGGTGAGACTCAAATTACATGCGATCGTGCAATATGCAGCATCGTTAGGATTGAAAAAACATTATGGAAAAGTTGGAAGTTTTAAAATAAAATGTGGTGGTGGGGGAAGCAATCACACCGCTATTTAAGCCCGCTCTCCGACGCTATTCCATCAATCGCTCTGTAGCCTCAGTGACTTTCGACGGAACAAATACTACTCTGAAAAAAAAAAATGTGTAGTACTAGTGTCGAAGGAAACGCCAGACGTATGAATTATTACGTTCCGATCATGCAGGATGATGATATAGCTCAAAGCGGGGAGGAGACAGTTGTTTGGTAAGGCTTAATTTTTACATAATCTTAAATTTTTTTTTATGTTTGTGCAAACAATTTCATATCTTTGATTGTTCTCTTAGTCCGCGCCGAACATCGCGTATCATGGTCAGAAGATACGCATTAACATTCATGGGCAGCAAATATTTGGAAATTGGAATCAGCGTAGGATCTACGATCGATGTAGAAATTGTTCTCGGCGACAATCGTGGGATGTATCTCACGTTACCATGGTGTACGTGGTGTGCGTTATGCAGCAATCATACAGCCATTGAAGAGCGTTCACGATTACCTAGATCACCTTCGATGCATATGGATAAATTAACGATAGATTTTTGTAAGATCTATAATTCTCCAATTGTAAGGATGACGCTACATGATAAGCCGTTGTATTTCAAACCGGATACAGTAACATTTTTATTAAATCTTGAACCATGTGTAAGCTATGTATATTCGCGGCTGAATCAAAATGTAAGAGATGTGCAGACGAAATTTAAAACTTTTGTTAACGTGCTACAGCAGAGCGATGTTGCCTGCGAAACGTTAGACGCGCGTCATGCTGCTAAAATCATACGTGATAGCGAACATTACTGTGAGGATTATCATATAGATTGCGAACTGTTAGCATGCGCCATCAATGATATTCTAGCTGATGCTCGTAGGAAAAATGTTAAATTATATTCTTTTAATTTGAAATAAAATTTCTTAATCCTATATTCTTTCTACATTTTATTTACCCGCCTTCCGCCTCCTTCTCTCACCATCTAATTTTAAGATTCAGCATTTCTGCTGACGCCGCATAATCTTATTTCATTCGTTCATTCTTCGCGCTGTCAAATGATGTCACCCTGCACGGTTGCTCCAGAGGATTCGAGTTACACGCGATCGCGCGAGACGCTGCGACGTTAAGTATTACTCTCTCTTTCCTTCCTCCGAATTTAGCTTTTAAAGTATTGCTCTCTCTTTCGCTCCTCCAAATGCGTGGTTTGGAAAAAGCCGATCTTCCCCGACATTGTCCGACGTCATCCGATAAAGTATTAAGCAATTTCAGCTTTATAATGGTTTGAAAAAAAATATTTAGGGGAAAAAAAATTTCTGGGGCTGGATCGAGTCTGAAAAAAGATTTTTCATACAAGACCCGGCCCCAGAAATTTTTTTAGAGGGAGGGGATGACCCTCGGTGGAAATTTTCGGGGGTGGGTCCGACGTGGAGAGGTCTCCGCGGCGGTTCGGCCTGGACTGATCCCCTCCACGATTGCGGCTTCCTCCACTCCGCGGCTCATGCGCGCGCAATCGGTCATCCACTCCCCGCTTCCCCCACTACCCCCCGCGCCCATGTTTCCCTCCACCGCACTCCCCCGCGCGCCATCACTTCCCCCCGCCCCCGCGCTCCCCTCAGAGGACCTGCGTTGGAATCCCCATTACCTTACTACTAACATCTGCTACTTCTACTAGGGGAGCATCACATAGTGTATACGACGAAGTTATACCGCCTCCGGTCCTATAAGCCCTAACAAGGACACACTTAGCAATGTTCA